>CM060083.1:5147500-5747500 GCA_030533445.1 Cyprinodon diabolis | reverse complement strand
TTCAATCTCATCATCTCTTACAGACCTGGTTCCAAGAACGTCAAGCCCGACTCTCTCTCTCGTCTGTACTCCACTAATCAACCTGAGACACCCGAGCCTGTTCTTCCTGCCTCATGCACGGTTGGAGCCCTTTCCTGGGAGATCACTGATCTTATCAACCTAGCCCTGGCCGCTGAACCTGACCCAGGTAATGGTCCTCCAAACAAAACTTATGTCCCATCTTCCGTCAGATCCCGCCTCATCCATTGGATGCACGCAGCAAAATTCTCTGCCCATCCTGGAGTGAGCAGAACCATTGCTCTCATCACAAGGCGCTTTTGGTGGCCGTCTCTCCACAAAGACGTCAAGGAGTATGTTCTGGCTTGTCCAATCTGCGCCAGAAACAAGACCAGTCACCAACCACCTTCTGGGCTGCTGCGTCCTCTACCTGTTCCTACCCGTCCATGGTCCCACATCGCTATTGATTTTGTTACCGGTCTTCCAGTCTCTAGAGGTATGTCCACTATCCTAACCATTGTTGACCGTTTCTCCAAGGCCTGTCACTTAATCCCCCTCAGGAAACTACCCACTGCATTCCAGACGGCTCAACTTCTCGTGAAACATTTCTTCCGTCTCCATGAGATTCCTCAAGAGATTCTCTCAGATCGTGGTCCCCAGTTCATATCACAGGTCTGGAAAGCTTTCTGTTCTGCTTTAAATTGCAAATCCTCCCTCACCTCTGGTTACCACCCTCAGACTAATGGACAGACAGAGAGGGTGAACCAACAACTTGAGTCCACTCTCCGCTGTTTGACATCCAACAATCCGACTGATTGGAGTCAGTTTCTTACATGGATCGAGTACGCACACAATTCCCAGAGATCTGCTTCTACTGGCTTATCCCCTTTCCAAGTATCCATAGGTTATCAGCCTCCAATCCGTGAGTTAAACACTCATATTGAACACCAGAACCAGGTTTTGCAGGAATACGTTGGCTACATGAGAAATGCTAACGCCACGCCAGTAGTACTTCCTGTTCCGGAGCCACTTCCGCCTCAAAGGTCAGCGACAGTCATGTCATTTCCGGAGTTCCGCCTGAGTCTTCCTGAAAGATTTTCAGGTAACCAAAAAGATTGTAAAGGATTTTTGTTTCAGTGTCGTTTGCTATTTGAGCACTCTCCTGTCAGTTTTCCAAATGATAGAAAGAAAATCTCTTTCATTCTCTCTCAACTCACTGGACGAGCCCTGGAATGGGCGGAGGCAAGGTTCTCTTCTGAGTCCAGCTTTTCATGTACCTTTTCTGAATTTTTGTCTGAGTTTTCACAAGTTTTCAACCATGATTCAGATAAAACTATTGACTCCCGAGCCCTGCTGAGTTTAAAGCAGGGAAATTCCACGGTGGCTGAGTTCTCCATTGACTTCCGGGTTAAAGCCGCAGCCTCTGGCTGGAATGAGTGCGTACTAAAAAGTGCTTACTTTAAGGCCTTAAATGATAACATCAAAGACGAACTCGCCACAATCGACGAACCTGCTAGTTTGGAGGATTTGATCCGTTTAACCATCAGGTTGGACAACAGACTCCGAACTAGAAATAGCTCTAGGCAAAGAAGCCTAAATTTTTCTATTGCTACTTTTGCATTTAACAATGCTTCTGTTTTTTCTGGATTCCTAGAGCCCAGCACAAAGCCAAAAGCTAAGAATCAAACGCTTCCAGCGCCTGTCCAAGTCTCACACTTCTCTTCCTCAGAAGGAACGGAGGTCGAACCCATGCAAGTTGGACACACAAGGCTGTCTCCTGAGGAAAGACAACGAAGATTTAAGGGAAATCTGTGTCTCTACTGTGGTGAGACTGGCCATTTCATCGCTTCATGCCCGGCTAAATCAAAAGCCAGGGCCCGTCAGAGGATTTGAGGAGGCTGACGGGCCATCTAAGATCTGAAAAAGCTCCTTATTTATTGCTGCCTGCAACACTTTTTTTTTCTAACCAGACTCTCACATTGTCAACCTTCATCGACTCTGGGTGTGAGAGAAATCTCATCGATTCAGATTTGGTCCAGCAGCTAAGAATTGAGACTATTCCTTTGACTAAGCCCCTCAGAGTATCCGCTATTGATGGAAAGAAGCTACATCAAGTTACTCATCAGACACAACCATTAGAGCTTCTTATCTCTGGAAACCATCGTGAGACTCTAAGTTTTTTTGTTTTCCCTTCAGCATGCTCTCCTCTGGTGCTTGGTTTTGAGTGGCTGGAACGTCACAACCCCCATATCAACTGGGCTGAACGCCACATTGAGTCTTGGTCTACTTCCTGTCACGAATCATGCCTTCGTTCTGCGGCTCCTAGTATTCAGTCCCCTGGAGGTAGGGAGGAGATGGACTCTCCTGACCTTACTTCTGTTCCCTTCGAGTATCATGATCTGGCACCAGTCTTCAGTAAGGTCAGTGCGACGTCTCTTCCACCTCACAGACCATATGACTGCGCCATAGATTTACTACCAGGAGCCCCCCTTCCCAGCAGTAGACTATTTAACATTTCCAAGCCAGAACCTGAAACTATGTAAAAATATATAAATGAGTCTCTAGCCGCTGGAATTATTCGTCCATCTTCATCTCCTCTCTGTGCTGGTTTCTTTTTTGTAGGGAAAACGGAGGGTTCCCTCCGACCCTGTATAGACTACAGAGGTTTGAATCAGTTAACCGTCAAGAATAAGTACCCCCTACCATTACTGGCATCAGCTTTTGAACCTGTTCAAGGTGCAACTGTGTTCACCAAACTCGATTTAAGAAACGCCTATCATCTCCTTAGGATAAGAGAGGGAGATGAATGGAAGACAGCTTTTAAGACCCCCATAGGCCAATTTGAATACTTGGTCATGCCTTTTGGTCTTACTAACGCTCCTGCCTGTTTTCAAACTCTTGTCAACGACGTCCTCAGAGATTTTTTGAATGTCTTCGTCTTTGTATACATTGATGATATTTTGATCTACTCCAAGAACCTCTCAGACCATAAGAAACATGTCCGTCTGGTCCTTCAGAGACTACTGGAAAACAAACTCTTTGTAAAAGCTGAAAAATGTGAATTTCACCAACAATCTGTCACTTTTCTAGGGTTTGTGCTCGAGGGCGGGCAGGTGAAGCCATCCGAAGACAAGATTAAGGTGGTTTTGGACTGGCCGACACCTGAAAACCGTAAGCAGCTTCAAAGGTTCCTGGGGTTTGCAAATTTCTACAGACGCTTCATAAGAAATTATAGTCAGACAGCTCTACCCCTTACAGCCCTAACTACTGTGAAGAAGACTTTTCAATGGACACCTGAAGCCGAAAATGCTTTTAACAAACTGAAGAATCTGTTTTCTAGCGCACCCAACCTGATCCAGCCTGATCCCTCTAAGCAGTTCGTCTTAGAGGTGGACGCATCTGTCTCCGGTGTTGGAGCTGTATTATCTCAACAGTCAGACTCCGACCAAAAGACTCACCCCTGTGCATTCTTCTCACGCAGGCTCTCTCCGGCAGAACAAAATTATGATGTCGGAGACCGAGAACTTCTTGCCATAAAACTCGCCTTGGAAGAATGGAGACATTGGCTCGAGGGAGCCGAGCATCCAGTATTGGTTTGGACAGACCACAAAAAACTGGCTTATCTTCAATCAGCCAAAAGATCCAACCCACGTCATTCCAGGTGGTCTTTGTTTTTTTCTCGCTTCAATCTCATCATCTCTTACAGACCTGGTTCCAAGAACGTCAAGCCAGACTCTCTCTCTCGTCTGTACTCCACTAATCAACCTGAGACACCCGAGCCTGTTCTTCCTGCCTCATTCAGGGTTGGAGCCGTTTCCTGGGAGATCACTGATCTTATCAACCTAGCCCTGGCCGCTGAACCTGACCCAGGTAATTGTCCTCCAAACAAAACTTATGTCCCATCTTCCGTCAGATCCCGCCTCATCCATTGGATGCACGCAGCAAAATTCTCTGCCCATCCTGGAGTGAGCAGAACCATTGCTCTCATCACAAGGCGCTTTTGGTGGCCGTCTCTCCACAAAGACGTCAAGGAGTACGTTCTGGCTTGTCCAATCTGCGCCAGAAACAAGACCAGTCACCAACCACCTTCTGGGCTGCTGCGTCCTCTACCTGTTCCTACCCGTCCATGGTCCCACATCGCTATTGATTTTGTTACCGGTCTTCCAGTCTCTAGAGGTATGTCCACTATCCTAACCATTGTTGACCGTTTCTCCAAGGCCTGTCACTTAATCCCCCTCAGGAAACTACCCACTGCATTCCAGACGGCTCAACTTCTCGTGAAACATTTCTTCCGTCTCCATGAGATTCCTCAAGAGATTCTCTCAGATCGTGGTCCCCAGTTCATATCACAGGTCTGGAAAGCTTTCTGTTCTGCTTTAAATTGCAAATCCTCCCTCACCTCTGGTTACCACCCTCAGACTAATGGACAGACAGAGAGGGTGAACCAACAACTTGAGTCCACTCTCCGCTGTTTGACATCTAACAATCCGACTGATTGGAGTCAGTTTCTTACATGGATCGAGTACGCACACAATTCCCAGAGATCTGCTTCTACCGGCTTATCCCCTTTCCAAGTATCCATAGGTTATCAGCCTCCACTCTTCCCTGCAGATGAGAGAGAGATAACGGTCAGATCAGTCCACCACCACATTTGCCGCTGTCAACGCATCTGGAGAGACACCATCACCACCCTCAACCGCTCTTCTGCATCGATTAAGAAATTCGCCGACTCTAAGCGACGTCCTGCCCCTGACTATACCCCTGGGCAAGAGGTATGGTTATCAACCCATGATATTCCTCTCAAGGCCATGTCAAAGAAGCTCTCATCTCGATTCATCGGTCCTTACAAAATTGCTCAGATTAGTAACCCCTGTGCTGTCCGCCTGCACCTGCCACCGTCCCTTCTCATCCACCCCACCTTTCATGTGTCCCAGATAAAACCTGTCGTCACTAGCTCTCTGTGCCCTCCTTCTGACTCCCCTCCACCCGCCCTGGACATTGACGGCCATCCGGCCTACAAACTTCGCCGGATTGTGGACTCCCGTCGGCGAGGTCGCGGCTGGCAGTACCTCGTCGACTGGGAGGGCTACGGTCCGGAGGACCGCACCTGGGTTCCTGGCTCATTATGAGAAGTCCCTCCCGTCCACATCCTCGGGACCGCCAAGAGGCGGTCGTTGAGGGGGGGGGGCACTGTTGGGATCTGGAGATTTACCACCTTTCTCCAGCAGAGTGCGCTGTGGGTCTCCTGGGCTGGAGCCCTCCAGCACACCTGATGCTCATCAGCCCATCAGGAGACCTTCCTACATAAGCAGCAGCCAGACCTTCCTTCAACGCCGCAGTGTTGACCAAGTTTGGTTAGCGAACCTGAGCCTCAGGTATACTGACAGAATCATAGTTGTCTCTTGAGAGAAGCCTGATTCTAACCTGCATCTGTCTTCTTGCTCACAGGAACCTGTCTAAGTCTAAAGCTCTGGATGAGCTTAGCCTGCTACCTGCCTGCCTGCCCAAGAAGCCAAACCTGAAGATTTCTATATGAACTCCTCCTGCAGCTCTCAAGGAAGAGCTGGAAATCCAAACCAAGGTCTGCCACTCTCTAAGTCAGAAGCTAGACGCTGCTGCTGCTGAGCACTCTGCTGAACCAACAGTCTCTGGACCCAACCGGTTCCCTCCCTCACAAGAATTCAGTTTGGACCACGTCAAGGTATTTTCTGGAATAATAAACTCAACTAATCATCTGACTGCCCTAATCAAACTATCCGTCTCTGCAGACATCAGTGATTCCAGTCCCGGACCCGAGCCTGAACCAGTTCATGTTTTCTCTGTGCAAACCATTTAATAAACTCTGTTAAACTTTTACTCTGTTTCCGTTTGTGTTCTGCATGTGGGTTAAGTCTCTTAAACCAATCATGACACCTGGAGCCTTATAATGATTTGGTCTTTCCAGATGCCTCAAGTCAATGGCAGAGGAGAGAAATATGCTGAGCTTGTTCCTGAACTGAACCTGTTGAAGAACTGATTCAGTTCATTGGCTCTGTCCAAACTTCCATCTGTCTGATCCTCATTCTGCCTGAAGGCTGTGATCTTCTTCATCCCTGACCACACATCTCTGATATTATTCTGCTGCAGCTTCTTTTCCAGCCTATTCCTGTTGGCTCCTTGCTTTCTCTTATCTTGACCTTAAGTTCCTACTGTGTACTCCTTAATTCCTTGTTCCCTTCTTAAAGGCTTATTTCTTTCTTGTATAGGAGTCCTTAAAATGTGCATAAGACAGGTCAAAAGTTTTCTCTGGTTCAGCAGATGTCAATTTTTTTGAACATTGGAAGTGCAGCAGAGAGTGAGGACTGATTAAAATCACCAGTTATTGCCACAAATGCATATGGCTGTTGTGTCAGTAGCTTGGCAACAGAACTGATTATATGACATGCAGCATTGGCAACAGCAGATGGTGGAATGTAAAAGGTTACCTACAGAACACTATTGAACTCTCTGGGCAAATAATATGGCCGAAAACTGCCAACAGTTCAACATCTGGGCCACAGTGATACATCTTCACAGTAACATGTCCTGGATGACACCATCCAGAGAGGCAGAGAGATGGTGTTCTCCGAGATATGATCCTTCAGCCATGTTTCAGTAAAACACATGTTGCTGCATGGCCGATATTCTGGCTGGATCCTTGATAGGGCTTTGAGTTCTTTTTATTTCGTATTTCTTAAAGATCTCACACTGCCCACGAATATTAGGCAATTTTTAACTTAGCTTGTACTAGTGGAAATTGTTGATGTATTATTTCAGCTTTATATATGTAAACTATATGTTCCCGGCTGTAAAAAAATGAACTTACTATAGTTGCTGTGGTTATGCATCATTAGAAGTATCCAAAAAGGAAAGGGGTTCAGTAAAAATTCTTCCACTTTCACAGGATTTAACACCAGAAGCAAAAAGCAAGCCCAAAAAAGAAACTGTTCCACAAATGATGAAATTGAAGGAAAAAAAGCTAACTCTGATATTATTAAAAAAGTATATCAGGGTCAAGCCAGCAGAGCTACTACAACATGCAGCAAAATTAAGCAGCGCAGTTCAAGAATTTTGTTGAGATGTTCAAAATATACTTCAGACTTCCATTTGCTGTAGATGTACGATACAAAATAGTGCCCTGTATCTAAAAGGCAAAACATACTGATCTTACAAAGGAACAACCTTGTTGTTGGCTTAAAGAGCTCTCTGACCTTATGAGTAAATCGAACTGGTAGATCTACATGGTATAACAACTGACCCAGATTCTGTGTATGAATGCAAACAATTAATCAAATGTTAATATTTCTTTCTTCTTTTGTTCCCTCAAGGATAGCTGACTTGGCCACAGAGGTAAAGGTCAGAACCAGAGGAACACAGGGACCAGGCGGCTCGTCTCACTGGGGAGAACTTTAGGCTGCTTCAAATCCCCATTCAGTGACTGGAAGTTTTCTCACCTTTTCTAGAGCCACCAGAGGCAGACAGCTGCTTTCAGGGACAAGCTTGGTGCGAATCGTTTGACTTCATGACACTGAGAAATCATTAAGCTGAAAATTAGACTGAGGATGGCTCCTGAAAAGACACTGCGTGATGAATTAAAAATGAAACAAGTGCTAAAAATCGAAAGTACACAATACGCTTTGGGCACAGTAGATTGGTCTTTAAACCTTTCGGCCAGAAATCCCCTGAAAAGGAAACATTTTTTGCTGAAGGAATAGAAGAGAAGCAAGATTAATCTGGGCAAATGTATTTAATGTGTTTATGTGGAGCTGCAAATAAAGGGAAAATGTTGTTATTTGTTATAATTATTTTTGCCGTTATTAATCTTAGTCATTAGTTCATTTCATTCAGTCTAGACCATTCTTGGTCGACTTAGTCTTTGCAATAAGATTTAGAGGAATCCTGTATTGCAAATAACTCAGTTTTGTTGAGATTCAGTCAAATTTTGTATTGTAAAGCGCAATAATTACAAAAAACACATTAAATGATCAATGGGAATCATGGGAATATGATTGTTGCATGAAAGTCCGGATTTGCAATCATACTCAGTAAAAGTATTAATTTACATAACAGAAGAATCAGACTTCATTGGTGCTGCTTCCTAACTATAAAGGTTAATTTCACAGAACCTTCATTATTATAAGCAATGTATATCAGTTTGAAAAAAATGAAAAGACTGGAAGAATATTTGAAAAGGTAAAAGTTCATGAAAGAATAAAGATGAAGGATCACTATGACCATGGTAAGTATTGCAGCCAATGCCACCCCTAACCAGTCATTGCCCAGTCCTGTGGCAAACTCTAACAGTTGATTTGTTGTTGCTCCCATGTAATTTTCCACCTCTGAGAAAAGGCAGTTTCTTACTAAACAAGAGGGTGGCAGCAGTGACACTATCAAGTGGAATGTCTTAATTTAACGCTTTACTTGTTAGTATATTACCCTGAAACTGACAACTAACATTAAAATAATTAAATGTGAATAGTTCCACATATTCTCATCTTCATACTTTGGAATTTGTGCTGACACATGGCATTGAATGGGAAAAAACAGTATTCCTCTCAATCCTGGTCTTCCTGACCACAACTGATATTTCTCTCCAGGATGGAGTTACGGCCAAACAGGAAGTTACTATGATGTGAAAAAAACAGAGAGGGTGTAAAGTTAGACATTGAAGTAATAAATACTGCAGAATGGGCGAATAGAGACAGAAGGAAGCAGACTGACTAAAAGGGGTCCTTATGTCCTCCATCAGTCTAAGCCTATAGCAGCATAAATATGGAGATAGCTCAGGATAACCTGAACCACTCTAACTATAAGCTTTATCAAAAAGGAACATTTTAAGCCTAGCCTTAAAAGTACACAGGGTGTCTGCCACGGACTACAACTGGTAGTTGGTTCCACAGGAGAGGAGCCTGATAACTAAAAGATCTGCCTCCCATTCTACTTTTAGAAATTCTAGGACCCACTAATAGACCGTTAATTAAATTGTAACTATGTTTTCTGTGAATTCCTGTATGACCGTCAGTGGCAGTAAACAAAGTTGATATGTCTCCTCGCTCTCCGTGCAGGTCGAGTTAAACTGTAAACAAAGTCATGCACATGACACGTAGCTCACCTTGACGTGTGTCTATAAATGTTGAATCTGTTGCCTAAGACCGTCTCACTGTGGGTGAAGTTCCATGTGACCAGTGCTGGCAGTCATTCAGGAATTCACAGAACCATAGTTACAGTGTAACTTACATTCTGTTTCATTCCTCTCTGATTACCAGGGAGAATGTGGAGAAAACAAAAGAGATCATTTTTGACTTCAGGAACTCTGCCACAGATTCTCTCGTCTCCAGCAGGTGCATAGATCTGTTTGATGAGAAACGAGGGTATGACCAAGTCCACATCCTCCAGGCTATCCTCCTGGAAGCTGGTGTAGATGAAGCCTCAGTGGAGTCAGAGCAGAGGCTGCCAACAGCCTCCCCAGCAGTTTCAACCATTGTTTGAGTTGGAGTGCTGCTCCCTCCTGAAATGACAAGAGTAAGCAGAGATCCTCTCCATCCTCTCCTTGGTGAGTTGGGCCAATGTGGACATCAAATCCAGGTCCATGCCAATAAAAATCGCCTGCTGGGCTGGGATCAGGGAGCTCTTCTGTCTGTTTATTGCTAGCTCCAGAGCTTTGATGTGGATCAGGACTCTAGACACCACCCGATCTTTTTGCCCAGGGGGTGAGGGCAGAGATAAGCCAGTTGTCTAGATATGGCCAAATCTTTTCCCTTGACAATACAGAGGGCTCAAGACCACTTTCATGCATCTTGTGAAAATCTGAGGGGCCAAAGAAAGTCCAAACAACAGGGCCGAGAACTCATACACCACACCATGGAAAGCAAATCGCAGATACTTTGTGTGCTCTGGATGGATCGGAACATGAAAGTATGCATCCTGCTGGTCTGTACTGTAGGTGAGCAGCTCTTCTCCAATCTGGTGCAGAGGGTGGAAGGTCCATGATGAATGGAAACTTGGACAGCACCCTCCTCTCAGCCACTTCTTCCACTGAGTCCAGAGTGCAGCCAAGGACAGAAACAACCGTTCTCACCAGTTTGCTCAGTCTCTTTCTGTCCCGCTCTGCACTCCCAGGGTCCCAGTAGACAACAGCGTAGAGGAGGGCTGATGCCACCACAGTCATAGAAGGTTTTAAGTAGGGGCCTACTCACTCCAAGTTCTGTTTACATGTATTGTTAATAATAAATAAAAAAAAACTAAACTTTTCATTATTTGTGCACAGTAATTAAGTTTTTGATACAAATCCTTTTGCTAAAATGCCATCAGGACGCTTATAATATAGGTCCAAACAGGTTGTGTTTTGGTGGCGCAGTGGTTAGTGCACATAACCAATGAACTGAGGCCTTAGTCCTCCACGCAGCCGACCCTGGTTCAAAACTGGCCTGTGGTCCTCCCTGCATGTCTCTACCCCCTTTCCTGTCAGCCTACTGTCTAAAAAAATATAGTAGTGGTCCAAAGATCCAAACAGACAGCATGTTGCCAACTTAGCGCTTTTGTCACTATATTTAGCGACTTTTCAGACCCCTCTAGCACTTTGATTACAAAAAAGTGCCTAGCACCAAATCTAGCGACTTTTTTCTGCTACTGGAGACTTTGGAGACAACATATAAAAGCAGCGAACTCTGCTCTCCAGAGCCAGTAGATTGGTAACCCCGCCTCCTGTTCTCCTCTATCTTGTCTGCTGTCATGATTCATGCAGATGTTATTTCATCCAAATGAAAAATGGAGAACAGAGAAGCAGATCATGGCTTGTCTACGGTGAAAAGAAGGACTGGCTTATT
This sequence comes from Cyprinodon diabolis, assembly GCA_030533445.1. Lineage (NCBI taxonomy): Eukaryota > Metazoa > Chordata > Actinopteri > Cyprinodontiformes > Cyprinodontidae > Cyprinodon > Cyprinodon diabolis. The sequence continues at coordinate 5,736,659 of CM060083.1, read as the reverse complement.
TACTTTGGCCTTTTTGGAAACACAGGAAGGAGCAATCAGCTAAGTGAGCTTAGTGCTTGGAAAAAATCTTTCATTCCTTTAGAGACAGCATGAAAAGTCAGCTGAGTACAAAACCTAGAGAGGAAAACAACAAGAAAAGGGACAAGAAGAGAGGGACCTAGAACAGATAATGGATGTCTATTCTATTAACATTTCTCTATCTGTAGAATGGGGCTGTTTTATGTGTTGTTTTTTGAATTCAGAGGGCCCCCTACCTGTCTTTGCCTAGGCAACTACTTTCCTAACACCGCCCCATGCTCCATGCCTCCTGACATGGTCATATTTCTGCTGTGAGGTGTTTTTTGTTAATCCTAATCCTGAGTTAAGGAGCTCTTTCCTTTTTGCTGGGATTTTGTAGGATTCTTTCCTCCCCTCCAGGTGATGAGAGCTCCATAGAAGGGAAATTATAGAAACTATGCCTTCTTTTGCTGCCTCGGCCAGAAAGTGCTCTCTGACCCAGCTGAAGTACACCAGGGACTGGGCTTTTGTGCCATCGGAGTGGTTGAGTAGATGTCCACAACGTTAGCTTTGGAACTAGTCTTTGTTGCCTTCCCTCTAATGTTTTTAGGAATAAATCCCTCTGGTTTTTACTGTGCTTTGGTCAGGCAGCAGATGTTGTAATGATACTTTGAAAAAGCAGCATTTACTCCCCTAAAAAACTGGCTATTGCTACTTCAGAAGATACATCTGCAACTCGACAGAAAAAATGTAGACTGCTTCTGCAAAAACTTATTTGCATAATATCTTAATTTATATATTTAAATTTTAGGAGGCTTTCGTGGTATGACTGAAATTTGCAATAATGCTAATGTTTAATCCTCTATTTGGTTTGGTTCATCTGTGCAAAAACATCTGTTTGATGACTCTGTAATGCTGCTCTTCCTGTTTGACCAGGTACGTAGATGTGTGTGTTAGAAAGAATTTGAGTCATTCCACGAGCTGCTATATGTCTCATCATTATGACTATATTTTAGATAAAATACAGAACCATGGATGTTTTGAAGTAAGAAAAAAAGGCTTTACAGAAAGCCTTTTCCTATAAGTTTGTAAGGTGTGTGTGCGTGTGGGGGGGGGGGTATCATAGTTCTTTTACTAAGAATTAATTATTACTTCAACCTTTTAAAGAACAAAACCGAAAAAAGACACTTGTGGTATCTGCCTTTTCAAGTTGGCTCTGTTTTTATGATCTTACAAGGAACCCAGAACAAGTTCTACTGTAATCTGATATACACTGACACTACCCACGGGAAGCCGCTCTGCTCTACTCACTACGGCACTGAAATTTATCTAGGAGACATCAGGGAGGAAGACTCAGAGGTTTGACTTCAGGGAAGAACAGTGAATCCTTTTCTGAGTTTGTTTTCCACAAATGGGCACTATTTGGTTCACACTTTGCAGCGTCATCATCATCATACTTCAGGTAAGACCTCTAGAACTGTCTTTATATATCTCTCTCTCTATATATATTTTTTTCCAGCTTTTTATTGTCATTACACTGTCACAAGTACAGAGCAACTAAATTCACTCTCTGCTTTTAACCCCTTCCCCTTGGGGAGCAGTGGGCTGCCATTGTGCAGCACCCGGGGAACAGTGTGGGGATAAGGGTATTGCTCATTAATAATGTTATGTCGTTGGCTGTGCATATTGGGATGAAATGCTAAACTGATGGTACTATTTACATATCTATATGTAAAAAATATATTAAGATATGTAAAAAAAAAATATATATATATATATATATATATACTCGCAAGTGTAAACAGTACCATCAGTTATCATTTCTTCCCTATATGCACAGCCAACGACATAACATTAAAAAAATCCCACAATAAACCAAGATATGAGTGTTTTCTTAAGTCTTTATGATTTCTAAAGGCAGGTTTACCCTAATAGTAGAATCAAACCCTGAAATTATGGCTTTCAGTTTCAGTGTGCCACCTCAAGATTTTTAGTGGCCCCATCGGGCCCCCCTACGAAACATTTCTGGAGATGCCACTGCTTCATATCTAAAATAAATTATTTCATCCTAGTTAGAGCCACAGAGAAGGGGCCAAAGGTCGCGGACCCTTGTCCTAACCTTTGGCAAATTTGTTTCTACTTTAACAGTTAGCGTTGAGCTATCTGGGCTTTTTGCCAATAACACAGTAAAAAAAAAATGTCCTCCAACATAATAGAAATAAGAATCAAAAATAGTCACATTGTTTGACAAAAAACATTTATTTTTGTAAATTTTCTACAGAGGGTTTTATGTGTAGTTTAATTTAATTCAGTAAAAAAAAAAAAAAAAACACATCTGTAGCTTGCAAATGAAAAAAGAAAAGCATCTGTTTGAAATGAGCAATTTGGAATCCTATAGTGTGGTTCTTGTTCAGGTCTCAGCTGCCTGGGCTGCAGAGGAGTCACCATGTGTACCTGGAAAGCAGTCGGATCAGCTGGTAGTCACCGTGACCAAAAAGCACTTGAGACATGGGACAGTCCTGGGCAAAGGTTTGATTACTACCTTAAATGACTCATATTCATGACTCACATTCTCAGTATGCTGCGGGTGTGATTGTGTAATATGGTATTTTCTTTTTTTCTGAAAGAGTTCAGACCCTGTTATAAACAGACAAGCATTAGTGAAGACAAAGGACATACAATCTCATACCTCAATCTGTATTCATCCATTAAAGGAAAAGTCTGCTCAGCAAGGACTGATCAGCGGATCATTATTTATACCTAAAACTAATACGTTTGCTGTGATTTAATGAATTTAGTGCTAATCAGTAAAGAAATAAAAACTATTTTCATTGTGATCTCTGAGTCTGGGAGCGTCCATTTTTGCCCAAATTTACTAACACCTCACTCCTGACATCTTCCTGTCAGGGACCCGAAACCCTGGGCCCAATATTCAACAGACAGATCTGGATGATTGCCAAAAGACTTTATTTTAAAACGGCGTGTGTCAGCTCGTCAGCAGGAGCGGATAAGCCGGATCCTCTGTGGAAACAGAAACCCAGGTCAGTGACTAAGAATAAATGACAAGAAACGGCCGAGAGCTATGGTCACTGACCTGGTTCACAGTTCAGTCCAATCCCTGAGGGATGAGAGGAATCTGCGAAGGTGAATGCCGTCCGCTTGCGCCGGGCGCGGCCCCCGGAGCCCTGTGAGGTGAGAAGCGCTGATGCCAAGCGACGCCGGGGAGCAGCTGTGTCCAGTAAGGGAGATCCAAGCCGAGGTCGTAGCGGGTCCAAGTTCATTAACCAGATGATCAGAGAGCCGATGAGGTACCGATGAGGGAATCCAAGCCGTGGTCAGGAAAACAGTCCAGGTTCGGTAAGCCAGTTGCATCCAATAAACAGTCCAGAGCTGGTCAGACCAAAAGAGCAGACAGGGGCAAAGCAAAACTCGGGATCCACAAGACAGAAACATTTCACTAACAGAATAATCAGAATGATTGTCTAACGCTAGAGTTACTCACACCAAATGGCTAGAATAAGCTGGCACTGGTGGCTTGAAAACTAACAGTATATATAGGGGCTGAAACCAGGTGGAAAGGATAAACAATAATGAGAAAACAGGCAGAGTAAAACAGGTGGGTGGAATAAGCAATCAAGCCAGCCACCAGTACCAGGACCATGACACTTCCAGCAGTGACGTCACGGTGCGGTAAGCCTAGCGCCATTCTCCCCGCTTTGCAAGCAAAATCAATGGGAGCTATTAGACACATCTGCAATCAACAACAATTATTGAAGATTTCCAGAGGACTTCACCATTGAAATTCACCAGAGCTATAGTGAAACTGACAATGTCCACATGCATGGCCGCTGGATTTTTCGTCGTTGGATCGCCAACTTGAAGAGGGAGGATTTGCCATCGAACTTCTGGCCAGAGAAAAAACACGTAGTATGTAGCCAACAATTGGAAAAAGAATGTTTTCAAGATGTATTGGGTGTTTGTGACAAACACCAGATACAGCACTGGGACTTGATCAACAGCCGATACCGCACCGTGACGTCACAAACCAGTAGGTGGCAGTAGTGTTCTTTGGCAAACATGGATGCCTCCAGTAAAGCACATTCAAATGAAAATTACTCTTAATTAAAAACACTTATGAGTTATTGAACAGTATGTAATAATTTTATATTCACAGTACTTTCAGAAGTTAGTATTCTGAATGTGAGCAGAATTTTCTTTTAGATGTCACCATCATCAGAGTAAATCATGTTCCCAAACCTGTTTCTCAGGTGTTTCTTCGGAAAACCTGTGAACGTTTATTGGCAAACCTGGAAACCCAACGCATCAGAAAACTCACATATAATCTATTCACATGTTTCCTGATAAACACCAAGCTGTTATTTCTTCAAAGAGTTACATCTGAGTCATATGCCTCTCTGCTCATAGTGCTTTTGTTGATGTAATCAACAGCTGATGGCGGTTAGTTTACTTCACAGTCTTTGATCATTTCCGTTCCAGCACATTTTTCTACAATTCATTCTCAGATGTCTTTGATCATCATCATAGCTTTAGTTTCCTCTTCCTGTTCTTCTTCGTACCAGACTAACTAGTTCTACAACTTGGAAACTGAAAGCTTGACTTTAAACTCTATCCTGGTGCTTTTCCAAACATCTTCATTGGATGCTGTGATGGATGTGGCTTGAATAAAATAAAAATTATGGCAGGTTCGACAATGATGTGGTAGTCAAGACCACCTGATCAGAGAGCAAGATCAGCCCCACATACTTCATATGACGATGAAACGATCCTTTGCATTTTGATATATCTTGAAACGATCCTTTTCAAATCAGCCAGAATGATCCACATTCCCACGAAAACTACATTTAATACTCAGTTCTAAGGCCGTTTAATATTTTATTAAATCTTGCCTAAAAATGAAAATTGTTGAAAAACATTTTTTGCTTGAAATTGCTCAAATACACAATGTAAGTCAGCTGCAGATCCCCAGATAAACATTATTCTCCGTTCACACCAAATGCAATTTAAGCATCAGAAAAGCATCTGCTCCTTCATTTCTGATGTTTGTCCACATTAAGGTCAGACATCCAGTAAAGTGTGTCCACATGCGTCTGATGCTTCTGCTGCTCCTGTGTTCAATGCCAGAGAGCGGCTTTGCTAGATTTGCTGTGATAAGTGGGTAAAAAGTAGTTTTAGTATATTTTTAAGTGAGAAAGTTCTGAAAACATTGTCTGTGCAGGCAGTTCATCCAGATTACCACTGTCAATGGGAATCCCCAGCAGCAGCTGCTTCAGGCTTGGTCGCCTCTTGGGGGTTTTCCCCTACTGTTGGTGGCGGCTGGAAGTAGATGTTAGCGTTTTTCAGGTCTTTGGTACAAACTGCAGGCACCGGGATAAAAAAACATATTTTGCCGCTGTAGATACCAGATCTGCTCCGGTCCTGCTTCATGCCAGTAACTACATGATTGGCTGAACGTTGCAGCATGACGTAAAACACAGCGGTTGCCCAGACAATGATAATAACATCCCGCAGCGAAACATGAATGAGTGGATACAAGTACAGTGAAGTAAATATGCGCACTTACAAATAGAACACGTGTATTTAAACTAAGAATAAGGTTTAATGGCAAACTAAAGTACGTGGTTGCCCAGACAACGATAATAACATCCCACAGCATCAGTGTGCCGAGTCAGGAGCATCTGTAGCGTTAGCGTGTCTAATGACCGATGAAGTTTTATCTGATTGATAACAAAACTGAAAAAAATCCGTTCATGGTGAACAAGGTAACTGTTAGGCTATGGTATAAAGAGGGAGAGCTGGGTAGCGCTGTGGCTAGATGTGCTCAATAGCTAACAGGTTAGCCTCCTTTAGCTCGGTCAGTTAGCCATATTAAGCTACATCACTTTTAAATTCATGTAAACAACAACCGTTCGTTTTCTACAAGTAGAATAATTGTTTTATTTGTCCCATTTGTCCTCCTCTGCCCTCAGATCTTAATACAAAGAATAGAAATAAGCTGAGGCTTGTTTGCCACCTTGGTAAATGGCAGAGCTCAATCTTGAAAGAGGTAATTCCTTCAAGACTGAGAATGATTGTTTTCTACTTTCAGGTACGGTACTTTAGATCGCTGGTGAAATGTAAAATAATAGCAAATATAGGTAATAATATGTTTGACCCCTCAAGAAATGGGTGCAATACAGTTTGTCCGAGTGGAGTTGCCATATGATGATGTCATAAGAAAGGGTATGGCCTCGAGCAGATCTGGTGGTTACACCAGCAGGTTTTGACATTAATTAATTTAGGCGTTAATAAATTGTTTCAGAGGAGTGGTCATAGCACTCTGCATCAGCAGTGATGTGTCTGTCTCCCTGCCAGCTCCCAGATCAGCTTCTCTGATTGGTTGATGTGGCGCGTCCAGCAGCAAATGTTCATTGTTTCCAACTCCAGCAGCTGCTGCTTCTGAAGTGCGTCACGTGCCTCAGATATTCAGAAGCTCATGATGCACTGCTTCAGCTGCTCAGATCCATCAAGATGCGGCGCTGCTGTTCTAGATGCAATGCTGGACCTTTTGATGCGCCTTGATGCACATCAACCATAGACTTTACATATAAATCCTGTGCTTCTGCTGTCCAAAGCACGTTAGGTGTGAACATAGCATAAGTCATCATGATTGAGTTTTGTTAAGCAAGAATAACTGATTTGTGGAGCAGAAACATAAAAAAAGTGTTATATCTTAACACATGGCTGTGAGGGACTGAGGTGAGTAGCTTGACGAGTCACAGGAATCAATTCAAAAACTGGGTTTTTATTTTTTACCCAAAAAACAAATTTACAAAAATTACATTGGTTCAAGTCATACAAAAGGTCAACCAAAAAAACTAACTGACTACATAACCAAACATATCTGACCTAACAAAGAAATGACACACAAGGGTATATATACAGTACACACTGGATGATCAGACCAATAACTCAATAGGGGTAATTCAAACTAAACAATCACAAATTACAAAACACAGCAGTACAGTTAGGTTTGGCAATAAACTAATCTACATCTTAGAAAAAAAAACGCAAAAAAAAAAAAAAAAATCCTAAGTGAAAAGGCAAAAAGGAGAAGAATAAAGAAAATTGAAATTCCCCCCTTCTAGCAGCCGCTGGTGGAAAAATCCAATTTCCCTTCCTGCATTTAGCAGATCTGAGCCGTGGCTGTCATCTTTTGTCTGGCCAAACTCCTAGGCACCATTAAAGATAGGAAACAAAGATTAGTGACCAAAAAAGAAACAGCCAAATAAATATGAATGAGTGGATACAAGTGCAGGGAACTAAATATGCGCGCTTACAAATAGAACACATGTATTTGAACTGATAGAACACATGTATTTGAAATAAGAATAAAGTTTTATTGTAAACGAAAGTATATGTATGGATTAATAAATGAATGCACATGTTAACTGCGCCTTCATTTATTAATCCAGCTACACTTTTAATGTGTGGCCATGGGTTTCGCCATTACAATGGCCATAAAGTAAAAAATGACAATGAATTATTACACCACTTTGGTCTTGAAATAAAATCCAGACTCTTCAATATTCTGTTAACTAAGTCTGAGACAAGACCATCAAATGAAGCTGGGGGGGCAAGACCTGTCCCATTAACAGATTTTAGAAACACTGGTTTCTAAAATCTGCTAATGTGAGAAATGCCAACATTATATATGACGCCAATCTGTTCTTTAACTCCTAATCAATAAAAACCATAATATCTTTTTTAATAACGTATTTAGTTTTTTTTTTTTTTTTTGTATTTAGCTGCAAGCGTAAGGGGGAGCATTAGGACCATACTAAGACATATGTTTTTTTTTAACTACCAAAACAAATTCACAATATAAAATCCAATTATATTAAAGAGATTGATGGTAATTTATTCTGTCTGCACTTTCATTTATTTCTGCAAAGAGGAGAGACAAGACAGATTATACCAAACAACTCGATACTCTGACAAGACAAAGTTTCTCTCCTAACTTAAAGCCTGTAGCTCTGCTTCTGTCTCCTTGAACCCCAGTCGGCCTCAGCAGATGGCCGCTCACACTGAGCCTGGTTCTGCTGGAGGTTTCTTCCTGTTAAAAGGGAGTTTTTCCTCTCCACTGTCGCTACAAGCATGCTTAGTGTGAGAGATTGCCTTCGAGTCAATGATTCAATGCAGTCAACTGGTTTTCCTTAGAATTTATTTGACTGGATGATCTGTTAAACTGTGAACTGCCTTGAGATGACATGTGTTGTGAATTGGAGCAGTATAAATAAACTGAATTGAATTGTAGATAAGACTGTGAAGGTCTCCTCATACAGTTAATCAAAACAGACAGTTGAGGAAAGCAGTAAAATGTTATGAATAAACCTTGAGAAAGAGTCTGGCTTGTTATGGAAACAATTTTTTTGCTGTTCCAAACAAATATTAAAACCCTAACTGCTCTCACTCAGACACTGTATGGCCTTTCAGGTGAAAAGGGTTTAGTGAACACTTAAAGTAAGTATGCAAAATCAGTACTCATAAATTAATAAATGTAAGGGGAATGAAAGGAAATTGAATTTTCCCAAAACAGTAAAAAATGTACTAGTTTGTAGTCAAAGCATTACGATATATAAGTTAATGTCTTTTAGAGAAGTTGAGTCCAGATATGAAAATTAAGTAACTGAAAGAGATAGGCCTGCACTTATTTACTTACTTATCGCATCCCCCACCTAGGGTGGCCATTTCTATAGCACCAAAAAGGAGGACATTGTGCGGCATATCAATAAATTACTAAGTTGTACATAACAATCAGATAAAGTCACATTTATAGTACAATTCTTATTAGTTTAAAGAGGATGTTTGTGTAGCTAAGAGAATTGGTTCCCAGCATTTGTATTTATTTAAAACATTGTGGTGTTTAAACAGTGACCACCGAGATGAATCTTTAAAGTGCATAATACCACAAAGCATAAGATGTGTGGACCTAAACGTTAAAAAAATCTTTTTAACAAGAAACATTTATAATAAAATAGCCTAATATATTTTTAAACAACAAAAGAGATTGCATTCCTCCATGCAGATCTCCTCTAGAGCAGTGATGTTCTGGGCCTGTCGCTGGGCAACACGGACTTTCAACTCCCTCCAAAGATTTTCTATGGGGTTGAGATCTGGAGACTGGCTAGGCCACTCCAGGACCTTGAAATGCTTCTTACGAAGCCACTCCTTCGTTACCCGGGCGGTGTGTTTGGGATCATTGTCATGCTGAAAGACCCAGCCACGTTTCATCTTCAATGCCCTTGCTGATGGAAGGAGGTTTTCACTCAAAATTTGACGATACATGGCCCCATTCATTCTTTCCTTCACACGGATCAGTCGTCCTGGTCCCTTAGCAGAAAAACAGCCCCAAAGCATGATGTTTCCACCACCATGCTTCACTGTAGGTATGGTGTTCTTTGGATGCAACTCAGCATTCTCTCTCCTCCAAACACGACGAGTAGAGTTTTTACCAAAAAGTTCTATTTTGGTTTCATCTGACCATATGATATTCTGGATTATCCAAATGCTCTCTAGCAAACTTGAGACGGGCCTTGACATGTACTGGCTTAAGCAGGGGGACACGTCTGGCACTGCAGGATTTGAGTCCCTGGCGGCGTAGTGTGTTACTGATGGTAGCCTTTGTTACTTTGGTCCCAGCTCTCTGCAGGTCATTCACTAGGTCCCCCCGTGTGGTTCTGGGATTTTTACTCACCGTTCTTGTGATCATTTTGACCCCACGGGGTGAGATCTTGCGTGGAGCCCCAGATCGAGGAAGATTATCAGTGGTCTTGTATGTTTTCCATTTTCTAATAATTGATCCCACAGTTGATTTCTTCACACCAAGCTGTTTACCTATTGCAGATTCAGACTTCCCAGCCTGGTGCAGGTCTATCATTTTGTTTCGGGTGTCCTTTGACAGCTCTCTAGTTTTGGCCATGGTGGAGTTTAGAGTGTGACTGTTTGAGGTTGTGGACAGGTGTCTTTTATACTGATAACAGGTTCAAACAGGTGCCATTAATGAAGGTACCGAGTGGAGGCCAGAGGAGCCTCTTACAGAAGAAGTTACAGGTCTGTGAGAGCCAGGAATCTTGCTTGTTTGTAACTGACCAAATACTTATTTTCCACCATATTTTGCAAATAAATTCTTTAAAAATCAGACAATGTGATTTTCTGGATTTTTTTTTTTCTCATTTTGTTTCTCATAGTTGAGGTATATCTATGATGAAAATTACCGGCCTCTCTCATATTTTTAAGTGGGAGAACTTGCACTATTGGTGGCTGACTAAATACTTTTTTGCCCCACTGTATCTTAAGTGTCTGTTTGTGCAGCAGACGTGTCTTTATGGTCCTCCCTTTAGCTATGGGCCACTCACTGAAATCCACTTTCACCTCACAGTCTACACTTCCGTAGGACTAGTGATGTTTTAAAGTATAGTCCACCTTGCAGCTCTGTACAAGTTATTTTAGTATCCAGGGGTGACAAAACTTAATTTAAAAGCCAACATTAAAGAGTTTGCTGCTGCTGCACGTTTATTACTTTTATGTTAATCTCTACTCGCACAGCGTTCAATTGCAGCTTTTCCTCGACTTCTTACGCCCACATCGCATCGACAAAGTGGCAGAAACCACGGAATGAATCTCCACTACCTTTGGTCATAAATTCATGCTTTTTTGTCCATTCTGGGTTAAACGACGTCCTGGTTTTGACAGGACGCTAACTTTAATACTTCGCATCAGTAATTCTGATCCTTGTTTACTTTTGTAACCAATGACAAGCAGATCTTTATCTGACACGCCGCCACTCTTAGCCAATCATCTGTTAGATCAGATAGTGATGCATTTTTGATGATTGGATATTGTGCTGCAGCCCAGCAAAAAAAATAAATAAAAATCTGCTCTACAATCCTAGTGCCTCATAAAGGAGGACAAATACACATCCGGCTGGATGCGGCGCCGGACAGTGCAATGAAAGTCCGGACTGTCCGCCCTAAAGCCGGACATCTGGCCACCCTAACCCCCACCCCTTTACAGAGGAGTAGAAGACCTCACCAATTTAGCCAGGCCAACAATTCCCTTTAACAACCCCCCTTTCAGAGACATAGACAGTTATGGGGCATAGCAGGCTAACAAAGAAGCCAAACGACCCTCATTCCAAAGGGTTGGATCAGTTCATCTGTTGAAATTTGCATGTTTTTCTAAACAAAAGCAAGTCTTTGTTGGGCTACTGTATAAAACCTGGAACTCAACCCTATTTCTGACATTTTGAATTAAAAAAGCTTCCTGGATGGGAAGAGAAACGTCTTCAAACTTGGAAACAAAGTCCAGTGGATTGTTTTTTTTTTTTTACTTTTTTGGAATGACTATGACCTGGAAGTCTGAAAATCTTAACCAGCAGGCTGCACTTATTGTTTTTTCCAGTGATGACTCTGCTTAGCAGTGGGATGAACCTGAACCCCTGTCGTTTACAGCCCTGATTAGACTATCGTTGACGTGTCCACTTCCCAAAAGCCAACTCTATTAAGTAAATTCACCAAAGGCTGCCCTCTTTGCATGACTCTCCTCAAACTTCCTGAATGTTGATTTGCTTTGTTTACCTCTAGAGAGCAGTAGTACCGTAGATCGCCTCTAGGAGGCGAGGAACCATGCTAGCGATGTGTGTAAATGAAGTCCTTGAAGAACATCTTCAGGATTAAAGGACTGACGTTTTAGCAGGACCTTGACAAATGAATATATTTGTTTATCTTTAGTAGAACTGATTACTGCAATAGCTCTACATTAAAAGTAAGTTTTCTAGATCTCAGAGAATAGACTTAAATACTTTGAGTCTAGAAATACTCCAAAACTCCAAAACACATTAAAGACGTGTTGTCAGAGGATCAACCTCCCAAATATGAAATCTTAATTAAATGATATAGCTATGTTATGTTGCAGTTAATAATTGTACCCGTTTAACATCTTTTTAATTATTTTTTTCAGTTGCCCTTACTGACAGCAAAAACAGCACAAGATCACCTTTCTGGTCTGATGATAAGCACTTTGTGGTCCGGTCAGATGGAACATTAACAGTAAGTACAAACCCAGAGGTGTCAAAAGTAACAATGTTTATTACTTAGATTTAGTCTTGGACAACATTTATTGTCGAAATGTTGCTTTGTATACACTCTGTGTATACACAGGGTGCCTTCCTTACGGTGGCCCTGAAGTGCAAACTGCAACTACAAATCTAAAAGCGCAACTACATTAAGAAAAACAAAACTACATAAAGCAAAGCACAACTACATTAAGAAAAACAAAACTACATAAAGCAAAGCACAACTACATTAAGAAAAACAAAACTACATAAAGCAAAGCACAACTACATTAAGAAAAACAAAACTACATAAAGCAAAGCACAACTACATTAAGGAAATCGCAACTACATAAAGCAAAGCGCAACTACATTAAGGAAATCGCAACTACATAAAGCAAAGCGCAACTACATTAAGGAAATCGCAACTACATAAAGCAAAGCGCAACTACATTAAGAAAAATAAAACTACATAAAGCAAAGCGCAACTACATTAAGAAAAATAAAACTACATAAAGCAAAGCGCAACTACATTAAGAAAAACAAAACTACATAAAGCAAAGCGCAACTACATTAAGAAAAATAAAACTACATAAAGCAAAGCGCAACTACATTAAGAAAAACAAAACTACATAAAGCAAAGCGCAACTACATGAAGGAAAACACAATTACATTAACCTACCGGAAAAAGTAGGTACCAGTGGGAAACATGAGACATCTCTGATTGGACGACGGCGCCGTTTGACCCTTGAACCGGAAGTTACGTCGTCTGAACAGTCCAGCTTATTTTAAGTGTGTCTTCAGTGTACGCAAACTAACTGAAATTTCGTGATTAGTCTTGAGCTTATCCAGTATCACCTCGTACGTATGTCCTGATTCAAAATATTCCTGGACAACGGCAGCTATGTTTGGGGCGCAGACAATATCCATGTTTTCAAAAGCCGCAGCAGGCAGAATGACTTCCGGTTCAAGGGTCAAACGGCGCCGTCGTCCAATCAGCGATGTCTCATGTTTCCCACTGGTACCTACCTTTTCCGGTAGGTTAATGTAATTGTGTTTTCCTTAATGTAGTTGCGCTTTGCTTTATGTAGTTGCAATTTTCTTAATGTAGTTGCGCTTTTAGATTTGTAGTTGCAGTTTGCACTTCAGGGCCACCGTACTTCCTGGTCAAAACTACACTCCTACTAGTCAAAACAGTACATTATAAATATCCTGTGAATACCCACCAGGGATAGGCTCAAACTTCAAAGTGTGCCGAGGCAGACAGCTGAAACATGACCTCTCTATGCTCCTTGATGTACGTCCACCTAAGGCTTGTACTGGAAACCGGATGCCCCCTGATGCTAAAAATGTTATGATTTTACATTTTGGATCTTTTGTTTCTGTTTAAGTTTTCATTCTCTATTTTGTTTTGTTTCGTGTTTTTTTCTAGATTAAGATAATTTTTTGTATTCCTAGTTTTCCTCTTCCAGGTTATCTCTTCTTCACAATTTTTGGTATTGTTTATTCCTTGGTCTAGTTTTAGTTATAGTTATTCTTTGTATTATCTTAAGGTTAGGTTTTCCATTGCTTAAGTTGTCTCCGGTCTCTTCTCTTATCCTCTACTTTCCCTTGGTGATTCCTTATTTTGTAGTAGTGATGTTAGGCTCAAATTAGTCTGCTCGACAGAGCTTCGACCTTTTTGAAGCAGAAGTGTCGCTGAGAAATGTTTCCAGTGCACCTCGGTCACGTGACTGCTGAGAGCGAGGTTTCGTTATGTCAAACTTTGTATCAAGCTTCACAGTAAATTTGAATCATCTGGGCGTTTCAATGCTATTTATTCATTTTAATGCAGCCGAATTTGAGCTTAAACCGTGGGTTTTTTTTTTCCCATTCTCGGTTTATTTAAACACAAGGAAATAAATGTTTTTTAAGTCTAATTTAGAATTGATTCAGAATAGTTTGCTTTATGCAGATAGATCTAAAATAGACAGAGGCACACACATCTCTACCCACCACAGGTATCCATTGATTAATTTATAACAGATATTTATTCACACAGCACATCTAATAAACTATTGATGCTTCTTCTTTAATGCGATCATCCTAATCTGCCAAAACCACAGAAGGAACGTAGAAAACCTGTGGGAACTACTGGGCAGCAGAGTTGGTTTCAATCATTTAAACTATTGATACTATTTAAAGGATAATTTATTGATGTGTTTAGATAATTATAAGTGCAGCAAGGTCAGATGGCATGCCGAACAGGCCGAGAAGTGACCAAATTATCATAAATTACCAAAAAAAAGAAATGGATATGAAATAGAGGTTTTCGGACTCAAAATCTGTCAGTTGAGAGACATGCATGTTAACCTGTCTGCCAAACGAATGTATATAGTCTGGAAGCCAGGATGGATTGGAATTTAGGACCATAATAACAGGACAACTCTGTCACATAGCTCTTATGAGTCAGATGAGCTGTTTATCATATTGCAATTTCACAGGTCAGATATTTTTTATTATCTATTTATATAATCATTATCAATGTTATTATTATGGAACAAACAAGTTCAGCCGTGGAAAAAATGCATACATTAGTATACCCATTCAATTGCAGTTCTTACAGCTATCCAGCAAATGCTGCCATTCTAAACTGTTTCAAATTTGTTCAGCATTTTGCCCAATTGTCTCAAACTAGTTCATTGGTTCACAGGGCTTTGAAATTTTCATCACTTTTTTGTAGTCATCACATTTATTCACCTTTAGCCTTATTTAAGTTATTTCTTAGTTACTTTTGAATCCTGTTGTTTCTCCATGGCTAGTCTTTGCTGCCCCCTAGTGTCCTTTCCTTCCCCCTTAGCTCCTTCTAGTTACTTCTGTCAACACCTGCTCCCTATTAGCTAATTAGTTGTCCCATTGTTTCCGTCTCCCATATATACACCTCCTGTGCATTTACTCATTGCTGGATCCTAGTCATTCTTTAGGTTTATTCCTCTCTAGTGTCTAAAAAGTTTTTTGGCTCTTAAGTTTCTTGTCGAACAGTTTTGGACTATGGATTCTGTATTTGTACCTCTTCTCTAAATTTGGAAAGCAACCATCCCTTCCTCTTCTAGACTGCAGTTGGGTCCCCAACAACATCCACCAACGTTAACACAAAATGCATTTGATCATAACGCAACCCAAGCGGAGAGGCAGCACAACCTATACTGAAAGATTGCCTAAGTGAGGGGCTAATAGGTCTGTTAGGATAGAAAACTATAATTCAATTTTTTAATAGGTATTAGTTATTTCTGTCAAGAAGGTTTCAAACTCAGGCTGATTGAATGATATTCTTCATCAAACATCCCATGAACTGCAGAGATCAATTACCAGACTGTGGTTGTTGTCTTCGTCCAGGTGAAGAGAGAAGTCGTTCTCCATGAGGGCTACCGACGCTTCCTCCTTCAGTACTTGAACATGCATGATCAGAAAATGACTGTTCCAGTCATGGTGTTGTACCAACAAATTCACCACAGGGAAAAAGAGCCAAGGCATCTCACTGTAACAGATTCTTCCAATAACACTCAGGTTTAAAGTTTAGAAATGCTTTATTTTCCTTCAGGTTAAGATTTGATTAGTTCCTGTTCAAAGTTCAGCACCTAAACTTTTGTTACTGTACTCAGAACTTGAACATGAAATGATGGTTGTTGGAATTGTATAAAAATGTTTTTCTTTCAGGGCATCGCTGATGAGGAGGTACCCATCCTGCATTTTCCTAAGGCTCCCAAAGAAATGAAGAGGCGGAAGAGAGCGTGGATCCTCCCTCCAATTAGTGTTACTGAGAATCAGCGTGGACCATTTCCCTTAAAAATTAGTCAGGTAAATCACTAAACTACATACCGAGTAAGGACATTAGATGAAGATACACATTTAAATAATAAAATTAATTACTTAAATACTTGGGAGTTACACTTATCCAAGACCTGTGCAACATTTAGGACTAAACTAAACTAAACTAATTATTCCACAATTAACAGTAAGATAAAAAGAGATCTCTTGAAATGGTCAAAAATTAGTAGTGGATTTTGGCTCTATCTAGGCTGCTATATCTGTTTTTATCATTACCGTTAAAGATTGCAGAGGCTCAATTTAAAACATGGAACAAAGAAGTATCTAGATTTGCCTGGGCAGGTAAAATACCAAGAGTAAAATTTAAGACTCTCCAATTGGATAGAAGAAATGATGGCTTAGTCCTCCCTAGCCTTAAAGAAAAAGTCCAGACAGCAATGAATCATTAATGGATCATTATTTATACCTAAACCTAGGTAATTTATCGAATTGAGCTTTAATCAGTAAAAAAATAAAAACAACATATTTCGGCGCAAGCTGCCCTTTTTACCCAAATATAGCATCTCCCTCCTGCCATCTTCCAGCAGTGACGTCACGGTGCGGTAAGCCTAGCGCCATTCTCCCCGCTTTACAAGCAGAATCAATGGGAACTACTAGACACATCTGCAATCAACAACAATTATTGAAGATTTCCAGAGGACTTCACCATTGAAATTCACCAGAGCTATAGTGAAACTGACAATGCCCATGTGCATGGCAGCCGGATGTTGGAATACATCGGGTAAAAGTGGGGAAAGAAAGAGTTCTTTCACCTTTACCATTCCTGATCCTCCACGGACGGGTTTGTCGTTGGATTGCCAACTTGAAGAGGGAGGATTTGCCATCGAACTTCTGGCCAGAGAAAAAACACGTAATATGTAGTGTTAAGGAAGAAAATATTCTAAAATAGTTAACTTTGGAAAAAGTTGGCTGTCTCTCTTCCTCTGGTCCGCGGGCCTCCCGGCGAGCTGCGTGTGGCCCCAAGGAAACCCAGCAATGCGTGTTGACGTCACAGAATTACAGAGTTTAATCCAATATAAGACAATGCACAAACTTAGAAATAAGACAATGCACAAACTTACACCAGAAACTGCAGAACAACGGAGACATACATTCAATTACCTGACATAAATGGAGAGAAGGAAAGAAAGCAAAGACGTACAAAGACATCTTTGGAGAGTTGCAAGAGCAAATCTGATTTGTTACTTCTATGTAGAAAGCTTTATCCTCTTGTATTTAATTTATTCAAATAAGGCTGGCTTTTGCTCCTCCAACCAGGAGCTATCTCTGACACTCAGAAAAACTTAGAGCTTCCCCTAATTTACGGCAAACATCTGGGGTCATTTGCTTCTTTGTTTTAACAAGAAAAAGCGGAAAGCTTATCTTGGCCTCTAGAATTCTTAGGGTCATCTGGCCAAGATAAGCTTTCACAGACAGCTGTGGAATGCGGGGGCCTCACCATAAATTCTCATGAACAAACTTAAAATCAGTCCTTTGGTTCAAGGAAAGGTTATCTTCACAAACTTGTTCAAAATTAAGAAATATGTTCAAAATGAGAGTGCTCAACATACCTTTTACACATGCCATAAGATTAACTGTATTAAAAACTAAAAATAATCATTTTTCTTCAACAGTAGCCAACATTTGGAAGTGTTCTTTGACAATCATTGATGCCTCCAGTAAAGCACATTCAAATGAAATTTACTCCTAATTAAAAACACTTATCATTTAGTGAACAGTATGTAATAATTTCATATGTAAAATACTTTCAGAAGTTTGTATTCAGAATGTGACCAGACTTTTCCTTGAAAGAATATTATTATGCGGCACAACTAAGGTACGTAGACAGTTGGTGTTCATTTAAATACGAAGTCATATGGAAACAAATAGATATAAACATATCCCAAATACAGTCAATAGCCAAGCTTAGTGAAAAATAAAGGAGAAATAAAAGTATAGCAAAGAGAAAAAAAAAAGCATTTTAGAGGAAATTCTCAAAATATGGCATTGAGGTCCTTAAGAAATACAAATCATAAGGGGATAGTAACCTTTTAATGTGGCCCTGCCAGTCATCAGTGTTGGGCACGTTACTTTGAAAAAGTAATTAGTTATAGTTACTAGTTACTTCTCCCAAAAAGTAACTGAGTTACTAACTGAGTTACTCCACAATAAAAGTAACTAGTTACTAGTAAAAGTAACTATTGCGTTACTTTTGCGTTTCTCGCCCCCGTAACCCTCACCACCCAGCCCCCACCTTCTCGCCGTGTGTTTCCAAAGCCAGCTGAATAGAGTGGACGACAAAGACAAGAACCTGCAGAGAGTTTTGCATTTATTGCAACTCAACGTAAATGACATCAGGGGGGAACGCCATGTGAAGTTTTTTAACAGGGCCTTCAGATCTGGTGAAATTAATAACTGGGGATGTCTAATTCTGAAATCCTGTGTGTTTGGGTTGTTATAGATACTGCAACATCTATCTATCCATCTATCTATCTAGATGTATACTCTGCGTGTGACATAAAATATGGATCTCCATCCCTGCCACAAAGGCCATCAAATAATGTTTAAAATAAAAAATAGAGTAGGTTGAGAAGGCAGAGTATCCATCCATCCATCCATCCAGATTTCTCCCTTTCTCCATATAAGCTATCATTTGATCGTTCACGCTCTCCATAGTTCTCCTGTGGCGCGAGCACAGGGCGACTGGTGCGCGCCTTTAGCGAGCATGCGCGTTTCCTGTCGCTTGCGCGGTGACTCTTGCCGCCTGCGCTGTGCGGAGATGCAGAGGAAACCGTATGTGATGGGGAAACGCAGCTCGACGTAACACCGGTATTTCCATCAGGAAAACGCTGTTTTGCTGCTGGATCCTCCTCACTCTCCATCTCTCTGTGTGTGCTGTACGTTAACACCCACCAGCAGAAACACCCACCTACCCACTGACAGACGGAATCTCACTATATATCAGCCATTCTCATCCTCCCCTCTCTTATGACAAGGCGCGCACCTCTGGATGACCTAAAAAAATAATCTTTAATATCTCTTAAACAAAAGTAGCACAAACAATATTTTTTTCTGCACAAATCTGCACTAACATTGCACTAACCATTCAGTCTATTTGCAGAGTTTTTTGACGTGGGTGGGGTGTCAGCCTCACGCAGCTGCGCACGAGTCCTATCATGAAAAAAGGTTCATTGTGCGACCTGAGTAACGCGCAGTAACGGGGTGTCTGCAATGGTAACTGCGTTATAGTTACAGTCAAAGTAATTAGTTAGATTACTCGTTACTAAAACAAGGTAACGGCGTTAGTAACGCTGTTACTTTCAACGCCGTTAGTCCCATCACTGCCAGTCATCAAGATTCAAACCAATTTATAGCACATTTATAGAATGGAGGAGAACGGGGATAACAGCTATCTTCACACTTGTAGAGGGCAAAACATTCGGTGAACTCAGAAGAGAATTAGATCTGAATAACAGAATTTTTCAGATGCCTACATCTAATATACTTCTATACTAATGATATTGAGAAAGAATAGTTTTCAGAAGGAAACAAATTGATTGATTGATTTTTGGATGCATACACGAAAATACCAACAAGAATAGTCTCTACGCTGTTTAAAAGCCCATAAACACGAAATGGAAATGACTCACTATATATAAAAAGTCCAAATGGGAAGCAGAAATCAAAGTTAAACTTCCAAAGAGCGTCTGACTTTAAAAAAGTAAAACCCAACAGTCCTCCACAATTTGTAGAGTTGAGGTCTTCAACAGGGGGTTGTCTTGTTTCATTGGCAAAGTAACTCACTTACCTCCTCAATTCAAGACCAAATGCAGTTATTGTAAGAAAAAAAAAGACTTATTTTAAGAGAAAAGGACTTATTTAGAATTAATTGTTTGCAGTGCAGAGCACCAGATTTCTGCATTTACAAGTTTTTGACACCGAAAACACTTTTGGTGTAAAGGCAGCATCATAGAGCCATCAAAACTCATCTGTCAATCATTGCAATGGTTTTATAGTCCTGCCTCACAAAACCTTGCAACACACAATGGTTAAAGAACGAATGTTTAATAGATTTTTTTTTTACGTAGTTCAGAATTTGTTTTTGGTGATTTTGCAGGTTAAACAGGTTAAACACTTAGGAAAACTTACTTTTTTAGTAGATGACCAAGCCTTGGTCTGTTTTGTTCAGGTAAAGTCTGATGACCATGACAACAAACAGATCCGCTACAAAATCACTGGTCCAGGGGCTGACCAGGATCCTGTTGATCTCTTCACGATGGATGAGGAAACAGGTCATCTTTACGTTACACAACCTCTGGACAGAGAGAAACAAAGCAGTTACACGGTAAGCTCTATCGCTGTTAGTTTGTTCTACTTTCTCTGTGGTCTGCTATTTTAGAACGACCAAAACGATTTGTTTGTAGCATCTGAGAACTAAAACAAGAAATTTGCGTTAAATCCTGCTTCAGTTTTTGAGACTTTGTTTACCATAAGCCACACAGAGTCATTTTTGCCAACTGATAGCCGTAATTCTTGTTTTAGATGTGATGAAGACTGAACTCTATCTGACCTGGCTCTTGCACATACATTTTTAGATAAACAACAATATTCATCCAAGCCTTTATCTCGACATGCTTGAGTTATTGCGGTCCTTCTATGGGTCTAGAAAATCTCAACTATGTAAAAAAATATATTTTTACCTCTATTTGGCTGATTATAAACTGGGTTTTAATTGGTTTGATTATTTATATCATTTTTAATTGTTTTAGAAAATTCTCAGGCTACTGAACTTATTTGTTGAAGTATTTTCATAATGAATGTGTGAAAAGTGGCGGAGTGTGATTATTTAGAGTTAATCACAGGGTGTGTTATTAGCTAAATCACAATTATTTGCATTTATTTGACATGTAGCATGTAGCATCCTCTTTCTTTCAATGTTTCATATGTCCACACAATAATTTTATAATTATCACTCTAACATTTCCCTCCTCTTATACATAAAAACATCAGCATATAGCACTTCTAAAAAGATTTTCACTACATACATCATGAATGCATTGCAGATAGGGAATTCAGTAATCAAAGTATAATATGCAAAACACAACAATATTAAAAGGAAAATTCAAGCAAAAAGGTAAAAAAAAATGTAAAAACTTTAAAAATAATCTGTCCCTTGATAATCTGTCCCTCTCCAATAGAGAAAAAAAATTCCTACCCGACCCCTCCCGAGGAGGCGATCATTATCCCTGTAAAAGATTACAAAGCTTCATCATCATCATTATCTTCATCAGCATCTCGGCGGAGTTGAACATAAGTGATAGCTGAATATTGGATTAGATTGGTTCCTATCATTTTCTGAATCATTGATTGCAGGCATGGTATTAAGCAACAAATAAAAAGGAAAAATATGATTAACAATCCTATAAATGGTAAAGCTATCTTCATCAGTACCTGCCACCATGATCCCATGGTGAACCAAACTGTCCATGGTGCTGGAACTGCACCGGAAGTGTGACGGTTAACATACCTCTTTAGATCTTTAAACTCCTCAAGAGCAATCTGTATTTTTTCATCATTAGTGTCATTAGTTATATAAGTACAACATGTCAGGCCAATAATAGTACACACACCCCCTTGGGAGGCTGTCAGCAGATCCATTACCATTCTGTGTTGAATGAGGGTCTGCTTAACATAGTTGAATTCTTGTTTTATTGCTAAGTCCTAAATCCTCAGTGGCGTTTATTAGTCTCATCAGGGTATATCTGTTGATTTCAACATGGTCTCGAACCTCTCCAATCCCCACCCATGGAAAAATACCTTGCAGGACTTTAGGTCCCTACCCCCATATCCTGAATTCCATGGGGACTCCTGTGTCTGTGGTCACACCCCAGTGTGATGCTGGGAAATTGATTCCTGTGGTAACACTGTTACATCCTTATCTGCAGTACATGGCAGGCCCAATATAGGACTAGTTGAAATCTTTAGTGGCTGTGAGAAATTTGCTTTAGAATGAATAACACCGATTCCTGGATGAGTTGAAAGAGCCAATAGGCAGTAAGTTTGACGTTCAGACATATTGTATGCATAGACAGTCTGAATGGTAGAAGTAGGCATATGAGTACAAACATAACAGTCTATTTTGTTCAAATCTTCAGCAACATGTTTGGCATGTTGCCACCACATATTGGCACCGTATGGATGACTTTCTGTGGATCCATCAAAAATCATCCTGCTCTTCCTTTGTTTCAGACAGTCAGTTTGAGTTCCTAGAAACACCACTCCAACGGTCAACACCAGGCAGCAGAACGTCATTAGTTTTTCCATCTTCATCAGCTCTTCCATGAAACACCCATTAACTAGGACTCTAAAGGACTGGGTTAGGTTGTTTTCTTCACCAGCGTTGAGACGAGTGGTCCTAAAAAAAAAAAAAACCCTTTGAAGCTGGACTTCACCACAGATCCCTCACCTTAGTTATGGGGTTCCTGTGAAGGTAATTGGGCTTCTTGCTGTGGAAAGTTTTTAATTAGTTTACAATGACTCTGGTGGATCCAAGTGTCTCTTTCCTGGATTTTCACGGCAGTGGGGGTTGTTAGTTGCACTATGTAGGGTCCTTCCCACCTCGGAGCTTTCCAAATTTTCCTTTTGATGATTTTAATCAGCACTCGGTCTCCAGGCTTCAGGCCTTCCTGTGGGGAAACAAAAGCACTAGGCAGATTACATGTTTTCCGAACATTTTTGTCGCTAAAAAGTTTCAGCATCCGCTTAGTTAGCGGGTCAATGTCATCTTGTTCTTTTTCTGCCCATGGCTGTCCTTCCCATAGAGGTAGAACAAAAGGTCTCCCATTCACTATCTCAAAAGGGGTCAAACCATCAGATGTTGGAATAATCCTCATGAGTAATTTTACCAAGTGCAAACACTCTGGCCATGGCTTTCCTGTTTCTGCCATGAATTTTCTCAATCTATTTTTAACATCCTCGGACCATTTAACTGGGTTCTGTCTGCCTGGAGGTAAACCTTGACAGGCAGTTTGCACCTCTGCATCTGTCCATGGCCTATACACAAGAATAGTGGGTCTATGATCTAGTGGGTCATTATCTTGGGGTCCCGTGCGTTGACCATAATGAGGGTTGGCCACCTCTAACATTGGAAAAGCACATGCCCCCCCCCCCAGGATCTTGGTCCTGTTCTTGTTTTTTTTAATTCAGCCAATCTTGGATAAATAGGGGCAGATGGGCCTTTTTTACAAGCCTCTATTTGATAATCATTTTTGTAATACTTTGAATTAAGCTTCACATCCCTTTTTGATTTTCTTAATTTATGCTCACAAGGGTCAGGGGCACTGAGTTCCATACCATCCACAGAGGACGATATGGACAGGGGGCTTGCTCCTGCTCCTCCAATATCATTATGCGATGGTGAGGCTACTGGAGGAGGAACAGTGGCATGGCTGTGTTCATATTCACCGTGATGGGGGTTATGTCCACCTTCCTGCGCAGCTGATGCCACTGCTTGAACCCCATCACCCCCTTGAATTTGATTAGGGTCAGGATATTGAGGAAGCATACGGGATAGAACAGTTTCTTCATCAACTTTAACTTTTACAGCAGCAATTGTAGCTTTTTTTCTATCCTTCTTCTATTGTATTTGGCTTTCCCTATTTTTTGCTTGCATAATCCACTTATTTAACTCTTCTAATTCTTTTCTGTATTTAGCTTGTTTTCTTTGTGATTTATACACCAACTTCATCTCCACCTTCTGCTGAATCTTCGTCAGCGGCTCAACTCTCAACTTTCCATCCCAGTCCTCCTTCTCAATCCACTTTCTGGCAAACTCTAAGTCACCACCACAACACGCCACCATCCATCTAACATCACCTGGCATTTCCTTCTTACTACTATCTTGTCCCATTTTTAAAGAATTTAGTCCAGTACAAACACCTAGGGTATTCTACGCACTGGATGTTTATTCAGCAGGACAGCACCCAAACACTGTTGTGGTAATTTCTGCTTCTACCTTTTCAGGTGAGAAATTCTTGCCTCTGCATCCACAAGAGTTGTACTGTATTAACCCCTGCTGTTTTAATATGAAACAACAGAACCTGAAAGGTTCGATTGTTTCCTGACACACTCCCACACAGTCACACACACCTATTCTAAGGCCTAAGATATTTTTTTTATTTACCGGATACCCAGATCCCAGATCTGTCAACAAAACTTGGCTTCGTCAAATATCCCTGTTGCAGCTGCAAACCTTACTTTCTCGAGAATAACACAGAGTCCCAGACTCAAATGCACAGAATACCCAGATCCCAGATCTGTCAACAAAACTTGGTTTCGTCAAATATTCTAGCGACTACAACTAGTTATAGCTTTCACACAGAGGGTCCCAGACCCAAAACGCACAGAATACCGATCCCAGATCTCTCACAACAAACCCTGTTTGTCAAATATTCTAGCGACTACAACTAGTTATAGCTTTCACATGGTCCCAGACCAACTTTTGATCAAAAGCTTTAGGCGTACCCTTTCTGTGCAGATCAGTCCTCAGCTTGAGTCGTCACCAGGATGTCCAGGGCAGGGCTGGACCAACCTATTGGCTCCGTCCGGCAAAGGGTGGACGGCTGTCGACAGTTTCTTGGCCTTGGTCCCGCACGGTCCTGGACAATTGGATCTTGACTCCCGGAGTTTCAGCACCAAACATGTTGGGTTTTAATCCAGAGAAATGTGAGTTTAAAAGATTAAGAGGAAATAATCAACACAGAGACAGGGTTTTGTGACGTGAGCGTCTGCAGAGTGGAGAGAAGCTGCTGGCTCGGAAAACCAGCACCTTCTCCCCCAGATCCCTTCATAGCAAAGCCTTTTATTAACAGTTTACAACATCATAGGGTGTGCCTTAAACAGAAGACCCAGTAATGATTATCTGGGGGGATGCAGGTAACAAGATAGTGTGAATTGACCATCTGGCTGGATGGAAGTCACACAACCGTGTGATTCTGACTGGAGGTCATAAAAGTTTATGACCCTTCTGGTTGATTCACAGGATAGACATGTAGCATCCTCTTTCTTTCAATGTTTCATATGTCCACACAATAATTTTATAATTATCACTCTAACACTGACCTCTCACTCTTGTTTGAGGAAGTAGCACAGCATGCAAGCCAAACAGTGATGGTAGAACATGCAAAATGCAAACTGTGCAAAAGGTTTCTAAAAAGAACTGTGAAGGACAGATGGGTTTTCACCTGTGTGATTGGAGGAAAATTATTACCATCAAAATAAAGATGACTTAAATGAAGACTCCTTGAGTGGACACCAGTTATGTTTCACAGAAGAGACTTCCCTTTCAAGTGGGGATTGCACATTTAAAAATCAAATCTAAACAGAGAACTTGACAATTATTTTCTTTATTTGAATGTTTATTTAGAAATAACATGAAGAGGTCGTTTCGCATGTTCAATAAGTACAGAACTCCATAAAATCTCTCATCAACTCAATCAGTTCTGGATTTCATCAGTATGTTGATTTCCCCACCCATATAAAAGGACATTCGCTGGACTTGATTTGCTGCTCTGGTTTAATCCCATCTAACTGTTCTGCTGATGATGTCCATATTTCAGATCACTTTCTTCTATCCTTCAACGTTTCCCTGTCTCTCTCCATAATCAAGCCTGTCCGCCAGATTTCCTTCCGCAATATTAAGAACATAAACACAGACATTTTATCCTCCCACATTGACAATATCCCAATCCCTGCTCTTTCCTCTCCGGACCACCTTGTCACCCACTACAACTCTGGGCTTTCCAATATTCTCAATTCCCTTGCCCCTCTCAAAACCCGGTCTGTATCCTTTTCCCGCTCTGCCCCTTGGTTTACTCCTGAGCTCCGCCTCATGAAAGCCAAAGGTCGGCAACTGGAACGCCTCCAGAAAAAACTGGTCTCTCCATACACAAAGAAATGCATAAAATTCATCTACTTCAATATTCAAATTCAATAGCCATTACTAAATCAAATTACTATTCTGACCTTATCTGTTCCAATGATGGAAATTCCAAGTCTCTCTTTTCCATAATGCATAAGATCTTTGACCCCCCTGATAGCCTGCCTTCTTACATGTATTCTACTCAGACCTGTAATTCTTTGTTAACCTTCTTTAATGAAAAAATCTGCTCCATTCACCAGCATTTACATATGACCGCCTTGCCTCCCACTTCCCCTCCGCCCCTCCCCCGTAGCCAGTCATTTTCCTCCTTCCTACTGCCCACTTCTACTGAAATTTCTGACCTCATTCAAAAATCCAAGTCCTCTACCTGTTCTCTTGACCCCCTCCCCACAGCTCTGGTCAAAACCTGTCTTACCTCCCTCCTCCCCTTCATTACTTCCATTATTCATTCCTCACTCTCCTCTGGTATTGTTCCTTCACTTTTCAAAACTGCATCTGTCTCCCCGATTCTGAAAAAACCTGGTTCTGATCCCGCTAACTTTAATAATCTTCGTCCCATTTCTAATCTTCCCTTTATCTCTAAAATACTTGAAAAAATTGTGTGTGCTCAACTCCACACCTTTCTTACCCTCAACAGTCTTTACGAGCCTTTCCAGTCTGGTTTTCGCCCCTCTCATAGCACTGAAACTGCCCTAATAAAAATCACAAACGATCTCCTTATAGCTGCTGACTCTGGACTCCTCTCCATCCTCATCCTTCTTGATCTCAGTGCAGCCTTTGATACCATTTCTCATCCCATTCTCCTCATTAGACTATCCTCTCTTGGCATCTCTCACATCCCTCTTGACTGGTTCCGCTCATATCTCTCCGACCACACTCAGTTTATTCAGCTCAAATCTTTCACTTCGCACCCTTCCCCTGTCACTTCTGGCGTTCCTCAAGGCTCAGTTCTTGGCCCCCTCCTCTTCGTCACTTACCTTCTTCCCCTTGGCAGTATTTTCCGGAAATTCAACATTCACTTTCACTGTTATGCGGATGACACCCAGCTTTATTTATCCAGTAAACCCAGTTCCTGACTCCCCCCTTGTCCCTTACTAACTGCCTACTTGAAATTAAAGACTGGTTCACCTCAAACTTCCTTAAACTAAACAGTGATAAAACAGAACTCCTCCTCGTTGCCACCAAATCCACCCTATCAAAAATCAAAAGTTTCTCACTACCCATTGACAACTCCTTAGTCTCCCTCTCCCCTCAGGTCAAGAGTCTGGGTGTCATCCTCGAGTCCTCCCTCTCCTTTCAGTCTCACATAAATACAATTACCAGGTCTGCATACTTCCACCTTCGCAACATGAACCGTCTCCGTTCCTCCCTCACCACTCATACTGCCTCTGTCCTTATCCACAGCCTCATCACCTCCCGTATTGATTATTGCAATTTTCTTCTTTTTGGCCTCCCTCATAAATCTCTCCATAAACTTCAACTTCTTCAGAACTCAGCTGCTCGTGTCATCACCAGAACCCCCTCCTTCCATCATATTTCCCCTGTTCTTCACCAACTCCATTGGCTCCCAGTTCAATTCAGAATTCAATTTAAAATCCTTCTCCATACTTTCAAAGCCATCCATAACCTTGCTCCTCCATATCTGTCAGACCTCCTTCACATTGCCACCTCCTCCCGCTCCCTTAGATCCTCCTCCTCCATCCACCTCACTGTACCCCCAGCTCGACTTGTCACCATGGTGAGCAGAGCCTTCAGCCGCTCTGCTCCCCAGCTCTGGAACTCACTTCCTCCCGACCTCCGCAGTATTGACTCTCTCCCCTTATTCAAAGCCAGACTCAAAACTCATCTGTTCCAGCTCGCTTATCTGTGAATATACTGCTCTTTTCCCTATCCATGATTGTTTTTTGTTTTTATGTTCCTGTATCTGTATTTTGTGTTTTCATCTCTTTTTATTTATTTTTTGTATTATTTGTAAAGTGATCTTGAGTGTCAAGAAAGGCGCTGTTAAATAAAATGTATTATTATTATTATTATCAATTGATCAATCAATTGAGTCTGACACTCTAAATTAGGGCTGAGCCAATTAATCGGATTAATTGCGAATAATCGCAGTTAACTGATTATTAATTGTCAACGATTAAACGCTAACTGGAGTATAGAGACTGTAAAACATGCCTTTAACTGACAGAACAACTCTCTATAATTATATCAAAATCATGAAAAAAACATTTTGCATTTAAGATAAAAATCTTTTCCATCTTTCAAAATGTTCTATGCTGAGCTCGTCAAGTGGAAAATTTAGCCCTCTGGACTGAGATGGACTGAGACTTGGTTTTTGCTTAGACAGCATGCAAATTGAAACGGATGAAGAGGTCTGCCTGTTAGGAATGGCGTTCAATTTGCAGGTTTTTTTAAGCAAAAACAAGTCTTTGTTGGGCTACTGTATAAAGCCTTGAACTCAACGCTACTTCTAACATTTTGAATTGAAAAAGCTTCCTGGATTGGAAGCAAAATGTCTCCAAATTTAGAAACAAATTTGGTTTTTTTTTAACCTTTTTTTGAATTTCTATTGCCTGGAAGACTGAAAACCAGCATCTCTGACTAAAAGAGACTTAGGGTTAATCTCAGT
This sequence comes from Cyprinodon diabolis, assembly GCA_030533445.1. Lineage (NCBI taxonomy): Eukaryota > Metazoa > Chordata > Actinopteri > Cyprinodontiformes > Cyprinodontidae > Cyprinodon > Cyprinodon diabolis. Next base: position 5,708,138 of record CM060083.1, on the reverse strand, counting down.
CAGAGCTTTGCTGCCCCCTGCAGGAAATCGTGTCAAGTTTGTTTACCTTCGTTAAAAAGAACTTAAAGCTAAAACATATTTGCAGTCATTAATGTAAACTTGAACCAATGAATGTTAGACTTCTAACAATTCTTCTTTATGAATGAGTGTTTAAGGATTTAACATTGTGTTCCACATTCCCAGGCTGGGGAAATTTTACCATTGTTTATTTATCAATCATAGATTTGATTAAATTAAGAGTTGCTCTTCTCTTGTTGATCAGTGATTAACATCTGCCTTTTTTGGACAGTTGAAAGCACTTGCCGAGTTAGATGGTTCGGCAAAAGCAGAGGATCCAATTGATGTTACAATCGTGGTCATTGACCAGAACGACAACAATCCCGTTTTTAAAAAAACAGTCTACAATGCAGAAGTTCCTGAGTCTTCAACAAGAGGTAAAGTCAATGGATTTCTGCTACTGTAAGGGACACTTTAAAGGGTAATAATGAGCAATTTTGATCACACTGTTTAATATAAGATGGCCTGAGTCAGTTGGAGACAGCTGTTAAAAGAAAAAAACATTCAAACCACATTCCCACATTTATCCTTCACTTCATATAAGTTTTTTCCCCTAAAACATTGTTGCCTTATGTTGCTTTATATGTATTTATCTCAGAGGTCAACAAATGCAGTTATTATCTCCACACTATGGTCCCTGTTTATGTAGCTTATTAACACCTACAGGTATTTACTATTTATTTCTCACAAATAGATAGCTTACTGTCTTAAGATCTCCGTTACACCTCAGACTGTGATTCTAATGTTTATCTTAAATGTAGAATAAATGAAGGAAAGGCAATTTAGGGCATCTCTGCTGAGACTGCTTCCCCCCTAAATCCGGGGCAGGTGTCACTACCCGATCCATCCCGGAAGCACGATTGATCAACCACTTATTTCTATCCTCACTAAAGAATGCTAATACACACCTTTAAAAAATGTTTTATGATTTTTGTGAGACAATTGAATTAGCCTATGGCCTACATTGGACTTTTTATCTCATAGTCAATGCTGCAGCACCACAGGTGACCGTCTCCGCCACTTGTAGTGGGCTAGTTTTGGCTCATACTAGTGTTGGCTGTTTTACTTTTTCTTAGAAATGTACCTAAACAATGTTCTACTGTTGACTGCATGTAGCCTACACAATATCAATGTTGGGAGTAAGGCAGTAAAAAAGAAATTTAAATAGGCTACAGTCATTTATTGTTTTTTTACAGTAATGCGGTAATGTAAGGCATTACCAATGCAATTTCATTAATATTTTACTCAGTACGATTCTCAGTTAGTTGATTGCCCTGTTTAAATGACTGAAGATGCAACAGATCTAACATGGTTAGGCTATACTTCTCATTTAAAGCAATGAGAATAACTAAAATGTTGCTTTTACAGACAAAAATCTTAGCCATTATTCTCATAGTATTTGCATTAAGTGAACCATGAACCATTTAAAGTCAACATACAATTTCACTATGGCTATATTTTACCAGATTAAGTTGTGATTGACCTTTGGCCTTTGGGGCCTACTTTTTCCAATGGGCCATAACTGACACCATTATAATGGTTGTGTTATATCAAGGTTGTGCACTGTGGTAGTGATGGTGTTAAATCACTTAAAATGTTAAAATGCTTACCAGTTTAAACGTCTGAATAAAGTTAATAGTAAATAGATATTGTCACTGATTCATAGTGGGCAATCTATTCCAATTATAGAGTAAATAAGTACACTTAAGGAAGGGCTCCTTGAGTTACTGAACATTCCTCAGGGCAGAGGTTTATATTGGGGTGTCTAACATGAGAGGTCAGCATACCTGTTGACTGATTATGGAAGAAGTCTCTTGTTTTTAGATATTTTTCCAGGTGGTGTACAAGTGAAGGGATAGAAGAAAAAGGCTCTTAGAATGAAGTATTTAGTAGTATTTGAAAATACAAACATACAGATTTTATTTTTAATAATTTTTTTGGCTGCTGTATTTTGTAGTTTATTTTGATAGATCTTTAAGGTGGGTATTTGGTATTTTATTTGGAAATACATTTTGATGTATTTGTGCCCATCCCTGGCAATGTCCTAGCCTGACGCAGTCCTACTCAATTCTAGTCAGAATAGGAGTCTGATACTGCTCCATAGAGCTGTGATTATGGGGCGTGTTTTGAACAAACCAGGAAAAAAAAATGCCTCTGCACTCAATTGGATAGACCTACAACCAATAAGAGCAACGGAGTGCGTGACGTATGTTAAGCGATGCATAGTTGTTGTCAACAAAAATCAAAGCGTGCAGTTGCACGCCTATAATAAGAAGATGAGCCTTGATCGCGTTTCTCTGTTCCTCTTTTAAAATTAATTTGCTGTCGATATCTTCTAGAACAGACCTAATAGCAGAATCTACTCACCTCAACTCTCCGGCGGCAGCAATTGTTGTTTTCACCCAAGCACGCTTTGGTGACGTGGTTGATTACGTTACTGTTGATCATCTGTCCATCATTGTATAAAGCCCGCCCTGACAATTTGATTGGATCGCCAGAGAGTGGGCGATCATACTCGCGCTACTATGGAGCAATGCCAGACCGAACTTCCCGACCTCAAACCTTGTGGGCGGGACTAAGTTCGGAATGGCACCCAGGCTAGCAATGTTCAGCCAATCATGTAGCGTAACGACACTGGCATAAAGCAGGGCCCGGGCAGATCTGGTACCTACAACTGTGTCAGATAAGTGGAAGAGGACAAGTATGAACCAGACATACCGTAAATCCTCTAATATTGGCCTGGATTCCATTAGCGGCCGGGTCTCTAATAATGGCCTGTCTGGCTGTCGGCGGAGGTAAATACTGGCCGGACTCTTATACAGGCCGGGGCTATAATTAGAACCAACAATGTTCCTGGGCAGTCCTCAACAACCTGTGATAGTAACATACAAGTACCACAGGGGGGCAATGTTTGCTAACAAATCCAAGCCATTAGCATGGGAAGTCCCATCCTTAGCACAGACAGTGCCGCAGACAGGAGGTCGGCTTGTTTTGTTTTTATGAACGAAATTGGGGAAAACAACACGTGAAGTTTCACCAGCTACAAGAGCGAGGTGCGCGAGAATGCTGGGACCCTTTTTCCACCTGGATCTCTGCTCTTTTTCACCGTAATGTCCCTCCGTTGTCGGACTACTCGCCCCCACTTTCTCACCGCCTTGGCCGTATCTAGACCCACAGTCTATTATAGCACGGACCACGCTTCAATATTAAGCATTAATAAAAAATTTCTGTGTCAAGCTCATTGTGACACACTGCTGTAGGAGTATAACCAGTCACACAATCATTCTGATCTGAAAGACAGATGTGATTACCGGCAGGTCTGGTGGTAACCAGGCAGCGTTAAAATGACAGAATTTCATTGGCCTTCGTTGTTCTGAATTTCTCTTTAAATATGTGATACCGGCAGCCTACTTCCACTTAGCCTGCCTCAAATAAAATTTCACTGTGATGGCAGAACAGTTTGCATATTTTTTTTTTTTACTTTGTTTCGCAAGTCAGTTTGGCCAAGATTCCATTCTGTGTCTTCTTTTGTTTGTTTTTGTATTGCCGTGCAGAAAAATTGCAGCTGCTGGAAGATGGCTGAATAATGTTCTGTATACCGTTATGTTAACTGTACTTTTTCAATAAATGAACCTAGTATTTTATAGGTTCAAAGAGACACAAAATCTCGTTTTTTTTTCATTCCCCTGGTAGTCTGTTTTGATCTAATAGAAATAGAGGCCTGCCTCTAATTCTGGCCTCCTTCCAATAATGGCCTGGACCAAGATGTACCGGAGTTAAATAAAGGCCCCGGCCTATATTAGAGGATTTACGGTATGTGAGAAAAGACTCAGTAAAACAAAATCCCTAGACATTAAGGATTACCAAACAATAGGATATTGAAGTTTAATTTAAAACAGACGTTTGGCAAAATGATTTCTAAGATCTAAAACCCTTCTGAGGATCAGAATAGGTCTCAGGAAATAATTGTTTTTGTTTTAGTGTGATTTTGTTTTAAAGAAGAAAATGCATGATACATTTTTGCCTGTAATTAATTGAATTCATTCATATTAATTTAGTTTGAGGTTTTTTTTATTATGTTTTTAATCAGTAAAATGTCTGCTCTGTTTCCTCCTGATCAGGTTTTGAGTTTATTCAGGTTGAGGCCACAGATGCTGATGAGCAAAATACTGACAACTCTGACATTCGGTACCGTATCATGAAGCAGATCCCAGAGACACCGAGTCCTGAAATGTTTACCATAAATGCTGTAACTGGAACAATAAGAGTCAACATGGCCAAGTTGGACAGAGAGGTAAGACTGCTTATGAGTGAAAGAGAAAAGAAATGGAAAGTAGGCCTTTCTTTAGGACCAACAGTATGTTTTAAGCATATTTTAGATGATTGTAATATTTACTTCAGATAACATGCAGAAAGCTGCTCAGCAAAGATTAGAAGGGGTTGGTTGTTGTATAATGCATAAAGATTTTTCTGTTTTTAGTTAAATAGGGCATTTATAATTTTCAAGATACCATTTTAAAGTTTTTTTCAATAAGGGAAGCCTGATATTGATTGATTGGATTGATTGACTGTCATGATGGGTTCAGGTTCTTAGCCCATATGCAGAACACAACGGAGGCTGGGTAAAAGTTAAACAAAGATTATTGAATGTTTTACAATAAGAGACAATGTACTGGGTCAGGGGCTGGTCCGGGCTGGTTCACAGAAGTCTGCTGAGAAGATAGTTTGATTAATAGGCAGGCTGATGAGAATGAGTCTTTGATAATTCAGAATTATACCTTGACTGAATCCGGGCTTCTCTTTGAGAGAGAGGGAACCGTTGGGTCCAGAGACTGTTTGTTCAGCAGAGTTCCAGAGCAGCTGCAGCGTCTTGCTTCTGACTTTAATGGCAGACCTTGATCAGAGTTTCCAGCTCTTAACTAAGAGCAGCAGGGGAATCCACATAGGAATCTTCAGGTTTGGCTCTCCAGGGCAGATTGGCAGGTTAAGCTCATCCAGAGCTTCTGGCTAGAGACAGGTTTCCTGGGAGGCAAAAACAGAAGAGAGTTAGAATCTGATCTCTCTCCAGAGACAGCTAAGATTCTTTTCAGTTTCAAGGCTCAGGTTGCTAACCAAACTAAGGTCAACACTGCGGCGTCGAAGCAAGGTCTGGCAGCTGGTTATAAAGGGCAGGTCTCCGGATGAGTAGAAGCGTCTCAGGTGTGCTGGAGGACTCCAGCTCCAGGAGACCCACGGCGCACTCTGCTGGAGGAAGGTTGTACAGCTCCAGATCCCAACACCTCTCACCTGCAAGTGTGAGTCCACTGCTGTCCCTGAATGGGTTAGCATTTTTGGAGGGAAGCGACAGGTGTTATGGGGAGAGGGCGGAGGGGGGTGATGGGGAGAAAGCGAGAGGCAACAGATTCTTTTTTCTGTGTTTTTTTGTCGGGGTTTGTGGACGGTGAGCAGCGGGGAGAACTTTTTTTATTTTCTTTCTGAGGAACGGCATGAATGGGGTTTTAATCAGATATACACAGCACCGAAAGCAAAATACGTGTACAAAATATTGGTGGGGACTGTCCCCCTACCGGTCAAGATTGGTGGGGACATGTCCACACCAGTCCTTAAGGAAGTTACGCCTATGGGGGTGATGCCACCACAGAGTCATAGAAGCTTTTAAACATTGGCCTGCTCACTCCAAGGGACCTCAGCCTCCTCAAGAGGTGGAAGCGGCTCTGGCCATTCTTATACAAGGCATCGGTGTTATGAGTCCAGTGTTGTGATTTTATGTTCTATTCAATTCTATTCCCAGCCAGCTGGGAATTTATACTTCTGATACTTTAAGATGTTTGTTGCCCTCCCCGGTAGGGGGGTAAATATCTTATTTAATCAGATATTATTTCGGCTGTTATATATTGTTTATGAACACACGCCCTGCTAACTATGTGTTAGAACAATAGATGAAAGAGTGATTGTAGCACATAATCATGGTCAAACAGTTAATTCTGCACATACATGGAATAAATTCACCACAACTTCTGTTCAAAATGTAAGAGTTTATTAACAAAAATCATTCAGCTCCAAGTCAAATGTATTTCATTTTAACGCTCTTAAACTAGTGAAACTCAACTAAACTAAACTACTATGTTCAAAGAGAAAGGGGAATCACGGTTGAAAAACATATTACAGTTTAATATGGGTTCTGTGTTTGAAACCAAAGTTTATCTGGAATAATTTAGGATATGATCAAATTAGCTTTTCACTAATTTAGAGAAATTGGAATGTTTTCAATCCAATTCACAATGTAAATTATTTGGTCAAATAATGTTTTATCAAATGATTTGTTAATCAGAAACCAATAACCTTTAGTTAAAGATTCTTGTCCCTATTTAAAATATCTAGGATTGTTCTTGGATTGAGGAGATACAAGAGACATTTTGCCAGTGGAAAAAGACATTTTACATTTAAAATAAGAAAACACAATTGCATTGTCTTATATGAAGTGCATATTATCTTACTATCTTTTTTTTGTCATGTTGGCTCTCAGGGATCTAACCCACATGCAGAACACTCAGAGACTGGGAAAAAGTTCACAAGTTTATTGAAGATGAATCACAATAAATAATAATGATTTCTGGGGATAACTGGGTCCGGGTCTGGTCACGACTGGTTTTCACTGCAGAGAGGGACAGATTGGTTAGCAGACTTTCAGTGGACTTCCAGGTTGGGTGTTTGCAGGTCTATACCTGATCAGAGATGAGCAGAGCGGTAACAGGGGGGAACCAGGAGGGTCCAGAGGCTGAAGGCAGGCAGAGGGCTAGGCAAAGGCAGGGCAGAGCAGATGATCTTACTGAGCAGGTTCAGAGCTTCTCCCTCAGCTCTTGCTGAGAGCGGGCAGGCAGGTTTTAGACTGAGTGGAAACAGACAGCTTGGTTTCACGCTTGAGAAACCCTTCCAGGTCTTCAGATTTCCTGGCAGATTCTTTCTGAGAAGCAGAGAGGACAAAAAGCAGATTAGGTTCAGGTTCAGGCTACTAGGGAGTCAGAGATACAGACAGGCAGGTTGGCTCAGGTTCGCTAACCATAACTGGCAAACACTCTGGCGTCGGATTGTAGCTCTGCCCCTCCTTAAATGCTGGTCCCCTGATGATCTCATGAGCCGCAGGTGTGGTGGTCAGCTTCAGCCCCAGGAGACCTAGAACGCCCTCTGCTGGAGAAAGGTGGACAGACCTCCAGGTCCCAACAATTTCAAGAGCAAACATTCTCATTCCATTGGCAAACTATCACATTTACCTACTCAAATTAAAGCTAAATACACTTAATTTAAGAAATATTTACTTATTTTTAGATCGTTTCTTATCCAGTGTTCTACCCTGGGCCTGGGACATCTTGCCCAGTTGTCCCCCCCCCCTGTCAGTGGGCACAGTTGTACTAACTCTGCATTTGATGATAGCCTTGGAAAGAATCTCCAGAGATTATTTGATTATCATTTTTATTTGATTATAATTATTTAATGTACTCAGGTCTATAACATTGGCACATATATTTTATTTTGCCTTCCTTTTTATTATTTCTGTTTCTCTCCACAGGAAATCGATAGTTACACACTGAAAGTGCAGGTGGCAGACCTGAAAGGCGAAGGTTTAATAGGAGAAACAACAGTGATTATCAAGGTCACAGACAGCAACGATCACTCGCCAATCTTTACTAATCCATCTGTAAGTACAGCTCATTCTTCTTTGAGTAGAAAGGGGAACGTCTTAGTCGCTGCCTTATCATACTGTTTTTTGCCTCATCAATACTGCCTCTTAAAATATAAGCTCCAGTAAAAAGTGATGATAATAAGCTAAATTCTTCATCATAGACTAAACAATATAAGGCCAGTTAGATTTCTGCATTTTAATTGATCCTATGACGAACCCTAACACCACCAATGCATTTCCTCAGTACAAAGCAACAGCAGGGGAGAATGAAGTAGATGCTGAAGTTGTTCGGATGTCCGTGACAGACAAGGATGAGGAACATTCTCCTAACTCGAATGCAAAGTTCACAATCGTCGGTGGAGATCCTGGAAATCTCTTCAGTGTGAAAACAGGAAGTAACAAACTAGAGGGAATCATTACTACTGCAAAGGTAGGAGAAGCAGTATATGATAATCTGTTTGTTCTGGGATCAAAAGTCATTTTTTCTTAAAATAAGTGCATTTGTTCTTGGATTGAGGAAGTAAAATACACATTTTGCTAGTGGAACAAGATATTATACACATAAACTACCTCATTTACCTACTCAAATTTAGGGTAAATACACTTAATTTAAGAACACTTTACTTATTTCTAGATCGTGTTTCCAGTGATATGGATAGATGTCAGCCATTAATGTTTGACCTTCTTTCTTCCATTAACAGGGTCTGGACTTTGAAAAGACCAGTAAGCATACCCTGCTGGTTGCGGTGCAGAATGAGGTTCCTTTTGCTACTGCATTGACCACTTCCACTGCCACAGTGGAGGTGACTGTGAGAGACGTCAATGAACCTCCGATATTTGAGACAAAAGAGACCCCTGTGTCCAAAAGGGAGGACCTTCCTGTGGAAAGCACCGTGGTGCAGCTCACAGCCACTGATCCAGACATTGCACGCAAACAGAAAGTCAAGTATGAAAACTTTATATCACATTTGTTTGGAATGAAAACAGTTTTTTTATTTCAGAATGAACCGCAGATCTCTGAATTACTGCGCAGTTATCTTATGGTGCTTTCACACCGAACGTCAGTGATGCGGCCGGAGTGATTATCTCGACGTAAAGATGGTTCAGGAGCGACTAAATGTTTCGAGCACATACTTTCTGTTCCATTCTATTTCAATTAAACTGGTGATCAAAGCAAAGCTTAACAGCAAGTATCAGTGGCGGTTGTAGACCAAACGTACCAGGGGGCCAGGAGGGGGCCAGCATTTTTTTCTTTCTTAACATTCTTAACATTTTTTCAATTCAGTTCAGTATATTTCTATAGCGCCAATTCACCAGTTGATAAAACCAGTTGATTGCATCGACTCATCTACTCGAAGGCAATCCCTGACACTAAGCATGCTTGTAGTGACAGTGGAGAGGAAAAACTCCCTTTTAACAGGAAGAAACCTCCAGCAGAACCAGGCTCAGTAAGTGGCCATCTGCTGAGGCCGACTGGAGCAGAGATACAAAAAGCAGCTGTAAAAGGCTGCCCCGTCCAGGAAACACACAGCCAGGCAGACAAGCACCGAGCCAGCTCCCATGTCAGAGGATGAAAGAGAGCACATCCACTTAGTCACATTTATAGAAACAGGACTACACTAAAGAACATGCTGATTTCCAACATCTATAAACAAACGTGTTGATGGCAGCAGCACAGCTGATATTTTTATCTCCAGGATGGAGTCACAGCCAAACAGGAACAGACGAGGCAAATTTACTATAAGAAAAAGCAGAGAGAGCAGAACGTCAGAGATTGAACTAACAGATTCTGCAGAGTGGGAGAATAGAGATAGAATGAAGCAGAATGATTAAAAAAGGAATCCTATGTCCTCCAGAAGTCTAAACCTATAGCAGCATAACTATAGAGATAGCTCAGGATAACCTGAGCCACTCTAACTATAAGCTTCATCAAAAAGGAAAGTTTTAAGCCTAGTCTTAATGTCATGATGTTACAAAGTTCAGACCCAAATGCAGAAAACCGAACAGAGAGACCAGGGAAAAGGTTTAACGGGTTTATTGAAGTAGTTAAACAGAGGGAGAAGTGTTGCTCTGAAGACTGCTCAACCAGAACTGAAAAGTGAGGGGAAGACACAGCAGTTACTTCAGGCTCAGTGGGGAATTTGACTTGTGAACTTAGAGAAGAGGATTTGGTTGCCGACTCACTTTTCCAGAGAAGTTGTTGAATCTTTGACTCCTGTCTGTGTGCCGTGGTTCCAGTGTTTGTATTCGGTGGAGGGCGGAACAAGGTTTACCCAGAATGCTGTTAGTTGGTGAACGGAGAAACTGACTGCCACTCAGATTTCCTGCGGTACTTGAACGAGTCGTAGAGGAGAATAATCCCTTTCTCAGTGCGAACCTCAAACGATCTCTTGGGGAAAGTGGATCCAAACCTCCTGTTTGAACCCCAGCTCAGTTTGAAGCTCAGTTGATCCTTCCAGGGAGAGAAGGTCCGAGAAATCCAGTTTGCAGTATGACTTCCTGCCGAGAAGCAAAGACAAAAACAAAGTTAAACTCAGGTTGACAAAAAGCTCAGCTTGACTCAGCAAACACTCAGCTTAGCTAGGGTACCCTAAACTGGCAAACACTCTGGTGTTGAGGTAGTGGCAGTCAGCAGCTTAAGAACACTCCGTTTAACGAGGAAACCATCAGCAGGTGTGTGAGGAGGCGGACCAGAAACAGGCGCCTCCTGGAGGATGAAGGGAGACAAACACAGAAACACAAACACAAAAACAGGAGTCCTGACACTTAAAAGTAGACAGGGTGTCTGCCTCACGGACTAAAACTGGTAGTTGGTTCCACAGGAGAGGAGCCTGATAACTAAAAGATCTGCCTCCCATTCTACTTTTAGAAATTCTAGGAACCACTAGTAAACCTGCAGATTGAGAGCGAAGTGCTCTGTTAGGAACATAAGGAACAATCAGATCTCTGATATCAGATGGAGCTTGGCCATTTAAGGCTTTATATGTGAGAAGGAGGATTTTAAATTCTATTCTGGATTTAACAGGAAGCCAATGAAGAGAAGCCAGGATAGGAGAGATGTGATCTCTCTTTTTCATTTTCATCAGAACTCTGGCTGCAGCATTTTGGATCAGCTGAAGGCTTTTAACTACAGTTTGTGGACTTCCTGATAGTAAAGAATTACAATAGTCCAGCCTTGAAGTAACAAATGCATGGACTAGTTTTTTTTCCTTCATTACAGTTAATTTTTTACTTTAAGTAGTTTTAAAATAGTACTTTTACTGGGGTAAAAAACTTAAGTAGATCCTCTAACTTCTACAGCAATATTTAGGATTTGTACTTTGACTGGGGTAATAACTATCAAGGCTTTTAACATCATTGATTGTGACTCATTTGGCAAAGAATGTGATGTTATACAGTTAAATAAATAAACGCTCCTCCTATTTGATGATGCAGTGAAGTGAGCTGGATGGAATCTACCTGATAGACCACTGTTGGGTGACCCATAGCTTTGGAGTAATTTATGTCTAAAGCCGGGCATACACTCTATGATTTTTTTGCCCTTTTTGGGCCAATTTTCCAGTCGCACTGTACAAATATTTTTCGATCGGGCCGTCTTTCAGCCTGATCGTGCATCATGTATCGTACAGGGGGTAATGAGCGGTTCACAGCCACTCAGCTGCTCATGACCACCTCCCGATCAGGAATCATAAGGTCTGGAGAAAATCAATCATGTTTGAAATTCAGTCGGCCATGGGTCGTCGTGGGTAAATCCTTCAGTGCATAAACGAGGATTCTTCTTCTTCCTCTCAGAGGAAAACACAGAAGCATGGCAGGGGTGCAAGTGAAATGCAGTTCTTTCTGTAAAATTGACAGACCTTGGTAGCCTCGTTTGCTTAGCCATGTCTTTGTCCAAATACGTCGTCGCCTTTTCTCTTTAGGGCTTTCAGCACAAAATTACACAAATTTCCAAGGTTTCACTCTCGTGAGATTCATATTCCTCTTCTACTCATTTGGCTTCTGGATAGACGAGTTCAAGTAGCTCCATCTCACTGTGGAGCCGAGTCCTACATGGTTTTAGAAGTACAGTGTGAGCAGGTAGATCGCATCAGAGCATCGGGTTGCACAGTGTGAGGACAAACATCGTGAACTGTGAACTTTTAAACCCTGCGGTTTCATCGTATAGTGTGAACTGTAGCTGTGTGCAACCATTGAAAATATCGCACAGTGTACGCCCAGCTTAAAGCAGATTTTGCCAAGCATCTCCTGTCTGAGGAACTCAGCAGATCTTATCTAGTTTATCACATTGTCTCTCATATATTCATCCTTGCATTTTTTGTTGTTATTGTTTGTGTTAAATATGCAGGTATAAAATATTCACTGACCACGCTAATTGGCTGAGGATTGATGAAAATACTGGAAAAATCACAGTGATAGACGAAATGGACAGAGAATCTGTCTGGGTCAAAGACAACAGATACACAGCAATTATTACTGCATATGATGATGGTAAGTGTGACGGATAAGTGGTTTGTGTAGCAACTTTGCACATACAAGCATAAAGTTTATGTAGTACGTATACATTTAACAAATAAATCAGAAAGTGGACATTATAGATTAGGTGGCGCTTGTTCATTAGGTCAGTTGAACTGATACAAAATGTGGAATCTCATTAGTTTAGGTTTCTTTGGCTTTATCTGATGTAGTGTAAAACCACTTATTGGAGTATTTAGGGTAATTTATCCATAAAACAATTTGAAACATAGGAGTTGGGAATTTAATTACGGTCTTTCTCTCTCAGTATTTTATTTTTAGGTGTTTTGTAGAGCTGCTAATGTTTTCCTGATCCATGTATGTGATCTCAACAGATCAAATCCCAGCAACAGGAACTGGTACCTTGATTATCGAGCTAGAGGATGTCAATGACAACCCACCTGTCATTGAAGAACGGGAATTTAAGGTATGTATATATACATATATATATATATATATATATATATATATATATATATATATATATATATATATATATATATATATATATATATATATATAACGGCATGCAATTTGTTCTTTGATGGATTTAAGCAGAACTTAAACCAAACCCTTTTGTTTCCAAAGATGTGTAACAAGAAACCGGTTCCTCAGATTCTGACTGTAAAGGATAAAGATGGACCACACTTCACTTCTCCATACAGGGTCAGCTTACAAGGCTCTTCGAATGCTAACTGGACTGCCAGGATGAATGACACCAGTATGTGTACCTTTTACACTAAAAAGATTAAAACCATCAAATACAGTTAACTCTTTCACTAAGTAATGTAATACATCTGCAAAGACATCCATCACTGCGCCACAACTTCATTCAATTATTTTTCATAGTATTAATTCACAGTGTGTTATATCAAGGCACTTTATAGAGGCGATTCGGTAAAATTAAAATTGTCTCTCCATGGAAACCTAGCTGACTGTAGGATTTCACCCATTTTTTGCCCCTTTCCAACTTTCAGAAAAATCAGTTTAAACCCGGCTTTTAGTAGCAGTGGAAACTGCTCACTGACACGTGTTTACCCAGGTCAAGCAACTCGGCACGGCGCTGATCGGCATCCTGTGGGAACACCAGAGCCTGGTTGACCCACTAATTTACATGATACCATTGAACACAATGTAAGGACATCAACACACCGCCAGTCGCTTCTGATCTAACAAGCAGAGACTTTAGCCGTTTCTCAATATGTGTACTTGTGCGTTCTCGTGTACTTGTGAAACGTCATCAGCCTCAGCCCTAGTATTGTTCCAATTCACAAGAACAGCAGAACGGACAAAGTCCCCCGATGTTGTTCTCACCCCTCCCTCTATACCCAGCATGCAACAGAGCAGACATGTCTGTTCTTGAGATTGACAACTGTCCCTGCATGCACTGCGGCAGCATCAGCTTTCAATGGATCACTCACAGAACTCAGAGTATTAATTAAAGTTCACTTTTCTGTTAGTGTTGTTCAAAGAAAATTATTTTTAAGATAATTTGAGGCTAGAAAAGTCTACTTTTAACAGTCACTATACGGCCCATTTACCGATTTAATGCGAAAACAAAAGCTAATAGGACTACGAGCTGCTATGCGCAGCAGACCTGATTCATTACACGCTGCGAAACCAGACATCCCTGCAGAAATAAGGAGAAGACTTGCTGCAGGGGTGGGAGGGAAAGATATTTTCCGTCAGTTGTCATGGGAAACGTAAGACTTTGTGCAACAAGACTGAGGAGATTGCAGCTTTTACTTTGCTTACAGGGGAGATACAGAGATGCTGGTATCATGTGCTTCACAGAGACGTGGTTAGATGGACTTGTCCCAGTGGTTTCCCTGGACGGCTTTAAACTCATCCGTGCAGACAGGACTTCTTCAGAGAGTGGAGGGGGGCTGGAGATGTTTGTTAATGTTTACGTGAAGGAACAGATATGCTCCCCGGAGGTTCATAACCTTCTGTACCTCCTCCTCCACTACATACCAGTGGTGAGAAGGACAATAGTGCAGAAGAAGGTCAGTGAAAGTTTGGTCATGTGAGGCCACTGAGAAACAGAGGGACTGTTTCAGAACCACAGACTTGAGCATGTTCCAAAGTGATGATATCAACTGCCTAACTGAATGTAACGTACTGGTATCGGCCAATACTCACAGCCCAAGCATTGGAATCAGTACCGGGAGAGAAAATGGTATTGGAACATCTCTATATGTATCATGACATTAACTCTGCAGCAATTCCTCACACTAAGCCTTTATGCAGTGATAGTGGAGAGGAAAAAACACCCTTCTCACAACAAGAAACCTCCAGCTTCGAGTCAATGAGTCGATGCAATCAACTGGTTTTCCTTGAATAGAAAACTATGAATCAATCTGACTGGATGATCTGGTTGAATTTTTTCTGTATGGTACATTGAGATGACATGTGTTGTGAATTGGAGCTATATAAATAATGTGCATAGAATTTAATTGAATTTGAATTAATACCGAGGTTTCCCAGAAACCTACACATGCAGATCAATGCCTGCATTTTTACTCACATCCCCCCAGGAACATAAACTTTCTATTATCATAAATCTGAGTTACCAGGCTGGCAACATTCCCTCAACTGCAGAGAAGAAAGGAAAAGAACACAAAAATGTTAGGAAATCACTTGAAGCATGTGGTTATCCAAACTGAGAGTTTCCACAGTAAATCAGCCCAAAAAAACTAGCAGGAAAAATAACACAGAGGAGTAAACAGAGAGACACAAGAACATTCTGATTCCGTATGTCAGGAATTTCTGAGAAACTTTTCTCTAAACATTTAAAACCTAACAACACACTCAGAAAACTCAGACCAAAACTAAGGTGAGCAGTATTTCATTCCAGTGCAGCGAGGACTGTAAAGCGTCTGATATAGGAGGTATTGGAGAAACCAAAAAACAACTAAGTAACACACAGAGCAACATAAGAGAGCCAGCAGCTCTCTGCAAGATTCAGGCAGACACCGTCTCATTTAGTGGTAGTTTTACGGTACCACCCTCAGATGATGCCACATCTGCATATGTCAGCTCATCACCCCAATGCAGAGGTTTCATTTAAGCAAAACACTATCAGGACAGACATTGGTAGTATACACTCACCGGCCACTTTATTAGGTACCCCATGCTAGTAACGGGTTGGACCCCCTTTTGCCTTCAGAACTGCCTCAATTCTTCGTGGCATAGATTAAACCAGGTGCTGGAAGCATTCCTCAGGGAGTTTGGTCCATATTGACATGATGGCATCACACAGTTGCCGCAGATTTGTCGGCTGCACATCCATGATGCGAATCTCCCGTTCCACCACATCCCAAAGATGCTCTAGTGGATTGAGATCTGGTGACTGTGGAGGCCATTTGAGTACAGTGAACTCATTGTCATGTTCAAGAAACCAGTCTGAGATGATTCCAGCTTTATGACATGGCGCATTATCCTGCTGAAAGTAGCCATCAGAAGTTGGGTACATTGTGGTCATAAAGGGATGGACATGGTCAGCAACAATACTCAGGTAGGCTGTGGCGTTGCAACGATGCTCAATTGGTACCAAGGGGCCCAACGAGTGCCAAGAAAATATTCCCCACACCATGACACCACCACCACCAGCCTGAACCGTTGATACAAGGCAGGATGGATCCATGCTTTCATGTTGTAGACGCCAGATTCTGACCCTACCATCCGAATGTCGCAGCAGAAATCGAGACTCATCAGACCAGGCAACGTTTTTCCAATCTTCTATTGTCCAGTTTCAATGAGCTTGTGCAAATTGTAGCCTCAGTTTCCTGTTCTTAGCTTAAAGGAGTGGCACCCGGTGTGGTCTTCTGCTGCTGTAGCCCATCTGCCTCAAAGTTCGACGTACTGTGCGTTCAGAGATGCTCTTCTGCCCACCTTGGTTGTAACGGGTGGTTATTTGAGTCACTGTTGCCCTTCTATCAGCTCGAACCAGTCTGGCCATTCTCCTCTGACCTCTGGCATCAACAAGGCATTTCCGCCCACAGAACTGCCGCTCACTGGATGTTTTTTCTTTTTCGGACCATTCTCTGTAAACCCTAGAGATGGTTGTGCGTGAAAATCCCAGTAGATCAGCAGTTTCTGAAATACTCAGACCAGCCCTTCTGGCACCAACAATCATGCCACATTCAAAGTCACTCAAATCACCTTTCTACCCCATACTGATGCTCGGTTTGAACTGTAGGAGATTGTCTTGACCATGTCTACATGCCTAAATGCACTGAGTTGCCGCCATGTGATTGGCTGCTTAGAAATTAAGCGTTGACGACCAGTTGGACAGGTGTACCTAATAAAGCGGCCGGTGAGTGAATAGCCTTATTTTACCACAGTCAATTGAATTTTGGTATTTTATGTATTGCCATATACCAATGTAAATGTATACCAATTGCACATACTTATCTTCAATTAAAGTATGACAAACCTGCACACCTAGAGCCAGGCATATACACCGTACGATTTTTTGCCCTTTTCAAGCCCATTCTCCAGTCATGCGAGAATTTTTTGAGCTCAAGTCTAGTCCTGTGTCGTGTACTTTACAGGGGGTAACGAGGGGTGATCAGCCTCTCATAACCACCTCCTGATCAGGAATCGTAAGGTCGGGAGAAAATCAAACATGTGTGAAATTCAGTCAGCCGTCGTAAGGTGTTTGTGGGTAAATCCCGCTATTGAAGCAGAGCTACCAGCCCATTTACCAGAACCTCGAGCACTACGCATGTGCAAAAAAGGGAGTTCTTCCTCTTCCAGATTGATGAGTCCGACCAGCGCCATCTCTCCGACATGGTTTTTAGACGGACAGTATGAGCAGGTAGATCGCATCAGAGTGACGGGCCACACAGTGTGAGCAGTGAACTTTTAAACCCTGCTGTTTCGTCGTTAAGATTGTTTCTATTTTTAATATGATCTGGCTCAACTAAATGTATATTGCATCGTGTGTTAGGAGTTAAATTAATAAATATTAAAGAATAGCAGAATAGGGGTCAAATTAAGGAAGGGAGGAAAAGTGGTCCCTATGTCCTCCAGCAGCCTAAGCCCATAGCAACATAACTGTAGAGATAGCTCAGGATAACCTGAGCCACTCTATAAGCTTCATCTAAAAAGCTGTTTAAAGCCTACTCTTAAAACCATTAATCCATTGTGGGTTTGCTGAGGGTTCTTAATGTATCTCTCCAGATGGTCAGCTGACCCACTGGGATAATATCAGGATAACTACTAGACTTTAAATACACAGAAAAAAATCTATCTTTAAAACTGTTACACGGATAACAGCTTGGAGCAATAGCTGGGAGTTTGTTTCGCTCATGGCTGTCCTAGAGCCGACTGATGAGTCACAACATAGGGATACCCATCAATAAACATAACATCAGATTTGCTTTTTACAAGATTTCCCGTCTATTCTTCTCTAAAACATGACTTGCTTAAAAATTATATTAAATTTTTTTACCTACTGTACTGGTGAAAGAGTTAACGGCAATGTAATGAGTGTTAAAATACATATCTTATATCAAAACCTCACTCTGACTCTCGCTGTTGTCCCTTTGAGGACCTAAAGACCCATCTAAGGGGTTAAAGTGAAGACTATAACTTGGAAAAATCAATAGAATGACATGTGAAATGAATTTCTTTTTTGTTTGATTGCAGAAATGGGCATCATCCTGACTTTAAAAACCAAGATTCCAAGAGGAGATTACAAGGTGGTCTTGAGTGTTGAAGACAACCAGGGTCTGTCACAGGTCAGCACAGTTGCAGTTAAGGTGTGTGACTGCACCGGAGAGGAACCCTGCATGCAAATCCGCACTGGTAGTTCCAGTCTTCCAGTCACCCTGGGGATCCTTGGGGCTGTCCTACTGTTGTTTATCGGTTAGTTGGAGATATTGTTTGACTTCCTGGTAAAGGGAGAAACGTTTTACTTTAATCACAAAACAAGAAAATGCAACCAGAAAGTAACCAATAAGATGAGGTGATATTGAATCTAAATGATAATAATAATAAAAAGCTAAAGCCCTACACAACAAAAGAAACTGATCAAGAAGATCAAATAATTTAAAAAAGCCCTTTGACATTGCAGAGTCAAAGAAGAGTTATGAATGTTTTTCAAAGGCTTTGTGAATCCATCCGACAGAAATCAAAAAAGAAAAAATGACAATGTCCGGACAGTGATTGTATAGCAGAGGTGTCAGGTATTCACATTATTTATTTAAGTATAGACACCTGTGTAAAAAGAATGAAAGTGCTGGTTAAACTCATCTGCCTGGTAAAAAAATTAAATCTCCACCCCAGTGGTGGCTGGTGGGGTTATGTTTTTTTATATATAAAAAACAATCAAATGTATAATAAGGTATCACACGAGTATATTTATATAAATGTCAACAACTACAAACAACATTCAATTCAATTCAGTTTATTTCTATAACGCCAATTCACAATACATGTCATCTCAAGGCACTTTACAGTTCAACCAGATCATGCAGTCAAATTGATTCAGAGTTTTCTATCTAAGGAAAACCGGTTGATTGCATCGACTCATTGACTTGAATGCAATCCCTCACACTAAGCATGCTTGTAGCGACAGTGGAGAGGAAAAACTCCCTTTTAACAGGAAGAAACCTCCAGCAGAACCAGGCTCAGTGTGAGCGGCCATCTGCTGAGGCCGACTGGGGTTCAAGGAGACAGAAGCAGAGATAAAAAAGGCAACTGTCAACCAGCTCCACAGGCGGCCCCATTCAGGAAACACACAGCCAGTCAGACGAGCTCCGAGCCAGCTCAAATCTCACGATGAAAGTGAGCACATCCAGTTAGCCACAGTCAGAGAAACCGGACTACACAGAACACCTCTATAACAAAGGTCTTGATGGGAGCAGTCGCATCAAACAGGAACAGACCAGATGAAGCTACTATGAGAAAAAGCAGAGAGGGCAGAACGTCAGAGATTGAACTAAGAAATTCTGCAAAGTAGGAGAATAGAGATAGAGTGAACCAAAGTGATGAAATAATGGTCCCTATGTCCTCCAGCAGTCTACGCCTATAGCAGCATAACTATAGAGATAGCTCAGGATAACCTGAGCCACTCTAACTATAAGCTTCATCAAAAAGGAAAGTTTAAAGCCTAGCCTTAAAAGTTGACACGGTGTCTGCCTCACAGACTAAATATATGTTCTGAGAAGTTCTTTAAATCAGTCCTAGCTGTCTTTATCCATGCTGGGTCCGATCCTGACATTTGAAAAAAGGAGTCAGGGAAAACAGAATAAAGCATTAGCCTTGCTGCATGCAGTTAGCCTTTTCGTTGTTGCTAAATCAATTTATAAACCTGTCACTCAGCCACACTTTCTAACGACTTTGACATCAGTGCTGGTAGTGTGCAAATAAAGCTGCTTTCAGCTCAGGATGCTCCTGTTTTTAACATTGAAGAGGAGCTGCTGCGCATGAACAACTTTTAACCAACCTATGGGTGAAGATTTTTGCGCCCTAGGGCAGAAATAAGTCACCAATCTGACGATGAAAGAAAGCTTTACTCCTCATTAAATAATAAATATGTATCTTGCACAACTAAAAGATATATGAATATATTTAAAAATATTTAAATTCTATAATGTAATTTTTATTTGTTTTTCTGTCTTAATCAAGGTCATTGGGTGAGTGGGGCGGCACCCTAGTGCCCTCTATTGGCCGGCTGCCATTTTTTTACACTGTATTTCAGTACATAAGTTACATTTATTGTTTGCTTTTAATTAAATGAATGAATTTTAGAAACCTTTTTAATAAGTTCTTTGCAAAAAATATGTAATAATTTCATATTTAAAGTACTTTCAAAAGTTTGATTTCTTAACAGCTTCTGTACAGAGACACAGAAGGCTATTATGTAGGGAGGCAGGGATATGACAAATTTTGGCCAATAATAATACCTGACGGTAACATCGCCCTCATGCCGATAACGATTTAAATCAATATTGTATCTTCATCCTTTTTACAGTACAAAAAGTGAGATATCTTTTCTCTGCTTCAGATAAACCCCCACAGTCCTTTGCTACAATGATGTCACTGTCAAATGACAAAACTAACGCCATATCACCAATCCGTTCAGCTCCCGCTACTGACATAAAATAGACAAAAATAAACATTGGTTTTTAATATCAGCTTATATTTCCTTATCGGATCAATAGTGATCAATGATGAGAATATCAGACCCAGGTTGAATAATGTATGATACATATTGGTAGGCAGTTGACCCACATTTAAAAAAATCTGCGTTAACGCGACAATTTCAGTGGGCGAGAGGCTCAAGACTACATGTGAAAATTGTGAAAGTCTTCTTTGGTCTTGGAGAATTAAGAGTAAGCATTAGACTGAGCCTGGTTCTAATAGAGGTTTCTTCCTGTTAAAAGGGAGTTTTACCTCTCCACTTTCGCTACAAGCATGCTTAGTGTGAGGGATTGCTGAAGAGTCAATGAGTCGATGCAATCAACTGGTTTTCCTTAGATAGAAAACTCTGAATCAGTCAAACTGTGTGATGTGGTTGAACTGTAAAGTGCCTTGAGATGACGTGTTGTGAAATGGCGCTAAAGAAATAAACTGAATTAATTATATTGGCAATGACTTTGGACAAATAGGCCCTTCAGTAAACCTACTGGGCTCAGATAAACAGATACAAAGAGACAAAGAGGTCTTGAGGAGCTTTTCTAACTAAAGATTAATTCTCGACTTTTGTTAGTGTTGGTGGTGCTTATTTCAAGATGGAGAAAAAAAACAGAGAAGGTGCCGCTGCTACCCCCAGAAGATGACCTCAGAGATGAGATTGTTTGCTATGATGAAGAAGGAGGCGGAGAGGATGATCAGGTAAACAGAGATATAAGATGATAGCTCTGTAAGAAACATCTCTTTGTATGTTTTAAAACATTTCATTTTGTACGTATAACTGTGGGTAACCCCATATAGTATAGCAGCGAAGATTCTCAGTCATCCAGGTCATGATAGTTTTCCATTCCAAAAAAAAAGTTTTAAAAAAATGGACTTTGTTTCCAAGTTTGAAGACGTTTCGCTCTCCGTCTAGGAAGCTTTTTCAATTCAAAATGTCAGAAATGGCGTTGAGTTCGAAACGAACGGGTCCATCCCTTTGGAATGGGGTCCATTGTAGGTTTTTGAAAGCTGAAATCTGCGTCCTCCCCACCTTAAACAGAGGGGCTGGACTCAGATTTCAGCTTTCAAAAACCTATAATGCAGCAATAGTTTTGATTCCATCCCACTTTAATCGCGGGTGAACGGGTGCGCCAAAGGGACGGACCCGTTCGTCTGTTTCAATTTGCATGTTTTCTAAGCAAATACAAGGCTTTGTTGGGCTACTGTATAAAGCCTTGAACTCAGCGCTATTTCTGACATTTTGAATTGAAAAAGCTTCGAAACGTCTTCGAACTTGGAAACCAAGTCCAGTGGATTGTTTTTTTAACTTTTTTGGAACCAATATATAACCTATCAGTCATACTCCATTACTCTAACAGGACTATGATCTGAGTGTTATCCACCACGGTTTGGACAACCGACCTGATAAAGTCAAGAGTGAAGTGGCTCAGATGGAACGCAGTCAGCCCGACTACAGACATCTCCCTAACAACCAAGAAGATATGGCCAGCTTTATTGACTATGTGAGTGAAACACTTACCTAAAAATAACAACATAAGAGGAAAAGCTTTTCATTGTGTTGGGTCCTGTTTGGTTTATTTTTCTTCTAATTAAAAAGATCCGCATAAAAGCAGGTTTCCTAAATTTTGGCTTCCATTCTTCAGAACCTGAAGTTGGCAGATACCGACCTAGCTGCTCCCCCCTTTGACTCCCTGCTGGTGTTCGATTCAGAAGGAGGGGAATCAAAGGCAGGGAGTCTCTCTTCACTGTACTCTTCAAATGATGGTGACCAGGACTATGAGCCCCTCAAAGAATGGGGCCCCCGCTTCAAGAAACTGGCCGACATGTATGGAGGAGGAGAGAATGACGACATGCTGTAAATGTAACCCCCACCCAGGAGAAAAATTGCTCCATGCAATTTAAGGGACAACAACATGGGGAAACCAATGAGACATGGGGTGGGATGTGTGTGTGTGTTTACAATCATAACTCTAAAGCCGTAGAATAAGTTTGTTTTGTAAAGTAATTTTGCTTTATTCACTTTTATATTGTTCACTGAACAAATGCATTGGAAGCTTTTAGAAGTGAGACTTTGGAAGTTTTTTCTTTTTTATTAAATTCCATCATTATTTTTTCTCTACATCAACATAAATTCATGTGAAAAAGTCATGCAGTCAGGGTCCTGTGGACTACTTAACATAAACTGATGGAATAAATCAGCTTTCTGAAAGAAAAAAAATTTATTTTGTCTTTGTAAGTTTTTTGGTCTTTTTATTTTGTTTTTTTATTATATAGTATAACAAATCCTCCATCCATCCATCAATCCATCATCATCATCCATCCATCCATCCATCATTCTTCCACCCATACATGCATTATCCTCCCATCCATCATCTCTCCATCCAATCCAAATCAAATGAAGAGGGAACTGGAGAGACTGAATGGTAATAAGTCACCAGATCCTGATGGTGTCAGCCCCAGAGTCCTGAAGGCCTTGGTGGCTCTGTCGGATTCTACAGCACCCTGGAGACAGTTCCAGTGATTAGGAAGACCTCCTGCCTTGTTCCAGCACCAAAGAAGACTCAGCCAACAGTCCTCAGTGACTATAGACCTGTTGCCCTGACATCCCACATTATGAAGGTCCTAGAGAGACTTCTCTTGGTTCACCTCTGCAAGCAAACCAGCAGCTATCAGGATCCCCTGCTGTTTGCTTATCGCCGTGGAGATGGAGTTGATGATGCCATCGTACACCAGCTTCAACAAAACCACTGTCATTTAGACAAGGAAGAAAGCTCTGTGAGGATCATTATCTTTGATTTCTCCAGAACATTTAACAACATTCAGCCTGACTGACCTGAAGACTCAGGTGGAGGCATCAAAAATCACCTGGATCAAAGACTACCTGACAGACTGACCACAGTTTGTTAGACTGAAGGCTCAGCTGCCTGATCAAGCAGTCAGCAGCACAGGAGCTCCACAGGGGACGGTACTCTATCCATTCCTTTTTACTCTGTTCACCTCTGACCTCCAGGACCAGACAGAGTCCTGTCATCTGCAGAAATACTGGGACGACTCTGCAGTCATTGGGTGCATTAAAGATGGAGCAGAATCTGAGTACAGAGAGCTGGTGAGCCGCTCTGTGGCATGGTGTGGAAACAATCATCTGATCCCGAATGTCAACAAAACAAGGAGATGATTGTAGATTTCAGAAGAAACAGGAACAAGATGAATCCTGTTAACATCCTGGGAGAAGAAGTGGAGGAGAAGAAATACCTTGGTGTTCACCTGGACAACAAACTAGACTGGAGACACAACTGTGAAGCCATCTGCAGGGAGGGACAGAGCAGATAGTTCATCCTAAGGAACCTTCATCCTTAAGGTCCGTCAGTGTTGGAGAGTGTGATCTTTTCTTCTTAGTTATCAGGCTCCTCTCCTGTGGAACCAACTAGTTTTAGTCCGTAAGGCAGACACCTTGTCTACTTTTAAGGCAAAGCTTAAAACTCATTTTTGATAAAGCTTATATTAGTGGTTAAGGTTATCCTTAGCAAGTTCTGCTTCATTCTATCTCTATTCTCCCATTCTTCAGCATCTGTTTCTTCAATCTCTAACATCAGTATCAGATTTATTGCCAAGTAGGTTTGCACTTACATGAAATTTGACTTAGTATTGATGGTGCAGACAAATTCGATATATATACAGAGCACAGAATCTATGGCTATATACAATATAAAGCATACAATATATATACTATATACACAGCAGAATGTGTGTTCATGTAACATAGGAGGTCTGGATATGATACGTTGGTGTAGCTTCTAGGTCATGAACGGGGGAGAAAGAGAGGCAGTGTCAGAGTCACAGGGGTCTCTGGGTCTTTTTGATAAGGCTAGCAGATGGGCAGAACCTGTTCTCGTGGCGTGAGGTTTTGGTCCTGATGAAACACAGCCTCCTGCCAGAGAGTAGTGACTGAAATAGTTTGAAATAGTTCTGCTCTCTCTGCTTTTCATAGTAGCTTCATCTGGTCTGTTCCTGTTTGGCTGTGACTCCATCCTGGAGAGAAATATCAGCTGTGCTGCTGCCATCAACACCTTTGTTTATAGATGTTGGAGATCAGCCTGTTTTTCAGTGTAGTCCTGTTTCCCTGACTGTGACTAACCGGATGTGCTCTCTTCATCCTCTCGCATGGGAGCTGGCTTCGAGGTCGTCTGCTGGCTGTGTGTTTCCTGGACGGGGCCGCCTGTGGAGCTGGTTGACAGTAGCCTTTTCTATCACTTTTTCTATGTCTGCTTCTGTCTCCTTGAACCCCATTCGGCCTCAGCAGATAGCCGCTCACACTGAGCCTGATCTGCTGGAGGTTTCTTCCTGTTAAAAGGGAGTTCTTCCTCTCCACTGTTGTTACAAGCATGCTTGGTGCTAAAGAGTCGATGAGTCGATGCAATCAACTGGTTTACCTTAGATAGAAAACTTTGAATCAGTCTGACCATGATCTGGTTGAATGTCTCTGTAAAGTGACCTAAGATGGCATGTTGTGAATTGGTGCCATATAAATAAACTGAATTAAATTAAATTCACTTCATTTCAGTTCCAAAGGGAATATATAGTTTCTGTACAAGAAAACAAAACACACAGAAAGACATTATTCATACATTATAAATGGGGGAACTCTGTGTCTGAGGTCTTGCTGCGGTAAAAAGGTGCAACCGATATCGTACGAAAAACAAAAGAAATAGATCACAACCGGTTAGGGGAGGAAGAAAAAAAATCACATCTCATACAGTTAGAGGCTACAGTTAGAGACATTTCATACCATGAGAGTTGAGTAGATAAAAGCCTCTCAAGGCCAGTGGGGAGCTGAATATCTAGAGAAAGATTGTTTGGGTCAGGCTGGCTGTTAATATTTCCTGCCAGCCTACAGAGTTTTTGTTCATCCTGGCAAAACAGATTTAAGGTCCACTTCGTCAAAATCGGAGCAGTAACTTTTTCAAAGATTATACCATTTCACCTCTGAGTCCGGGAACCGCACCCAGCCTGTGATCCTGCGCAAGGATCACATCCAGTTTATGGTTCTCCCTTAACATCTCATTCCGAGTGTTGATCGTTCTGCAGATCCATTCCTACATTCCGAGAAGTCTGACAATGGCTAAAACAGACCCCGACATTTTCTGAAGTTTACAATATGCCATGTATCCTCCAACTCCAAACAGTAGAAATCCTGTTATCAAAAATCCAATTGTGTTTGCATCTTCTACATCCTTGACAGACATCTTCGTCAGGCACACAATCTTCCACTTCTGCCAGGAATCCGTACCATAAAAACGTACCATCTGGACAGGGGGGTTTTCCCCTACCCTGTCCTCCTGCAGACAACATTTGATCAATTGCATTGAGATACCAGCTGACCAGATCCATATTGGCTTTGGGAAGAAAGGCAAAAAGAAGACAAGACACAGAGGTAAGCACGATGGACAGGGAGAGAGTGGGAGGCAGAGGAGAGTCCTCCTCCACCAAGAGCCGAGTCAAAAAAATATATATAATTGAACTGACTAACATTTAGAATGTTATAATAATTGTTCTTATAATTATTACTTTTGTTTGAACAAATCACATTAAGGATGGACAATATTAGTGTCTAACATAATTAACTAAGGACTTGGTTTGGAGAGACACTGGACTATTTCTTAGGCCACAGGGAGGATTAGACTGCAGAGACAAATGCTGATATGCAGACAAGGAGGGGGTGAAAGGATGCCCTCTACCTCAGACGATAGGCAGAGGTACAGAACAGGTTGTTTGCAACGACTGTGGTGATGCTGGAGGGTCAAGTACCATCGGACAGGACCCGGGTGCAAAAGATAAGTGAACCGACACACCAGATTTCTTATACACAACCAGAAAATCGGAGTAAAAATATGAATAATATAAACCTGATGTCTTCACCAGGGGGTCAGTGACCCCTAGGGGTACCCTGGAGGTACTGCATGGGGGTGGCGAAAGCTTTGGTAGATTAGACTTTTTTTTTTATATCCCCCCCTGCAATTTCTTTCCACTAATTGAAATGTCCTTAAATCTGCATGAACCTGATTTCAACAAACTGTAGTAAACAGATAAAGAAGATGTCTTTCAGTCATCAATGCACACATTCAGCGACACACAGGAGCTCTTTCAAGCTGGGCACCGTTTCATTCACAACACCTGTCCCATTACCAAGAATCAGAATCAGAAATACTTTAATAATCCCAGGGAGAAATTACTTTTGGTACTCCATCTGTAGTAGATGGACTATAGGACCAGTTTGATATAACACACTTTCATACAATATCTATAATTAGGGGGTTCCCGCTGCATCTCACCATCAGTTTGGGGGTCCTTGGCCTGGGAAACATTGAAGACCCCTGTAAACCCATGAATAATGTATAAAATTTACAGGGGCACACTACAATTTGCCGGTATCTACGCCTGTTAACTTTCAATTACCAGTGGTGATGACAACAATTTAGAGGTAAAAGATGGAAATGACTTTAAAAAGGATTAGAGCCTCCTACTAGTTAAACTCCATATCATCAGGGGGTGGGTGGTCTGAAATAAATAATGACTTAGGGCCGGCTCTATCAAAGGTTTGCGTGTATAAAAACGTGAGCTATTTCACTGCGCACGCTAAAAAATGTACAAACTGATCTATCAACAGCGTGCTAAAAGGATTTGGTCTTTAAAACGTGCTAAATAGCGCCTCTTATCCATTTAGTACTTTTTCTGCATTGAATATGCAATATGGGGCGTTTACACGCAAAAGTGCGTCTTGTGGGAGGAGAACATGTAAATATATTAATTTAGCACTCGCAAAGTGATTCATTAAACCTGAAAGCAATTTTGCTAACGGTATCTGACTCTATATTTAACACGTTTCAAAAGAAGGTGCAAATGGTCTGTATGCGTAATTGCGCACACATGGCAGCGGTTATTGTTGCAAGAAGGAGACATGGAAATGAAGCAAGGAGACGCAGAGAACGCATTTTTTCACTCCGTGTGAATATTTTTGGAATGAAGGAGGAAACGATCATCAAAACATATCGTTTATCCAGCATTGCCATTTTGGAGCTGTTGGGGGAACTCCGAATGGATTAGGAGCCAGCCACAAGGAGGACCCACGCAATACCAGATATCACAAAACTCCTTGCAACATTGCACTTTTTTGCATCTGGGATCTCCCAATCTCGTTTTTCAGAAGTGCTGTCCGTCGTTCTAAATGTCATGTCGCCCTGACGCCCTACCGGAGAACCCCGACCTCCCCCCTGCGCCTGTGGAGCAACATGCCAATGCTGCGGGGATGCGTACGCGCAGTAATCTCATCCACAGTCACTTCTTGTGAGCCATTTGGATGTGCATTTTTCTACAGGCCAATACAAAACACCTGTTTTTTGTTTTTTTTACTGCAGTGAAGTAGAAATTCAGCCACATACCACCTTAGGGAATAAAGGTTGCCAAAGTTTATATATATATATATATATATATATATATATATATATATATATGGGGTGGGGGTGTCACTGTAAGATTTAAATTTCTTAATGCACTAGTTTGTACAAACTACAACTACTTTGCCGCAAACCACAAAACGCGCAAAACCATCATTTAAATAGGGCGTCTCCAACAGTTTTGCACCTGCCACCAGTTACGCAATCGCTCTTGTTAAATCACCCGCAAACCATGGTTCAGCCCCTCGCGCGAAATTCCAGTTTGCGATCGCAAATTACTGCACTCAAAATTGGATCTTGATAAATCCGGCCCTTAAAGTTTTGCTACATTATAAACTAGACTTGGTTTTTGATAGTCTGGTCATGTTGAATTGGCATAACATAAAAGGGCTATAACCTGAAACTGCATGATTGCTTTGAAATGATGCAAAGAAGGGAAAATCATCTAAGACTTCAAAGTCAAAAATAATGAAGTAGGGATAACACACTGAGCTTTAAGAGAAATAAGAACAACTTTTGGGTGAATGTTTGAAGTAAAGGATGACATCTTTTAAGATAAGCAATAATGATGATGAAAAAAATTATACTTGACTCATGACAGTATTAACTGAGGGCGCAGGATCTTCAAATGCTTTAACTGCGAACTGATTTAAACCTAGCATTACACAGAGGCATAGCCAGAAAATCGTTATGAGGGTGACCAGGCAATAAGCAATGTATACTGAGGGGTGTCCAAAAGTAGATGGGCACCAAAATCCACGCTGTTCCAGCAGGAAAATTAATCAGCAAAACATCCATATTTACTTACCTACTTTTACCAGTAATCATTCTGCATAAAATTGCTATTTACAAGTACCAATATCTACATAAATCGATTACTTATTTAAGTGTTTATTAAAGTAGTTATTTATCTATAATTTAACTAAAGACTCCTAGATGACTTCCAGGGACACTTCATTTTCTCTTTACTCCATAAAATACAAAAGCTATTTCTGGTTGAATTATGTACTTATCATCTTCAATGTTAGTATATTGATGTGCATAATTAACCACAGCGTTTCTGTGTCAAGTAATAGTTAATCTATGAAAAATATAAATGTTTTGAATATTCCACTTGAGAGTATTACTGTTGGAACCATCTGTTTTAGAGGGAAATAAATGGTATGGGTGGCCACAGGGGGGGGGGGCAATCATTGGCTAAGGGTGGCCATGGCTACCCCTGGCCGCCCATCTAGCTCCGCCCCTGGCATTAAAGAGGCTATATTTTTCAATTATGGGGATGGATAACCACACATAACATGCACAAAGTGATGAGGACACCCAGATTTACTTCACCTGTAGCTGTAATTATATCATTAGATAGAACTACAGACTTATCTTGAAGCTCATTAGATATGGGAGCACATTGGATTCCCTGCACATTTTTGGATCTGGTCAGGATTCCGGTGTGCTAAAAAAGGGACCACTAGGGGTGCTGCAGCATCCTTAGTGACGAGAAAGAGAAAATGTTTTACAAATACTTTGCACAATTTAGAAATTTCGTATGACTATTTTGGGAAATAATTTTGATTTTTTTAATTTACTATTACGTGTATTCCAATTTTGATTCAATTATTTTGAGGCCTAATCAACACAAGTTTAGGACGTTACGTTGCCATGGCAACGTCAAGTACTGTAAGCTAGAGGTCAACGACTAAAGAGGAATCCCACTCACAGCAGCAGACTAGTAAATGTACATAGTCTAATGACAGAAACGAGGAGGAAATATAGCACAGAAATGGATTTCATATGCGTCTGCGGATGAGAGACTTTATCTCCACAATCCCAGAGAGACCCCAGGGCCGACAAAATCTATGTTGTTAGTGTTATTGTGATGTTTAATTAATAGCCTATATATTCACCTGAAAACTGATGATGTCTGTGTGTTACAGACCCTGGTTGCATGCACTGAAGTGTATATGACAATAAAGTAGTGAATCTCAATCTATTTATTTTTATTTATTGTATTTAAAAAGAGTTCTATGGGGGGGGGATGGTCCTGAGACACCAAGGGGAGGCTTGTCCCGATCCGATCCACATATCGGATCGGACGCCGATATTGGCAAAAAATGCGTATGCGCCAGTGTTCCCGGACTCCGGTCCGCATTTTCCAGAACACCTTCAACACACCCACAGGTCTTTTTGGGTCTGTGTCCCTGCCTAACCATTAAAACAGGTGAATTGAAAGATAGCGGGGAAAATGTCAGCCGTGTGGGATTATTTTATCCTGCATGATGAAAAAGATGATGAGGGGGAGTGTAAAACATGCCACATTAGAGTCAAGCGTGGTGGTAAGGCTGTGAGACATTTTAACACAACAAATCTGATCAAGCATCTAGCGAAATATCATCATAAAGAACATCAAGAGTTTCTAAAGAAAACCGACGACAAGAAAAAGAAAGGTCCTACACAACTAACTCTTGCAGAAACATTTGGGAAGCGTGATATGCTGCCACTTAATAGTGCAAAAGCCCAAGGGATAACAAGAGTCATTGCTGAGGAAATAATTCTGGATGACGAGCCGTTATCTCTCGTCAGTAAAGTGGGCTTTAGACGCACCATCTAACACCTGGAACCACGATACAACATGCCCAGCCGTCATTACATCCTCGAGAAACTATCCCCCAGATTCACAAAGAGTTCGAAGTTATATTGAAAAACAAGTAGAGATTGCAACAGCGCTTAGTTTCACAACCGACATACCGTCCTTTATCTTTATTAAGTTTAACTGCACACTGGATTGGGCCAGACTTCAACCCCAAAAGAGCGGTTTTACATGCGCGTGAGTTTAGAGGCAACAGTCGTTAAACCCTTCCAAGAGATGACCGCGGAGGTCAGTGCTGCCTCTGCCACAGCAGCAGATGTCATCCCATCTGTCCGTGTCCTGACACGCTTTCTGGACAGTGAGAGCGAAGAACACGAGGGCTTATTATATTATTATTATTTTATTATTATGATATTATTATTATTTGATTATTATTATTATTATTTGATTATTATTGTTATTATTATTATATTTTTTATTATTATTATTATTAATAGTATTATTATTAGTATTAGTATTATTATTATTTGAGTGAGTTACAAGCTGTAGTACAATAATTAAAATATTTTACTCTACAGTTGTCATTTATTTCTAAATAAAAGATTCTCCACTGTAAAATCAATAAAGTGTCCCACCATGACTATGAAGCTGAGCTCAGTGGGAAATTAGTCCCTAACTATGTAGGGGAAGTGATAGACATGGGGACTGACTGCAGTTCTACTGTAAGGTGCCTTGGTAAAGCTCAATGACCGGTGTACCTGACATGGAACAACCAGACCAGGCATAGTGTCATGATGGGTTTAAGGTTCTTAGCCCACATGCAGAACACAACGGAGGCTGGGTAAAAGTTTAACAGAGTTTATTGAAAGTTTCAACAACACAAGATCATGTACTGGTTCTGGAACTGGTCCGGGCAGGTTCACTGACGTCTGCAGAGATGATAGTTTGGTTAGTGGAGCAGGCAGATGAGTTATGAGTTCTTGATTATTCAGATTCTACCTTGACTGAGTCCAGGCTTCTCTTTGAGAGAGAGGGAACTGTTGGGTCCAGAGACCGTTGGTTCAGCAGAGGATACGACCAGCTGCAGCGTCTAACTTCTGACTTTAATGGCAGACCTTGATCAGAGTTTCCAGCTCTTCACCAAGAGCAGCAGGGGAATCCACATAGGAGTCTTCAGGTTTGGTTCACCAGGGCAGATTGGCAGGTTAAGCTCACCCAGAGCTTCAGGCGAGAGACATGTTTCCTGTGAGGCAAAAACAGAGAAGAGTTAGAATCTGATCTCTCAACAGAGACAACTAGAGTCTTTCAGTTTCAGAGGCTCAGGTTGCTAACCAAACTAAGGTCAACACTGCGGCGTCGAAGGAAGGTCTGGCAGCTGGTTATAAAGGAGAGGTCTCCTGATGAGTAGATGCGTCTCAGGTGTGCTGGAAAGCTCCAGCTCCAGGAGACCCACGGCGCACTCTGCTGGAGGAACGTGGTACAGCTCCAGATCCCAACACATAGTGCTTTAGGTTAATAGAATATATTAATTAGGCTATGGATTCTTTCAAAAAAAAAAAAAATCGATCGTCCCCATTCTTTTTTTACAACTCGACTGCTGATTATTATTATTATTGTTCAGCTATCTGATCTATGTGATCTATTTTGTATGTTACTTTTTTTTTTCATTGAACATTAATATGTGGACACTGGCTGAAACATAAAATAATTGATACATCTTTATTACATTTTATCCAAATGTTAAGGTTCTTCACTGCTACCAACCTGGATCAGGCAAAGGAGGCAGTAAAAGTAGAGGTGATGAAAATGGAACAAGAGCTGAAGACCATGCCCTCTAGAGAAGGTGTGGCTGAAGCTGAGACAGCAAAGCAACCACCAGGAATGGAGGCTGGAAGCTCAACCAGCAGCCTGGGCTGCTACTTTGACGAGATACTGCAGGAGAACTACACAGCAGGTCCGTCGGAGCAGCAGATCACCCCAGGGGCACTGTTTCAGTTGGAGAGCTACCTCAGTGAGCCTCCACTTGGGCGTAAGAACAATCCTTTTCACTACTGGAGAGACAATCAGGCTCGACTACCCACCCTGGCAGCAACGGCAGCCAAGTTCCTCAGTGCTCCCTGCACCAGCGTTGAAAGCGAAAGGCTTTTTAGCGCAGTCTAACTCATCATTGATGAACACAGGAGCAGGCTGACACCTGAGAATCTTGAAATGCTCGTCTTTGTAAAAAAGAATCTCCCTATCATGCTTGGACAGCAGTCAGGGCAAACAGTTCGAGGGAGTGTGTAGATGGAGACTAGGTGTGGAGGAGATTGGGGAGTATAAGGCATTTTTGTGTAATAGTTCACTATTATTTGCACTGGTTTTTTTTAAGGAGTGTCTTTTTTCAAGAGTAGAGTCCTGATTCTAAGTTAATAGACTATTTTTCATTCTTTTCTGTTTTGCATTTTTATTGAAACTTACAGTAATACTTGCACCTTTAACTGTTTACGGTTTTACTGTTCACTGTGCAATTTCAGATTGCTGTTCATAATTTTGTCCAGTTTGTGTTTATCTCTTAATAAACAGGTAAGTTTGTTGTTACCAATCATTGTGTTTTATTCAATCTCACCTAATTCAGCTGGCTAGATGTTATCAAGAGTACTAAAACCCTTTTCAACATGAGTCTTACAACTAAGGCTAAATACTTAACTTAAACTTAAATACATGCTCGGATAGGCTGGTATCGGCCAGTATCGGTATCGGATCGGAAGTCCAAAAACAATATCGGTATCGGATCGGAAGTGCAAAAACCTGGATCGGGACATCTCTAGTTTGCTCCTTAGGAGCTGCTGACTGCAGTGATTCTGTATTACTATCATTCCAGGTCCAAAGGTGCATCCACCATGAACTGGAGCGCTCCCTCCACATCAGCGACAGAGGCAGCCTGCCCTACCTGGAGGCCCCCATCAGAGAGGTGCTACGGATTCATCCTGTGTACTCATCCCTCACGTAGCTCTGAGCGCCACCAGGTTCAGGCCTTCAGGCCTTATCTCAGTATTTACCTTACCATCAGAACATGAGACATTTGGGCCTATTTGCTCCAGACAGTATAGGGGAATACAAAGTTAAAAAAAAGGAACCAGAGTCATCATCAACCTGTGGTCTCTGCATCACGATGAGAAGTAGTGGATGAATCTTGAGCTTTGGTTGATGATATTTCAGAGGTTTTATTCTGGAAATCAACTGTCCTTCATTGAGTTCAGTATGACTTCATTTCTGATTTTATTACTGATGTTTTCTTCTCCGACTTCCTGGTTGTCACTCCTGCAGTTTATAAATAATAAACATATTATTATTTCTTAATGTTTGTCTCCATGTGGCCCTAAACACACTCTGCAAACATAGAGGAAATGGGCCGTATTTAGTGAAACTACACCAGGGGAGTAAGACTAGTTTTAGAATCAAATTCTAACAGATCTTGATCTAAGGGGATGTGAAATCTTTTATTTTCTAAAGTTCCTCCATCTAAATCAGGCCCATTTTACTTCATTCATGCTGAGTAATCTTCATCCGTCCAGCAGTGATGCGAGGCAGAGCGCCATCGTTTCAGCAGCTGTTCTTTTTTGTTTTACATCTTCGATGTCTTCAGCTTGATGGGAGGGTTCTGACTTTGTTCAGCCTCCTAATGAGGAGCCTTTTCATGATCTCCTGTTATTTTGCACTATATGTGTAATTTTGTGTAGAGCTTTTTTTCTGTAAAATGGTTGGATAAAAAAAATCAGAACAAGAACTCTTTATCTCCTAAATTAATCTAAAAGTGGGGGGCTGGATAGATACAATCCCTACCAAACCTTCATAGATATAGACTCTATAAAGACAAATAAAATGATTTTAAAGAGCAAGCAACATATATATTTTTTTTTATTTCATCACAAAATCGAAGACAGTGAACAATATTTGTCAGGGATCACTATGAGGGTAAATAATTAACTCTGGATTGCTTCTGATGAGGCTCCTCTGTGCCTGAAATTAACATTTGATTTTCATAAAACATTACAATAACAAAATACGAAAAATTCAAAGCAAGAAAAAAAGGACAGTCATGTTAAAGATCTTGATGCTCTGCTTCAATTCAACCAAGGACAAAAAAAAAAAAAAGAAAAAGATTACAAAAAGCCAACCTGCATGTTACTGCCAACCTGAAAGACACACATTTATCCACCATGAATACAAGAAAACAAATATTGAGCTTTGGGTTCTAAAAGGCAGACTTTCTGACCCCCAACTCTTCCTGCAAGAGAATATGTTTTGGTCATGTTTCATACAAATTCACAGAGAAGGGACCGCAAAGGTGTGAATCTATAAAACCTTCACTTAGAGAGTCCAGATGCTCCCTTAGAACCTCCAGAGGCCTGATCCTGGGTGAGGTTCATCTGCTCAGTGCGAAGCTATATAAAAGTGAAAAAGTCTCAGACAAACGCTGCTTACACTTGGACATACAAGAATCTGAAAAACCTTTTCTCAACATTAAAAAATCTGAATATTTTAATGGCTAAAATTAATGTCTATGTGATAACACGAAATGCCAACTTGCCCGAATATATTGAGAAAAATAACAGAAGTGATTGTATTAAAAAAATCAGGAAAAACACTCCGAGAGTGAAAGAAACACATTTTTTAGTCCAACATAACCTTAGAGGCATTAATGCTGATACTGGTACTGACATTTTATAGTTTTTAAACCTCAATATAATTGTTAACTAGGCTGATTAACTTTTTTAGATTGGGTCAACTTAGTTTTTATGAACACAGATTTTATGCAGACCTAAGCTTTGAACCAATAATCTAACCTGCTCTTTGGACCATTCCACTTTTGGGGACCGTTTAGCAGAGGTTGATTCTTTGCACTTCCAAGCTTCTTACATGTTTCTCTCCTTTTGGGAGGCTGGAAGACAAAAGCTTAAAAATTGCTTCTTTAACACATTGTCACTGTGAAATCTTCACTTTTTGTTCACTAAACTAATAGGATAACACTTACTGCCCAACAAAACACTGTCAAACCCACTGAACATTTAGTCACCATTTCATTTCACTTTAGGCTTGATAAAATATTTTTGAATTGAATTAAACAGAATTATAATTATATGCTATGGGTTAATACTGGATTCTAATATTGGGCTAAGAAACTAGTCCAAATTAAAAAAATATATATTATCTACGCTAAAACAGGCGAAAGCTTCTGACTGGAGTTCTGTAAAGAAGCAGGAGAGAGTTTTTTTTTATTTGTGGAACTTGAGAAATGTAGGTTAACAACGTTAGGATTTCTTTTATCTTTTAATCAGATAGTCAAAGGCTCCTTAAAGAAGATCTTTTATTAAATGAAACCAGGTGAAACAGAAACGTTTCAACGTTTCCTTTGGAGGAGTTCTGGATGGAGAATATTGACAGACAAAAACTATTTTTTTTTACTTCTTAAATGCTAAATGTTTACATATTTTTTACAATCTTGGTATAATTCCTGCTCTAAGTGGGTCGCTCTGTCGGCTAAAGGCACATTTTAGTGGCCCTATACTCCAGTTTACGATTAATCAATTACTAAATTAGTTCACGATTATTTAAATAATTTGTTAATATGATTAATTGTTTCAGCCATAGATAAAATACATGAAATTAGCTACACAGAGTAACTACAGCCCAGATGTACAACTTCTAATATTAATATTTTAAATGCTCAGTGCCAGTTCCTCTTCTAGTTCCAGTGCACATGTAAATACAACACATTTATTTGCCGTCCCTTGAATGTATTATTTTGCATGATCCAGAGAGAGCATATTAGATTAAAAAAAATAAGAGTGGGGTTTACCTCTGTTTACTTCTGCACAATTCTATGTCTTCAAAAAGAAAATGCAGGATAAATCCACATATTATAGACTATATTTAGTTAAACAGACACTGTCTTAGTCGCAGGTAAATTTAAATGCAATCCTTTTCAAAGTGGAAAAAGTACTAATTCCACATTCATCAGAGCAAGTTATGCTTTAAATATTGATAAACAGCATCTAGTGCATGTAGTGCTTATAAGATTTATATTAATGCAGTGGGAAATGCTGCTGTTCTCTTTAAACAAAATGAGCCCTGAAGCTCACATTAAGCATAAAAAAGAGCATGCATATTTTTGCAAAGGGCCAATGAAACTGAAGAATAGTGTCCTTACCAAAGTTGAAATCAAACCTACGCCCTTGCAACCACCTATGTGTTTTTTGTTTGTTTTATTTATTTTAATTACAGGCTAATGAAGATTTATGTTGAGTTTAGGAGTATCGTTTAATTTCCCTTTGGGATAGATGAAGTATTTTGGAATTGATAAAAGAAAAAGCATTCAGGTTATTTTACAGTTAGCGTCAAAGTTTGGTTTTAAATGTTAGTTTGATGGATTACTATAAAGTCGAGAAGTTAGGCTATAGTTAATAACACTGTTTAAAAAATATAGGCTAATTTTCATATCACCTCCATGATTAGCCCTCATGGAACATCAAACAATCAAATTATTTTACAGAAAATATTCAGTAAATTCCAAATGAGGAGTAACTCATCATAATTCATGCAGAGTTCACAACAATTAAAGAAATGGCGCTCTGAAATATTTACTAGAGAGAAATCAACAACAGTTTGAGGCCAAACGGACGAAACTGGCGTTTCCGTAGCAACCGCACAGAAACGTAAGTTGTCTTAAAACAACAGTGGCCACTAGAGGGCGCTGGTGCGCCGCCCTACGCCCAATGGCACTGGATAATACAGAAAAAAAAAATGATTTTAATAATTTAATTTTAAATTAACATGTAAAGTATTTCAAAATATATATATATATATATATATATATATATTGGATGTGTAAGATACATATTTAGTCTTTAGTGATTAGTAAAGCGTCATTTCTTTAGTCCAACTGTTTTTAATGTTCTTTTTTTTCTGCATTTTTTATTTTTTGTTTTTATTTTTTCCTACTTGCTTTGATTGTGTTTTATTTTCTTCTATTTTATTCATGTAAAGTACTTTGCATTGTTGATGTACTGAATTTTGCTATACAAATTAATTTGCCTTGCCTATTCCATTTTTCTTTGAAGTGATGACGTTTTTCCGCCCTAGGGCACAGAAATCTTTTTATTCTATGTATTTATTTATTTATTTATTTATTTTTATTTATTATTTCTTTATTACGCCACTGACATGAAGAAATACTCTCAGAGAGGATGGCAAATGTGTACATGAACAGATGAAGATTAATTAGAATTAAAAAATACAAATTAAAACAAATAGCAGGGGATTCATATCAAGTTTAAATCAAACATAGAAAGAGCCATAGAAATATGAAAAAAAAACAAAAAACGGTGGATGCAAATTAGAATAGCAGATGTTGGGAGTCTTTTTTTAAAATCTTTGTAAGAGAAGAAAAAAAGGTTTTAAAGTCATTAATAAAGAATGACATTTCTTTCTACAATTCTATTTTATTTTTGTTTTATTCTGCCACAGGAAACTCTGGCTTACCTCCATCCAATCAGAAGCTGATCCGTCTCCGAAGCGAGCCAATCAGCTTCGAACTACTCCACCACGAAGCCCAATCAGCGTCCTGCTTTCACTTTATAAACTCCTTCAAATCCTCATCCCAGCCCGCTATCCTGCAATCGCATGTCGGATTTCGATTCAGACGACAGTTCACCCACCTCCATCCCCTTCTCCGCCATCGCAGCTGAATCGTCCTCCATGACACGACTTCACCTCAACCTCATCAGAGAGTATTAATCCCAGTCGTCACCATCCCTCGTCTCATCGCATTGGTCCGGCAGAAGACCACCATGTTGAGCCCGGTTCTGCCAGAGGTTTCTTCCCAAGGGGGAGTTTTTCCTCTCCACTGTCGCTTCATGCTTGCTCATCATGGACAGTTCACGGTACCTGCATCACCAAGCAGGACCTCTATATCCCGAGTCTCTGAGTGAAGCCCAGGCGTCAGCTCCCTCAGTCTTCTAGTCCCACAATTCAGCTCAAGCAGATCACCTTGTCAACCAGCTCGGATTAAACCACCACCAGTTTCAGGCCAGGGGGAACATCCCTATTCTCATTCATCTACTCATGCATGTTAAAGCATAATTCAGCATGAATGTTCCTGCCGAGGTCTGAGCGCCAAAGACTATACTCAATAAAATTCTTCTAATTATCTTTTCTCTCTGTGTGAGTTTTTCAGATTGAAATATACATATACATACATATATACATATATATACATATATGTATGTATATATATATATATATGTTACCTTTGTAACAAAACAAAAAAGTGGATATGTTGATGGCAAAAATGTATGTCAAGAAAAGCCAACTTAGACAAATATATTAAGAAAAAAACAAAAATAGGTGTTTTTAAAAGAAATTCACGAAAAACAGAGTGAAAAAACAAATTTTTGGTCCAACATAACATACGAGGCATTAATGCTGATACTGGCACTGACATTTTGTAGTTTATAAACCTAAATAGAATTGTTAACTAGGCTTATTAACTTTTCAGCTTTACATTTTTTACTTTACATTTTAACTTTTCAATTAGCTTTTCACTTTTTTTCTTGACTTACCTTTTCTTCAACTTAATTTACAGTAGGTAATATATCATTCAAGGGCTCGTCTAATTGGTCAAATTCATAAATAAGATGTACAGCCATGTAGCAGCATCTTTGCTGAATGGCTGGATATAGAGCTTGTGCTTCTAGACCTCACTGAGGGAAGGGGGGGGGGGGGGGGGGGGGGGGGGGGGGGGGCTACATTTCTGAGGAATATGTAATTGATCAAAAACGTTCACTTGCCCAATAAAGGGTTAAGCGAGGCTTCCATTCAACTCAAGAAGGTAAGTTTTAAAAGTTTCTGGGTTGTTGGTAACTTCTTGCTTGAATTCCACACCTAGAGTTGACGTGACTCACTATTTTACATTAGCCATTTGCTAAAACTCACATTTTACTGTCAAGAAAACTAGCAATGATATATCCTTTCAAATTAAAATAATTCAGTTATACCATTTGTTTAATTATTGACCAATTGTTTAAAATCAGTGCATCAAGTTGAAATAACTCACAGCACAGTCTAATATGCTGTCCAAAACTTGTTTTAAATGTCAGACTTCTTTACAATTTTTTTTAAGTCTCAGCAGATGACATACTCAAGATTTTATTGCTCCAGATATCTTTGAGTAGTTTGGCACAGAGTAGATGTCAGCAGGTACTGATTCAGACATGTTTGTTCCTCTAGTAGTCAGTGTTCAAGGTGTGAGGTTCTGGGCTGGGACGCGAGGGTACCTGAACCTTATTTTATAGTGTTGGTTTTTGGCGTCTCCCTGCTGCATTGTAAACAATGGTGGGCAGAGTCACTGAGTAGTGAACCCGCCCCTTAGGTTTGTTGAGTGGATATACAGGTGCTGGTCATAAAATTAGAATATCATCAAAAAGTAGATTGATTTCAGTAATTCCATTTAAAAAGTGAAACTTGTATATTATATTCATACATTACATACAAACTCATATATTTCAGATGTTTATTTTGTTTAATTTTGATGATTACAAATGACAACAAATGAAAATCTCAAATTCATCATATCAGAAAATTAGAATATTACTGAAGACCAATAAAAACAAAGGATTTATAGAAATGTTGGCCAACTGAAAAGTATGAACATGAAAAGTATGAGCATGTACAGCACTCAGTATTTAGTTGGGCCTCCTTTGGCCTGTATTACTGCAGCAATGCGGCGTGGCATGGAGTCGATCAGTCTGTGGCACTGCTCAGGTGTTATGATAGCCCAGGTTGCTCTAATAGTGGCTTTTAGCTCTTCTGAATTGTTGGGTCTGGTGTATTGCATCTTCTTCTTCACAATACCCCATAGATTTTCTATGGGGTTAAGGTCAGGAGAGTTTGCTGGCCAATTAAGAACAGGGATACCATGGTCCTTCAACCAGGTACTGGTAGCTTTGGCACTGTGTGCAGGTGCCAAGTCCTGTTGGAAAATGAAATCTGCATCTCCAAAAAGTTGGTCAGCTGCAGGAAGCATGAAGTGCTCTAAAACTTCCTGGTATGTGGCTGCGTTGACCCTGGACCTCAGAAAACACAATGGACCAACACCAGCAGATGACATGGCACCCCAAACCATCACTGACTGTGGAAACTTTACACTGGACTTCAAGCAACGTGGATGAAGTGCCTCTCTTCTTTTCCTCCTGACTCTGGGACCTTGATTTCCAAAGGAAATGCAAAATTTACTTTCATCAGAGAACATGACTTTGGACCACTCACCAGCAGTCCAGTCCTGTTTCTCTTTAGCCCAGGCAAGACGCTTCTGACGCTGTCTGTGGTTCAAGAGTGGCTTGACACAAGGAATGCGACAGCAGAAACCCATGTCTTTCATACGTCTGTGTGTGGTGGTTCTTGAAGCACTCACTCCAGCTGCAGTCCACTCTTTGTGAATCTCCCCCACATTTTTGAATGGGTTTTGTTTCACAATCCTCTCCAGGGTGCGGTTATCTCTCTTGCTTGTACACTTTTTTCGACCACATCTTTTCCTTCCTTCGCCTCTCTATTAATGTGCTTGGACACTGAGCTCTGTGAACAGCCAGCCTCTTTAGCGATGACCTTTTGTGTCTTGCCCTCCTTGTGCAAGGTGTCGATGGTCGTCTTTGGACAACTGTCAAGTCAGCAGTCTTCCCCATGATTGTGTAGCCTATAGAACTAGACTGAAAGACAATTTAAAGGCTTTTGCAGGTGGTTTGAGTTAATTAGCTGATTAGAGTGTGGCACCAGGGGCCATCAATTTTGAACCTTTTCACAATATTCTAATTTTCTGATATGATGAATTTGAGATTTTCATTTGTTGTCATTTGTAATCATCAAAATTAAACAAAATAAACATCTGAAATATATGAGTTTGTATGTAATGTATGAATATAATATACAAGTTTCACTTTTTAAATGGAATTACTGAAATCAATCTACTTTTTCATGATATTCTAATTTTATGACCAGCACCTGTACAGTATGTGGAAGGACAGAATGGAGTGTCCTTACCCCTCCTCCACATACATTTTAGTAGGCTGTGGGGTTGGTTGATGAATTAAACTTACCTTGTTCACTGCAAAAATGATCTATAAATAAGTAAAAATGTCCTAAATTAAGGGTGTTTACCCTTAATCTGAGCAGGTAAATACGATTATCTGCCAATGGAATGAGTATTTTTAGTCTCATAATAGGATTATTAGATAATATTCACTTGAAATAAGACAACGCAATTGTTTTTTTCTTATTTCAAATGTAAATTGTCTTGTTCCATTGGAAAAACGTCTCACCTCCTCTATTCAAGACAAAATGAACTTATTTTGAGAAAAATTACATATCTAGATTTCGATTTTTTCCAGTCTGCTTTTCCCTGGCCTGTATATTGCTGACAAAAAGTAATCATCCACCACTTCGCTTTTCCCATTCTCAGTAAGCTAAGGTGATCAACTTCTTCAGGTGATAAGCAGCTGTAAGGGAGGGTAGCATCCGCTCAGATGTGAGTGACAAAAATCGTATCTTTTTTTTGAATCCTTATCAGATTAAAAGATCGGTTTCTACTTAAAACTCCAAATATTAGGTTGCATTGATGTGCCAAAATTTACATTTCATAGAAATAGCTTACAATTTGAGTTGGAATGCCACAAACTCATCATATTAAGGTGAAATTTTAGAACGTTAAGTGTAAGTAAATCATAGAAATCAGAAGAGTCAAGTAACAAAGTACAATACTTCATTACTATTTTTAGGTATCTATACTTTACTCCATTGCTAATTTTTCTTCTTACTTCTGACTTCTACTCATTACATTTTCACACAAGTATCTGTACTTTCTATTCCTTACATGTTTAAAACAAATGTTACTCGTTACTCTTGGCTTCAGTTTAATGTTTATAAATGTTTATTTCCCGTCATGTGCTCCATCCAATGCAGATCATTGGCTCCATCCACATCTAGTGAAAACTAGTGTGATTGGATGAGTCTTATAATGCAAATACTCATTGGTTAGCTAAAGGAAATCATCAGAAGCAAGCAGGTGTTCTTCAAACTGCTAACGTGAATTGTCTATGCCATGCTACAATGTGGGATTCAGAAAAAGATGTTGAAATGTCTGAAAGGTCAAACACAGTCGAGAGCGTATCAGGAGATGGAGACCAACAAGACCTCCCTCATCCTTGGCCCTATCTCAAAGAAATTTTAGAAATAGTCGAAAAATTGAGCTTTCAATTCATATAGTGGCATCTGGCTGTTTTTTTTTTTTTTAAGGTTACTTTATACTTTTATACTTTAAGTAGTTTTTGGAGCACATACTTTTTCACTTTTACTTGAGTTAAGAGGTCAAGTTGATACTTCAACTTTTACCAGAGTGTTTTTAAACTGCAGTATCTATACTTCTACTTATGTAACTAATGTGTGTACTATTGACACCCCTACTAGAAATAACTCAGGATGGCTAACTGAGGGAATTGCTTTTTACAGGTCAGGGATTTCCCTTTGGCTGAATGGCCAGCTACCGTCTCTGGACAAGAGGGGGCGCTATACGCACAGCCGACGAGCTGTTTGACGTCAGGTGTGATAGACACTTTGTGGCATCAGGACAGATGTTTCAGCGCCATGCATTGAGACAGCCCCCCCCCCCCCCCCCCCCCCCCCCCCGCCCCCCCCCCCCCCCCCCCCCCCCACACACACACACACACACACACACACACGCCTCAGGCGCCCCAGGGGCTGCTTCCACAGGCTTGGCTAAACAGGGAGGTGACCAGAGAATAGCTCCTCTATGAACGCTCCTCAGACTCGCTGCTCCAGTGAATCACATTTTCCACTTTGAGCAGAGTTCCTTCAGCGCGCGCCTGCCGACACGAGCCGCGCGCTCTAAACTTTCCTTCCTCCTCAGAGGCGCAGAGAGGGCAGCGGATGCGCCGTTGGCACATGGTCTGCGGCTGAAAACGCCCCGAAAACAAAAGCTCCATCCCGGCGCGCGGAGGAGCGAACATTTGGAGACATGTTGGGAGTGTTTCTGTCTGCTGGCTGGACGCGAACGAGGAGCTGCTCTGGTAAACTGATCCGCCTTTAGATGGAGCCCAGAGGACGGGCTGGCTGCTGACAGTCAGCGCATACAGACAGACAGACTGACATGGATCTCCAGGTGATCGTCTGGCTGGTCTACTGCTTCCTGCTGCCGGCCGTCCTCCTAACAGGTAGGCTCTTTCTGAGTGGAACTTTCACTCCACGTCCACGACACAACTTTTTTTCCACCACAGCGCTGCGCTGAAACTCGTGACAGGGAGGATCCGATCCGCTGCAGGAGCTGCAGAGGAGACCATGGCCTCCTCCAGACCTCAGCTCCTTCGGAACCTGAGAGACTCGCACCTTCCTCCGGGTTAAAGTAGCTCAGCGGCGCGCGGGGCCACTTTGGGCTCCTGGAGCCGCACAAATGAAAGGGAGGGGTGGAGGACTCTCTCCTCTCTCTCTCTCTCTCTCTCTCTCTCTCTGTCTCTCTGTTTTTCTAGAGTTTTGAAACTCCAACTGTTCTGACTCATTACAATCTAAAGAACAGGCTGTGATTCTGCCTTCCAGAGGCAGGGCCGGCCCGAGGCACAAGCAAACACATTCAGCTGCTTGGAGTCCGATGCAGGTCTCTGGCACAGAAAACAAAGAGTTGAGTCACT
This sequence comes from Cyprinodon diabolis, assembly GCA_030533445.1. NCBI lineage: Eukaryota > Metazoa > Chordata > Actinopteri > Cyprinodontiformes > Cyprinodontidae > Cyprinodon > Cyprinodon diabolis. Next base: position 5,663,972 of record CM060083.1, on the reverse strand, counting down.
TGAGTTTGGTGAAACTTTACTGGTTTCACCAAAGCTCTTATATGTGCGTCATCCACCTTCATTGACAATATATTTTTGCAATTATGAAGAATAAATGTTTATATATGTGGTTATAAATGTATGTGCTGGAGAAAATGTGCATATGCCATTTTTAAAAGGCACATGCCAGAGACTACTTTTGGCTCTAGGTGCTGCTGGAAAACATTTGGTCTGTCTGTGCAAAGCGTAACAGGCAGTAGTGTAGGGGTCCCTGGAGAACTGGGGATGCTCATCCTCTTTTTTTAATGCAGCCCAGAAACAATGTCATGCCAGACTGCTCTATGTAGTTTACCCAAAAATTCCTTTACAGTATTTATTTAATGTAATCTAAGCTGGAAAAACTATCTAGAAATAAGTAAAAATGCCTTAAATTAAGTGTATATACCCTTAAGTTGAGTAGGTAAATGAGATAACATGATTAGATAATATGCAGTTAAAATAAGACAATACAATTTTGTTTTCTTATTTTAAGTTTAAACTGCCTTGTTCCATTGGCAAAATGTCTCTTTTACCTCCTCAACAAATGCACTTATTTTAAGAAAAAAATCCTGATCTAGATTTAGAGTTTTTCCAGTGTAATTTCTGCTATTTGATCTCAGGTAGGACGGATTATGAAATCGTCATGCCTACAGTTAAACGATATAATCACTGAAGCCAGTGAGTACTAGCCAATTAGGAGCAAAGTAGTGAAGGTGATGCCCAAAAAAATGGGAAATTTGTCTTAATTGTGCGGATCACGGGGGTTTTAGAAGTGGGTATACGCCGTATACCCACGTATACCCCGCACTACACCACTAGTAACAGTTAAGCTCAGGTCTTTTGATCTCTGGTCTGATATTTTTATGTCTCACTGCAGAGGCTCCTGCTACATATGAGCAGATCCCAATCTGTGCAGATTTCTTAATCTTGTCTCTGTGCCTTACAAAGTGAAACAAATTCCCATGTTTAACTGGTTCAATCCTGATTATTATTATTCTTTATTATCTTTTATTTATTTATTTATATTTTGCTTTTATTGATATTGGAGCAAATGTCTTTCCATATACTCAGTGACGGTGTGGGTACCAGATCTGCTCGGGGGCCCCGTTTCTTATGACATCATCATATGCAATCGTTTCTTAAGAATCAGATCTCTTCTGGAGTCTCAACATATTACCTTTAAATGCTGTTATTTTAAATTTCATCTGTGATCTAAAGTAGCCGAAGGTAGAAAATGATCATTCTCAGTCTTGAAGGAAAGAACTGCCTTCTAAGACTGACTGAGCTCTGCCATTTACCACGGAGACACAAACACTATGCTTATTAAGATCTGAGGATGTGAAGATCTTAAAAATTTTATTTAGATTATAGACAAATAAAACAGTTATTCTACTACTACTAATACTAGAAAATGAAAGGTTGTTGTTGATATGAAGTTAAAACTAGTGTAGTGTAACATGGACAGAGCTAAAAGAGGCTAACCTGTTAGCCTGTGGTTTACCCAAATATTCCTTTATAGTATTTACTTAACATCATCTAATTTCTGCTATTGAAGGATTATGAAATCGTCATGCCTACAGATAAAGGATATAATCACTAAAGCCAGTGAGTGCTAGCAACTAGAAGCAGAGTAGTGAAGGTGATGCCTTCACCAGCCTGGGAAAAAAATGGGAAATTTGGCTTTAAGATTCTCCTTAATTGTGCATATCATGGGGGTTTTAGAAGTGGGTATAAGCCATATACCCATACAAAGCTAGCCACAGCGCTACCCAGCTCTCCCCCTTTATATCATGGTCTAACCATGATATGAAGAAGAGCTTTGGTACTTTGTTCACCATAAACAAAGTACCAACAGATCAGTTTTGTCATCAATCAGGTAAAACTTCATCATCATTTGACACTTTATTGCTACAGATGCTCCCTACTCAGCACAAGGATGCTGCACATTTATAATCGTTGTCCAGGCAACCACAGTGTTTTACATCGTGTGGCAACGTTCAGCAAATCATATAGTGTAAGGTCACTGGTGTGTGCAGGGCCCGGGTAGATCTAGTACCTGCAGCGGATCTGACCCTCAGTGTTAGAAAAGCCTAAATGGAACATCCATACGCTCCAAGAGATGAATGTTGACCTGAAAAATACTTTATTTATCTCCAATGAAGCTAATAGCTGGGCTCAATTTTAACATGATGACCTTTTTTGAACCCACTTCCACGACTCCTCATGTAACAACATGAGTCTGTGCAAAGACTACAATAGATACAGTCAGCGGGTTATGGGGCATGAACCACAGATTGTGATGCAAACAGAACCAGATCAGACCGCCACAATGAGGCGCGTGGTTTAAAACGCTGTCAGTGTGACAGAGAGGAAGCGGTTACCAACAGACAGCAGCTCAGATTAGTCATGGACTAATATATCCATCCTAAAGAACAGAGGTTTTTTAGGTAGCAGAGGTCCGACTGATTGACTCAACTTATGGTAGAACTTATACCAGGAGGGATAATGCTGATTTTCCAGGAGACATGATGCTGATGTTGTGGATATTTTGACCCTAAATGAGAGGATTGCTGATCTGATCTGACATAAGGAAGATCTTTGGTCATTCTGAAAAGCCTGAACTCATCATCTGTTTCAGAAGTGAAACACTCCTTCCTTCATTCTCTGAATCAGAAGTTATGAGTCAGTCTCTATTAGGAGCCACTAAGGCACCTTGTTTAGTCAGTCGGTAACTCAACCAATGACAGAAATGTGGGTTTTCTTACTCAGACTCTTTGCTCTATGAAAGTCTAAATGTAGAAAGCTAAAAGTGACTTAATCAAAGCATTGCCTTGGTTTTTAATGACTGGATCAGCTGATTCGGATCACAACCGAGACTTAACCGTTAGATGACTGGAACAGAAAGGCAGGTTCTGAGTGGGTGCTGTCCATTGAAACAGGTCAAGAGTTCTGCTTCCACATTTCCCAGTAAAAATTTTGAAGCTAACCGCTCAGAGGTTCTGTTATGGCTGAGAAAGAGTTCTGGTCCAGAAACCTGTCACAGCCATGCTGAGTCCACTGAGCCACAAGCGCTAGGTACTGAGCTGATACTTCTCCATGCTTAGCTGGTACCGCTTAGAGGAGAACCGGTACCGTTTGGTACTGAGCTGGTACCGCCTGGTACTGAGCTGGTACCGCTTGGTACTGAACTGGTACCGCCCGGTACTGAGCTGGTACCGCTTGGTACTGAGCTGGTACCGCTTGGTACTGAACTGGTACCGCCTGGTACTGAACTGGTACCGCTTGGTGCAGAGCTGGTAACGCTTGGTGCAGAGCTGGTATCGCCTGGTACTGAACTGGTACCGCCTGGTACTGAACTTGTACTGAGCTGGTACCGCTTGGTACTGAGCTGATACCGCTTGTTACTGAACTGGTACCGCCTGGTACTGAACTGGTACTGAGCTTGTACCGCTTAGTACTGAACTGGTACCGCCTGGTACTGAACTGGTACCGCTTGGTACTGAACTGGTACCGCCTGGTACTGAGCCCGCTTGTTACTGAACTGGTACCACCTGGTACTGAACTGGTACTGAGCTGGTACCGCTTGGTACTGAGCTGGTACCGCTTGGTACTGAACTGGTACCGCTTGGTACTGAGCTGGTACCGCTTGGGGCAGAGCTGGTACCGCCTGGTACTGAACTGTTACTGCTTGGTACTGACCTGGTACCGCTTGGGGCAGAGCTGGTACCACCTGGTACTGAGCTTGTACCGCTTAGTACTGAACTTTACTGAGCTGGTACTGCTTGGTACTGAACTGGTACCGCCTGGTACTGAGCTGGTACTGCTTGGTACTGAACTGGTACTGCTTGGTACTGAACTGGTACCGCCTGGTACTGAACTGGTACCGCCTGGTACTGAGCTGGTACTGCTTGGTACTGAACTGGTACCGCCTGGTACTGAACTGGTACTGCTTGGTACTGAACTGGTACCGCCTGGTACTGAGCTAGTACTGAACTGGTACCGCCTGGTACTGAGCTGGTACCGCTTGGTACTGAACTGGTACCGCCTGGTACTGAGCTGGTACTGCTTGGTACTGAACTGGTACCGCCTGGTACTGAACTGGTACCGCCTGGTACTGAGCTGGTACCGCTTGGTACTGAACTGGTACCGCCTGGTACTGAACTGGTGCCGCCTGGTACTGAGCTGGTACTGCTTGGTACTGAACTGGTACCGCCTGGTACTGAACTGGTACCGCCTGGTACTGAACTGGTACCGCCTGGTACTTAACTGGTACTGCTTGGTACTGAACTGGTACCGCCTGGTACTGAGCTGGTACTGCTTGGTACTGAACTGGTACTGCTTGGTACTGAACTGGTACCGCCTGGTACTGAACTGCTACCGCCTGGTACTGAGCTGGTACCGCTTGGTACTGAACTGGTACCGCCTGGTACTGAGCTGGTACTGCTTGGTACTGAACTGGTACCGCCTGGTACTGAACTGGTACCGCCTGGTACTGAGCTGGTACCACTTGGTACTGAACTGGTACCGCCTGGTACTGAGCCCGCTTGTTACTGAACTGGTACCGCCTGGTACTGAACTGGTACTGAGCTGGTACCACTTGGTACTGAGCTGATACCGCTTGGTGCAGAGCTGGTACCGCTTGGTACTGAACTGGTACCGCTTGGGGCAGAGCTGGTACCGCCTGGTACTGAACTGGTACCGCTTGGTGCCTAAATGATACCGCTTGGTACTGAGCTGGTACCGCTTTGTACTGAGCTGGTACCGCTTGGTGCAGAGCTGGTACCGCCTGGTACTGAACTGGTACCGCTTGGTACTGAGCTGGTACCGCTTGGGGCAGAGCTGGTACCGCCTGGTACAGAGCTTGTACCGCTTAGTACTGAACTTTACTGAGCTGGTACTGCTTGGTACTGAACTGGTACCGCCTGGTACTGAGCTGGTACTGCTTGGTACAGAACTGGTACCGCCTGGTACTGAACTGGTACCGCCTGGTACTGAGCTGGTACTGCTTGGTACTGAACTGGTACCGCCTGGTACTGAACTGGTACTGCTTGGTACTGAACTGGTACCGCCTGGTACTGAGCTGGTACTGAACTGTTACCGCCTGGTACTGAGCTGGTACCGCTTGGTACTGAACTGGTACCGCCTGGTACTGAGCTGGTACTGCTTGGTACTGAACTGGTACCGCCTGGTACTGAACTGGTACCGCCTGGTACTGAGCTGGTACCGCCTGGTACTGAGCTGGTACCGCTTGGTACTGAACTGGTACTGCCTGGTACTGAGCTGGTACTGCTTGGTACTGAACTGGTACCGCCTGGTACTGAACTGGTACCGCTTGGTACTGAACTGGTACCGCCTGGTACTGAACTGGTACCGCCTGGTACTGAGCTGGTACCACTTGGTACTGAACTGGTACCGCCTGGTACTGAGCCCGCTTGTTACTGAACTGGTACCGCCTGGTACTGAACTGGTACTGAGCTGGTACCACTTGGTACTGAGCTGATACCGCTTGGTGCAGAGCTGGTACCGCTTGGTACTGAACTGGTACCGCTTGGGGCAGAGCTGGTACCGCCTGGTACTGAACTGGTACCGCTTGGTGCCTAAATGATACCGCTTGGTACTGAGCTGGTACCGCTTTGTACTGAGCTGGTACCGCTTGGTGCAGAGCTGGTACCGCCTGGTACTGAACTGGTACCGCTTGGTACTGAGCTGGTACCGCTTGGGGCAGAGCTGGTACCGCCTGGTACAGAGCTTGTACCGCTTAGTACTGAACTTTACTGAGCTGGTACTGCTTGGTACTGAACTGGTACCGCCTGGTACTGAGCTGGTACTGCTTGGTACAGAACTGGTACCGCCTGGTACTGAACTGGTACCGCCTGGTACTGAGCTGGTACTGCTTGGTACTTAACTGGTACCGCCTGGTACTGAACTGGTACTGCTTGGTACTGAACTGGTACCGCCTGGTACTGAGCTGGTACTGAACTGTTACCGCCTGGTACTGAGCTGGTACCGCTTGGTACTGAACTGGTACCGCCTGGTACTGAGCTGGTACTGCTTGGTACTGAACTGGTACCGCCTGGTACTGAACTGGTACCGCCTGGTACTGAGCTGGTACCGCCTGGTACTGAGCTGGTACCGCTTGGTACTGAACTGGTACTGCCTGGTACTGAGCTGGTACTGCTTGGTACTGAACTGGTACCGCCTGGTACTGAACTGGTACCGCTTGGTACTGAACTGGTACCGCCTGGTACTGAGCTGGTACTGCTTGGTACTGAACTGGTACCGCCTGGTACTGAACTGCTACCGCCTGGTACTGAGCTGGTACCGCTTGGTACTGAACTGGTACCGCCTGGTACTGAGCTGGTACTGCTTGGTACTGAACTGGTACCGCCTGGTACTGAACTGGTACCGCCTGGTACTGAGCTGGTACCACTTGGTACTGAACTGGTACCGCCTGGTACTGAGCCCGCTTGTTACTGAACTGGTACCGCCTGGTACTGAACTGGTACTGAGCTGGTACCACTTGGTACTGAGCTGATACCGCTTGGTGCAGAGCTGGTACCGCTTGGTACTGAACTGGTACCGCTTGGGGCAGAGCTGGTACCGCCTGGTACTGAACTGGTACCGCTTGGTGCCTAAATGATACCGCTTGGTACTGAGCTGGTACCGCTTTGTACTGAGCTGGTACCGCTTGGTGCAGAGCTGGTACCGCCTGGTACTGAACTGGTACCGCTTGGTACTGAGCTGGTACCGCCTGGTACTGAACTGGTACCGCCTGGTACTGAGCTGGTACCGCCTGGTACTGAGCTGGTACCGCTTGGTACTGAACTGGTACCGCCTGGTACTGAACTGGTACCGCCTGGTACTGAGCTGGTACTGCTTGGTACTGAACTGGTACCGCCTGGTACTGAACTGGTACCGCTTGGTACTGAACTGGTACCGCCTGGTACTTAACTGGTACCGCTTGGTACTGAACTGGTACCGCCTGGTACTGAACTGGTACCGCTTGGTACTGAACTGGTACCGCCTGGTACTGAGCTGGTACTGCTTGGTACTGAACTGGTACCGCCTGGTACTGAACTGCTACCGCCTGGTACTGAGCTGGTACCGCTTGGTACTGAACTGGTACCGCCTGGTACTGAGCTGGTACTGCTTGGTACTGAACTGGTACTGCCTGGTACTGAACTGGTACCGCCTGGTACTGAGCTGGTACCACTTGGTACTGAACTGGTACCGCCTGGTACTGAGCCCGCTTGTTACTGAACTGGTACCGCCTGGTACTGAACTGGTACTGAGCTGGTACCACTTGGTACTGAGCTGATACCGCTTGGTGCAGAGCTGGTACCGCTTGGTACTGAACTGGTACCGCTTGGGGCAGAGCTGGTACCGCCTGGTACTGAACTGGTACCGCTTGGTGCCTAAATGATACCGCTTGGTACTGAGCTTGTACCGCTTTGTACTGAGCTGGTACCGCTTGGTGCAGAGCTGGTACCGCCTGGTACTGAACTGGTACCGCTTGGTACTGAGCTGGTAACGCTTGGTACTGAACTGGTACCGCTTGGGGCAGAGCTGGTACCGCCTGGTACTGAACTGGTACCGCCTGGAACTGAGCTTGTACCGCTTAGTACTGAACTGGTACCGCTTGGAGGAGAACCGGTACCGTTTGGTACTGAGCTGGAACCGCCTGGTACTGAACTGGTACCACTTGGTACTGAGGTGGTGCCGCTTGGTACTGAACTGGTACCGCTTGGTGCAGAGCTGGTACCGCCTGGTACAGAGCTGGTACCGCTTGGTACTGAACCGGTACAGCTTGGTACTGAACCGGTACAGCTTGGTACTGAACTGGTACCGCTTGGTGCCTAAATGGTACCGCTTGGTACTGAGCTGGTACCCCCTGGTACTGAGCTGGTACCGCTTTGTACTGAGCTGGTACCGCTTGGGGCAGAGATGGTACCGCCTGGTACTGAGCTTGTACCGCTTAGTACTGAACTGGTACCGCCTGGTACTGAACCGGTACAGCTTGGTACTGAACTGGTACCGCTTGGGGCAGAGCTGGTACCGCCTGGTACAGAGCTGGTACAGCTTGGTACTGAACCGGTACAGCTTGGTACTGAACTGGTACCGCTTGGTGCCTAAATGGTACCGCTTGTTACTGAACTGGTACCGCCTGGTACAGAGCTGGTACCCGCTTGGTACTGAACTGGTACCGCTTGGTACTGAACTGGTACCGCTTGGGGCAGAGCTGGTACCGCCTGGTACAGAGCTGGTACCCGCTTGGTACTGAACCGGTACAGCTTGGTACTGAACCGGTACAGCTTGGTACTGAACTGGTACAGCTTGGTACTGAACTGGTACCGCTGGGTTCTGAGCTCTAGTCCTCTTTTATAGTTTAGAGACAAATGCCTCGTCTTTTGCCGCTTCTCTTTAGTTATTTTTTTTTTTTTTTGTGCGTGTTTCTTTTGAATTATAGAACCATTTTTTGTGTCTTCAATGGAAACTTCCTGGGAAACAAACCTTCTCATCACAGGCATGGTGTCAGCTTAGACCAAATTGTTGTTCTAAATGTCTTTCACCTTGACAACAGGTGGGTTGTTGATTGAGATAAATCATCTGTTTTTAGCTCCACCTGCTCCATCACTGGCTGGTTCCACAGAACCCTTTGTAGCTCCAGAGCCACAGGTTGCAGATCCCTGTCCAAGAAGAAAGTTTTATCTTTTATTTTTTCAAGAAATCTGTTGTTTAATGAAAACTTTTCTGCATAGAAATTGATCACAAATGAAGATGTCTTATCCAGAAACAACATTTGCAGCTCTGAATTAGGGGTGGGGGAAAAAATCGATATTGTGATATATCGTGATTTTTGGCCTATTTGTAGTATCAGTTTCGAATAATGCATTCTGCCTAAAACAGTGAGGGAAAATGGACTGCCTCTGCACCCGCCTCTGGGAGTTAGCTCTATGGAGACTGGACTGACTCAAACCCCAAACAACATGGATTCTGATGAGCATATACGGCTTTTGCTTATTTATCTATATAACTGGGAACAATATCACAATAAATAGTGATATTGCAATATCGGGATAATATCGTACTGTTACACGTATCGTATTGCCAATACTCACATTTTCTTAATGGTTAGTGACGTCACGGTGCGGTATCGGCTGTTGATCAAGTCCCAGTGCTGTATCTGGTGTTTGTCACAACGCGCTATTATCCAAGTCATCTTGAAAACATTCTTCTTCCAAATGTTGGCTGCATATTACGTGTTTTTTCTCTGGCCAGAAGTTCGATGGTAAATCCTCCCTCTTCAAGTTGACAATCCAACCACCAACCCGTCCGTGGAGGATCAGGAATCGGAAAAGTGAAATAACTAAATTTTTTTTCACTTTTACCCGATGTATTCCAACATCCAGCTGCCATGCACGTGGGCATTGTCAGTTTCACTATAGCTCTGGTGAATTTCATTGGTGAAGTCCTCTGGAAATCTTCAATAATTGTTGTTGATTGCAGATGTGTCTAGTAGTTCCCATTGATTCTGCTTGTAAAGCGGGGAGAATGGCGCTAGGCTTACCGCACCGTGACGTCACTGCTGGAAGATGGCAGGAGGGAGGGGTTACTGTATTTGGACAAAAATGGCCGCTCCCAGACTCAGTGATTGCGATGAAATGTATTATTATTTTTTTACCGATTAACGCTAAGTTAATTAAATCACTGCAAACATATTAGTTTTAGAAATAATGATCCATTATTTATTTATTCATTGCTGACCAAACTTTTCCTTTAATGTTCCCAGACTGTCATCAGCCAGAAATCTGACATTTTGCCATTAAAAGGTATTTCAGTTAAAAACTGCTGTGGGCTCTCTGTTCAACCAGAAACGCCCCGATGGTTGGTCGCCTTCCCCCAGTGGTGCTTCTAGACCAAATGTTCCAGGGGCCCAAAGGGAGGGGGGGCAGTGTGATTTCATGCACAGAAAAGCATGAAGCAAAAAAATGGCAAGGGATTTAAAATACATTAAAAGAACTGCATTAAGTGAAACTTCCATTCAGTTCCAACTGAAAATGTTTATTTTTGGCTTGAAAATGTTTAGTTGGATTATTGTTAAAATAAAAATAAAAATCCCTTAGCATAGCAGAAAAGCAACTCAAAAGAAGAAAAAATATTAGGTCAATAAACTTTCAGAATTAAGGAATTTTGTATATTTTTAACAGATAAAATTACAGTTTTCTATAAAATCAAAAACTGATAAATTCAGAGTATTTTTTTATTTGTTTAAAAAAACATTTAGCAGATGAAAACTGGGATCCTATCTCAATACAACTGAAGCTTTCACCTTATTTTCTTTAAATAATTAGTAAAACAGAATTTTTTAAAGAAAAAACATGAAATAGATCCAAAGGACCTATCAGAAACCATGTCTGTTCCACCGTAGATCATCATTCGAATTTCTTTGAGCATTATGTCTTCAGTTCAGGGGCCAGGATATGATCTACAGGGGCCCTGGCCCCCGTTGGCCCCCCGTCTAGAACCGCCCATGTCTTCCCCTGTTATTCCTGGAAAGATGCTAACATTAACACACCCTGCTAACTTTAGAGCAACTTGCTAACAGCAGGGCTGTGTCTGACGATCTGCCCTAACCCCTAAATCCCTCCATCACTATATAGAGCGGGGACTAAATAGTGAACTTTATAGTGAACTCAGTTAACTGACAGATGATCACTACTTTAAGCCCCATGTTTGTCACCTAATTCCGCCTCCCTGCACGTTGCATGCCCCATCTTTGTTATTTGTTGCTGCTCACACTACCCAACAGCGGGCCGCTGTCACAACAAATCCCAGAATGCTTTGCGAGGAGGGCTCCCACAAAGCATGTTTGTCCACCCAAAGGTTTGTTGTTGGGCTACTGCTCTGACTCATTGCTGATCCAGCAGATCTTCAGGCCGTGTTGCAACATCTGAGACGTGTCTCTGTTCTGCTTGGTCCAGGCCTGGGGGGGGAGACACGCCCCCAGACAGAGCAGCAGCAGCAGCGTGCCTCCATCTCTGTCATCTACTTGATGTTCCTCCAGCTGTTTGGCTGAAGATGTTTCTCTGTGTGGAAACAGGCTGCCGCGTTGCTAACACCCCTTCCTTTGACTGTTCTAACCATAAACAGAAGACGGCAGACCTCCCCGCTCATTTAGACTCCCTCTGAACCTTTCATGTGGTTTCAGAGGATTGGCACACCCAGGCCCAGCATGGCAATGCTTGTGGAAAATGTTGAAGCCTTTCTCTTTGCTTCCTGTGAATGCATTTTTTTTTATCAGTGCCAACATGTTTTCTCAGTTCATGGAATAAAATCCTCTCAGGAATTGAAATATTCCATAAAGCTGTGGAAGTGAGGGATCTCTTACTCCCCTCTGCTGTGATTGGTTGGCTCGTTTCTCTCACCTTGTTGTTTTGAAATGTTGGAGTTAGTTAGTATGCAGACAGGTGACTAAGGCCGTCTGATCCAGAGCAGAGCAGACAAACAGCCCAACTGTTCATGGACACACTAGCAGCCTGAGGGAGGTAGGAAGGGAGGGAGGGAGGGAGTGAGACGGTCCTGTTTGACTGCATGCTGCATACTGGCAGGCTGTTTTCCTGACCTGCTCATATTGTTCTACTGAGTCAGAGGAAGCAAAGGTTCCAAGATGTCGTCATCCTTACCATCGTTTTTCTGTCACTGGGGACGACATTGTTTGCATTTCCTGGGGAAAAAAAAGTTCACACGTTCTCTGCCATAAGGTCATGTTTACATGGACGATGTGTACCTAAACGTTTGATACAATAATTACTGTGTATAACCAAAAAAAAAATGGTCATCTTTCATATTAAAAAACTGTGTAACGATGCTATAGAGAAATTGAAATTGGTTAAATTTGGTTCTGACAGCTTAAAGTAAGGTCCCCAGATTCCTGAATTCAAATCTGGGGACATTTCCAGCTCATAGATAGAAAAAAGTACAAATTAGGAAATGGGGACGGTAGCGGTTTCATTTATTTTACAAGTGTATTAATATTTAAACAAATAAAAATCCAGTGTAAAAGCCAGGAATGTGTCTCCTAACACTGGTAGTATTTTCTTAAGATTAATAAAATGATTAAATCGATAGTGTTTTATATATGTCTTATATATGTTATAGAAAACTAGAACTGTGTCTCTGGTTGGAGGGAGAGTGAAGGGTAGTTAGTAGGGCTTTCTGATTTTTAGGGCCTAAAAAGCTCTGCCTCTCCATAAGGGGAGAGAGACATGAGGAAAAGAAAACCAAAAAAGTAAATACAAACATCTGGTCCATTCATTCTTCTCTGTCTTCTTCTCTCTCTCTCTCTACATTCTTTTCTTTTTAGCCCTCTTCTGACTTCTGTCTGCTTTCTGTTTTACTGTTCTATAAAGATTTTTCTTCCTTCTCTTCAACTGATCTTCCCATTACTGTTCCAGTTTTCTCTCTCATTAAGTCTCCTTTCTATCTGTCTTGCTATTTTCTTTCCCTCTCCTCTTTTATCAGTCTTACACTATTCTAAAACAGAGACATTAATCAAAATCACTTCCCAAAACATTCAAATGTAAAAACAGGAAAACATATTATGATTATCTTATCTGATTAAATACTTTCTGTGTTCAGTCTTTGTTCAGCCCTGCAAGGCTTTAAACCTGGGTTTGAATGGAGACTAAGCCATTCTAAAGCACATATCAAGGAGCTCATTTTGAGCCTGGATCCATATTTATTTTAGATTCTGTTCATGGTGGAGAATCCTGCTTCACAGCAGCAGGTTAAAAAAGCGATGCACTCTTTTAATCATCTTAATGTTAACGGCCTCCAACATGGCTGCCATGCCTAAGTTACAGATGGAGCATGATCTTGACCTCCAACATGGCTTCCATGCCTAAGTTACAGATGGAGCATGATCTTGACCTCCAACATGGCTGCCATGCCTAAGTTACAGATGGAGCCTGAGCTTGACCTCCAACATGGCTGCCATGCCTAAGTTACAGATGGAGCATGATCCTGACCTCCAACATGGCTGCCATGCCTAAGTTACAGATGGAGCATGATCTTGACCTCCAACATGGCTGCCATGCCTAAGTTACAGATGGAGCATGATCCTGACCTCCAACATGACTTCCATGCCTAAGTTACAGATGGAGCATGATCTTGACCTCCAACATGGCTGCCATGCCTAAGTTACAGATGGAGCCTGAGCTTGACCTCCAACATGGCTGCCATGCCTAAGTTACAGATGGAGCATGATCCTGACCTCCAACATGGCTGCCATGCCTAAGTTACAGATGGAGCCTGAGCTTGACCTCCAACATGGCTGCCATGCCTAAGTTACAGATGGAGCATGATCCTGACCTCCAACATGACTTCCATGCCTAAGTTACAGATGGAGCATGATCTTGACCTCCAACATGGCTGCCATGCCTAAGTTACAGATGGAGCCTGAGCTTGACCTCCAACATGGCTGCCATGCCTAAGTTACAGATGGAGCATGATCCTGACCTCCAACATGGCTGCCATGCCTAAGTTACAGATGGAGCATGATCCTGACCTCCAACATGGCTGCCATGCCTAAGTTACAGATGGAACAGGATCCTGACCTCCAACATGACTTCCATGCCTAAGTTACAGATGGAGCATGATCTTGACCTCCAACATGGCTGCCATGCCTAAGTTACAGATGGAGCATGATCCTGACCTCCAACATGGCTGCTATGCCTAAGTTACAGATGGAGCCTGAGCTTGACCTCCAACATGACTTCCATGCCTAAGTTACAGATGGAACAGGATCCTGACCTCCAACATGACTTCCATGCCTAAGTTACAGATGGAGCATGATCTTGACCTCCAACATGGCTGCCATGCCTAAGTTACAGATGGAGCATGATCTTGACCTCCAACATGGCTGCCATGCCTAAGTTACAGATGGAGCATGATCCTGACCTCCAACATGGCTGCCATGCCTGATTAGTTAATAGCAGTCAGTGAAGCCCTCTTGTCGCTGCATAGACCCACCGTTAGCTAAAGTGTTGCTAGCTTTATTTCTAGCCAGCGGTTAGCTTGGTCACATACTACAAATAACTTGTTCCCACATGGTTTTCAGAGGCGGGATCAGACTGAAACAGGAGCAGCTCAGCATCGATCCACAGGGGCTCGGATGAGGCCCCCCATTTACCTCCCTGGTAAAAAGAACAAAGCCTCTGCTGCACACTGGAGCTTAGCTGTCTTTTTAAGTTTTTAACAAGGGGCGCTTTGCTTACTTGGCAGAACTGTCTGGCAGTGCGATTTCTATCTTCTACAGATAAGAAAGGACCATTGGAAACATCATTATGAGGCCAAAGAAATGCTGCCAATTCATCTAAAGTTGGTGGTTTCTGGGTTTTACTCTCAGAGCTGCTCTCAGAGCTAATGTCTCCTTATTTGGATTTCATGACTGATCAGTGGTTTAAAATTCCTGGAGCTTTATAGTTTAAAGGTTTGGTGTCCAGTGTGCTGCAGATGTTTGTTCTTCTGGATTTCTCTTTGAATGAGTGTTAAAAAAACAGAGACAAAACTCAACTGAGGCTGAAACAATTAATCAGATTAATTGATCATTAAAATAATCCTCAACTAATTTAGTAATTAATTCATTGTTAACTGGAGTACAGAGATTGTAAAACATGCCTTTAGCTGACAGGGCGACCCACTTAGAGCAGGAATTATACCAAGATTGTAAACAAATATTTAACCAGATCCTCTGACAGGGAGTTGGCTCAGAGCTCGTCTGCCTGGCTGTGTGTTTCCTGGACGGGGTCTCACTGATTTTCGTCAGTTTCCGACAATTTGCAACCCGCGCTTGTCCGCGTTTGTCAGTGCCACAAATTGTCGGAAACGGACTCTGACGTAGGGCTGGGCGATAATTCAATAACGATATATATCGATCGATAGACGTGTGGCGCAATAGAAAAAAATAGGCTCGATAAAAGTTCGATAAAGAAACGCAGTTTTCCTTCCTTCTCATTGTAGCCTAGCATGTAGGTTTATGCTAGTCACTACTTCCTCCCAACCAATCACAATCGCGGACCCAGGCATGGCGTCACAAAGCGCCGCCCTCTCAAACCACAACACAGAGCACATGAAGATGTCGCAGCAAGGAGAGGCGGAGGAAATTGCTCCAAAGAAGGGTTTTTGTACTTCGGCAGTTTGGCAGTATTTCGGTCATGGCAAGTCGGACCAAAAACAAACCACAGTCATCTGTAAAATGTGTCGGGAACCAGTGAAAACCAAGTCTGATAACACAACCAACTTTTTTTTTTTTTTATCATCTCAGCCTCTCACACCCGCAGGAGTACGAGCTGTGTAGGCCCCGGGGCGACTCTCCTCCGAGGAATCTTCGGGAATTTCGGGAATATATATATATATATATATATATTCAGTTCTGGGCAGTTTTCCACGTAGTTCTAACAATTGAGATAAAAATGCTGAGGGGCCAGAAACTTCAAAGTAATAACTCAGGTTAAAGCAGGAAACTTAGCTGAACCAGGTTTATTTGTTATATTTATTTTGGTCACTTTAGTTTATTCTTTGTCAGTATTTAATAACATAACTCAGGTCTTTTAAGTTATTTTTCTTTAAAACAATTCTGTTAGGGTTAAAAAAGTTGGTAAATAAATATTTAATTGGAAGTCTGTGTTTGTGTTCTTTATTAAAATTAAATCATTTAGCAATATCATAAAAAGTCCAGGCAGAGCTGCACATAAAATATGGTTTCAAATCTTTTCAATAATTATCGATATCGATCAATATGCATTTTTTTTATCGATAAGCTTTTTTTCTATATCGCCCAGCCCTACTCTGACGTATGTGGAGAGCGATCAGCTGTACTAATGGCTAGGGTGGCCATTTCTATAACACCAAAAAGGAGGACATTGTGCGGCATATCAATTACTAAGGTGTACATAAGAATCGGGTAAAGTCACATTTATAGTACAATTCTTAGTAGTTTAAAGATGATGCTTGTGTAGTTGAATAGAACAAACTATTAAAGAGATGTAAAAAAAGAATTGGTTCCCAGCATTTGTATTTATTTAATACATTGTGGTGTTTAAAAAGTGACTATTTTTTGACACGATTAATTTGAGCAGAACTGCTGCAATTGATCATAAAGCAGTTGTTTGGAAAAGAAGCTTGAGGCGGAGAGAGAGCTAGAGAATAGGACAATACAAATGTCAAAAAGTGGCTGGAAAAGAGGAATTCGTGACATGGCTGCAGCCTGTCGAGAGTAAAGATGATTTCACCATGTTATCTATCTATCTATCTATCTATCTATATCTATATATATATATATATATATATATATATATATATATATATATATATATATACAAACTTGAGTCATGGAACTGTGCTTACAGCTCCTTATTTCATGTATACTAATAACTTGTGTACATGATACTTGTTGATGAAATTAAAATTATTTCTAATAGCATTAAAAGAGCATTAAATTAGAGTTCCTCATTCCGGTATAAACCCTGTGAACGTTTAATTTAATATGACATATTAAAAAAAATCCCCATCATCATCCAGCAGATGTTCAGTTTCTGCCCAAATATTTTCTCTTTCTGCTGTGGATTTTTGTAACAGGAATAAACAGGATCATCCATAGTTTGTATGAACTATGTTTGTTCTCCGCTTCCAAACTCATCATCTCTTCATCCATTCCTGCAATAAGAATTTTTTGGTCTGTTGAAGCACCAATAGTCTGCATCCAGTTATTTAATTAATTGCTCTTAATTTTGGGAATATATACGAACTATGCTCTAATTTCTAGTAACCGACCTGTTTTTACTAAAATTTAATTTGACAAACCGGGTCTTCACTACATTCTTTATCCTGTTTGGTGCGATTGCAATTGCGGGTCTTGATCTGGACTGACGGGAGCGGAGACAAAAAGAGCTCAGTTCCGTATTTTGACGGTGAAAGACGGAGAAGACGTACGTGGACAGAGACGTGCGGAGGAGTAGCGGAGGATGTGGAACAGCTCTCATTGATTTACATGACAGACAAGTACTTCGTACGACGTACTTGAGCGGAGCGGAGCACTGACAGAGTATGTGGAATCTGGGTGTAAAGGAGGGCAAATACACGTCCGGCTGGATGCGGCGCCGGACGCCGGACAGTGCAATGAAAATCCGGACTGTCCGCCCTAAAGCCGGACATCTGGCCACCCTACTAATGGCCCTAATTAGCATATGAATGCAGCGAACCCGCGCGGCTGGCCAGGTCTGGCTTGAATAACCTACTCAGTATTGGCTGAAACCACTATTCTCAAACAAGTAAAATCGCTCGTGATTGGCAGCAAAACCACATGTGGCCAGGCCAGGCTTTAATTTTCTTACGGAGTATTGGACGGAACCACTTCTTTTTAAACAAGTAAAGTCGCTCGTGATTGGTTGGCATATATATATATTTACATAAATATATATGTAATATATATATATATATATATATATATATAATTCATTTATGAATATATATTTATTCATTCATATATTTATTCATTCATTCATATATTTATTCATTCATATATTTATTCATTCATATGCTGTGTATTTATGTTATCCTACACTACTACACAATTATTAGGCTACCATCAAGGACATGAATGAATTTATACAGGAAATGAACATTTGCTAGGAAGCTGTTTATGCAAAGAAAGAGCTTTATTAAAACACACACAACTATATACAACGCGTATCCAAACACATGCGTATCTAAAAATTACAAGTCCGTGAACGGTCCGTTTGCTTCCTCGGGGTTGGAGGTAACTGGCAGCATTCCCTCCGAGGCAGGTCCGATGTGCAGACGCCTACTGTGCGTGGCCCTGTACTTCGGCATCGCTTCTAACCGGGACCGTAGCTTAACACAGAGTTCAGAGAGATCCGGCCTACGAAATGGCGGCGGCCATTCCAGAGTTCCCTTTCCTCATCAGCTAGCACACTCTGCCTCGCTTTCAGCATCTGTAAAAAAAAAAAAAAACAATGAATCAGCACTGTGCGATGGGATGCACTGTGTACACAACACATCTATCAATGCACCTGAAAAATAGTCACCAAATAAAGTCTTACCCTCTTTCTTCTAACTCGACTCCGAGCAGATTGCTTGGCAGCCTCCGCACGCAACGTGTTCTCAGGCTGCGTATATCTGAAGCTCAAAATACGTCTCACAGGCAGCTGGAAAACAATTAAATGAGAGTGGTATGAATAAAAAAAATCAAACGCAAGTCACAGTAACAAGGAAGGAGAAAACATTAAAACAAGTTACTTACACACAATGTCGTCTTTATCAACATCGTGCAAATCTGGACTTACTGATATGGCTCCGAGCAAATAGGTCACCGCCTCATTGTGAGGCGAGATTAGTCTGTGAAAACAAAATTTACAGCTATGATCAGTATCCATCCGTATCTATTTCATTTTACCGCAGAATGAAAGCATATTCTTTAAATCTTACCCTTGCTCCGGTTCATAGCGCCTGCAATTTGTCTCCGAGTTGTGAAGACGGCGTACTGCTTCCTGTGAATCACAAAAATACACTTTAATAAAGCTTTTTCTTGCAAGGCTACTATTAGCCGTAGCTTTAGCTTACCTAGCTAGGCTAGGTTGTCTTTAGCTCACCTAGCTAAGCTAGGCTGCTTTTAGCATAGCTAGCAGTAATCAAACATATATTTACCGCTATCGTGGGGTTGTGCACCCTTCTTCTCTTCCTCGAGTTCGTCTCTCCCGCACAGATGTTCGACTGTGGACAGCAACCTGGAGTGTACCGAATTCTCCAGCTGAGTGAGCCGCTCATTCATGTCGGCAGTATGCTGGGCAAGCTGACGAGACAGTCCACTGATAGCAATCAGCAGTTTCTTCTCGTCAGTCTGCGGACTGGCTGAAAGTTGTGGATCGCGACCAAGAGCAGTTGAAGGCGAGTTGAACGCGAGACGTCGTGCAGCCATTGTTCACGTACCAGCAAAATCCAAACAAAGGAACTGGAGATGAAGTTCTTCTGTATGCTGGTCTCGCGAGTAGAAGACATAAAACCATTAAAAACAATAATATGTTCAGATTCAAGCTCTGCATTGTTAAGTTTAAAAAATAAACAAAGAGATAGTAGGATGGACATTTTATTACAAATATATCATACATTGTTTAGAATATGAAACATGGGGCTGATAGTTACATTTGTGTGGGTTCCAGCACATATTGGGGTAGAAGGAAATGAGAGGGCAGATAAAATGGCAAAAAGGGCAATTAAACATTCTATTAGGTTTATAGTTAAAATAAGTAAATCAGAAGGAAAAAGTATTGGAAGTAATGGAAGTTTGGCAAAAAAGGTGGGATGAAGATAAAACAGGAAGATGATTTTATAAAATTCAGAAGATGGTAGGAGAAAGAAGAAATAGAAAGGAGGAAAGAGTGATAACAAAGTTAATATTTGGTCATACAGGACTTAGGCCCCGTCCACACGAAGTCAAAACGAACACGAAACGCTAATATTTTCCAGAACGTTTGTCGTAAAGACGGAGACGTAAAATAAATGTGATCGTCCACACGAATGCATGAAAACGCTGCAAAATGTATGCCAGGCCTGTAAGTGGCGCTGTCGTGCCAAAGCAAAAATAGGCGACGAAATGTTGGGCATGCGCACTAATATTTATACATGGTTGCCCTGCGGGTCCATTTTCGTGGTTCAGTCAAATTCAGGTGATGAACTATGTCGTCTATATTGCTCTGTTCTTCCTGGAGATATTCCAGAAGAAGAAGATTCTGTTGTAAGCCCGACAGCAGGGTGAGTAGCATGAGCAGCAACCATTCAACACAGTACGGCGCCATTGTTGTTGTGATACTGTGTCGCGCATGCGTGTTTAGAGGCGACGCTATGACGCATGCGTGTAAAAAAAAAATGCGGTTAGAGCTTAAAGATGGAAACGCGAAAACGGCGTTTCAAAATCTTCCCACTCTGAAGGTTTAATAAAAAAAAGATCGTTTACAGACCCCGAAACGCCGGCTTCGTATGGATGAAAGGCTGGTTTGGTGAAGAATGTGTGCGTTTAGGCCAGGGTTTGGCTTCGTGTGGACGGGGCCTTAATTATACACTTTTTAAAATACAAAAAAATAAAACGGGCAAATATTACTGTGATAAATATGAAACCATAGAACATGTTATATTAGAATGTCATAAATATGAAAAAGAGAAGATATATGAGGAGAGAGTTTGAAAACATTAAGGAGAAGGTTAATTTATTAGATATACTGAGGAAAAAATTAGGGAGTAAACACATACAAATAATTATTCGATTTCTAAAGAAAACGAAATTATTTCATAGAATTTAATTATAGTAAGTGTGTTTGTGAGTGAAGGAATGATATACAAATCTGTGAACAAATATGTATATATTTTTAAGTGTGAATGTGTGAATGTATGTTTAGAAGAAGTTAGGGTAGAGTACATGTATATATATCAGGATAAATATTTAAACCATCACGAACCACACTCCATACCAGTAAGTGGCGGTAATGCTACTAACAGTTTGTTGCCAACCGCCATAAAACTCGACAAGAAGAAGAAGAAGAACAGCTCGTGTCACTCCATTGTGGAAGGTGGCGGTAATGCACCTATAAATTGTTTGTTTCTGCCAGTTGAGCGCATTGCTAGAAGATGTGTGGTTAATACATCCTCTGTGCATTTAAGTAAGACCAAAGAAAAAGTAACGGTAGTCATGCCACTATGCACAGTAGTTGAGCTCTAGGAGACTGTGATCTCTGCAGACCCCTCATTCTGATTCTAATGTTTGCATGGAATGCACATTTTACCAACTGATTCTGATTAAAACTCATTTTTGAAATACATTATTTTGTGTATTTTTTTACATAACATTTGCATACACAGTAATCTAGCGTACTTTAATTAAATAAATCAATTCAAGCTAAAATGTAAGAGTCTATAATTAGGCCATACTGAGCCTGATCTATTTGTACCATCTATTTGGGGGATATTTATTGCCACACTTTGGGCCACTTAATACCAATATAGCATCAAATAAATGAGGCAGCCTACCTCAGCATTGTTGCTGACCTTATGTCCTTATGACCACAGTGTACCAATCTTCTGATGGCTACTTCCAGCAGGATAATGCGCCATGTTATAAAGTGAATCATCTCAGACTCATTTCTTGAAACTTTTCCACTTAAGTAATTGTGAATTGAGCATATTGACAGACAAAATTTTATTTTTTCTCTTAAATGCAAATTAAAAAAAAAAATAATTACTTCTCTAAATGTCTTGCTCTGTCAGCTAAAGATCTGTTTTGGTCTCTATACTTTAATTAAATAAATCAATTCAAGCTAAAATGTAAGAGGCTATGCTGAGCCTGATCTCTTTGTATCAGAGATTTTCTTACCTTTTAGAAAAATGTCACTTGGGTAAAACTCCCCCTGCAACCCTGATTTGCATTTGTATAGCTCACAGCATTTTCATTTACATGTTAAAGCCTTCCCCTAGAATTCCACGGGGGGGAGGCATGGGGGGAACACTGCCTAAGAAAGTCCACGTCAATTTCTGACAATTTACGGGAGTTTTCGGCGATGCCTGCAAATTGCCGTAAACTGCTGCTAACCTGAAGTTCCACGACAATCTACAGTGCCGCATATTGACGAAAATCCCACTTTTCATGCAGTGTTTGTCTTTCTGATAATTATTTGATGAATCAAAAAAAAAAAAAACAGATTAATAGATTTGCATAATAGATACCAGAAAATATATTATTTTTCTATCCAGTCGAACTGTCTCTTCTTTGGTAAGTTATAGAAAGGAGTCTTTTTTTAAATGTTAATGTCACAAACTGAGATGAGAAAACAGGCTTTTATTAAAACAAAGCTGATGGTGATAATGGAATAAAGGAATGGATCAGAGGATTCTCTTTTTTTACTAATGTCATAAGCAGCATTTTATTCTCCACTGTTTGAATTTTTCTGTTTGACTCTTGGAGGCTCACTTCTTTGATTAAGAAGTTTTCAAATTTTTGTTTGTGTGTTGCATTTTTTTGAATTTAATTTACAAAATGTTTTTTTCCTCAAGTTTCCTTTTATAAAAAGGGTTCTGTGCTGGCATCCATAAACAGACAAAATTTCACTCTATAGCTTAGAAATGTTTATGTGTAAATGACAGATTCATCAAGCATGAACCAACTTGAAGCCCACAATTGAAAGGCGTCTCTCTGCATTCTGTTGCTTTGTCTTTTCCACGCCTGCTGGTGAACCTGTAAATAGTTGCAGTGTTTGAACCCCAACATGGTCTGAACCAGGAGCCTCTTGTTTCTGTAGCCGCTTTCCCAATGAAAATACGGATTTTTCAAAACTGGGTCGCTCCGCTAACAATTGGCTTTTGGTCCTTTTCCCATTTGACTGAAAAGCCGAGTCTGACCCCCTGCTGGAAAGCTGCGTGGCCTCTGACACCCCAACACCCCCCACCCCTGCCGCTGCGTGTCTGGTGACGTCGTCACACTTTGTTAGCATTGATTATGCCATTAGTGGGACAGAATTCAGGGAAGAAAACAATGGAAAGCAACATGTCATGAAGCCAGGGCGTTGTCTGTGTGCTTTATTGTTTCTCTCTATCTGTCTGAATCCCTTTTAACCAGAGCTGTGAAAAATAACTTATCTTATAACCATAAAAGAAGTGATAGTTGTCTTGAATTGAGGAGGTAAGTGAGACACTTTGCCAATGGAACAAGACAATTTACATTTAAAATAAGAAATAAGCGATTGCATTGTGTTATTTCAAGTGCATATTATAAAATCTAAAAAAATCTCATTCCATTGGCAAATCATCTTATTTACTTACTCAAATTAATGGTTAATAAACTTAATTCAAGAAATGTTTACTTATTTCTAAATAATTTTTGCAGTGCAGAGCTCCTCCATGTTTATCCAATGTAAACAGAGTTGTTTCTGCTTGTTAGATCAGAAGCGACTGGCACGTTGTGTTGACATCCATATGTTGTGTTCAATGGCAGGGGTTGACGTTAAGCATTTTTAGCACTTGCCCTTTGGGCAAGTGGCTTTCACATTTCATTTGCCCAGAAACAATTTTTACTTGCCCAGTATAATGTATAATAAATATAGCTCCTAATATTCATTTTTGTATATATATCAATGAAACATGTTTGTTTTTTAAATGTTTTTGGTAATTCAGTATTTTTTAGGTTTACAGGTTCCTGGTGTGTATATAATATGTATAGATAATGAACTCAAGTTTTCAGCGAATGTCGGTGATTTTAAAGTAATTTTGAGTGATAAATCTTTTTTTTTCGCGATCATTGCACTTGCCCGGCGGGCAAATGCAATGAAATTCGTACTCTCCCAACTAGGGATGCACGATATAATCGGCCCCCTATCGGTATCGACCTGTATTGGCCTTAAAACTGAATATCGGACATCGGCCACCCCACCGATATTTAACCCGATATTTGATCAGCTTCTGAGTTTCTAAAGTCTAAAAAAAATAAAAATAAAATACTACTTCTTCTTCTTCTTGAAAAACTTCTTTTTTACAGACTTAAAAACTTCTAAAGACGAGGGAAAAAATATTGATACATTAAAATATCACAATATCTTCATATGCTGATATATTGCCATTTAAAAACACCATATCAATCTCTTTTACTAATGAAATATTGCTATATGTCATCGTTATGCTACAAAATCCCCCGAAAATTCATGACATTTTTCCATATTTTTATATGTTGATATATTGACGCGGTATCGATCTATTTTACTAACAAAATCTCACAAGAATTTGCAAAATATCACGAGAGTTTGTAACAGAACGATGAAATTTCACGAGATTTTGAAAGTAAAATAGATCGATACTGCGTTTTTAAAAATCAATTTGATATCAGCATATGAACATATATTTGAGTATATTATTTTTCAAAGTGTCAGAAATGGATAACAAAACTGCTATTTTCAATGACTGCTTATTTTTGTCCAGCTTTAACATCGGTATCGATATCGGTTATCGGCTACATGAGTTTTAAAATATTGGCATATCGGATATCGGCAAAAATCCCAATATCGTGCATCCCTACTGCCAACAATAAAAACTACTTGCCCCGGGCGATCGGGCAATAGTTAACATAGAGCCCTGAATGGTATCACGTAATTTAGAGGGTCGACCCGGCTCTGGTGTTTCCACAGCATGCTGATGAAATCTGAGGTGATTTTAACGCGGGTCGCTTCTCGAGTCGTTTGACCTGTGTAGACACCTGTCATTGAGCTGTTCCCACCGCCACTAAAAGCTCATTGTTTCCAGGTTTAAACCAGTTTATCAGCCAGTGGGAAAGAGGTAGAATTCTCCAGGTGGTACACATTTTTTGTCTTTTTGTTCTCAACACTAGCTCTCAGAGGGAACCCAGGAGTATTCACACTCCTGTGTAAAACCGACCCTACCCTTCATGGGGTTCTTGTATATCAAACATGCATTGCTTTGGTGTGGAGTGCATCAAAGGATATCTTCATGTAATGAATTGATTATTACCTTGTGGTTTTAAATAGTGATAATTTCGGTGTGTTTTTGTTTGCAGGTTTAGGAAAAGTGTTTAGTCGTGAGAAAAGTGTGAATGTGAGCTCTGACCGTGCTCTCGTCCCAGAATTCCCTCATTTCTGCCAGAAGAGAGAAATAATTGCTGTGGCACGTTTCAAACTGGTTCTTGCTTTTGCCAAAGTACAACTTTGTTACTGTTAGCCTCTGTGGACAGCTGGAGTGTTCAAAGAGAAGTCCTGACTCAGTGAGAAATCTCCAGCTTGTGTGAGATCCTGAATGGTCTGGTTGAGAGGAGGGAGCAGAGCCAGAGAGCAGGAAGCCGGGATCGGGTCATCAGAGGCACAAACTGGTTGAACACTGGAAAAAAATCTAAGTCTATATGTCATTTTTTCTTAAAATAAGTGCATTTGATCTTGGATTAAGGAGGTAAAAGAGACATTTGCAAATAGAACAAGACAATTACCATTTAAAATAAGAAAAATGCAATTGCATTGTCTTGTTTTAAGTGCATATTATCTAATTATCTTACTTTAACCCTGTAATGCCAAATGTATCATATTTGATACATACGGTTTCTGAAATGTTTTGCGTCTGACACCTTTTGCATAATTTAATGGTAAAAACTTTGCTCAAAATCCTATTGTACACAATCAGATATACCTGATAACAGAGGGCAGAAGACTACACAAAAAATAATCTTGACTTATCGCATAGTAATAAACTATTAATATCAAAAAAGTATTTCTGTTTTTTCTTTTTACATATTTTGTTAAAAGGCCAAATAAGGACTTCAAACCAAAAAAAAGTAATTTTCTGTTTTGTTTTATTCTTGGATCGGGCTTTAAAGGGTTAAGTAAAGGAATGCATCCTAGATTCAGTCATGGTGAAAAGAAAAAACATCCTCTGTTGGGTTCTGGGATTTAAAGTACACTAGAAAAACGACCTAGAAATTAGTAAAAATGTCTTAAATTAATTGTATTTTCCTTAATTTGAGTAGGTAAATGAGACAGTTTGCCAATGGGATGAGTATTTTCACTCTTAGAATAAGATAATTGGATAATATGCACTTAAAACAAGAGAATGCAATTGTATTTCTCTTATTTTAAATGTTAATTGTCTTGTTCCATTGGCAAAATGTCTCACTTTCCTCCTTAATGTAAGAAAAAGTGCACTTATATAAGCATATTATGTAGATTTACATTTTTTGCTGTGTACCTGTATTTTACCAGGACACTTTTCTGGTTAAATAAAAAGCATTTAAATGTAGGAGTGAACAAACCCAGAAACCCAACCGTCCACAGTGCTGTTATCCAATAAATTCAGATGAAGTCAGAGAGGAAGTGTGCTCAGCAAACCCTCTGCAGTGTGGGGACCATAGAGAATGAAGTGGGCGTGTTTTCAGTTTACTGTCACTTTGAAATCTCCCCCTACATTCTTTCATTTTCTAGAGGCACTCAGCTGGTGACTAACGAGCGTTTATTGCATAGTAGTTTGAAACTGGCTGCTGATGTACTGAAATAGTTCTTTGGTTTTTTAGAGACATTTTCTGTGCATCCCCTGAACGCTGCTCCCTAAGGCTGCGTTAAGGCCAGAGGATGTAGTTTATTAGAATGCACTCCAGGGTTTGTGCAGAATGCTAACAGAAAGTAAAAGTAGTTCATTATTTACTTACATTCCTATTCTCCATCCCCCACAGAGATCCTGTCTGCTTGTTCTGCTCAAACCCAGCCCCACACGCTCTCTGCTCTTAAATCCAGGGTTAAACGTAAAATGTTGCACGCTGTTGCCAAAATGTTTGCAGGATGGCTCAGCTGGAGAACTGGCAGCTCGGCCTGCAGCTTCTCCTCGTCAGTCTACGCATGGCCGTTAATGATGTGTGAAGAATACAGTTCTTCTGTCTAATGCTACAGTCATTTGCTGCATGGTTGCAGTTTACAGTTAGATTTACGCCCTTCTTTAAATAAAAAGGGACGAGGCATGCAGCTGCTCTGTGTGAGGTCTTCAAAGAGCCACTTGTTAGCTTCTTCCATTAACATTAAACTTTAATTCCTCTGTAGGTTTGCACAGCATATTAAAAATGTTACAGTATGAAGTTATCATTTTATCATTTATTTTCCCCAAACACTGTTTATCTTTGAGCAGAGTGATGGTTCAGCTGAGCTAAAGAAAGAGTGTGTTGAGGTTCCTGTTGGTCCATGAGGTCCAAGCAGCTTCTGTCCACAGATATAAAGCATAACTAACAGTTATTATGAAGTAAAATGCTCCTAATATCCCAGTTTCCCTTTATTCTATGTTGGCATCTGCAAAGACTCCAACTACATCCTTTATTGTTGCTAGAGTCCTGTGTTGAAGATGAGAGTTTAATAAACAGCAGAAGTGTCAGAAGTATTAATGTTTATATTAGTAAAAGTATAAAAGTACCATTTTTAAAACTCCTTAAAGTATAAAAGTAAAAGTAATGCAGGATAAAATGTTAAGGACATAAGCTTTACTGCTCTACCCTATTAAAGGAACATTCTTCTACAATTCTGGATGATAACTTCCTTAAACTTCAATTTCTTTGTTTTATAACTAATGGTAACAGTTTCAAATTTAGCGTTGCATCATCTTGAAAAACTATTTATTTTGGCATGTGGTGAACAACATGTTGGGGCAGCACCCAGTCCAACCACAAAGGAATTGTCAGGATGAAACTAATTAGTTTGATGGTTTTTATTTTTGTTAAATACAAACAGGCCATAAAGAAACAAAAGTAATGAGCTTATTTTTAAAATGTAAGGAGTAGAAGTAAAAAGTTGTCTAAAGAAACAATTACTCCAGTAAAGTATAGATAGACAACATTTCTACTTAAGTACAGTAACAAAGTATTTCTACTTTTTTACTTGACGCCTCTGCTAAACAGTTTGACTTTCTGCCTCTTATTAACTCAGGGAGCTTCTTCTATCTCTATGTGTAAACAACCAAATCTTTTATAGATAATTTTTTTGGTCAATTATTTAACCCGTGGAAGCAGAATGAGGTAAAGGCAAGGATGAATAGAACCCTTTGGACTAAAGGCTGATTTATACGCAGAAACCAGGTCGTCTGCAAATGTACCTTCCGCAGACACTCTGCTGCACCTCTCCCAAAATTGTAGGTGACTGCAGACAGGAGGCCTCTGATTGGTCAATTCTACAACCGCTCTACACTATGCATATTGCCTGTTTGGTACCTTACCTGCTTGTTTTGTTTGTATGACCGCCATTGTGGAAAACGACTCATGAAGATGGACCAGCTGGAAGAGCGAGATGCGTGAGAACGCTGAGACCCTTTTTCCATCTGGATCCCCGCTCTTTTTGGCCCTCATGTCCCTCCGTTGTCGCACAAACTTGCCCCCACTTCCTCAGGGCCTCAGCCGTATCTAGACCCACAGCTAGTTCCTGATTGCGTTGTGGCGTGGAATAACATAGCGCAGACCACGCTTCAAATCAGAAATATCTGCTACATGCTCACTGCGACACACTGCTGCAGCGAGTATAACCTGTCATATAGGGTTAGACTGCATGGGTGCAACACTAGAAAAAATCAAAATCTAGATAAATCCTTTTTTTCCTAAAATTAATGCATTTGTTCTTGGATTGAGGAGGTAAAATAGACATTTTTCCAATTGAACAAAAAAAATTACATTTCAAATAAGAAAACACAGATGCATTGTCTTATTTCAAGTGCATATTATCTAATTATCTGATTTTAACCCTTTAAAGCCCGATCCAAGAATAAAACACAAACAGAAAATTACTGTTTTTTGGTTTGAAGTCCTTATTTGGCCTTTTAACAAAATATGTAAAAAGAAAAAACAAAAATACATTTTTGATTGGTAGATTGGTAGATCTTGATGGACTGGTACTCTACTGGGTTTAATTTACTGGGATAGGCTCCACACCCTGCAGGCCTGGACTGGATGAACTGCTAAGTCTGAAAGTTTCTTGCTTGGTCCAGATGCATAGAACCTAGATAGTTGCCTGTGTTGCTGTTGATTGTTGCCCTTCTTTAGTGAGGTGCTGATGGTTGGTACTGAGAGAAAAAGCTACCGTTAGCAGAGTGTGACCAACACTAAGTAGGCTTCAACATGCCTGGACTCTACCTTACGGATGCTATCAGATTGGGAAAATGAGGTGGATTGTGAAAGACACACCTTACAGTTAATCTTGATGCCATGATATTCTTTGGAAGAAGAAGTATTCATGGGGGCAGTGTGGGAGCAGCTTTTTCCATTTCTTAAATATTAACTCATTTCTAATGTTGAGCCTCTTCCTTTAAGACGGTTAGTTGGTTTGGATGCATTAGATGTACCTCCCTGACCTCGGAAGGAAGAAGAGACGTCCCTCTGTCATCTGTGAGCTCTAATGCTGCAGTGGAAACACAGAGGAGCAGTTTATTCTGGGTGGAAATGCAGCTGTTTCTATGAAGGCTCTCGATAAAAGCTACTCAATAGGAAATAAATACTATTAGTTGCTCCCTGACCCGTGCAGCTGTCTGGTCCCGAGTTTTAAACTTATATTGATAGCTTTGAGGTGAGTTTGGGTTCTATTTGAAATGAGAATCAGGTTTTATTCAGTTTTCTGTTGGACGCCATCATTGGTCATGCTTACCAGCTGAATTCATATGATGATGTCCTCTATCTATGACACATTTAACCAAAATGTATTTTTCACATATTTCTCTTTCATTCATGCTGCCACAAATTTTTCACTCTTAGAGGCTCTTCATTGGTGACTGGTGGCCAATAGAGGCCGCCATCCCACATACCCAATAAACTTAATTAAGGCCTTAAAAATCGAATAAAGATTAAATTATATATTTAGATATTGATTTTTTTTTGTCTTAGGGAAATCATATTTAAATGTCAAATCATTCTGGCTAAAACATCTATATAAATGTTCTCTATCAGACGATATTGTCCCAAAGTTTAGAACAATTCTATAAAAAAAATAAATAAATCCTGTCTTAAAATCTGTGTTTTTTTTTCATTATCTTCTGCAGGCCTGTTAGTTATACGTCAGCCTGAACACCTAAATTCGGCCAATCATATATCAACAGTCATCTGTCAATCAAATTTTTTCGGTCATAGCATCTTGATTCATATGTCGCAGCTAATATACGCAACGGTTGAAATCAGAATAATTTCCTTTCCCATTGAGTTCCGTCCCAGTGTTCATGGGGATGGACGTCTGTGTCTTCAGCAGGCGTAGAGCTAACAGAACTGGCAGCGTTGCGAGGCAAGGGCTCAAACATGGACGGCTGGAAGCCTTCTACACCAAACCAAGCTTCTGCCGCCCTGGCGTCCTCTTCCACAACATCTTCATCCCGCTTTCCTCCTCTAAATGAAAAAATGGATGACGGAGGAGACTCATCCACGACCTCCGACACTAAACACTCCTCCTCTTGCATGTTTCCGCTGTCCATAGTCGTTTCTAAGTCACCAATTTAGTGCTACTTGATCCCAATGGGATTTCCCATTGGGAACCTACCAGCACTAAGTTGCTAACTGGCCAAAATCAAACTTTCTTGTGAACCTTCCGCCACAACAATCCAACCCCTTGGTAATCGACCAATCACATTCACTTTATTCACTAGTGTAAAGTCGTGCACCACTCGGGAGAATTCGGAACTGCAACGGTTGAAACAGCCTTTTCCCTACGACTTTAATGACGAGTAAAGCTGTTTCATTTGTCGTCGGTTTGTTGACATATTTCCATAAATCTTCCCCCATAGACTCTGGTTAAAAGTGGTCCATGCGCAGTAGCTCCACTTCTATGCTAAAGATAGGAGCATCCTGGGGAGCAGCTCTGCTGAGAGCTTTATTTCCACACCACCTCCTGCCACAGCGCTGACATCACAGTCGTCTGTTAGAAAGTGCGACTGATTTACAGGTTTTAAATTATTTAGCTACAAGGCTAGGCTAACTGCATGCAGCGAGGTTAAAGCTTTATTCTGCGTTCCCTGCCTCCTTTTTTAAACGTTAGGATCTGACCCAGCATGGATAAAGACAGTAAGGATTTAAAGCATTTTGCAAAACATTTTAGAATGTTGTTTTTTGTTGTTGGCATTCATATAAATATACTGGTGTGATACCTTAGTATACATTTGATTGGTTTTTGGTATACGTCTATTTTGAAGTTATAGCTCCCCTGGAGAAAACTCCACCAGCCGCCACTGCTCTTCATTAGACTCGGGCTGATGGGTGGAGGGCTTCACTTTGTCCTGGACAGGTCAACTACCAAGCATAAGCATTATGCAAAGGTTCACCAGTTACCAAACAAGCCTTTCTTTGAACCAGTGGAAAGGACTGATGTTCCATTCAGCATATTCTCTGTTCTGCTCATGCTTTGGGGGAAAATGGGGGAGTCAGCGGGAAGGAGTGGGAAATACACTGGATAGATCAGACGGCTCGCTGTCAGTAAACCTACAAACACAAGAGATGCAACATCTCTGGTTCCTTTTGTTTCTCTGCTTCTGTCTCCTTGAACCCCAGTCGGCCTCAGCAGATGGCCGCTCACTGAGCCTGGTTCTGCTGGAGGTTTCTTCCTGTTCAAAGGGAGTTTTTCCTCTCCACTGTCGCTGCAAGGATGCTTGTTGTGAGGGATTCCTAAAGAGTCAATGAGCGGATGCAATCAACTGGTTTTCCTTCGATTAAAAACATTTTAACCAATCTGACTCGATGACCTGGTTGAATTGTCTCTTTAAAGTGGCCTGAGATGACATGATGTGACTATAGAAATAAACTGAATAGAATTGATTCCCACAGTTTAAAGCGGATAGATTTGTTTTAGACTAACATAGCTTTTGTCAGTGAGTGTTGGCTTAGCAGGGCAGACAGAGTCGCTCCAGTCGCTTTTCATCAATTCACATGTGTATTTTTAAATCTATTCTACCTAAATTAGTTATTTATGATTATGGATTAACTACTTGCCCGGAAATAAACCTTTTCTTTCCAATTTGTTCTCAGCCTTTGTAAGTAAAGTGAGGCTGTTTAAACTGATGTTTTATGTCCCTTGATTGGGCATGATCACATGCACGCTCCGTGCAGGCTTCTTGGCGCACCACTGGTCACAAGATGAAGAAATGACAACTAACAGTTTACTAACAGTTTTAGATAAAAAAACTTCATTATGCTTAAAGTTAGGTTGATGTCATATTTACATCTTGCATTGTGATCCAGGGCGAAATCAGTGGAAGCTTTGCTCATGCCTGACTCATGTTCAACTGACTGCAGGCAGTGAGGCTGCTGAGACTGACTTTAGAGGTGGGAGGAGCTTACAGCATCAGTAGCATTGGACTTCATGCAACTAGTTTTTCATTCTTGTGGTAAATTTCTGTTTTTCTCCTACTGTGGGCTAGTAAGAACACGACATGTCAGATTGAATAAACTTTCTTCAATAAATGATCATAAATAATCCATGTAAGCTAAAGTGAGCCTGCGCCCTGAGAAACATAAATATCATATGATATCATATCACAAAGGAAGCCCCACTCCCACAGACTGCAACTCTGGGTCCCTGAGCAAGACCCTTAACCCCACACTGCACCGCACAATGGCAGCCCACTGCTTCCCAAGGAGATGGGTTAAATGCAGAGTGAATTTCGTTGCTCTCTACAGTGTAATTTCTGACATTGTAATGACAATAAAAAGCTTCAAAAGGAAAAGTTAAATAATTACCACCCTAATTATTCAATATAAGGGAACAAATTCCACTGTCTCTGTGAACACGAAGGTGTTCATTCACGGAAATGGACTTGAAGACGAAAAAGAAAAACTTTAAAGGTTTGAAGATCGATGTGTGACAGAGAGGTGAGCAGCAGAATCAGTTTAAAAGCCAAGCAGAGGGGAATAAATCACAAGAGCTGGAAATGATGTGGTTAAACTGTTAATAAAAAATAATAAGAAGTAAAAATAAAAGAATCCCTTCATCTCCTGGTCTATCTTGTTCAATGCATAAACATGTATGAATTTTGGACGACAAAATTCTACTTGAACAAAGTCAGACCCAAACCGAAATATTCTGCATTTGGTGTAATAAAGCCACGATACTGCCATGGAACTGCATGTGCAATGATTTATATCTCTATAGATTAACTGGCAAATTAATCTGAACTAATTGTGGTTTTTGATTTACTAAAATGGAGCCTGTTGAGTGTTAAACACTGATCCAGGTTTTGTATTAGAAAGGATGCAGTCTCACCACGGAGACTTTTGATGAAATGAAAGTAACTTATGGTGATGATGCCTCATCATATGACCTTGTAAAAAGTTTAACAAGATGTTTCCACGTGTGTTTGACTCAGTTCAAAGACATTTAAATCAGAAACTTCAATAGTTCAGAGCTGTAAATTGTCATGCATTCTATAGAGATATAAATAATTGCACATGCTAAATTTCAGCTGGATCAAACACCTGGAAGTGGGTCAGGGGCATTACTAATAGAACGCTCCTCATATTGTGGATTTTATAGGTAATATATGTAGCCCCTCCATCCTCTGGGTTATACTTAAAATGTTGCTGTTTCCAACAAGCTCTTTGAATGCTTTATTTCAAAATGAGTGGTTTCTGCATCCATTCCTTCATTAGATGGGGAAGATTCTCCGTCATCAAGGTTATAGTCTTCCAAAAACAATCCACTGGACTTTGTTTCCAAGTTTGAAGAAGTTTTGCTTCCCATCCAGGAAGCTTTTTCAATTCAAAATGTCAGAAAAAGCGTAAAGTTCCAGGCTTTACGTATAGAGTTGCCCAATAAAGCCTTGTTTTTCTTTAGAAAACATGCAAATTGCAGCGGAAGAAATTCATAAGATGCAGACAAAATGATGCTCTGATTTTATGTAAGCATTGGTAGATTCATAGTTCTGCTCTTTTCCATTGGAAGACTGTTGTAAACGTCTGCAGAGCCTGCTGAAGGTCAGGACCTGAAGATGCCTGCAGATTGACATCATCTGCACGAGACAAAGATAAGGGTCTGAGGGTCATGGAGCAGACATTCCTCTCCAGGATCACAGAGAGTAACCTCAGCAATCAATGCTTTTCCTTAAATCACTGATGCATAAAATCTACATGCATGTTTAGGAACGGAGTGTTTTTCTCATCCTTTCTGATCAAATGTTCTAAACACATTGCATTTGTTATCTTCTACTCTATTTAAATGATAATATTTTCCCTAGAATCTTCTTTTTAATCTGTTTGTTTTTTAAAAGACACTGAGATATTTTATTTAAGCAAACCCTGGAACAAGAGCTCCTATCAAATGTTAGACAGTTGCTGTTTCTTCCGTTTGTTCCATCAGGATGAAATCGATACAAAGCCGTCCTTTTTTAATCTTTATTTTTCCAGAAAGCCTCATCTGCTGCAGACGTCATGATTTCCTGTGCACTAACCCGTATTCCCACCCTTGTTTTAACAGAAGGCTGCAGGTTTTATGAGATGATAGAGATGGAGTAGTGAAGGCGGAACATGGTGTCAAACACGTAGGTTTTAAGGCTAAATCTCCATCATAGTCTTGATTTAGTCCAGAAATAGTTGTTGGACGTTGGGCTGTTTGGTCGGCCTGATTTCATCCTACTTTAGTCCAACAATAGACGCTTACTAACCCAGCTTTCAATGTCTTTTCAATTACTTGAAAAGCGTTTCACTTTTCGACCAAATGCAGATATTTGGATGTAAATCATTTAGTCTATTTAAGCAGCTTTTGCTGGGTGGGAAAGGCCCCAACCGATGAGCCTCTGTGGAGCGACCTCAGCTCTGTGTGCTGCTGGCTGATAGGTGCTGTGGCCACTCAGACCTGTTATCAGGAGGTCCACAGCTCTGGTGGCCTTCATGATTATCTGGGCAGAAGGGCGGAGCTCCTCTACACTCACTGCTGCTCTGCTGCATCACTGGACTACCATGACAAATAATAATATTTGTATGAATGCCTTCCTTTACTACTAAGGAGTATTGGCAGAATTATAGGTCTATTTTTTATCACTGAAATAAAGCCATAAACTTATGAGATAAAAAAGATCACAATTATATGAAATTAAAGTACAAACATTATAATTGCACTCAACAAAAACATAAACACATTACTTTTGGTTTTGTTCCCATTTTTATTAGATGAACTCCACATTCACATCATCACCATTTCCCTCTAATATTGTTCATTAACCAGTCTAACCTCTCAGACAGTTTTAAAGCGTTTACAACTATTAACTCAGAATGCATGAAAATTACAATTCAAATGTTTACCAATATAGACATGTAAGATCTTGTTGGAAAGCTTAGATTCCCTAAAATTCAACCACATAGATAATTTTAGGGAAATATCAAGCACCAAATGTAAACACATTAAAAATGTAAACTTTTCTAGATAGTGGCCAGATTTTAATTTTCCTGCAGATGTCGGAGCCACCTCTGTTGCTTAAGAGAGTTACCTACCTAATGTGGTTTGTTACAGGGGTTTTATTGGGCAGGTTTTTACTTTTAGTTTTGGGGTAATCCATGGTTTCTCACTAAAACTCAAATTTCTACTCACACTCACATTCAGAGTATTCTCATGCATTCAGTAATACTGAATAGATTTACTGCTTGGCAGGAATCTCATTCACTTCTTGGCACAAACCTCTCCTTTCTTAGAAGAGCACCTTTGTGGGGAAATCCCAGCCTCTCACATCACATTGCTGACTCAGCGTTGCAGGAGTGGAGGGATAAAGGAATCAAAACAGTTGCTGATTTATACATTAATATGTTTTTTCAATTTTCGTCAGTTAAATGAAAAATTTAAGCCCAACAAAGATAGTTTTTTCAAATTTTTACAAAGCAGAGACTGGGTTAAAGAGAAATCAAAAGAAACATTCCCAGGCAAAAGAAACTCCTCTTGAAAGCCACCTAATGAATCATGCACATCAACTAAAGGAATAATATAATCTATATATGGTATCATCAATGGAAAGTTACCTGCTTACGATAAAACAGTTACAAAAGGGAAATGGGAAAAAGACTTAGGGTGTATTTATGAGGAGGCAGAGTGGCATCATCTATTGGAACAGGCACAGACTGTGCTAACCTCCACAAAACACAGACTAATTCAGTTTAATATATTCCATAGGACTTATTACACTCCCTACAGGCTGCATAGAATTGACAGTTAAATTTCCTCCCGGTGTCAGAGATGTAAAGTGACTGATGGGGATCTTATGCACATGCTATAGAGTTGCCCAATGATAAAAGGACTGTGGAAATGTGTCATTGTGATAACTTCAAGGGTGATAGGAATGCAAATTAAACAAGACCAGATGAATGTGCTCAGATGGATGTTTCTGTACAGAAATGAAAGGATATTGAGAGAAAGGAGGTGGGGGTGGGAGGGGAAAAGTTTATTGTGTATTGTTTCATTGTTTTATTTTGGTGTTAAAAATTAAAAATCATCTTCCTTGTATGGTGTGTCTGTAAGACTATATATAAATAAGTTTGTTTTATAAGATACAATTTTCAGTATAACTGTAAATGCTTGCTATACACCATAAATATCTTGTAAAAGATTCTGTTATTAAAACAAATCTTAAAAAAAAAAATGTAAACATGATAAAGCAGCCGCAACAAGCAAACATGTCTTTATTGCTGATGTTCAAAAAAGACCTTTTATTTTCGAGAATAAAAAAACAGCAACTTTAAGTCATGTGTGAACTGATGCAGCTTTTCAATTATCATGTATATATTTATAAACTAGAAGGTGTTAGCTTTCAAATAATGTATTACACATGTAATCTGGGCTTTTTTCCATTTGGGTATGCAAAGAATTTCCCAAAATTTGGTTGATATTAAGAGGATAAAGTCTTATTTATGCTCATAAACCAGGTTGTCTGCATTTGTGTCACAGTTAATGCAGATATGCCCCGCCCCTTCAGCAGACACTCTGCTGCACCAAATTTTAGGTGACCACAGACAGGAGGCCTCTGATTGGTCAAATCTACATCCGCTCTATACTATGCATATTTCCTATTTGGTACCTTACCGGCTTGTTTTGTTTGTCTGACCGCCATTGTGGAAAAAGACTTGTGAAGATGGACCAGCTAGAAGAGCGAGGTGCGTGAGAACGCCGGGAGCCTTTTTCCACCTGGATCCCTGCTCTTTTTCGCCCTCATGTCCCTTCGTTGTCGCACAAACTTGCCTCCACTTCCTCACCGCCTCGGCCGTATCTAGACCCACAGCTAGTTCCTGATTGGTCCTCTTGAGTTGTGGCGTGGAATAACATAGCGCAGACCACGCTTCAATAATTGGCATGAATAAAAAATATCTTCATCAAGCTAACAGCGACACACTACTGCGAGAGGATAACCAGGCGTTAGGTCTGTGATAGTGAACACTTCTCCTTTGCTGAGATAATCCATGCCACCTCACAAGTGTGCACAGGTGTGCTTTAGAATGCCCACAATAAAAAAACATTCTGTAAGGTTTCCTGTAAAAAAAGAAGTCTTAGTATTTATCCATAAGATGCCATTTTGATTTACAGAAATAAACTGAATCCTTTGTGTTTCTTTTGCCAATTCTATGAAACTTTTGTAATTTGTTTATAGTGGTTAACATAAAATAATGATATAGAAAGTTGAACCTAAATCCTGTTGGAGACGGTGCCATCCGCGTTGTGTCAGAAAGGTTCCCTCTGTGCTTTGCCCTGGCAGAGAGGGAGCAGGTGAAGATCCGCCATCTTGGAAACATCCTTTTCCGTGAGGAGTCTTTAGCTTTGAGCCGTTCTCTGTGTCTGGATGTCGTCTGCAGAGCTTCTCTAAGTGTTAAGCTCTTCTTTTTAATGACATCCGCTGTGGTAAATCACACACGCAGTCAGATGTTTACATCACTGAGGGTTTATTTAAACCAGGCTCGGTCTCTGATTTACACAGCTCCTAATTATACAAACAGACGCAGATCCATAAATATCTGCAGCAGTGTTTGCTCAGCACCTTTCTGCATAGCTCCTCTGGAAGAGATGCTGCTTTGGCCTCAGCCTTTTTCATTTACTGTCGAGGTGTTTGTTTCTCTCTTTGATTTCTCTTTGAGTGCTAAAACTTTCTCCCCATGTTCCAAAGAAGGTGTAACAGTCTTAATTACTGTTTCTATAAGAGCGTGCGGTCAGCAGTCTACCAACTGTATCCCACTTCTGACCGTAAGGCAAAAGCCTCGATAGCCTCCAGCTTCCATTTGAGGATGTGGTGGGTGTAGAGAAGGAACGCAGGATCATCTCCTGAAACACGGCTTGCTGTTAAACATTTTTATCAAGGCTTTTAGGACAATGTTGGCCTCCTTCATTCATCCCACTGATTCAGGTTTAGTTTGCTTGATATCAGGGTTCATTAGTGGGGAGAGTTGGCCTTGTGGGTAGAGCAGTGCTCTTGTGCTCTGAGAAGATTTCAAGTACCTGGTTTGATCCCCACAGCCTGCACTCTGGGTTCCTGAGGAAGACCAAAGGGATTTACAGTAAGACGTTCTGACCATCCGACTGGTTTCAGGGTGAAGTTACAAAGCTTTGTAACCTGTTCTTATCAGGATTAACCCAAACATTAGCGAATAAGTCCCACAGCATGACGATACCACCACCATGCTGCCTGATAGAGTCTCCAATGGCGCTTCTAAGCGGTTCCTTCAAAAATTCTGTGTTTGTCTGACTTTGAACGAGGCCTGACTGCCTTATTCCAGGAGTCCAAACGGACCAGCTGCTTTTGGACCAAATATCGCAGACATTTTTTTATTATTCTCAGTAGTTTAAAATCAAAGACACTTTCTGACGCATCACATGCTTTTGTTTTTGTCTGAGGCACATGCAGGGATGAAACTAAGCCTGAACGGTCCGGTACTGCGTACCAGTAAAAGATTTAGTTCCAGGAAGAGCTGCTGTCTGTTATGTTGTGTCACAGATTTCAGCGCAAAGTTACCAACTTGGAACTTGTTAAGACGCTCATTGCACGGTCGACTCTGCCCTCACTACTTAATGAATTATATGTGGCTGAAAAACAGTATCTGCCAAGTGCAGATAGTGTCTAGTTTTAGGGATTCTATGGCCCACAAGAGGTGATGCAAAACTGTCTTCAATTTATTTCCAAGGAATCTCAAATATATCCAGAATAAATACTTTGTTGCTTATTGTTTATTTTTGGATAAAGATCCAGATAAGAATCTAAAACATCATCTCTAAATGTTCCTGCTTCTATCTGATCAACTAAAATGTAAATGTTTTCCTGTATTCTCATAAAAACGTTTGTTCTGTTTTCTTTGAATATTTCAACATTTAGAAATAAAATATTTCTTAAATTAAATGTATTACTGTATCTGCAGGTTCTCTGTTTATTTTTTTTATATCAGACCCCTATGAAGTGATTAATATATATTGGTTTCAATCTGAAACAAAAATAGAAAAGCATGCAGGGTGTAATAGACAGTACCAGCAAGAATGAATTTAATTTACTTTCACACCTGGAAACATGACGACGTGATTTGTTAAGAACTGCTTTTGATTTACGCTGTTTAGAGAGGGACATGTATAAAACTTTAGCTGAGATTAACCTAAATAATAGATCATTTCCTTCCACCAGGTGCTTTTCAGCTGCTTTGACAACATCTAGCATATGTTCTTGTCTTCAGACATTAAAAAATTGAACAATCCAGAATGCTGCTAACCGTCATGTTTCTTTTTTTTTTTTGCAGCTTGTCTTTTTCGCTTCAACTTGCTGTCACTGGTTTACTTCCTCTATCTCCTGCTGTTGCCATGGTTCCTCGGCCCAAACAAATACACAGTCAGAGGTAAGATCATGTCAGGACGTTCAGTAACGTCCGTCTGTGACTAGCTGGCATTGAAATCCAGCATAGGTGTGAGGTAATCAGCAAAGAACTCACTGAACAAGGGAGGGGCGGCCTAGTGGTTCGGGCATAGAGCTTGGAATCCTGAGGTTGTGAGTTCTAAACCCACTCCCACAGACTGCCAGTCTGGGTCCCTGAGCAAGACCATTAATCTCAAACTGCTCCCCGGGCGCCGTACAATGGCAGCCCACTGCTCCCCAAAGGGGTGGGTTAAATACATTGTTAGATCAATACATTTGAAATTCTATATTTTTTATATTTCCATATTAAAAACTAGATTAGGCCTATGGGTTAATGGACACACATCCATCTTTTTAGTATGTTGTAGAGTTTAGAAAGGTAAAACAAATGTTAATCTGGCTGTTTTGTTAAAGCGTTTTCAGTTATAACCCAGATCATCTTAAAAACATACAGATCAACTTAGCAGAAATCAGACTTCACACTCAAGCGTCACCTCACACGTCTTATAAAATTATTAACACCAACAATAAAAGTTATTTAATATCTGTCTTTCATTTGCGGTTTAATTGTGGATAACACTCTACATTCTAAGCAGCTAGCTATAGGTTAGAAAGCCTGGCTGTTTGAAGGAATAATGGACCATTGAGTTCTGCTGAGAAGCGGAGCTGAAGGAGAGGATCTGAAGAGAACTGACAGAAGCTTAAAACCCAGGCAGTAGCGTCTGACCCGGTTGGTCAAAGCTCAGAGAACAATGTCTTCTGCTGAGCAGCCAGGGCTGCAAGATAGAGGACGAGTCCATCATCATCATCATCATCATGCATCTTGGAGAGATGTGTTGCAGAAAAAACCCTTCAATTAAAAACAATGCTTTTTGAAACATGTGGAAAACCTGCAGGACAACCATCGACTGTGGAGCATGCACCCCTTTTAAAAAACAAAAACAAAAAAAACAGCTCACACCTCTAGCAGCTTCCCCCTGGAAGTACAATAGAAAACCAAAGACCAGGAAAACAAACAGGATGTTCTTTCCAACATGATTCAGTTTGTTCTCTGTGCCAAATGGCATGATCATAAACCCAACATGACGTCTTTGAAGTGATTCACAGGCGTAGAGTTGATTCCCCAAAGGGCATTTAACATACTTTCAGGTTCAAGAAAATAAACATCTTTAAGAACATTTAGCGGCAGGACTGAATCCAAATAGATTCTCAGTGGACTGATACTCCTTCCATACCAATATTATCGCTGCTCAGAGCTCATTGGGATGTTTAAAAAGGTTTGGGAATCTTTTTGGATCCAAATCCAGCTTTAAACGTCTCCTCTACAGTCTCTCAGACCTGCCAGGTGAGTTCGTTGTTCTTCATGGTGCTCTCTGCTCTTTAAACAGACCTCTGAGTCGATCACAGAGCAGGAGCATTTATACGGATTATACAGAGGTGGATTCCATTGATCATCATCAGTCATTGAGCTCAACATTGGATCATTCTGAGATCCTCACTGAACCTCTGGAGGAGATTGCTGCACTGAAAATAAAGGAGCACATTAATTTTGCCGCCCCACACTTTAGCTTTTTATTTGTCAAAAAAGATTTAAATTTAACATAATTTTGTTCCATTCTATGATTGCATCCCAATTATAGATTCTTTACAAAAATTTGTTTTTTTTGGTTGTTTTTTTTTTAATACATTTTATTTTAAGATTTCAAGGTTTAGAACATACAGATAAACAGACAGAACAAACAGAACCCAGATGCACAGATCATATATAAAACATTCCAGTTGGTAAGTGGTGTACACCCCTATCAAATGTATTCATAGTCAAATACCTGAGAATATATACACCCATTGAGGGGTGACCGAGGCGAGAGTCCATGGAAAAGTTTGTTCAGCTTAATCTAGTCTGTGAGAAGCGTTCCATGAAGGGCTTCCAGTAGTATGAAAAAGTGTCTTTAGAGTCTTTACAAAGTCTTTCCATCTGAATTATTGACATCATGTCCGTCACCCAAAGGCGAAATGAAGGGGGAGCAGATGACCTCCAGTCCCACAGGATTAATCTCTTGGCAACAATCAGTCCCAGCTCTAATGGTTGCCGCATTGCAGCGGGTATAGTCCCCTGCACCCAAGGGCATCCAAAAATGATGTCCTGGCTTAGGTTGTATGGGAGTCTTGTATGCCTTAGAATACTAATCAAACACCTGACCAAAGACCTGTTAATGAAAGATGGACCAAAAAGCATGAGATAGTTTGCCTTCACAAATGTTACAACCAGTCACACATTGGGGAGACAGGAATGTATTTATGTTTGAAGCCTGAAATATGGCAAAAGGTCCTGCTGAGAACTGCTGCACACAGGGAGTCCATGAAGGTTGTCTAAGGCCCCGTCCACACGAAGCCGAACCCTGGCCTAAACGCGCAAATTTTTCACCAAACCAGCCTCTCATCCATACGAAAACGGCGTTTCGGGGGTCTGTAAACGATCTTTTTTTTATTCAGCCTTCAGAGTGGGAAGATTTTGAAACGCCGTTTTTGGC
The DNA here is from genome assembly GCA_030533445.1 of Cyprinodon diabolis. Lineage (NCBI taxonomy): Eukaryota > Metazoa > Chordata > Actinopteri > Cyprinodontiformes > Cyprinodontidae > Cyprinodon > Cyprinodon diabolis. The sequence goes on along the minus strand of CM060083.1, from coordinate 5,622,021 downwards.
GTTTCCATCTTTAAGCTCTAACCGCATTTTTTTTTTTACACGCATGCGTCATAGCGTCGCCTCTAAACACGCATGCGCGACATGGACATGGATGTTGAATGGTTGCTGCTCATGCTACTCACCCTGCTGTCGGGCTTACAACAGAATCTTCTTCTTCTGGAATATCTCCAGGAAGAACAGAGCAATATCGACCACATAGTTCATCACCTGAATCTGACTGAACCACGAAAATGGACCCGCAGGGCAACCATGTTTAAATATTAGTGCGCATGCCCAACATTTCGTCGCCTATTTTTGCTTTGGCACGACAGCGCCACTTACAGGCCTGGCATACATTTTGCAGCGTTTTCATGCATTCGTGTGGACGATCACATTTATTTTACGTCTCCGTCTTTACGACAAACGTTCTGGAAAATATTAGCGTTTCGTGTTCGTTTTGACTTCGTGTGGACGGGGCCTAAAACAATAACAGAGAAAGAGATTCACAAGAAGATGGATACAACAAGAAAGATAGAGTTTTACTCATTTCTAGATTATTTCTAGAAATTCTAGGAACCACTAGTAAACCTGCAGATTGAGAGCGAAGTGCTCTGTTAGGAACATAAGGAACAATCAGATCTCTGATATCAGATGGAGCTTGGCCATTTAAGGCTTTATATGTGAGAAGGAGGATTTTAAATTTTATTCTTGATTTAACAGGAAGCCAATGAAGAGAAGCCAGGATAGGAGAGATATGATCTCTCTTTTTAATTTTCATCAGAACTCTGGCTGCAGCATTTTGGATCAGCTGAAGGCTTTTAACTACAGTTTGTGGACTTCCTGATAGTAAAGAATTACAATAGTCCAGCCTTGAAGTAACAAATGCATGGACTAGTTTCTCAGCATCACCCCTGGACAGGAGATTTCTAATTTTTGCAATATTCTGGAGATGAAAGAATTAAATTCTAGAAACCTCTTTGATATGGGATTTAATTTGGGACTTCTTGAAAGGCCTCAAGTTCCTGAAAGTTAGAGATGATCACAGTGAGGACGTCTGTAAGGTCCAAGAAAAAAAACACCCAAGAGCTGGTATAAGAGCTCAGAAGCAGGAAGTTATGAACTCTAATATCAAAACAGGAAAGTTCATCACAATGCATTAAATGCACCTCACTGAGAGGGAGGACAAAAACCACCGAGCCTTACTGCCAGCATAGAGAATGGAACATCCTGCTGACAATGGACTGCTAGTTCAACAAGCCCACCCTGGACAAGAAGAACCTGCAGTAAACACCATGGAAGACCAGGTCTGCTCCCAGCATTCACCGCTGGCAGACTGAGGAAGTGGCGAACACTCAGAGATCCCTGGATGAAAGGCGCCAGCCGTGGCGACTCTTCAGACCTGCAGGATTATATATAGGTGTTGAGTTCCGCTTCCATTCAAACTACAATTCCTTAATGTCTGCAGGGGATTTGTGCATTTTTTGGCTGAGATGATGATGCTTATTGACAGTCCTGCCATCCTGTAAGGGTAGAAATGGTAAATGTTGGCTGTTGATGAGCGATATCAATGATATTAACACCATTAACTGTTACCTTTGCTTCCTTCTCTCCGTTTCAGGTCACACTGGTCGGTTCATTAAAACAGTTTTCTGCACCAGTCTGCTCTTCGTTCTGGCTCATATCTGCTTCCAGACGGTTTTGTATACCTACGCTCCCCTCGACGCCGCAATAGGTTATAACTGTTCACAATGGGAGGCCATCACCAGACACATTGGTCTGTCCAGGTAGGAGTTGGGTGAAGTGTTAAGGGTGACTCCTGAAAGGCGCCGGCCTTTTGCTTTGTTTCATTCATGTTTCTTCCTTCATATGCAGGCTTCCATTGGACGATCCCTGGAATGTGCTGCGTCTCCTGTGTCCAGATGTAGGAGTCTGTGTGGTGTCACTCGTTACGATTGTCCTCTGCCGCAGACTGGTCAGGAACAGAGAGATGGTGGCAGCAGCCAATATAACATCAGTAAGTCTCATTGTTATTAGAAAGAGAAGGGAAGGAGTCAGTCCTGACTTTGACCCATTAAACTGTCTTATTTGGACCAAAGCTCAGTGTGAGTCTAAGACTACGTTCACACTGCAGGCCTTGATGCTCAATTCCCATTTTTTTGTGAAGTCCAATTTTATTGCGTTGCCGTTCACATTTCTAAATATATACAACTTGTATGTGATCTCCGGTGTGAGCTACAGTCATACAACGCAAGTGTCCCGCATGCGCAGTAGAGGACGCAATGACGTCACAGGGTGCTCTGTGTTTACGGAAGTAAACATGGATGTTAGTGCCGGAGCGCATCTAGCGATATTTCCCAACCATAAAAACACAATATTTTCAAGATGGTTCAACATAAATACTGCTCTCCGCATCATCATCTACCATGGTTGTTGTTTTTCGTGCCGCTTCTTCATAGCAATTATTGGCATCATTGGGTATTAATGGTGTTCAGGTCGAATGAATGTGACCTGGCCGCTCAGACACAGGTCGCATTTGAAAAGATCAGATTCGTATCGGATTCAAGACCACAGAGCCAAGTGGCCTGGGTTGTTCAGACAACCATGAAAAGATCAGATCCAGGTCACATATGGGCCAAAAAAAATCTGATTTGGGTCACTTCAGGCTGCAGTGTGAACGTAGGCAAATATTCAGCCAATAAATTAGCAGAACTCTCTAGAAAGCCTGAAGAACCAGTGATGGAAAACGCTTTAAAGCAATCAGTGAATCTCTAAAACATTGGAAGGCAAACATTGGAAGGCAAATATTTAATAAACACTCTTAAACACTGTTGATCTGGAGGTTTGGAGCCTTGGAACTTTGTATGTGTAGCTTTGGATCCTAAGATGGTGCTGCGCAGGCAGCAGCCGGTCACATCGGCTCCTACTTTTCTTATTCTTTATGCACCTTTTTCCTCCTTGTTTGCACCTTCTTCTTTAATTACTATGCCAATATGTGACCAGTGAATTTCTCTGCTGTGAGATCAATAAAGCTCATCTAATCTAATCTATTTGAAACTACCTTCATGCAGCTGTTCAGAAAAATAGCATTTTAAATGCATCACCTCCTGGGCCGCTGGTTATCAGTTTTAGCTTAATAAGAGATATGCTTAGTATGCCCTTTTCTAGGGGTCACCCTGTGTATGTGCAAGCCGAGCAGGAGTTTCGTCTGCATCACCGGCATTAAGTCGGACCTGTACCCGGTGCATGTAGAACTCCAGCAGGGCTGCCCTCCGTCACTGGTGCTGTCCAGAATTTTATGGACTGGACTTCTGTGGGCAAAAAAGGTTGCAAACATAAAAAAATAGAAGGTACAAACCTGCAATCAACAAAACAGATATGAACATAAGAAAGCAGCAACTTAGCCAGCCAAAGTGATCCGTCCTTCGCTTGATCTGATTTGTTTTTACGGAGAGATTCTTTTCCAGTGCTATTGAAAACAAAGACCGAGTTTCAAAAAAGGATTTTTGTTAAAATATGTTGTTCAAGAAAAAGGTTTCCAGAGTAAGTACTGAAGTGCATGAAATAATTGAACCGATACGTCTAAAATAATTTTTCAGATATTCAGATTTTATATATATTCCCTCTACATTGCTAGCTGGTCTTTGCCTGGACCAAAATTGATCAGTTTGACTTATAATTATAAATTACTCCCAAATCCTTTCTTTGATTGAAAGATTTTTTATTTGTTTATCATATTTTTCAGACTCCTTGAAATATTTTATCTAGAGGAATGAAAGTTTTCTTATTCTCACTGGAACTCCAGGACTTCTAGATCTGATGGTTCAAAGTGGTCCGGTACCGGAACCAGAACCAGACTGGCTTCATGCAGAGACTGTGCAATGCTGCCAGTGCCCTTCAGGTGGCACTAAACCTGAAAGATATGGGTCTAGCGCCCCTAGTGGCTTACAGTTACACAGTGCTGCTTTAAAGGAGCTCGTTTTATGGCTTTTAACCGAAGCACAAATTAGTCTGGGAACTACGGCTCTAGAGCTTAATAAAATTCAGATAATTAACCAGGCTTAAAGCCACTAACTACACAGTTAGTCTTAAGTCTTTCACCAGTTAACAAGACTTAGTTAGACATAAACAGTCATTTTGTACACACAGAGTGCACACAAAAAGAAATTTCATTCAGTACAGCTCTCAAGACATTTCCATTTTTAAAGTGCAGCAGTGCTCAAATGTAAACAGCAGTGATAAAATGTAAATACTGGGATCAAATGTAAACATAAGACTGGTATATGATTTACAGTTTCCAAAATTTAACAATTTAAACCCCAGCTTTAACTTATTGATAATGTTTATTAAAATAACTCAAAGTTTTATATCCAGCTCCTCATCAGTGGACAGGGCCCACTGCAAACATGTTGATGTGGGAGTCCTGAACAGAGCAGGGTCCCCTCAGGCCTCAGTGGTCCCGTCACTAAATGATTTGCATCTTAACTCCCATTCAGGTGTAAATCCCCAGGAACTACTGTACTTGGTACCCGGGATTTAATCTTTCCTTCTCCCTGAACAGCTTGAAGAAGATTCTGCAGACACTACAACAGAGAATGAGAAGGAGTTATCGGACGATGAAGAGGAGGAGAGGTTCTCCAACGGTTCCCCTGACGAGGTTTCCACGGCAACCAGAGCCAAGCTGCTGGCAGAGGGTCTGAAAGTCAAAGTACTGAAAGTTCTTCGGGACCTGGGAAGGGTGATGGTGGTCCTTCTGCTGGGCGTGGCCGGTAAGGTCTGCTAACAGCACTACTCTCTCAGGTGTAGTTTGAACTGACTGCAGGGAGATCAGAGGTAGAAAACTAGAAGTAGGCTGCTAGGTAACGCTTTCTTTTACAGTACATCAGTAACCATGTAATAACATGGTAATAACATAGCAGGTCACACTATAGTTCTTAGTAACAAGGAAAACTTTTTTTTTTGGGTAATAACCCCAAGATTAAGGTGTATTATTTCAAAATAATGACCTTCATGCAATAATTACAATCGTTTGTGACTATCTGGAGGCTTTTGTTGGGTAATTACCATTAGGTTCCAACAAAACAGTTTCTGTTATTGGCCACCACCTACCAATGGCTTACAAAGTCAAATGGAACTTATGATCGGGTAAATAAAGCATTATAAAACTGAACTCAAGTTACATGTAAACAGTGTTGTATAAAGTACTGAAATCTTGGAGTCAAGTAAAAGTATAAGTACCTCTCCAAAATATGACTTTGGTAAAAGTCCAAGTCACTGACTGAAATGTTACTTGAGTAAAAGTCTTAAAGTATCTGAATGGCTTGTACTTAAGTATAAGAATTACTGTAAAAATAGATGTACTTAAATAATGTAGTGAAAAGTATAAGTAAAAAGTAGTGCAGTTTGAATGACTTTTTTTTTACATTTTGGTAAACTTTGAAGGTTAAATTCACTTCAAATAATATACACAACCAAGTGTAGGATACATTTAGACCAAGTTTTATTACTGCTTAGATTAGATTAGATTAGATGAGCTTTATTGATCTCACAGCGGAGAAATTCACTGGTCACAAATTGGCATGGTAGTTAAAGAAGGTGCAGACAAGGAGGAAAAGGGTGCATTAAGAATAAACAATATATATACAGTATATCCAGGTATATACAGTTTATCAACATAGATAAGGGTTAACGTGCAAGTGTACATGTATCGCACACAATGAAAAACAAAATAAAAATAAGAAATAAAAAATAAAAGATAAAAATATGTACAATCCGGATGGCCTACCGTATATACAGGTGGATTTACTTTTACGTTAAAGTGTAGTAGGTAAGGAGCAACGGTGAGGTAGTGGTATGACTATTCTATTCACATATATTGCACATTCAGCATATTGCACAGAATGTTGCACAGTCAATAGACTTAGACACCCTGTTAGCATACAGCTAGTGTTATAGACATCATTACAAAAAAAAGAAAAAGAATGAAAGATTATCTGGCATCTGAAGAGGGAGTGCAGTTTGAAGCCCCTTTTGTAAATGCGGCCAACATGAAGGAAAAAAAAAGCTGTAAATGACTGTACTTCACAAACAAAAGGCACACACATAAACAGGTCATTTTACAAAAGAAAAATAAATGGGAGGGAACTGCTGCTTATTTGGCATCTGAAGAGGAAGACATTTTTTGTAAAACTACCTTAAAATGTAAAAAAAGGCAGTGCTGAAATTAAGTGTACATCACACCAGAGAAAAAGAGATGCACTTAGGCTAAATACACCACATGTGGAACTGAAAAAAATGCCAAACAAAGTTCATTTATACAGATAACGTTATGCTGAAGATTTCACAATAGTGCCTTGTGACCAATCTATATCCTATTGGTGTTGATGAACAAGACCAGGCAAGACCCGGCTTTGTTAGGTGGGGTCAAAACACTTGCGTTTCTCTCGCTCGTTTTTATTTTTTAGTACTTAGTAACTAAACCAAACATTGAAAATGTATCGGAGTAAAAGTATGCAATTAAGTTCGTAAATTTAGTTAGGTAAAAGTGAAAGTTCTCAAAAAAATTCATATTCTTGGAAAGTATAAAGTACTCCAAAATATACTTAAGTACAGTAGTGAAGTATTTTTACTTCGTTACCATACAACACTGCATGTAAATAAGAGTTAAGTTAAGAAGATCGACTTGCTGTCTTCTAGGTTTGGTTTTCTGTTATATACCAAGTGATAAACTGGATTTTACCAGATAATAACACATTCATTTATTGCAGTCTTTGAAATTAATATGAGCTACCTGGTAATAATGGTTTGAAATCTAAGAAATCTGACTTTACCTTGTCTGCCTAAAACCAAACCAAGTTTTTCTTGTTACCTTGTAATACAGTGTAATTTGCTAGGTTATTACCATGTTATTACATAGTTTTTGTTGCACTGTAAAAGAAGGTGTTCTCTCCATCTACTGAGAATCCAACAGGTCCGCCTAAAGCTTAGCTTGGATCAAACGGTCCAACTCTACCGCTGACTGACCGCAGGTTTGGACACGAAAGGAAGGGTGGCCGTATGCAGACAGGAAACCGGACCCACCGACCCAGAGTGGGTTGCAAACAGAACCACACCATCACTGGAAAATGTGACGTTTGTGTGCAGAGTCCTGTCCTTCTGACCTCTTGGGATGGACACCGCTCGATTTCACAGATTTCACTAGGAAAGGATCAGTTCAGGCCTGTTTTCACACATAGAGAGAATATCCTCCAGTTATTGTATGTCAAAAGCAGGAGCGTAACCAAAAACAGCCAGAAAAAAAAAGTTTAATCTAAAACAGACTTGATAAAAGCGTTAATGTTCAGTCTGTCCTGTAAGTCTGCTAAGAAGGAAACGTTTTGCTTTAAGTTTACAGATCTTAATTTGAAACATTCCCTGCAGCAGCGGCGGGGGATTGATCCACATATTAATGGGGCTATTCTCACACACAAAACTGGAAATACCTCAAACAAACACTGACACCATGTCCAAGCAAAGGCCTCCTGGTTTAGGACCAGAAATAGCAGAATATTTGATGAAAACCTTCCTCACTAAACCACGAGAGGCTAGCAGCTGACATGCTTCTGCATCTTTAAAACATTCAATAAAAGGTGATTATAGAAACAGAGGAGTGTAGCCACCAACATGGATGTGCAGACTTAGAACGAAGCGCCGCAGAGGCATGTCGGCCAAATGAAACCTTAGCTGCACTGACGGCTCAGCTATGGTTAGAAACAGCAGGTGTGGGTAATAAGGAGCTTAGATGGAGCCTGAAACCAGGGCACTGGTCCAAAAACACATAGTGATAGGGAAACCTTCATGGCTGGACCAGCGCCATTAGCAGCAAATCCTTTAGCTTCATTGGCCCTTAGATTCAGCCTTAAACATCCCCCTCATGGTGTGACGCTCTTCCTGCTTCCTGCGTTTATTTTAACCTATGCTGATATAGGCTAAAATAAATGTCAATAAAAATATATATTTTTTTTATTTGGAAATGTTTTTTCATTAAACATGAATCTATTTAAGATTTACATTTGATCCTTGTTGTCAACTAACACATAGATATAATACCAGATGGTTTCTCTGTAAAAATACAAGTTTAGAAAATATGATTACAACTAATTTTACAAGTATAAATCCAAAACCTCCAACTACAAGAATAGAACCGCTGACTGAACCTTTTGTTGCAGTTCCATTAAAAACAACATTTTAGCAACTGATGGGGTGTGTTTGATTTCAGAGGCTGTCTCCTCCAAAGACACGATCTACCTGCACTGGTTCTTCAAAGTCCATCAATATAAGGAGACCAGAAGAGTTTGGTTATAGATTGAAGAAGGTCCAGCCTTCTCTGGCCTCCACCACCCCTTACTCAGCGTTCCCTAGCAACCATGACAGTTGACACTTGAAGCAGGCAAAGAATGGATGCAGAACTTCTCACTGCTGGTCTGGGAGCTGATAAAATTTCTGTGGAGCTTCAGCAGCAGTACCGTCATCTCAGATATCAGATTTATAGTCCCCACCCTGCAGAGATATATGAATCTGAGCTTAAATGTCAGCCAAACCCATTTACACAGGACCAGATAAAACCTTTCAATAAATCAAACATTACCGCCACATATCTGACTCGTTAATCATTAAAACAAATATTTTCATTAATTTCAGATTGAACTATTCACACACTTGGATTATATGAAACAGCACTTCCAATATTCACCACTGTTCGGCGCAATTTCCCTTTTTCCTCTGAGCACAGAGCAGCAGGCTTGCTTGGACTCGCAATGAATCATGGGATACGCAAAGCTACGGATGATAAAGCAGACCTGTCCATCAAAACGGGGAAAATAAAGGCTGCATTTGTCGGCCGCATAGCGAGGAGTCTTCCAATCCGAACTGCCCTTGGCGCTGCTCTATGATGTAATCAATGAATCTGGCCCTCGGAGGACACATTTGCTGAATTCGAACACAGCAGAAGGCTGAACCTTTTCCTGGACCAAAAACCACATCTTGGTTTAGTTTTCATTTTCTTTCTCTTTTTGTCTTGCTTAATGATGGTTGGTAAACAACCTGCAGGTGATTACCGCTACCAGCTAGTTAGGAGAATAATAGTTTCATCAGGAGTTGCAAAGTTGTAGCTGTATTCTCACAGATGAAGAAGATGGTCACAGGAAGCTGAAGAAGCCCTGCAAGGTTGTTTTTTAGGCTACAGACTGTCAGCCACATGGAGAGGACATCGATGCAATGACTGAGTCTGTGACTGACTACATCAACTTCTGCCTTCCAGAACAGTGAAATGCTTCCCAAATTATAAACCATGGATCACAAATGATCTGAAGTAATTGCTCAATAAGAAAAAGTAAGCCTTTAGGAAGGGAGACATTAGGGAATTAATGAGGAGAATACAGAAGCAACTTGAGGTCAAGATAAGAGTAAGCAAGGAGGCAAAGAGGAAAAAGCTTGAAAACAAGCTCCAGCAGAAGATCACAAGCCTTCCATCAGACAGGTGGAAGTCTGGACAGAGCCACTGAACTGAGCTCCACAGGGGACGGTACTCTATCCATTCCTTTTTGCTCTGTTCAGAGACTTCCAGGACCAGACAGAGTCCTGTCATCTGCAGAAATACTGGGACGACTCTGCAGTCATTGGGTGCATTAAAGATGGAGCAGAATCTGAGTACAGAGAGCTGGTGAGCCGCTCTGTGGCATGGTGTGGAAACAATCATCTGATCCTGAATGTAAATAAAACAAGGAGATGATTGTAGATTTAAAAAGAAGCAGGAACAAGATGAATCCTGTTAACATCCTGGGAGAAGAAGTGGAGGAGTAGAAATACCTTGGTGTTCACCTGGACAACAAACTAGACTGGAGACACAACTGTGAAGCCATCTGCAGGGAGGGGCAGAGCAGACTGGACTTCTAGAGGAAGCTTAGGTCCTTCAGATGCTGCAGATTATCTATCAGCCTGCTGTGGAGAGGCTGATCAATTCCTCCATCATCTGCTGGGGTAAAAGCATCAGAGCTAATCAGAGCTAATTCAACCAGCTGATAAAGAAGGCTGGCTCTGCACTGGAAAAAATTAAAACTGGATAAGTCATTTTTTCTTAAAATAAGAGCTTTTGTTTTTGGATTAAGGAAGTAAAAGAGACAGTTTGCCAATGGAACAAGACAATTTAAATTTAAAACAAGAAAATTCAATGGCATTGGCTTATTTCAAGTGCATATGATCTAATTATCTTATTTTAAGAGTAAAAATAGTCATTCCAATGGCAAACTATCTGATTTATCTACTTAAACTAAGGGTAAATACACTTCATTTAAGAAATGTTTACTTATTTCTAGATCTTTTTTCCAGTGTGTTCTAGGAACTCCTCTAGAACCTCTGGAAAATGATTTCACAGAGAAAAATTCTTCATAAAGTGAAGAAGATTGTTATATTTTATCTTATAGAAGTCCTGATAAGATCAGAAATGTTTGGTGTAAACATTTCTGACTGAAGTTTCTAATCTAATTCATTCCAAAAGGATAGAAATTTCATTCCAGAAGAGAGAGGTCTCCGTTTTTGGAGGTGCCCCTGAGCCCTTAATTAAAATGACCACCAAAAAATAAAGGATGATGCAACAAAGGTCCGGAGTGGAAAAAAACTGCGTCGACTGAAGAACCACAAAATAAATTTGCATATAAAGAAATAAAAAACAGGCAGCTTATTCTTCTACTAAAGCGATTGTGGAAAACTAGACAGATCCGCTCGTGCTCAAATCATTTAAACATGCTCGTCATGATCGGATCATTTTATTTAGTGTCCATGGAAATGGAGAGTTTGAACTTCTTACCAACATCGCATCGCAGAAATTTTGTACGTAAACGTAGCTAGCGAGCAGCTTCTTCAATGATATTTAAACACGGTGTCTTCAGTCAGAGGCTTCTCCAGACCTGGTGCATGACAGACCTCTACAGGAGTTCCTCCCTGTCTGCAGCATCAGCAGCTGCAACAACTGAATAAAAAACAAAGAAAAAACTAAGTTACTGTAACATTTAGTTTGTCTTCAAGGTTAATAAAGTATTTTAAATTGAATTTGAATTGAACCGTCTGATTTACGTTTGAGTGACAGCAAGTTTAACCCTGTAATTCATGATGTTCATGTCTTCCCTCCCCAGGCATCACGCTGCCCTCTGCCTTCTCAACACTCTACTTCCTCCTCTTCATCGGCGTGTGCACCTGGTGGGCGTGCCACCTACCCATCAGCCACCTGGGATTTAACGCACTGTGTGTGATGGTGGGCTTCTACACCGCGGGTCACATGGTGTGCCTGTACCTGTACCAGAGTCCGCTGGGTCAGGCCGCCTTCCCCCCCCAGGATCTGTGGGCCAGGTGAGACAACAAGCAGCTGGATCTTGTTTAATGAGGAAAATCGATGAGAAAGGGTCAAATGTTCCCGTTATCGGAGTCAAAGCCTCAGTTTCACAGAATCACTTTAGTTCTGATCCCAGGAGAGGAACTGATCCACAGGGTTTATACAGGAACTCTAATTTAATGCTTTTTAATGCTCTTCTAATGCTATTAGAAATTATTTTAATGCCATCAACATGTACCCATTACTCTTGTGTATATACGTCAGTCCTTCATCATCTTTAGCATCGACAGGCTGCAGCCATGTCCCGAATTCCTCGTTTTCCAGCCACTTTTGTTGAAATTAGCATTTTCCCATTCTCTAGTTTTTTTCTCCGCCTCGGGCTTCTTTTCCGAACACACAGCTTTACGATCAACCAGAAGCAGTTCCGCTGATATTATATCTGATATAATATCTCTGATCAAATACTTTTTATAAGTGTATTTTTTTAAATAAAGAATTTTAAATGCCATGATCATCAAATCTAATGAATTTTAATGGCAATTAAGGCCTTAATTTAAAAAAATAACAATTTTATAATTACTAATGATTTTAATGACCCGTAGAAACCCTGGTCTAGAACATACAGCACCAGTAGAACCAAACACATTTAATCTTTTTGCTTCTAAGTGGAATTGTTGGCCCATTTTAATTGTAATTTAAACAAGAGCAGTAGTTCACAAAGTGAATACTGTTCCTTATGCTGTGGTAAATCCTCCACCCTGCTGGAGGACACGGAACGCCACCAGGCTTAGTATCCGCATTTCTGAGCAGAAAGCAGTGGTTCTACATCTCAGAGAGCTGAGCTGCTTGGTGCGACGGTGGGAATGTTCTCTGATCTGTTTATCATCTGGACTGTGTCGTTTGAACCGTTCTTTCTCCATGTTTCTGTTCAGACTGTTTGGTCTGAAGGACATCATCATCCCAGGAAACTGCTCCATGCCCGATGACCTCATCCTCAATCACAGTCATGACTGGCCGGTTTACGTCAACCCAGGGATCCTCCTGTTGCTCTACATCACTGTAGCAGCTGTCATCAAATCAGGGCTGCATGCTGCCTCCAACCAGGTATCCACAGCTTCATCACTATGCTACCAAACACTCACACCAAAAGATTGACTTTCCATGTTATCCCCCTGGAGAGGCATCAGCAGGGGCGCATTAATGGGCACCATGCTAAGACGCTACGATGCTGCAATCAGGGTGATAAAGCAAAGTATGACTGCGAATGGTGAGGTAGATGAGCCAAGAGAGTGAAGCACAGTAAAGATTGGTGAGATGGACGTGTAAATAAAGCTAAACTTTTAATCATTGTGGATGTGCAAAGATAGCACACGAAATATCTGTTTTGACTGGCTGGAAAAACTAACTAAAAATGAGTAAAAATGTATTAAGTTAACCATATTTACCCTTAATTTGAGCAGGTAAAATGAGATATTGAAAATGGAATGAGTATTTTTACTCTTAAAATAAGATAATTAGATAACATGCACTTGAAATAAGACAATGCAATTGTGTTTTCTTATTTTAAAGGTAAATTGTCTTGTTCCATTGGCGAAATGTCTAATTTTACTCCTCAATCCAAGAACAAATGCACTTATTTTAAGGAAAAATGACTTCTCTATATTTTGATTTTTTTCCAATCCAGTGCATATTTATTATCTATTGGCAAACTATCTCATTTACCTTCTCAAATTAAGGGGAAATACACTTAATTAAATAAATTTGTATTTATTTCTTGTCATGATTGGGTTTAAGGACTTAGCCCACATGCAGAACACAACGGAGTCTGAAGGAAAGTTTAACAAGGTTTATTGAAAGATGTACAATGATATAATACTGGATCTGGTTCTGGTACTGGTCCGGGACTGGTCTCAGAGTTTCTGGAGAGATGAGAGTTTGGTTAGCCAGGCTGATGATGGATTGATAGAGAGAAGAATCAGGATGTACCTTGAGGAGATTGTAACAGAGCCGTGAGGTGAGATACCGTAGGTCCAGAGTCAAAGATGTGGCAGAGAGTTTAAGCAGCAGCAGCGTCTAGTTCCGAGCTAGAAGGTTTCTGGCTTGGGTTTGTTCCTTGCTCTATCCAAGAGCTGAAGAAGGAATCCAAACTGAGATATTCAGGGTGGGCTTTCATGAGCAGGCAGGCAGGTTTCTAGGTGGAGCTCATCCAGAGCTTCAGGGTTTCCTGTGAGCACAAAGACAAAGGCGATTAGAAGACTAGTTCCTCTCTAGAGTCTACTAGTAAAGTTCAGACGTTCTGAGGCTCAGGTTCCATAACCAAACTAGGGCAACACTCCGGCGTTGAAGGAACGTCTGGCAGCTGCTTAAGTAGTATGGACCTCTGATGAGCTGATGATCTCCAGGTGTGTAGAGGAATCAGCTCAGGAGGCCCACAGCGCTCTCTGCTGGAGATCAGGTGGCAGATCTCTGGATCCTGACATTTCTAGGTTGTTTTTCCAGTGTGAAGCCATGCAGTGACAGGAAAGAGAAAGGCCTTCAGCAGATGGATTTTTTATTTTAATGGAACTGATTTAATAAATGAAATATTTTTCTGCTTTAATGAAAATGTTTTCTTGGGTGGAAGAAAAGAAATAAAACATAAAAGGATTTAAGCTCAGCGCTCTCTGTTCTTCACCTTGGCTCGCAGGATGATCTAAATGTATTATCCTACAAAGGATGCGTGGAGAGAAGCAGCACGTTTAACTTTAACCTTCTTTTATAATGGTGTGTTTTAATTTCCAGCAGGAAAAAAGAAAAGTTTCAGACGCAGAAGAACTGCTGGAGTTAAAGTCATGGAGGCAACCCAAAGACGACTGTGAGGATGAAACCCAGGTAGCTGCAGCTCCGTCTCTTCAAAAGTATTCACACCCCCGACTCTAAGCAATGGCGTTGATGCTTTTTCCTCAAATCATGTGACCTTTATTCTTCTTTGGTACATTTCTTTAATTGAAAGAACATTTATCTGATTCAAATATGAAAGAAAAACCAGCCCCAGTAGCCTGGCTGCATGGATACACTGGAAAAAAACAAAATCTAGCTAAGTAATTTTTTCTTAAAATAAGTGCATTTGTTCTTGGATTGAGGAGATAAAAGATACATTTTTCCAATGGAGCAAGACAATTTACACTTAAAATAAGAAAACACAATTCCATTGTCTTATTTCAAGTGCATATTATCTAATTATCTTATTTTAAGAGTTAAAATACCAATTCTATTGGCAAACTCTCTCATTTACCTACTCAAATTAAGGGTAAATACACTCAATTTAAGACATTTTCACTTATCTCTAGATTGTTTTTGCAGTGTAAACACACCTTTGACCTACACAAGTAAAAATTTCTTAAAATAAATTTATGAATAGGTAAAAAGGATAATTTGCCAATGGGATGATTAATTTTACTCCTAAAATAAGAGAATGAGATAATATGCACTTGTAATAAGACAATGTTTTTGTTTTTCTTATTTTAGATCTAAATTGTCTTGTTCCATTGGCAAAATGTCTCTTTTATCTCCTCAATCCAAGAACAAATGAACTTATTTAAAGCAAAAATGTCTTATCTAGATTTTGATTTTTTTTTCCAGAGTAAAGCCGTCAGTCTTTGTTGGTTCAGCTGTGGGGAATCTAATGAAGCTCAGAGGCTGCAGCTATCCTGGAAATCTTAATTTTTATTTAAACCAGGACAGCACTGTTCTTTTTTTAGAGGGAGGGGATCTATGGCAGAGTGACGGCAATCCCCCCATGCACTGCAAAAAAATTTTCACTGCAAAAAAGTCATTTTTTTTCTTAAAATACGGGCATTTTTCTTGAATTAAGGAGGTAAGTGACATACTTTGCCAATGGAATAAGACAATTTACATTTAAAATAAGAAAAAACAATTGCATTGTCTTATTTCAAGTGCATCATATCTAATTATCTTACATTAAGAATCAAAAAACTAACTCCATTGGCAAATCATCTTATTTACCTACTCGAGAGGTAAGGGGAAATAGATTTATTTTAAGAAATGTTTGCTTATTTCTAGAAGGTTTTTGCAGTGTGACTGCAGAAAAGATTAAACTTTACCAAGTCTGAACATTGCTCCACATCTAAAAGAAGATAAAATGTTTAAAGAGCAACAACACAGAGGAGATTTCTAACAAAGAAGATATCTATGCTGCATTACAACCTCCCAAAAACTCCTTTATTCTGTGATAAAACTGAATATGAACTCTAATGGGTATTTTAGGCTGGAAAGATCACTGAACACTAAACTTTCTGAAGTCACCGTACTTCTAATACCAGCAGTTTTTATTTAAAAATGTCTTAATTTGAGTAGGTAAATAAGATAGTTTGCCAATGGAATGAATATTTTTACTCTTAAAATAAGATAATTAGATACTATACATGTGGAATAAGACAATGCAAATGTGTTTTCTTATTTTAAGTGCAAATTGTCTTGTTCCATTGGCAAAATGTCTTTTTTACTTCTTCAATCCAAGAACAAATGCACTTATTTTAAGAAAAAAATTACTTATGTAGATTTAGATTTGTTTCCAGTGCAAGCAGAGGTGGTGACTGTAGTCAGGAAGCATCCTGCTGACGGAGGGAGGCAGCGTTTCTTTCATGGCGGCTCACAGCAAAACGTTAAAAAAATAACATAAAGGCATGTTTCATCATTAAATATATCAAAAGAGCCAAAAAGACACTAACGGCTCTGATCTAGAGGATGAACACTAAGATCCTGTCCCAACACGACTAAAGCCAAAAGTGCAACCCCTTCACTTTTAAAACATCCGCTAAGCGAAACAGAAAATGTGAAAACATTTTTTTCAGAGTATCTGTTCGATTTCTATGCCATCTAAAATCATCAAGCTACACTGATCTTGTTTCTGATGAGCCTGGATGAGTAGAGATCGCTGGTTTTATTCAGTATTTGCCAGAATCTGACCGCTTGAAGCTTTTCTCAGACTGAAACAGCTGTTTCAGAAGCAGGAGGCTGTTCCTAAACACAGACGCTGAACAAGTCTTTGTTATTCTGTGCTATTATTTATGTCATAATTATAGACTGCTCCATGAGCGTCTGGCTGCCCAGTGCTGCATAATGTCGAGGAATTTAGCCGGAGGGGGTATTACTCTGCTGCTGCACACTGCAAGTGATCTACAAAATTAACATGTTAAGTTACGTGTATTAACTCTAAGTTTCAGTAGGTAAATAAGATTCTTTTTCTCCTAAAATAAGATGGTTAGATAATATGCACTTGAAATAAGACAATTGAATTCTTTATTATTTTAAATGTACATTGACTTGTTCCATTGGCAAAGTGTCTGACTTCCTCAATTTAAGGAAAAATTACTTTAGATTTAGTGCAGTAATGGCTTCTAACACCAGGCTGCACTAGGGTTGGGAATTGATAAGATTTTCACGATTCCGATTCCTGATCAATTCAGTTAAAAATGAACTAAGTGCACGGTGACATTCATCTAAAACAGAAGGCAGTGAACGGGAGCCGCCAGCCTCTGAGCCAGCCAGGCTACCCGTCTCGTCACAGTCATCTAAATCTAATGGAGAAGGCATCCGTTTAAAGAAAAAGCATTACTGTACAATTTTGGAAAATAAACTCATCTCCCCCTGATTTAAATAAATGAGCCTCACATTTCTCTCGCTCCTTGAACTGCGGAGCAACTTCGTAGCATGTTTAATACAGTAGACCCAAAGAGAGGTAGGAAACTGGTTTAATTCCAGAAATGGCATCTGATTTACTAGGAGCCACATTAAGCACAGCCAGTGATATAAAACTAGCTACTTACCACCAGAGTTGCCTTCCATGCTGGTCGTAACTTTAGCTTCTGTCCGGAAGCATCAAAAACACAGCATTCGTTAAAATGTATGCCATGTTGGGTGCGCAGGTGCTTTCTCTTACTTAAGATGAAGCCAAACTTTCGATCGCTTTGAGCGCTTTTGTTTTGCTTTTCTAGACTTACACCTGGTCACGTTGTATTTGCTTACTGAATGCCGTGTGCGTAACTTGCGTAGAAAACGTGATGTAAGTTGTGCTGCCCAGCACCAGGCTCTGGTGCTGCCTGGAACCCTTAAGCGAGCTGCCAAACGGTGCCATGGAATTGGAACACATAGAACCGGTTCTGAACAGGAACTGGTTCTCGATTCCCATCCCTAGGCTGCATGCAGTGATGATACTGCAACCTGGAGGTATCCCGGTAACACCTGCAGTAGACTGATGAGCAGTTATTTCCATGGTATACGGTGGCTCAGATGGGACAAGTGAGAGGCTGTGTACAGAAGGAGCTAACCTGGGCACGTACCGGCTGAACATGCTGTTCCTGAGGTTGGAAGTCCTGCTAATGAGATGTCAGATGAAGAAGGGGGAGTTTTCTCCTGCTGCTGCACTCTCCCAGTCAGCTGGCTGAAAGGAGAACCGCACTGGTTGATCTTTCTGGACAGAGTCTCCTCCACACAATTGCTGACCTGCTGGGCGCGGCGTTCTGGCTCCGTCTGCAGTGTTTTATTGTATCAAAAAAAAAAACAACAACCAATAAATATTTGGTTTCTTTACTCCAGGTCACGCTGGTATCCAGCGAGTCAGAGGGTCCAGAGGAAACTGCGGCCGCAGAACATCAGTCAGGTACAGAAACAGCATCCGGATTCTTCCTGTGGATGAGGTCATCCCCGGTCTGCAGCCTCCTGTCAGCTCCTCAGTGGAAATGTTGGTTCTGATCCGTAAAATCAGTAAATTCAGCACAAGGAGAAACGTTTTGCACCCCCGCCAGCATGTTTTCAGCGGGTCAGGGCTGACTGATAGGAGGTATCAGACGGAGCTGGATCGTCTCCACCGCCTCCCTCTTTATGAGGCCCCCAGACTGTCCTGCTCCCCCCTGACTCCTGTCTTTACTGATAGGTTCTCCTTGTTGCAGGTGCTCCTGAAGCCCCGAAGGGCCCACTGAACGAGAGCCCATTTTTCCTGCTGGGGAGAGTGGTCATGCAGCAGAGTTATGTCTGTGCCCTCATAGCCATGATGGTAACCCTGCTTTCTCACACAAAGTCACATGATGCTGCTGCAGCTCTGCGCTGAGCTGATAACCTGAAAGGATTCAATGAAATCTGGTTTTCATGGTTTTTTTGTTTCTTTAGTGTGACTGATTGAACCCATAAATGGGTAATTTGTGTTCCTTAGAGATGTAATGTGTAGTAACTAATCTTGGTCATGGGGTGAGATAATAAAAGGGCATAAATTAGTGCGACATCAGATGTTTTATCTGCTAGAATGCAAGTTCAGAAGTGAAAATTTAGCAAAAACACAAGAACAAATGACAGGGAAACTGAATAAACTTTGCTTAAAATATTTTAATGCATACGTTGCTTTTTTTGAGTAAACAAAGATATAAAAGAGTTACATTGAAACATATAAATATATGTATACAAATTATATCTGCAAATATCTTATATTCAACACCAAAAAGAACATTTTGTTAAGCAGGTTATGCAAATTAGCAATAAAGAAATTAATCAATTATGACTATTCAATAGTAAATTAGAGCAAATAAACTGATGGAAAGATGTAAATATTGACAAGAAGCAATAACTAACATAAAAAAAAGATAAAGAATATAAGATCTAAGGGTTGATTAAGAATCACATTTGGACAGAAAATAATCCAGTCTCTTTTCATTGGAAGGATAAAGAAAGACAGAGATTTGGTAAGACGACATGTCTATGGAAGATTGGACCATAATTATGTTATTAATTATAAATTCCATTTGTTTAACTTGGACAATAATACCAAATGTAATTCATGTACAGCTTAAGATTCTATCGATGCGTCTTGTTTGTTCTTCTCCCTGATTAAAGGCTGCATTCAGGTGCATTACTGCCACCAGCTGGTGATGAATGGAACAGCTGCATCTGGGCCTGTGAATTCATAATGTATTTTTGCAAATTTCTAACTTCTAAACTTTTATTCTCTCAGCTGAAACATCAAAATGACGTTTGCAAATATTTTTATTGATGATTTATCTTATTCATAAGTATCTAAATTTGTTTTCTTTTTAAAATAAGTTCAGTCACATTCAGTACATTTTGTTTTATCCATTCCTTTACATCATATCTCAGACACCTGGGAAATAAAACAGACTATTATTCATTACGATAGAAACCTTCATAACAGAACACTGATTCAAACAGTCCAACTCCTGCTGACCCGGTTTGTGGTTCTGGTTGCATTTGTTCTGTGTTGTTCAGGTTTGGAGCATCACATACCACAGCTGGCTGACGTTTGTCCTGCTGCTGTGGGCGTGTCTCATCTGGATGCTGCGTTCCAGGTACCATCGACACTGAGGACGTCTTCCTCTTTCAAACTGTTTTTCTTTCTTCCCTTTGATATTTTATTTTGGAGATTTATTTCCTGTTGGGCAATTAATTGCATTTGAAATAAAATAACAATTAATAAAATGCAATAAAAAAAAAAAAATTAAATCGCAGAGGCACTCAATAGTAGCCCCATTACATTTGGAAAGATTAAAACCCTTAATTTTTAGGTAGCAGTAAAAGGCTTAAAGTTAGTGATGTTATAAGATGAGCCAAGGCTTGGAGACTTGTGTCGATTACTGGATGGAGCGTTTCCATGAGGTGCGTATCAAGGCTTGCTTCATTTGGGGGTGGAGCCAAAATAGACGACGTCCAGAGCCTCGCTACCCGTCATACCACGTGACCGCTTCAGGAAGTGGTTCAGCTCGCCCTGAACTTCGGCAGGCATCTAAACAGCCTCTGGGTTCTGTCAAGGTGTGGGAGTTTTTAGGAGAGGTAGATAGATTCTAAGAATAGATTGGTTGGAAAAGCAACCAATCTAGTTGGTTAAAATTTGTTTGGTTAGATTAAACAATGTATTGATCAAAATCTGAGTAAGCCACTAGTTACAGATGTAACTGGTTTTAAGTAGTATTACTTTGTGATGAACTGTCGCCTTGCTAGTGGTGTCAGCTGTACTACTTCTGAGGTTGTTGATTCAAGACTTACCTCAGACTTTTGAAGTCTGAGGTAGAAGTAGAGGAATTTTTCACAGCAACGTCACAACCATGGGCTCTGTTACATGCTCGTCAGGAGGCCAAGCAGTCTTAGAGGCGGGACCCAAGCCGATAGAAAAAAGTTTTCAGCCGAAATGTCTTTAGTTCCTTCTGGTGCAGTGCATCAACCAAAACATACCAACAACAGAGCAATGGCAGACGTGCTTCTTGTATAGAGGTGGAACTAAATTGGAAGAAACCATTAAACACATAAAAGGGTACAAAGCTGCAAAATAATAACCCCCCCCCAAAATGTCTAATAGTCCAATCCTGCCAAAATCGTTCAGCCTTAGTCTATATGGACAGAAGTTTGCTTGTTATTGCGGAAACTGGTGCTTTCAAGAGTTTATTTGAACCTTCGAGTCAAAATTATTTTAAAGCATTATGGTTCAGTGATTTAAAATAGTAACGTTTTTATGCACATTCTGTACTTTCCAACATGAGAACTATTGAACTACTACATGAGAACTGAAGCCGAACAGAACCAGAATCTGAGCTGCATCTCTGTTTCTTGTCCAGACGCCACGCAGCAACGCTGTGCTCTCCATTTATCCTGCTCTATGGCCTGGCTCTCTGCTGCCTGCAGTATGTCTGGGCCATTGACCTGGAACCCATCCTGCCCACCAAGGTGGGGACCATGAGCCTCAGACAGCTGGGACTGGACAGGGCGGAGTACCCCTGTCTGAGACTGGGAGCTATGGTAAGGTTTGGGCAGAGGAAGAGAACATTCTATCTGTTGGTTGTTAGAAGATTTAGGTAAAAAAGTGACGTCTAGATAAAGAATTCACGCATCGTTCCCAGGTGGCTTCTAGATAGATTTGTACACAGATAAAAAAGCCATCAAAGGGGCCCAGAGGGAGGTGCTGCATGTAGGAATGTCCATTAGGAGGAGAGGGAGTGGCAGCAAGCTTAGCTTAGCCTAGCTGTATTGAAGCATGGACACTGAGCAGAGGGACTTATCTGCTAAGGTACTGACTTACTAATAGCTGAAGCTGCCAAGGCAGCGGAGGACGAGCCTGGATTCAAACACAGCTGGTCAATAAGGGAAGGAAAGACATTTATATATTGAGCACAACTCATTACAAGGACAATTCAAAGGGCTTTACATGAATAAAACAATAAAATAGAAATAAAGCAAATAAAGATAAAAGCAGGCAGTAAAGCAACTAAAACAGTTGGACCACAACCTTAAACCAATAATAGCTCAGTTAACAGTTTAACTCCATTAGTCAAAGGCAGCTCTAAACTAATGGGTTTTTAACTCAGACTCTAAAGAACTCAGGTTTTCAGCTCTTTTCCAGTCTTCTGGCCGTTTGTTCCAGATCAGTGGAGCATAGATGCTGCTTTCCATGTTTGGTTCTAGTTCTGGGTGGACAGAGTAGACTGGATCCACTGACAACAGATCTGTTATGGATTGAGGTACTGATCTATTCAGAAAATCCCAGCGGGGGACGCTCTAGTTTACTCTTGCACCAGAATTACCCATAATGCAGCAGGTCTATGTTGTATGACCTGGATATTTCTATAAGATGTCAACAATTGGCTGCTGTAAGAGTTTTTTCTAATGAAAGGGGTTTTCTTTCCATTGATTGGTTCTATCATGTTTTGGCGAACTCTGTTTGTCCCGCCTTTAAAGTCTGACCTTGAATCACTGCATGACTTCCCACTACAAAAATGATCAAGAAATAAGTCAAAATTTCTTAAATTAAGTGCATTTACCCTTAATTTGAGCAGATAAATAAGAGGATTTGCAAATGTAATGAGTTTTTCTACCCTTAAAATAAGATAATTAGATAATAATCACTTGAATGTGATTGTTTTTTTTCTTATTTTAAAACTAAATTGTCTTGTTCCACTGGCAAAGTTTCACGCCTATCTCCTCAATTCAAGAAAAAATGCACTTATTTTTAAGGAAAAGTGACTTATTGAGAGTTCATTTTTGTCCAGTTGACCTGCTCCTTCCCATTCTGGTCAGTATGGTCTTTTACCTCCTCAGTTCAATAATACACTTACTTCAAGAAAAAAATGACTTTTTTAGATTTTGTTTTTCCAGTGTAGAGATATTTTTTCTGTAAAGTAAATCTTCACCCACTTTTCTAATTTGTTCTATCATTTTTGTCTGTTTGTCCTTCCAGCTGTTGTTCACCCTGACCTTCTGGCTGTTGGTGCGTCAGTCCGTGAAGGAGAACTTTAGGAGAAAGAGCAAACGGTCGACACCGTTACAGGAAGTCACCACCAAAGGTAACTGAATCTGGATTAAAGAGCTGTTGGTGATGATGTTTCTAACCAAAGGAGAGGCCCAGAAACCATATACTAGGAACCTGGTGGCTGCTTCCATAATCTCAAACATCTTCAGGAGCTATGATTCATAGATGTGTTCCTCCCCATCACAGTTTCTCCTTTTTGTCTGTGACGTCTCGCCTTTAGAACTGGGTGCGGGTGGAGAATCGGTGCTGAAGGTTCTGGGAGGCATGGTGATGAGCTGCTACGCCAAATACTGGATCTATGTTTGTGGGGGGATGTTCATCATGGTCTCCTTTGCTGGGAAACTGGTCGCATACAAGATCGTCTACATGTTGCTCTTCCTGCTCTGCCTCTGCCTCTACCAGGTAGGAAAGACTTCACTGCATGTTGGTTCTGTTGTGGAACGTTCTGCCTG
The DNA here is from genome assembly GCA_030533445.1 of Cyprinodon diabolis. Classification (NCBI taxonomy): domain Eukaryota; kingdom Metazoa; phylum Chordata; class Actinopteri; order Cyprinodontiformes; family Cyprinodontidae; genus Cyprinodon; species Cyprinodon diabolis. Next base: position 5,598,926 of record CM060083.1, on the reverse strand, counting down.
AGCAGGTTCTGATCTGGACCATTAGACAGAAGCTTAAAGATGCTTTCAATTCAATCCAGTTTATTTATTCAATCTAGTTTGTTTATTTATGTAGCGCCGATTCACAACACGTCATCTCAAGGTAATTTACAGAGAACATTCAACCAGATCATCCAGTCAGATTAGTTCAAAGTTTTCTATCTAAGGAAAACCAGCTGATTGCATCGACTCATTGACTCCAATGCAATTCCTCACACTAAGCATGCTTGTAGCGACAGTGGAGAGGAAAAACTCCCTTTTAACAGAAAGAAACCTCCAGCAGAACCAGGCTCAGTGTGAGCGACCATCTGCTGAGGCCGACTGGGGTTCAAGGAGACAGAAGCAGAAAAAAAAAAAATAGCCCCACAGGCGCCCCCGTCCAGGAAACAGCTAGGCAGACGAGCTCCGAGCCAGCTCCCATATCAGTGAGAGAAACAGGACTACACTGAAAAACAGGCCAAGCTCCAACATCTAGAAACAAAGGTGTTGATGGCAGCAGCTCAGCTGATATTTCTCTCCAGGATGGAGTCACAGCCAAACAGGAACAGACCAGATGAAGCTACCATGAGAAAAAGCAGAGAGAGCAGAACGTTGGAGATTGAACGAACAGATTCTGCAGAGAAGGAGAATAGAGATAGAATGAAGCAGAATGATGAATAAGGGGTCCCTATGTCCTCCAGCAGTCTAAAGGCTGATTTATACTCAGAAACCAGGTCTTCTGTGTCGCAGTTAGCGCAGATATGCCCCCCCATCCCTCCCACAGACACTCCGCTGCACCTCTCCCAAATTGTAGGTGACCGCAGACAGTGCCGAAGACAGGAGGCCTCTGATTGGTCAGATCTACATCCTCTCTACACTATGCGTATCTCCTGTTTGGTACCTTACTGGCTTGTTTTGTTTGTATGACCGCCATTGTGGAAATCAACTCGTGACGATGGACCACTTAGAAGAGTGAGGTGCGTGAGAATGCTGGGAGCCTTTTTCCACCTGGATCCCTGCTCTTTTTGGCCCTCATCACCCTCCATTGTCGCACAAACTTGCCCCCACTTCCTCACCGCCTCGGCCGTATCTAGACCCACAGCTAGTTCCTGATTGTCTCTCTTGCGTTGTGGCGTGGAATAACAGCGCAGACCACGCTGCAATATCGGGCATAAATCAAAACCATCTGCGTCATACCTGCAACAAGCTGACTGCGACAAACTGCTGTCGGAGGATATCCTGAGCTTTTACTACATTTGTGCTGCTATAGGCTTAAGGGCTGCTTATACTAAGTATTTTGGATGAGGTATAAGAAAGGTAGAGGCACAGTGGGACCACGTTAGAGCAAGGGGGAAACGTCTATCCGGATTGAAATTCTCCCCCACCCCATCGAGGCCGTTCAGAGGAACATCCAGTCAGGCATGGTGTCCCCTTACGATGGTGGAGCGATAGTTGCAAAAAATGACCAATAGAAAAGAGTGCTACGATTTCTATGACCCAAAACACACTGAGGTTCCTGAGGATTTCCTAAAATATACACAATAAAACAAAAATAAAATTACTTTACGATTACTGAAACCTCCCCCCCTTAAAGCTGAAGTCTGTAAGTTTTTAAAAATCACTTTTTTGTCATATTGGCTAAAACTGTCCCTATGCCCAGACAGCAGTACATGTGATATGTAACCTGTGAAAAAAACTGCTTCAATTGGTCCCGCCTACTGCCTGTATTTCAATCTGGAAAGAATATTTCGGGATGAGACAAAACAACCAATCACAGCCAGATGAGCGTCTGATGGAGTGTCAATCACAGCTCACACACGCTGATTATCGCCCCCCCCCCTCCCACCGTTTAACCTGCCGCTGCTGCAGTCAGGAGGACGCGCGTGGAAGTCATGGCGGAGCGACAGCCACCAGCGAAAGAGAAACTGCCCTTACTGCCCCTGCCGACAACTGCTTACACGGCAAACTTCGGTATAACCAGCATCTTATATCTAGCTGCTTGGAGGTGAGTGTTATCGCTCTTACCGGTTCACACTCCATGCTGCGTACGCTGCTTGGACGCTTCTGGTCCATGCGGTAGCCGCGCAGATGCTGTGAGAGGGGTGGAGCTTGGAGGTGGGGCATGAGTGAAGCAGAGAGGGTGGGGGAGTGGCGTGAAACCTGTTTTTCTTCAAATTTTCAGTCGAAGTCTGCTCTCTTCTCAATGTAACAGACTGCAGCTTTAAGTAGCTATAAAGCATAAAGACGGCAGAGGAAACCTGAACTCTACATTTCTATAATCTAGTCTCTCGTTCTATTCCTATTCCACTGTTTATGCTGCCAGGCTTTTATTGTTCATCTATAATACACCATAGATTAAGGTAACGTTTTGTATCTTTGTGGTTTGCATGTTGCATTTCTTTCTTTATGTTGACTTACATTCATTTCAGTTACTGCATCTAACCCTGACATTTACCAGTATATATCTAACCCAAAGCCACTGCAAAAACAATCTAGAAATAAGTTAGTGTGTATTGCTTCACTGACCGTATTGGGGTCCGACCACAACATTAGCACCAGACTTCGGTCCCCATAAGTCCTGTTGGTACTCAGAAGGTTAGTAAATATCCCAAAAACAATCCTAAATAGGTAACAGGAACAAGCATAAACACATATATATTCAATTCAGTTTATTATATTGTCAACTCAAGCCTAGAACAATTAATTGGATTAGTCATGAATAATCGATTATTTAAATAATTGTCAAGATTTAGTAATTGATTAATCATTAACTGGAATATAGAGACACTGAAAACAAAATCTATAAATACGAACAAATTTCTCAAATTAAGTCTATTTACCCTTAATTTGAACAGATAAATAAGATCATCTGCCAGTGGAATACATTTTTTATTCTTAAAATAACATAGTTAGACAATATGCAGTTGAAATTTTATTTTAAATATAAACTGTTTTGTTCCATTGGCAAAGAGTCTCAACTCCTCAATTCAATATTTAAGAAAAAATTACTTGTTTAGATTTACTTTTGTTGTATTGTATGCAATAAAAAAATAAAAAAAATTAAGTGGAAAACTTTAAGTTTCACCTGGTTTCATTTCATAAAAAGTCTTCTTTAAGGAACCTTTGGCTAAAATAATAAACTACTTAGATAAAGATCTACAAAAAGTATGAAAGTTCCATTTATGATTAAAACTTATTATATATATTTAAATGTTAATAACATGTATATAATTATAGATATACGCATATATAGATTTTTCTACATTTAAATAATGTAAAATGTGCAATAAGGTTTGTTTATTCATTTTGAAATGTCACTTAATTAAAAGTCTCTTTTTAGATTATTTGATAAACAATAATAGATGAATTGACCAATAAAATAATCAATTTCTGCTTCATCATCTGCAGCATTCATACACGCACACCTCTCCTCCTCCTGCATGCAGACGTGTTCAGAAAGCTGCTCGCATCCTGATGCATGTTGTGTCTGTGTAGCTCCTGCTCTGCAGGATCCTCTGGATCATGTTTATAATTGTGAAGAGAGTCTAAAATATTCTACCTGCTAACATAGAACAGATGTTTACTCCTCTGCCCCTTCAGGGTAGAGGAGTAAACATCACTGCTGTTTTAATCTGAAAGCTGGAGGTCAGGGATCGCCATCTGAGGCGACGCGCCGCTCGTTACGCAGAGATCAGCCCAGGCTGGTCTGAGCTGGCGTAGAGCTCGTCCAATCAGGACGCTGAGATCTTCGTACATTTTAGATGCAGCTTTGCTGCTGACTCCAGTAACGTCTCTAACCAACACCTGCTTGCCGTCCCTCAGGTCTACTACTCTCTTTGGAGGCATCTGCTGAAGCTCTTCTGGTGGCTGGTTGTGGCCTACACCATGCTGGTGCTCATCTCCATCTACACCTACCAGTTTGAGGATTTCCCTAAATACTGGAAAAACCTGACTGGTTTCACAGACGACCAGTATGTTTCCCGCCGTTGGTTTACTAGTTTTCTGTTGAACATGGAGTAATCAGGCTGTCTTGCGTCGGCAGGTTGGCGGCCATCGGTTTGGAGACGTTTGCTCTGTCTGAGCTTTTCTCCAGCATCCTCATCCCAGGTTTCTTCCTGCTGGCCTGCATCCTGCAGCTGCACTACTTCCACAAGCCCTTCATGAGGATCACCGACCTGGACCAGGTGACGCCCATACACAGGTACAGCAACAGCAGTTCTAAATATTTCGAGTCCATTATGAGACGGCAGCGATGCTCTGAGAAACTACCAGCATGTTCTGCCTCCAGAAGGAGGAAGAACGGAAGACCTGAGGAGGCCAGCTCCCACGGTTTGACCAGGAACCCTGAGGAAGAAGAAGAGTTGATGCCTGAGGATGATGAGGAGTCTGAAGATGAAGGTAAATATAATGTTTTCATATTACCATGAAGATCAGGTTATGATGTTTTAGGGCTAGGCGATAATTCAATAACGATATATATCGATCGATAGACGTGTGGCGCAATAGAAAAAAAGAGAGTCGATAAAAGTTCGATAAAAAACAAACGCAGTTTTCCTTCCTTCTCATTGTAGCCTAGCATGTAGGTTTATGCTAGTCACTACTTCCTCCCAACCAATCGCAATCGCGGACCAAGGCACGCCGTCACCAAGCGCCGCCCTCTCAAACCACAACACAGAGCACATGAAGATGTCGCAGCAGGAGAGGCGGAGGAAATTGTTCCAAAGAAGGCAGTCTGGCAGTATTTCGGTCATGGCAAGTCGGACAAAAAACAAACCACAATCAAAGTAAAATGTGTCGGGAACCAGTAAAAACCAAGTCTGATAACACAACCAACTTTTTTTTTTTTATCATCTCAGCCGCTCACACCCGCAGGAGTACGAGCTGTGTAGGCCCCGCCGCGACTCTCCTCCGAGGAATCTTCGGGAATTTCGGGAAAATATATATTTCCCACGTAGTTCTAACAATTGAGAGAAAAATGCTGAGGGGCCAGAAACTTCAAAGTAATAACTCAGGTTAAAGCAGGAAACGGGGGCGGCGGCGTCGGTGGGGGGGCATTTATTTATTTGTTATATTTATTTTGGTCACTTTAGTTTATTCTTTGTCAGTATTTAATAACATATCCCAGGTCTCTTAAGTTATTTTTCTTTAAAACAATTCTGTTATGGTTAAAAAAGTTGGTTAAATAAAAATTTAATTCGAAGATGTGTTTGTGTTTTTTATTAAAATTAAATTATTTAGCAATATTATAAAAAGTCCAGGCAGAGCTGCACATAAAATATGGTTTCAAATCTTTTCAATAATTATCGATATCGATCAATATGCTTTTTTTTTATCGAAAACCTTTTTTTCTATATCGCCCAGCCATATGATGTTTATCATCATAGCCTGATCTTCATGGTAATATTCATAGCCATCATATGTTTGTTTGTGTTTTTGGCCTTTCATTAGGTATTAGATTGAAAATACTTTTAAAACTGATGCTTGCCTCTGACGCTGATTCTGTCTGATTTCAAACAGATCCCTGCAATTAAATACATTATTAAACTATTTCCTGAATCACATGAGTCCTGATGAATTTTTCTTTTTATTTAGGGTTTAGCATTAGAAAAACAGGCTAATGTAGCAAATATGAATCAAACTAGGGAGACTGTGGATGTGTCTGAACATCCGCCCTAACCCCTAAATCCTCCATCACTATATAGACTGGGGACTTTATAGTGAACTCAGTTAACTGGGTGTTTGGACAGATAATCACTACTTCTCACCCTTGGTTGATCACATGACTCTGCGTCCCCACACAGTGCCTGCGCCATCTTAGTTCTTTCTTGTTCACAAAACAATTCCAGAATGCTTTGGGAGGAGAGCTCCCAAAGCATTCTGGGATATATCTGCTTGTGTAGTGACCATGGATGATAACTATATTTCAAGGTGCATTGTGGGAAATTTTGAGTCTGCTACTTTTTCACCGACTAGAGGTTTGAACACACATTTAAAATGGTGTAACCACTTTATAGTGCACTGTATAGTGATCGGGCACACAGCCTAATGGCCCAATCCCAAACCGGCCCCTAATCACTAACCCTGAACACTAGCCCTCTGTACGTTCCGGTGGACGGTGAGTGGGTGAGTGGGCCACTCAGCCCTTAAAAAGCGAGTCAGCATCATTGCCGGCTCACTGCAATCTTGCAGCAGGTGTAACGGCAGCCTGATATGGGAGGAAACACCTGCGATTAAATGTAAGATCCACTGGTTTGCTGAATGACAGAAAACCACAAGTTGGTAAAAATAAAAAAGACGTTAGTTAATTTCCTTTATTGTGGTAGTTAAGGGTTAGTGCTTAGGCAGCGGTTTGGACAGATAATCACTACTTCTCACCCTTGGTTGATCACTGTTAGGCAGCGGTTTGGGATTCAGCCTATATGTCCTGATTTGTGTGGGACAGTGCCACATTTTTCACTTCACCTAGTTGTCCCTCCTTTGTCTGTCCACTGTCCTGTATCTGTCCTCTGTCTCATGCCAGCTCTCTGCCCTCTCAGAGCTGGTGCCCACCAAATGGGGTCTAGTGATGGACAGGATTCTGGTTCTGTCCAGGAAGTTCTCCGACATCCTCTCTAAAGTCCAGGGCTTCCTCTGGAGGATCCTGGAGCTTCATATCCTGAAGATGGTGGCTTTCTTCTCTGTGTGGGTTGCACTCCAAGAGGTAAATCTGTGTTAAGCGCCTGAATATGTGTGAAGAGAGAGCTTAGATCAGTTCAGCAATAATCTTCATTCTGAAACTGAATGGTTCCTTCATGGAGGGATTTAGAGACAGAACCCTTCAGCATCAGGTGACCTCTAGTGGACACTTAAACAAGTGCCAGTGTTTACAGTAGACACTGTCTTGGAAACAACAGAAGGGATTGTTGGGTGATGAAAAGTTTGTGAAAGTGTGTTGTTTTAGAGCCACCAGAGCACAGGCTTAACTTTCTGAGGGAGTGGTCAGGACATGTCCCCACCAACTTTGGCCTGGTGTGGACATGTCCCCACCAATAATTTCTGCTTTTGTTTCCCTTTTCCGCTCATTTCCTTTAGCCAAAGGTAACAGACTTGGGTGCAGCTATCTGTGTTCAGAGCGTTTTGAGTTGATGTTTTTTTTTCTTCTCTCCCGCTGCTCTCGTGTCCGCCTCTCAGTGTAACATAATCGGATCTGTCGCTTTGAGACATCGGATTTGCCGTCGCATTTGTAAAAAGTAGCTATGTGGTGAGAGGAGAGACACACAGCAGCACTCAATGAATATTAACCTGCAGCTGCTTTGATGTTTAAGTAAAAGTTAAGAGACGGGTTGGTTAAAAAAAACAGATATCATGCCACAGAAAAATCAGTTTGTCAGACATACAAAGCTTTTTCAGCTAAAAATGGCAACAGATTATAAGTTTATACAACTTAATGTTATAACGCAAGAAGCTTGAGAAAATATAGTTTGTTCTTCTTTACTAGTTAAAAAAATCTTGGTTTCTCAGATGGCCATGACTCCCAGTTACAGGTTAAAATACTTTCTTATTTTCCACACAGAATCAGACTGCAGAGCTTCTACAGATCTAGAAATTTAGTTTCTGGCATCATTATATTAGTAAATAGATTTTTAAATCTTTTTAAACAGAGCAGAGAGAGAAGTAGGGAGAGCTGCAGATTTAAAGGGGAAACAGATTTACTGCAATATGCAACATGCAATAAAATATATCTCCAAATTTGGCAGAAAGTTTACAAGAAAAAATACACTATGCTATATTTAAAATGCAGCATATCCCATTTTTTGTGGATGGAATTGAAATCGTACTTCTAAGAATGCATGATATATGAATTTTATCATTGGAATCGACTGTTTTTTGTTATTTTTTTATACATTAATGTTTCTGGGCCCTACTGTATATATGTAATGCACCAAAAGACATTTTTCTAACTATTGATAAATATCAGTGTATTATGGTTCTCTTGTGTTCTAAACAATAGAAAAGCAGTCAATAAATATCTGTTTGAGCTCATTTTTGGAACATACAGAAACCTAATGAAAGCGTTCGGGTTTAGTAACTGTAGCTCCATCAGCCACAACCCGAGTGTCCCCACCAACTTTCATCACAGAGTTACACCCTCGCACCAGAGCGAGGCAGTTTGGGCCAGTTTAGGAGCTGTGGAGGAGGCAGGCGGTCCGGGGTCATGTGACCTGGTGGTGGGATGGTCAAACTGTTCAATCATTCCAGCCTTGAAGCGCGCAGACATAGAAAATCAAAGATGTTCCAGCTCTGCTTCATGGTATTCCTCTGCTTTCGCCTGAAGCCGTCGGTGATGAATCTGGTCCTGGTTGTGCTGTGGTCCCTGGCGATGCCCTTCAGCCGCTTCAGGCCCATGGCCTCCTGCCTGTCCACAGTCTGGGTCTGCGTCATCATCGTGTGTAAGATGCTGTACCAGCTGAGTGTGGTGGACCCCTCTGAGTACGCCCGCGTCTGCACCATGGTAGGACCCCACCCCCCCAGTTCCAACGGGACTTTATGTTTCAGTAAAACTGCTTTGCTTTGTTGAAGCTCTGTGCGTTCTTCCTCTGCAATAGCCTCCGACGAACGAAACCAACTTATCGCCAGAGGAGATGATGATCTCCACCCTGTACCAGCCTATAGATCCAGCCAAGTGGTTCGGCATCAGGAAAGACACGACCGCGCTGGGATACAGCAAGGTAGAGCCACTCCCGCCTTCTATGTGTCTTTCAAATCATCACAGGTGTGTCCGCTGGGTCCTAAAGAGTGACATAATGCCCAGAACTGGACTGATGATTGACAGTTTATGCATCTGGACTAAAGAGTCTATTTATAATATATGTTATGTAATTGGTTTTAAAGAACATGCACACTGATTGCTTTTAGAAATTCTAGGAACCACTAATAAACCTGCAGATTGAGAGCGAAGTGCTCTGTTAGGAACATAAAGAACAATCAGATCTCTGATATCAGATGGAGCTTGGCCATTTAAGGCTTTATATGTGAGAAGGAGGATTTTAAATTCTATTCTGGATTTAACAGGAAGCCAATGAAGAGAAGCCAGGATAGGAGAGATATGATCTCTCTTTTTCATTTTCATCAGAACTCTGGCTGCAGCATTTTGGATCAGCTGAAGGCTTTTAACTACAGTTTGTGGACTTCCTGATAGTAAAGAGTTACAATAGTCCAGCCTTGAAGTAACAAATGCATGGACTTCTAGAAACCTCTTTGATATGGGATTTAAATGACAGATGCTGATCAAAAATGAAAGATTCAACTTTAAAAGAAAAAAGTTTTGTTTTTTTTAAACATTTCTTTTAAGTTTCTAATTATTATTCTTTCTCACTAGAAAAGCTGTTTTTAAATACACTTTATGACTTTAGCTCCATAGATCTCCCTCGTGACGGTCGCTCCTGGCGTTCTCCGGTCTAATAGCGTTTCTCTCTCATTTCCTGTTTCAGAACCATTTGATGGTTCTGATGTTGCTGGTCTTTGAGGCCATGGTGTATCGTCACCAGATCCACCACTACCGTCAGCTCCAGCGGACCCCCCCAACCATACCGACTCTCTTTCCGTCCGCAAAGAGAGACACGCTGGACAAAGGCCTCGTCCCCTGCTTCAAGTACCTGCTCAACTACGCCTTTTACAAGTTCGGCTTGGAGGTGAGGTGGTTTAGGCTCGTCACACTTTCCCTGCACCTTGGTCTGCTTTAATGGATTTTACTCTCCATAAATGTCTCCTTGTTTCCTTAAAGATTTGCTTCCTGATGACGGTGAATGTGATTGGTCAGCGGATGAACTTTTTGGTCATAATCCACGGCTGCTGGATGGTGGCCCTGTTGGTGAGGCGGCGGCGAGCAGCTATCGCCAAGATCTGGCCCAAATACTGCATCTTCCTGTCCATCTTCATGATCTACCAGTACCTGCTGTGTGTGGGCATCCCTCCTGCTCTCTGCCAAGGCCAGTTCAAAGGAACAGATATAGTCTGACAAGATTGAGACCTTTTACTAATGAGCTTTTACAAAATTTTATCCTGTGCATTTATACATTTGAATTTTGTTTTTACTTTAAATGCACCAGCAAAAATGTCCACTAAAGATTAGCCTCAGGTATTAAGCTGGAAAAATTCAATTGCAGAAACTCCCTTGAAGTGTGGTAACTAACTAGATATGAACACTTGATCATGTGTGTAATCATCATAGATGACATCACACTAACTGGCATATTAAGCTTAGTATGACAGGAAGTGAATATGTAAGTGTGTGCTGTAAATCCTCTTCATGTCTAGGTTATATTTGATGATTTTTTATTTCCCAGTAAAAATTGGATCAACCTGTGATTTACAGGCAACCAGCAGTGATTATCATTGCTTTTCAGCTGAAGTTATTCTTTCAAACGGTCTCTCAGGTTTGGCATGTTAGATAATCTGTTCTGGTCTGGCAATGAGACCCAAATGATTTGATTAACGTGTCTGTTTGGAAACATCTGTTTGCAGACTGATGTGGTATGAAAACGATGGTTCAGCCTCCTAAAAACAGCGTGTTTGCATAATTTAAAAAATGGACCACAGAAAGAGTTCTGCTCATTAGCCGATACCAGGAATCAGCGTAGTTTTCTTATCGTCTGCAGATTACCCATGGAGGTGGAATAACCAGCTGTTGATGAGCTCAGCGCTCATTAAATGGATCTACCTGCCTGATTTCTACACTGTGCCCAACTCCAGGAACCTGATAGGTCAGCTGTGGTGCCGCTCTCTGTGCTTCACTTTCTAACCGTGCTATAAGCTGTGTACTTTCACTGTTATTGGATGCATTTACTCTGCTGATGGCACAGTAAAGATCCATACTGTCTGAAGTTCTAGTTTCTCAGAACTGGCCTTTATCTCAGAGCTTAACCTCTGAGACGAAGGCCAGTCCTCCAGGATGATGATGATGAAGTAGAGGATCACTGTTGTTTCTGTCCTCAGCGGACTTCCTGCTGCTGATGTGTGCCTCCCAGCAGTGGAAGGTGTTTGAGTGTGAGAAGCAGGAGGAATGGATGGTCCAAGGAGGAGAGAACACCGATGAGCCTGACCCAATGGAGGGTCAGCTCTTTAACCCTGCTCCTAACTTCATCAACTGCAGGTAGGGTGTGGTCTGCTGCTTCTTTCTGGATTTGTTGCTCATGTCTGGATCTGTTGCTTATGTCTGGATCTGTTGCTTATGTCTGGATCTGTTGCTCATGTCTGGATCTGCTGCTCATGTCTGGATCTGCTGCTCATGTCTGGATCTGCTGCTCATTTCTGGATCTGCTGCTCATTTCTGGGTCTTCTGCTCATGTCTGGATCTGCTGCTCATGTCTGGGTCTGTTGCTCATTTCTGGGTCTTCTGGTCATGTCTGGATCTGGTGCTCATGTCTGGGTCTGCTGCTCATATCTGGATCTGCTGCTCATGTCTGGGTGTGTTGCTCATGTCTGGATCTGCTGCTCATGTCTGGATCTGCTGCTCATGTCTGAATCTGCTGCTCATGTCTGGATCTGCTGCTCATGTCTGGGTCTGTTGCTCATGTCTGGATCTGGTCCTCATGTCTGGGTCTGTTGCTCATGTCTGGGTCTGCTGCTCATGTCTGGGTCTGTTGCTCATGTCTGGATCTGTTGCTCATGTCTGGATCTGTTGCTCATGTCTGGGTCTGCTGCTCGTGTCTGGATCTGTTGCTCGTGTCTGGATCTGCTGCTCATGTCTGGATCTGCTGCTCATGTCTGGGTCTGCTGCTCATGTCTGAATCTGCTGCTCATGTCTGGATCTGCTGCTCATTTCTGGGTCTGCTGCTCATGTCTGGGTCTGCTGCTCATTTCTGAATCTGTTGCTCATGTCTGGATCTGGTGCTCATGTCTGGGTCTGTTGCTCATATCTGGATCTGTTGTTCATGTCTGAATCTGTTGCTCATGTCTGGATCTGCTGCTCATGTCTGAATCTGCTGCTCATGTCTGGATCTGCTGCTCATGTCTGAATCTGCTGCTCATGTCTGGATCTGCTGCTCATGTCTAGATCTGTTGCTCGTGTCTGGATCTGTTGCTCATGTCTGGATCTGCTCCTCATGTCTGGGTCTGTTGCTCATGTCTGGGTCTGCTGCTCATGTCTGGGTCTGCCTGTCATGTCTGGGTCTGTTGCTCATGTCTGGATCTGCTGCTCATGTCTGGATCTGTTGCTCAATTCTGGGTCTGTTGCTCATGTCTGGGTCTGCTGCTCATGTCTGGATCTGCTGCTCATGTCTGGATCTGCTGCTCATTTGTGGGTCTGCTGCTCATGTCTGGATCTGTTGCTCATGTCTGGGTCTGTTGCTCATGTCTGGATCTTTTGCTCATGTTTGGGTCTGCTGCTCATGTCTGGATCTGTTGCTCATGTCTGGGTCTGTTGCTCATGTCTAGATCTGCTGCTCATGTCTGGGTCTGTTGCTCATGTCTGGATCTGCTGCTCATGTCTGGATCTGCTGCTCATTTGTGGGTCTGCTGCTCATGTCTGGATCTGTTGCTCATGTCTGGGTCTGTTGCTCATGTCTGGGTCTGTTGCTCATGTCTGGATCTGCTGCTCATGTCTGGATCTGTTGCTCATGTCTGGATCTGCTGCTCATGTCTGAATCTGCTGCTCATGTCTGGATCTACTGCTCATGTCTGGGTCTGCTGCTCATGTCTGGGTCTGTTGCTCATGTCTGGGTCTGTTGCTCATGTCTGGATCTGTTGCTCATGTCTGGATCTGCTGCTCATGTCTGGATCTGCTGCTCATGTCTGGATCTGTTGCTCATGTCTGGGTCTGCTGCTCATGTCTGGATCTGCTGCTCATGTTTGGGTCTGCTGCTCACGTCTGGATCTGTTGCTCATGTCTGGATGTGCTGCTCATGTCTGGATCTGCTGCTCATGTTTGGATCTGTTGCTCATGTCTGGATCTGCTGCTCATGTCTGGATGTGCTTCTTATGTCTGGACCTGCTGCTCATGTCTGTATGTGCTTCTTATGTTTGGATCTGCTGCTCATGTCTGGATCTGTTGCTCATGTCTGAATCTGCTGCTCATGTCTGGGTCTGTTGCTCATGTCTGGATCTGCTGCTCATGTCTGGATCTGCTGCTCATGTCTGGATCTGTTGCTCATTTCTGGGTCTGTTGCTCATGTCTGGGTCTGCTGCTCATGTCTGGATCTGCTGCTCATGTCTGGATCTGCTGCTCATGTGTGGGTCTGCTGCTCATGTGTGGGTCTGCTGCTCATGTCTGGATCTGTTGCTCATGTCTGGGTCTGTTGCTCATGTTTGGGTCTGCTGCTCATGTCTGGATCTGTTGCTCATGTCTGGGTCTGTTGCTCATGTCTAGATCTGCTGCTCATGTCTGGGTCTGCTGCTCATGTCTGGGTCTGTTGCTCATGTCTGAATCTGCTGCTCATGTCTGGATCTACTGCTCATGTCTGGGTCTGCTGCTCATGTCTGGGTCTGTTGCTCATGTCTGGATCTGCTGCTCATGTCTGGATCTGTTGCTCATGTCTGGGTCTGCTGCTCATGTCTGGATCTGCTGCTCATGTCTGGATCTGCTGCTCATGTCTGAATCTGCTGCTCATGTCTGGATCTACTGCTCATGTCTGGGTCTGCTGCTCATGTCTGGGTCTGTTGCTCATGTCTGGGTCTGCTGCTCATGTCTGGGTCTGTTGCTCATGTCTGGATCTGCTGCTCATGTCTGGATCTGTTGCTCATGTCTGGATCTGCTGCTCATGTCTGGATCTGTTGCTCATGTCTGGGTCTGCTGCTCATGTCTGGATCTGCTGCTCATGTTTGGGTCTGCTGCTCACGTCTGGATCTGTTGCTCATGTCTGGATGTGCTGCTCATGTCTGGATCTGCTGCTCATGTTTGGATCTGTTGCTCATGTCTGGATCTGCTGCTCATGTCTGGATGTGCTTCTTATGTCTGGACCTGCTGCTCATGTCTGTATGTGCTTCTTATGTTTGGATCTGCTGCTCATGTCTGGATCTGTTGCTCATGTCTGAATCTGCTGCTCATGTCTGGGTCTGTTGCTCATGTCTGGATCTGCTGCTCATGTCTGGATCTGTTGCTCAATTCTGGGTCTGTTGCTCATGTCTGGGTCTGCTGCTCATGTCTGGATCTGCTGCTCATGTCTGGATCTGCTGCTCATGTGTGGGTCTGCTGCTCATGTGTGGGTCTGCTGCTCATGTCTGGATCTGTTGCTCATGTCTGGGTCTGTTGCTCATGTTTGGGTCTGCTGCTCATGTCTGGATCTGTTGCTCATGTCTGGGTCTGTTGCTCATGTCTAGATCTGCTGCTCATGTCTGGGTCTGCTGCTCATGTCTGGGTCTGTTGCTCATGTCTGAATCTGCTGCTCATGTCTGGATCTACTGCTCATGTCTGGGTCTGCTGCTCATGTCTGGGTCTGTTGCTCATGTCTGGATCTGCTGCTCATGTCTGGATCTGTTGCTCATGTCTGGATCTGCTGCTCATGTCTGGATCTGCTGCTCATGTGTGGATCTGTTGCTCATGTCTGGGTCTGCTGCTCATGTCTGGATCTGCTGCTCACGTCTGGATCTGCTGCTCACGTCTGGATCTGTTGCTCATGTCTGGATCTGCTGCTCATGTCTGGATCTGCTGCTCATGTTTGGGTCTGCTGCTCATATCCGGATCTGTTGCTCATGTCTGGTTCTGTTGCTCATGTCTGGATGTGCTTCTTATGTTTGGATCTGCTGCTCATGTCTGGATGTGCTGCTCATGTCTGGATCTGCTGCTCATGTTTGGATCTGTTGCTCATGTCTGGATCTGCTGCTCATGTCTGGATGTGCTTCTTATGTCTGGACCTGCTGCTCATGTCTGTATGTGCTTCTTATGTTTGGATCTGCTGCTCATGTCTGGATCTGCTGCTCATGTCTGGGTCTGCTGCTCATGCCTGGATCTGCTGCTCATGTCTGGATCTGCTGCTCATGTCTGAGTCTGTTGCTCATGTCTGGATCTGCTGCTCATGTCTGGATCTGCTGCTCATGTCTGGGTCTGTTGCTCATGTCTGAATCTGCTGCTCATGTCTGGGTCTGTTGCTCATGTCTGAATCTGCTGCTCATGTCTGGGTCTGCTGCTCATGTCTGGGTCTGCTGCTCATATCTGGATCTGCTGCTCATGTTTGGATCTGTTGCTCATGTCTGGATGTGCTTCTTATGTCTTGATCTGCTGCTCATGTCTGGATCTCCTATAGTGTTGTGCCAATGCGATACCTGGTTACAGGTATACAATACTGGCTGTGCAGTATTGGGTGATACTGATACCAAACTGATACCATCTGTTTGAAATTGATGTGTGACAATAGTTGATTAGAATTTTGGCTCTCAAAATGGCATTGGTGTCCTATTTATTGGTTCTCGCCGACACCGATACCACCATTTTAGTGCTGAATCGGGCCGCGCATGATATTGGTATTGGTACTAGTCTGCTGCTCATGATTTCAGTCCCAGACAGCTCCTTATTTTTCAGAATCCAGCCTGAATAGCCTGGTTTGGTTTGAATCCACCCTTTATGTCTCCTCCAGGAGTTATCTGGACATGGTGAAGGTCCTGGTGTTCCGTTACTTCTTCTGGTTCGTGCTGTCGGTGGTCTTCATCACAGGGGCCACCAGGATATCCGTGTTTGGACTGGGATATCTGATCGCCTCCTTCTTTTTCCTGCTGTTTGGAACCAAGCTGCTGGTGCGGCCATCCAGAGTCCGCCTCATGCTGTGGGACTGTCTCATCATCTACAACGTGGCCGTCATCATTTCCAAGAACGCCTTATCTGTAAGTAGAAGACATGGTTGCCTCATGGTCTGCAGCATCCAGCGGCTCGTTTCAAAGACTGCAGATTGTTAGATGTTTGTATAAATAAATGTTTCTGACATTTAAAGCTCTAATGAAAAATCTGGCAGAACATCAGAGCTTATTTGGAACCATTTGACATCAAACCAGAAACAAATTGTGGTTCTAGAGGACATCCATGAATAAGAGTTTGGCTCCAGACCAGCTCTAGCCAACGATCAGCGATGGCCCATCTTTGGTTTCCATGGTAACACGGTAGCACCGGTTCTAGAGGACTGGATGAGCGTCCGTCTGGGGTCAAACTGTGAATGAGCGGTGTGCTTTGGAGACCTCTGAGATTCTGGGTTTGGTTTCTTTTTTCAGATCCTGGCCTGTGTGTTTGTGACAGAGATGCAGGCCCGGTTCTGTTGGGTCATTCAGCTCTTCAGCCTGGTTTGCACTGTTAAAGGATATTATGATGGTACGTATCAAACATTGTTATTCAGTAGACACTGCAGCTGTCCATGACATGATGCTGAGCTTGATTGATTAAGCGCTAAATGATTGAAAACTTCAGTTCATGTCTGTTTTTTTTATCTTCCCTGTTCTTTGTCAGAAGCCAAAGATGATGTTTAGTATCTTCTTTTCTCCGACAGCTGAAGCGGTAAGCAGTGAGACGTGCAGCCTCCCGGTGGAGGAAGCAGGCATCCTGTGGGACAGTCTCTGTCTTCTCTGCCTCTTGCTGCAGAGGAGAGTCTTCCTTAGTTTCTACTTCCTGCATGTGACAACAGAGCTACAGGCGTTTGCCAAACAGGCGTCAAGGTGAAGTACGACGTTACCCAGCTGCTTGTTTATTGATAAGGCTCACAGGGATATTGGGATATTACCAGTGTCTATACATCAGCACCCAAACCAGGTCTAAAACACAATTTAAACACTTCAAAGTCGTAGGGAAATCATATTTAAATGTCAAATAATTCTGGCTTAAACATGTATATAAAGACAATATTGTTCCAGAATTTATAAAATTTCTATTTAAAAAAAAAATCCTGTCTTAAAATCTGTGTTTTTTTTCCGTTTTCTTCTGCAGGCCAGTTAGTTATACGTCACCTAAATCCGGCCAATCATATATCAACGGTCATCTGTCAATCAAATGTTTTCGGTCATAGCATCTTGATTCATATGTCACAGCTAATATACGTAACAGTTGAAAAAAGAAGTAAGAATCCTTTCCTTTCCCATTGAGTTCCGTCCCAGTGTTCACGGGGATGGACGTCTGTGAACTGGCAGCGTTGCGAGGCAAGGACTCAAACATGTACGGCTGGAAGCCTTCTACACCAAACCAAGCTTCTGCCGCCCTGGCGTCCTCTTCCACAACATCTTCGTCCCCGCTTTCCTCCTCTAAATAAAAAAAATGTATGAGACAGAGGAGAATTTGACAGCTAAACCAAGCATTTTTCTGGCTGTGGGAAATCACAGGTAATTTCCCAGTCAGTGGATGTACTAACCAATAAATCCACATATACGCCGATAGATCCTTTAATATAGTATGGAGCATAACATTAGTCTGGTTATCTCTGACCGACTCGAAGACATTGTCTGAGTTAGCCATTGACCTTGTGTCTAATGTGAGAAAATAGAAACTAGAGTAAATAGGAAGTAATTCTCAGTGAAATGTCAATGTAGTAATTCTTTATCAAGCTCATGAGGCTGTCATTTGTAGTGTTTGTTGTATTTCTCATTTGAAAAAGTCATGAAATATATTGCATGTTATGTTGACAATAAAAAAGCAACTCAAACATTTTAAAGTCTAATGCACACAGACAGCATGAAAGTATATTGCTTCATTCATGCACACTTTGCAAACAGGAAAATACTACAGCATTAACAAACTGGCATCTGAAAAGGATCCAATATCAGTGTTTGACCTGACTAATATGTTCCTGGAGGGACGCTCCATATTCTTCCCATTGCGGTGGATAACCAGGGTGGACCGACATGTTAAACCTGGAATGAGGCTCATGTTCAAGTGTTTAAAGGCAGATTATCCTACCTGGCCATCTAGGGTGTATCTACAGAGCCCTGGCTCTGCCATCAGTGTTGATTCATGGGGAGACTTGAAAGTTGCAGCGAAGGGACTGAGATTGAAATTTGAAAAGATGTGAGCTATGAGAGTAGAGGAGGACTGCTGGAAGTCAAGGTGACCCAGGGAACCACCTGCTGTTCCTAGAAAGCCAAGTCATATGTATATTAAGCATTTAGTGAGGTCCCAGCAAGGGTCAGTCTTCAGAATTCCTGTTTATTAAATTGTTATAAAATTGAGTTAAAATCATGCTGTTAATTTCTGAAATAGGTTGAACATATAATGTGTTGCAAATAATATTATACAACTTTATAGTCACAATTAAAACTGTTTTATTGAAGTTGTTCTATGATACAAAATGTGTCATTTGTCTGATTTCGCTTTTAACATTCTGTTACAATCAGTTATCCAACTAATGTAACCTAAGTTTGCTGAGTCAATCATTTGTGTCAATGCCTCTTGTAGCAATATAGGCATGAACTCTCTCTCATTTAAGCCATTTCTTTGTAGATCTGGTGGTAAACCTCTGCAACCACCATGTAATGCAGTTTGGATAATCAAACAGATTGCGCCTAAGCTGTAGGTGTCTGCTAACCTGACTCCGCCAGATGGATTTGCTCTGCATATCCATCTGGAAACCTTCCGTTGAAGTAATTTTGGGAAGGGGTGAAAATACTGGTTAGCTGATTGGCCTATGTTGGTGATAGACGGGCCAAATAAACCAATCAGATCAACGAAGCATATGACGTACTAACAGAGCGACGACGAAAACACAACCACAAGCCAGGCTACTCTTGCCGAAACCAGTCGGGAGAAGAGCAAAAACATCTGAGAAAAGCCTCCAGAGCAGTGTTTTGCTCTTCTTTCAGTGGAGAAATACTCTGTAATTCCGATAAAACTTGCTCGATAGCCATGCTAACGCTAGTTTCATCGGCTGAAGCCGCCATGTTCTTTAGACTGAACTGTCGCGCTTCTCGTTGCGTCACACCTCAACCTGCCTCAAAGCCAACGCTGATTGGACGTTCGTTTGGTGAACTGCTCCAAATTTTCTTTAACGGAGAGTCTCCAGACTGATCTGTGAGTGAAACCTTGAAAGCTCGCGAGATCAGGATGGTCTCACGAGGCTACGTGTCTGCAGCTACTTCAGATTGATCAGAACCAGCAGGATGGATCATAACATGGAGAGGGATTCTGCTTCCTGCTGTTCCATGTGGTTCTTAGACAGCAGTGTAATGTCTCTGATGATCCGATGTTCTAACTGGTGGCTCTCCTTCTTTCTCAGGGGGTTTGAGCTCTTCAGAGCCAGCATCATGAAGAACGTTCACTTTCATCAACAGATAGAGAAGAAATCCCTGACACAGCTCAAGAAATCGTACGTTTTTACCTCATCAGCGCCGCCGTGCTGGAGGAGTCTGAGAAGAAGAATGTATTGAACCTATTTTCTTTCCTTTCCTCCCTCCTCAGGATGCAGAGGATCCGCGCTAAGCAGCAAAAGTACAAAGAAGGACAGAAAAGCAGTGAGATTTCTGCTGGAAGCCAGGAAGTTGTTAGTGATCTCAGCAGTCCAGTTGGTAAACGTTCTCCACCACTTCCACATCCTGCATGTTCCCTCTGTAATCCAAAGAGCATCACTGGTCAAACTGGCTGCAATGGTGGCATCACTTTATCAGAACAGCATTTATATCTATGAAGTCTTAGGAGGCATCTCACCAGTGTTAATATTTGTAGGATTCCCATTACTCTGCATTACTGTTTCTTTTTTCCACCTGAATCATCAGGATCTACAATATTAGAGCTTTCAAAACACGGCTTTCATTGATCACATGGTTTTGGATCTAATGTCAGCCTCTCACTGCAGAGACTCATGGGGAGCAGAAGAAATCAAAGAAGAAGACCTGGTACCAACCATGGATAAACCACGCAGCAGGTAGCTTACATCTCCATGGTAACGGGTTAAAGTATTAATCCCTAACCTAAACATTCAGTGGATTTATTCTATACGGTGGCAGAGGCCTTAAAAAACGGCATTTAATTGCCTCATTTTACAGCAAATTCTACATTTCCTGCAAATTCAAAATTACATGAGAAACACAAATTTAGACACAAATGTAAAATTTATACCAGCAAACATAAAAGTCAGGTTTGTACACAAACACAATAAATACCGGTTGAGAAAAATTGCAGCAGATAAGAAAAAGCTGCAGTCAAAGAAAACGGAGAGCAGCAAAATAGAAATGCCTTAAAACAAAAAAACAAAACAAAAATGAAAGCAAATGGAAAATGCTGCATGGAAAAACAACTTCAAGTTATGAAAAAACTGCAAACTAACGCTGCATAATTGAAACACTCCAAACCACTAGGGGGAGATGATCATCAACCCATGTAGGAAGTGACCAACCTAAGGCATAGACAGGATAATAAAGATTAAATGTTTATAAAAAATATTTTGAGGAAAACTAACCTTTGTTTTCTTCCCTCTCTACTGCATCCTATTAATATTCCTGCTAAGGTTGTCTTCTGTGTTTTTGTTGGCATATTAGCGTAGTTGATCGTCTCCCCCTAGTGGTCTGGAGCTCTTCAACTCTGCAGCGCTAGTCACAGTTGGTTATGCTACTTTCTCACTAAACTTGAATCCTTAAGAATTAAGATTTAGACAAATGGGCAAAAACCTGCAGTCTGTAGAGTCTGCAGAAGTTTTTGCACTGAAAAAATTTCAATGTAAGTTTTTCTCGGAAAATGTTTTTTTCTTTTATTTGAGCAGGTAGGTCATAAATGACCAATAGCATAAGGCTACATTCACAGTGCAGGCCTTGAGGATCAATTCCCATTTTTTTTTGTGAAATCCGATTTTTTTGCATTGCTGTTCACATTTGCAAATAAATGCGACTTGTATGTGATCTCCTGTGTGAACTGCATTCATTCAACGCAAGTGTCCCGCATGCGCAGTAGAGGATGCAATGACGTCACAGGCCAGCGTGCTCTGTGTTTACGGAAGTAAACATGGATGGTAGTGCCAGAGCGCATCTAGCGGTCTTTCCGTAAAAACTCAATCTTTTCAAGATGGTTAAACATAAATACTGCTCTCCGCATCATCGTCCACCATGGTTGTTGTTTTTCCTGCCACTTCTTTATAGCAAGACCCAGAATAGTGACCTTTGTCGGGTATTAATGGCATTTAGGTGGGATGAATGCGACCTGGCCGTTCAGACACAGGTCGCATTTGAAAAGATCAGATTCGTATCGGATTCAGGAGCACATAGCCAAGTGGCCTGGGTCGGATTGGAAAAATCTGATCTGTGTCAGACTGCCATGAAAAGATGTGATCCAGGTCGCATATGGGCCAAAAAATCGGATTTGGGTCACTTCAGGCTTCTGTGTGAACCTGGCTTAAGATAATTTATGTTGAAAACCGTTCATATCATCTTATTTAAGGGCAGAAATCCTCATTCCATTGGTAGATCATTTTGTTTTCCAGCTCAAATTAACTACAAATACACTTTTTTATTGAATAGAATATAAAATCCCTTTATTGTCCCACAATGGGGAAATTGTAGAAATTGAGAAATTAGGCTGTAGAGAGACTAAATGTTGGAAGCACAATGACTGTGAGTAGGGCTGCAACTAATAATTAAATTGAAAATCGATTCATCTGTTGATTATTTTTCAATAATAATCAGATAGCCAAAGGTTCCTTAAATAGGACTTTTTACCAGATTTAACCAGGTGAAACTCTAACTTTTCCACTTGAGGAGTTCTGGATTATAGAGCAAATTGTAAAATGCAAAATGTTTTGTTTTTTTTGGTATAATTCCTCCTCTAAGTGGGTTCCTCTCTCAGCTAAAGGCATTTTTTAGAGTCTTTATACTCCAGTTAAGGATTAATCGATTACTGAATAAGTTGATGATCATTGAAATAATTTATTAATCTGATTATCTGATTTTAGCCCTAACTGTGAGCATCTGAGCAGAGATGAATAATGCTGCCTTCTGCCCACAGTCATTCACTCTGGTGACTACTACCTGTTTGAATCAGACAGTGAGGATGAGGAGGATCTGACCTACGAGGAGAAAAAGCCTCAGACTCAGACTGCATGCCAGGTCAGAACCAGCAACCATTTCCCCTACTGTATGACGGAGATTAGCAGCTGCTATATGAACGTTGTATCCCAGTTGGCTTATCAGGCATGGGTGAGCAGCGTGAAGACAGCTCTGAGGGAACGCCAGAGACGCCAGAGACAGTGGAAGGCCATGAAAGAGAAAGAAAGGAATAGACAAGAACAAAGAGAGGAGGATCTTCATCTGAAGGGTAAGGCTCCGCTAGAAACGGATCATTTGTTCAAACTAAACCACGTTATTAATGTTCTCTGAAGAGAGGACAAATGAATCATGTCTGATGACTAACTGAACCGCTGATGGTTAAGGAACCATGACCTCATCAAGATGTTCTGGTGCTTTCTGTTTATGTAGCCTCTGCAGATGCTGTTTTTGAGGAGGCTGATGCTGAAGAAGAGGAGCCTGAGGAGGAGGAGGAGGAAGAGTCTGGTAGGTGAACCTGCAGCTGCCAATATTACAAAAATATTTTTAATAATAATGTTTTTGTAATTTGATGTAATCTGCTGACTGATGTAATCTGCTGACACAGATCCTCACACCAACTAATGTTTAACTGTTGTTAGCATGAACGTCTAGTAGGTCACATGCTCACAGTGTTTTTAATGACTGGTAAGAAGAAGGTGACCGGATTTCTGCGATCTAATCTGTTAGTGGCTTCTTTTCCTCTGGGAGCTCCTCTGCCTGGTAGCTGCAGCTGACTGCTCTTTCCTGTATCTTTCACGTAGCAGCGCATCAACTGTGCTGCGCTGTTTAACTCCACTCTCTGATTGTTCTGCCTTAAGTTCCTCCTTCCCTCTTTCTAAATGCTTGTTTTCTAGTCTGTATGTGTGCGTGCATGCTTGGAGCACGGGGGGAAAAAAAAAATGACGCTAGAGTACGGAGGTTACCAAAATTAATATTAGGCTACAAAACTAGTCCCAATTAAAAAACTAAATATTATCTACGCTAAAACAGGCAAAGCTTCTGATTGCAGTTAAGAAGCAGGAGAGGGTTTTCATTTGTGGAACTAGAGAAATGAAAGTAACCAACGTTAGGATTTCATTTATAAAACTAAATATTGTGAGTCAGACAGGAGTTCTGAAAACTGCTGTTAGAATGAACAAAGACTGTAAGCTATCAACATTTCTGATTCCCTTTCACCAATATTTCTTTGCTATTACTGTTTTCATTTCTGACGGCAGTTCAGGTATAAATAACAGCTGTTATTTCTTTTGTAGAACATAACAACACGAGAAGGATGCTAAAGATCTGCTACTTTTTGTTTTCCACATAAAACTAGTTCTATTTAATTGACTTCTACTTCTAGAAATAGGATTCCACACAGTCCATAAGTAAATAAGTGCAAACATTAATGTCTGGTAAATTTTTTACAATCTTGGTATAATTCCTGCTCTAGGTGGGTCGCTCTGTCGTCTAAAGGCACATTTTATTGGCCCTATACTCCAGTTAATTATCAATCAATTACTAAATTAGTTGACGATTATTTAAATAATCGATTAATATGATTGTTTTTTTCAGCCCTAGATAAAATACATGGTTTGTATTTTCCATCCCTTGAATGTATTATTTAGCAAGATACAGAGAGAGTGTATTAGATAAAAAAAATAAGAGTGGGGTTTACCTCTGTTTACTTCTGCAGAATTCTATATCTTCAAAAGAAAATGCAGGATAAATCCACATATAACAGACATATTTAGTCTATATTTGTTTAAACAGGCACGTATTTATCTACTGTCTTAGTTGCTAGTTATTTCAAATGCAAACCTTTTCAAAGTGGAAAATAGTCCTAATTCGTCATTCATCAGAGCCAGTGATGCTTTAAACATTGATAAACAGCATCTAGTGACTGTAGTGCTTATAAGATTTGTATCAATGTAGCAAGAAATGCTGCTGTTCTCTTTAAACAAAATGTGTGCTGATGCTCATATTAAGCATTAAAAAGAGCATGCATATTTTTGCAAAGGACCAATGACATCAGACCAATGAACCTGAAGACCAATGGTGTCCCTACCAAAGCTGAAATCAAACCTACGCTCTTGCTGCTCCTCATCTATACGCTAACGGCTGACAACCAGCTAGCTAGCAGCTGTTTCTGCGCGCAGAATGCCAAAGCTCTTTCTACCGTAATAATTGTCTACACACAACATTTCCCCCCCCATACATAAAACGGTAAAATCAGGGATTTTTCCGGGGACAGCTTTAGCCAGGGACAGGTGCTCTAAATCGGGGACATCTGGTCACCGTAAAGCCATCAGGCTTTGGTCCTGATCCAGGTGCAACCCTAGGAGCATGGAGGCTGCTTTATTCTCTTCTTCATTCTTTGTTAACCTTCTTCTTTGTGACGTAGTGCATGGAGAGATGGTTCAGAAGATCTTGGATATTCTGCGCTTCCTGTGGGCTATTATCTTAGCCATGGTGGACGGCCTGACCCAGTGGCTCAATCTGCTCACTAAACAGTACAGAGACACGTCCACGGTGCTGTGCAACGAGCGCTACTTCATCATACACAGAATCCAGCAGGTTAAACCAGAAAGGACTCAGGTCTCATCACCAAAGGTAGAGTAACTGAAGCACAAACATAAAAACAAAATGTATATTCTGATCATTGCAGCGTCGACCAGCCGAGTCCAGAGAAGACCTGGTGTCCCAGAACAGTGAGATCTTCTCTCTGAATACTTCTCTGGACCAAGAAGATCCAGAACACGCATCCGGAAGCAGGTCAGCGTGCTGTTTGGTCTCCATCACATCAGGGTTTATTCTGCCGACACTGAGATGCTGTTAGCATATTTGTGACTGTGAGGCCGGACGAGGTCCAGGCCGAGTCTTTGGGACTGACATGATCAGACAGAGGTGGTGGAGATGTCAGTGGGGGCGCTCCCAAACCCTCTGTCTGGAATGCTGCTCCGAGGAAAGTGAATGCTGGAGGAGTGGCAGACCTCCATGCAACCATGGCAGGTGTCGGCTGCAGGTCGGGAGAAACACGCCTCTGGGTCATTGATCATCTCCCCTGCTGGGAAAATAGAACTGAGGATTAAATTCAGGATTGAGCTTCTTATTTTAGGACCTGAACGGATGGCCTATATCGCTGCGGTTACAGAACATTTGCTCCATGATAAACATTTAATCATGAATGCTTGGGAAATAACTGAATACAAGGAAAATTCTCTGCTCATAATGAAATCTGTTTGATATTAAGGGGGAACAAAAAAAAGATTTGATAATTTTTTTCCCCCAATAAAATTAATTATTGCTGAAACATTTTTATTAAATTCCAACAATCTTTATTTCAAAATGTAATTCTTAAAATAAGCTTTCATTTCATAAAGAGATTATGTTGTTGTGGTGAACCACGCTGTCAAAAAACAGGCGCAGAGGAACTCTGGAGGGAGAAACACGTAATCATCATCAGATGACAGGAGATGATGATCAGAGAGAATCACTTACCTGGTTTAACAGTTCAGTCAATCCTCTCAATCAAAGACCATTACTAACATATTGAGCAAAAAAAGCCTAAAACACAAAAATAACAAATAATATGACAACAGAATAGCTTAAAATGCAACCCAAGTGGACATCTTAGATTAATTTGTTTAACACATTTTATAAAATGACTATGAACCTTTAAGCTTTCCACAATGATGCTATTAAAGTTTACTTTATAGCAATTATATAATATAAGTAATTCATATCTATGTATTATTTATGCAAGTAAAAGTTGATTCCATGAAAATTTCATGTAACTTTTTTCCATACAGTTTGGTTCAGACGGATGTGGTTTGTTGGATAAATAATCAAATAAATGTTTTGTGTTTGAGCCAGGTCATCTTTAACAGTCAGGAAAGACTTTCTTTCTACTTTCAAAATAAAAGTCTGACTCCTGTAGGATTAAACCAGACTCTTTATGTCCCACAATCATGGTTTATTATTTTTGCCATCATCATGTTGACCCCAGCTGGTGAACGCTTGAACAATGAGCACTCAGAGCCACCTGGTCAATGTGAAATTCAGCTTAATGAAAAGCAGAACTAACAAAAATACTCAGGGGGATTCTGTCACAGGAAAACAGGTAAAATATGTTACCTTATAAATTTGATACGAAAGAAAAAATATCCAACCACTTAGTAGGATTATGTTGATTTTTAGCAACAAAGATTTCTTTAAAAAAAAAATCACAATACTACCAAAAATCAAGTTTCATTCTATTATAATTCGGAATAAATTGATCACTAACCAAAAATCCTTCATAACCAATTTATAAGTAAACTCAAACTCTCAATTTATATCTGGAAAAAAAAGCCTAATAACTAAAATTTTTTTTTTAATGATAATGTCCACAAAGGAGTTCCATATCTGCTAAACTCAAAGCAGAGTCCTGGAAGTGTTTTAAGTCCAAAGTTCGTTCCAAAATGAAAAATCCAAAGGACAACACCCCCCCAAAAAAAGATTAGAAAAAAATTGGTACCACCAAAAATCCAAGAAAAATAAGATCCAGATCTCACCGGGACCATCTTACTTTCCCCTGGGCGGTGTCTTTTTGCACCGGGCGGCGTCCTCTGGGTGCAAACTCTGATGACTTCTCTTGATTGCTGTTCTGTAGCGCAGGGAAAAACTTTGATTGCCGATTTATCTTTCTTCTTTTATTTTTAAGTTGTTTTTAACATACAACCAAACAAAAACTCCCGCTGCACAGATCTGACAGATCCTCTACGGTCAACCCGCGCACGCCGACGCACACGCCCATTTTTATCAAAATGTTTTCTCCACACCAAAAAAAAAAAAGCATTTTAATACCCAACATCATTTTTAACCAGTGGAGATTCGAAATAATATTACTAATGACATAATAACTGTTCTACAAAACAGTTTATCTGTACACTTTAATGCACCTCATACAAAAAAAGAAAATAACATAGTGGTTCTGTTACACTGTTAAAGAACAAATATTCATAGGATTGTTCTCTAATGTTCCTTTTTCTAATCCTGTTTCTCTACCCTAAGCAGAGCGGAGACGCCGAGGCGCAGCAGCAATGGGAATCTTCTGACTGAAGAAGTCCTGCAGCCGGAGCCATTAAAGCTGCGACACTCCAGAACCGCCAGTGAGATCCTCTCCGACAGGTGAATCATTTGCAGTTCTTTGACCAGATCTCTGGACTCAGTCACAAATGATGAATGTTTCAGTCCTGATCTATGGTTTTTACTGCTAGCTTTTAAGGAGGCTGACTGCTTGTTTTTTCAGGGCTTTTTTTATCGAGGAGTTGGAGCAGAGCAGGGAGTTCTTCAACAACCAGAACCGTTTGCTGAGGCTGCTGATAGCTGTATACAACCTGCTGTCAGCCAATTCAGAGCTGCTCTGCTACCTGATTATAGTCCTGAACAACGTGGTCAGCGCCTCCGTCATATCACTGGTCCTGCCAATGCTGGTCTTCCTCTGGGCCATGCTGTCCGCTCCAAGACCCACTAAGAGGTTCTGGATGACAGCCATTGTCTACACAGAGGTATGGATTCTGGAGGACATCTTCAGACCTTTGAAAAGCAAAGAGATTTAGTCCCAAACAGAACCAGAAGGATCTGTCCATGATGAGATTAAATTCAGTAGAATGAGGATTTAGGTTTTACCATTCAGTGGTTTTCAGTGGTTGGAGGTCAGCAGATGTTAGAAGTTAGCACTTCTAAGAGCCATGGAGGCAGCTGTTACACTCCTTACCAGCTGGTGGCAGTAATGCACATGAAAGATGACATGGAAGAATAGATCGAAAGTTATACTGCGCGTGCTTTAAAAATATTTAAGAAAAAAAACAGAGAAGAGGTCTCGCAAAGCAATATGGGATATATTTGCTTGTCTAGTGACCATGGATCATCACTACTTTTCAAGGTGCATTGTGGGAAATTTTAAGTCCATTACTTTTTTATTCACTAGAGCAGAGGTCATGGTTTAGCGGACCGCGGTCCGGATCCAGACAACTTCACTTTCGCTGCTTCTCCCAGTGTTGCCAACTCAGCGACTTTGTTGCTATATTTAGCGACTTTTCAGACCCCTCCAGCGACTATTTTTCAAAAAAAGCGACTAGCGACAAATCTGGCGACTTTTTACGGCGTCACTGGCGGCTTTTGGAGACTCTTACGTGAAAGCATGAATCGTTCCTACTCTGCCGTGGGGCGCCTCCCCCATCCCAACCCCTGTTGGAGCCGCTCAGACCGCCACATACCGGCGGTGCGCTGTCACTGGGAATCCCCAGCAGCAGCTGCCTCAGGCCCGCTCGCCTCTTGGGGTTTTCCCTACTGTTGGTGGCGGCTGGAAGTAGATGTTTAACGTTTTTCAGGTACATGGTACAAACTGCAGGCACCGGGATAATAAAATCAAACATATTTTGCCGGCAGGTTTCTACATTTTAGGTTAATTTAGGCGTTAGTAAACTGTTTCAGGGGAGTGATCATAGCGCTCTGCATCAGCAGTGCTGTGTCTGTCTCCCTGCCAGCTCCCAGATCAGCTTCTCTGATTGGTTGATGTGGCGCGTCCAGCAGCAACAGTTACATTTTTCTACCTCCAGCAGCTGCTGCTTTTGAAATTTTGAACAATCACACAGCATCATGTGATGTATGTGCTCATCTAGTGACCATTGATTATCACTAATCGCTGTGTCCAAATATCCACCCTAACCACCATATAGGTCACTATAAAGTGGTTATGCCATTTTAAATGAGTTTCTAAACGTTTAGTCACTTAGGATCAGTGGAACAGTACTTTTTCTTCCACTAAACTTTAGTGGAAGAAAAAGTACTGTTCCACTGATCCTTGGAGCCCGTAGAAACAAAACCAAACCACGCTACAAATACAGGAAGCATTGATTAGAGCCAGAACCGGTTCTAGGACAGAATCATCTAAACCAGCGCTGTGCTCTACCTCTTCCCAGGCCATGGTGGTGCTGAAATACGTCTTCCAGTTTGGGTTCTTTCCGTGGAACAGCCTTTACGAGATGACCCTGAACGAAGACAAGCCCTTCTTCCCGCCCCGCATCTTCGGCCTAGAGAAAACCGACAGCTACATCAAATACGACCTCCTGCAACTGCTGGCTCTGTTCTTCCACCGGTCCCTCCTCATGGTCAGACATCAGTAGATTAATACCCTTTTTGTTGTTGAGACGTTGATATCTGTTCTCGGTGCGTATTTTAACCTCACATTTGTTTCTCATGGTTGACCCTGCTGGGTTCATCTTGGGTTAGATCACTGGAAAAAAAAAATCAAAATCTAGATTAGTCATTCTTTTCTTAAAATAAGTGTATTTGTTCTTGGATTGAGGAGGTAAAAGAGGCATTTTGCCAATGGAAAAAGATAATTTACACTTAAAATAAGAAAACAAAATTGCATTGTCTCATTTCAAGTGCATATTATCTAATTATCTTATTTAAAGAGTAAAAATACTCTTTCTATTGGCAAACTACCTCATTTACTTAAAGCTACAGTGTGTAATTTTTAGCGACATCTAACGTCCAGACTGCAGACCGCAGCAACATGAACATCTCCCCCCCACCGCTTCTCCCCCCCAACAGTACGGCGAGCGTTACGGGACAAAATGTCTTCCACGACGTCCGCATCACCTACCTTCTCAAGTGATGAGGTTTGTTTACATAGATAATTTTACAGATAGTATTTCATTAGTCTGTGTGTTCAGTACCGTCTCAGTTCATCTCTCTCAACTTGCCGTAGTTACTTTTGAGCGTAATGGGCGATCTAGCAATCGCTAGTTTGTTGGCTCTGCGCTGCCATAGCGCAAAGATGTCTGCCTCCATGGCTGCGAGACCCGCTCCTATGTAATTATAAATAACGAATTCCAAGGCAACGCAAATATTAAGGTTAAGAGGCTGAGCTCGTAGATGATGATAAATAACATAGTTATGTATAATATATTACATTTCTGACTGTATATCCCTGTAATTATTACACACTGTAGCTTTAATTTAAGAGATGTTTACTTATTTCTACATTGTTTTTCCAGTGATACCATAAGATGCCTGCAGGAGTGGGTGCGCTGCAAAAAAATTAAATAAATAAGTAATTTTTCTTAAAATAAGGGATTTTTTTTATTTAAATATGGAGGTGAGTAAGATACTTTGCCAATGGAACAATACAGTTCGCATTTAAATAAGATAAACAAAATTGCATTGTCTTATTTCAAGTGCATATTATCTAATTATCTTATTTAAAGAGTAAAAATACTAATTTTATTGGCAAACTGTCTCATTTACCTACTCAAATTAAGGCTAAATACACTTTAATTACAATTAAATACAATTTAAGAGATGTTTACGTATTTTTACATTGTTTTTCCAGTGATACCATAAGATGCCTGCAGGAGTATGTGCGCTGCAAAAATTGAAATACATAAGTCATTTTTCTTAAAATAAGGGATTTTTTTCTTAAATAAGGAGGTAAGAGAGACAATTTGCCAATGGAACAAGAAAGTTTGCTTTTAAAATAAGAAAAAAGTATTATGTTGTCTTATTTCCAGCGCATATGATCTAATTATCCTAATTTAAGGGTAAATATACTAATTCCATTAGCAAATCATCTTATTTACCAGCTCAGATTAAGGGTAATAATTTTTTACTTTTTCTTGATCGTTTGCGCAGTGTGCATCCATAACTACACTGTTAAGACGATTTAGCAATACGTAAAAAATCTTAAATTAGGTGTATTTACCTTCAGTGTTAGGTTTGTTTTGATCCTGGAAACGTGTCCAGGGTGTATCCCCAGCCCGCCTGTTGACAGCGACCCTTCCTTGACCCCTCAACAGGACAGGGCGCTGAAAAGACAGAGACACGTGAACAGGTGCTAAAATCATTAGCAGCAAACAGATCAGGAGCTGCAGCGACAGAACTGCTGCAGCCAGACGGGACTAGGACTGTGAAGGACCCTCCAGAGTCCAGAACGAGGCAGCAGGTGACCGATCAGACAGACGGTGATGGATGGAACAAGAGAAGCTCCAGAAATAAAAAGGGCTGAAAGATGGAAATGGAGAGCTGGCAGCCTCGGTGGGGCCTGTGGTCATCGGAGCAGTCAGGACCATGACCTTCAGAACAGAAGGTCCATCAGAGCAGACAGCTAAGAGCTGCAGGCGTCTCATTTAAGAAGCTTTATTATGACACAGGAGCAGGATGAGGGGTCACTGGAACCAGACCTGCTGAAAGGTTTTCATCAGGCAGAGAGCCGCTGACCTTAAAGCATGAGATAGTTTTCCTCTCTCACCACAAATCCTCTAAATACTGAACCAGATAAAGTCAAACTGAGCTCTCCTCTGGTGTCCGATGTTCAGTTTTCTTTCCAAACAGGAATGTTTGATGGAAGGGCTCATCTGTGAACCTCCTTGCTAATGCTCTGTCTTCACTCACAGCAATATGGTCTGTGGGACCACGAGGGCCCCCTGGAGGAGCAGGTTGCCTCTCCAGAAGATGGACAGAACATCAGAGCAGGAGAGGAAAATGGGAGCAGTAAGGGGGAAGCCCAAGAAGCTAAACGAAAGGATCAGGTAGTTAGCATCCAGAACATTGTCCAGGAAGGGAACTGATGGTGCAGTTTAATCTTCAAAGAGATTCTTTTTTTGTAAACGATTTAGGACAATCAAGAGCCAGGTACCAGCTTGGCCGCCGCCGCCGTGACGCGCCATGATGCTGCCGAAGATCTGTCTGCGAGGCCGCAGAATGAACGCGAGAAAGAGCCCAGAAACAACAATCTGGATCTGTTGGATGTGATGGAGAGAGATGGCAAAGAGCTGCAAGAGGAAGTACCGAAGAAAAACAGCAGCATCCGCCTCCGCAGAAAAAACAAGAAGGCAAAAAACCAGGACAGCAAAGGTTTGTATCACCAGGAGTTAACTGAAGTATTGGCAAGCTGACAGCAAGCAGCTAGTCATTGTTAGGAAGGGGGTTAACTGCTGAATCACAGCTTTTTCAATAATCTTCCTGATGAAGGGAGGTGTGAGACGAGCCTGGAGTTCTGCAGCAGCATATTCTTCAAGTTTCTCTTTTTCAACAGCAGATTTGATAATCGCTGTTTTTAGGGCCTGAGGAAAACACCTGACAAAATGGACGTGTTCCTGGTTTGGGTAAAATCAGATGTTAATAACAATCAGAGCCTTCAGGAGGCTGTGGGTCAAACATGCAGGCAGCAGGAGGAAGAGCTTAGTGGAAGATTTCTATCACTGGAAGTTTATTTGGTGAAATGAGGACTTTTTGTCAAAATATATTTATATATTAATATGTTTAAATCTTTATATCAGCAGGCTGCAGCTGTCCTTCAGAACCCGGTCTTATAAGTTGTTTGCTACCCTGATTCAGTTCAATTCAGTTTATTTCTATATCTCCAGTCTTCAACTCATGTTATCTCAGGTCACTTTCCAGATCCAGTTCAATCAGATTAAAGCTCCAAAGTTTTCGATCTAAGGAAAACCAGCTGATTCCATCCAGTCATTGACTTTGTAGGATTCTCTCCTCCTGGATAAACATTTTCACACAGTAGGAATTAGCTTGCATAGCAAAGCAATCCCTCACACCAAGCATGCATGTGGTGAATGTGGAGAGGAAAAATTAGGAAGTAACCTCCAGAAGCAGGCTCACTGTGTGTGTGGGGTGGGGGTGGGGGGTGGGTTGCCGAGGCTGGCTGTGGTTTAAGGAGACAGAAGGAGTCATAGAAAAGAACACATAGAACATAGAATCACTAAAAAACAAATGCTTTTTATGCTAGACATGGTAGCACTAACCAGCTCCACAGGTGTCTCTGTCTGGGAAAGAAACAGTTTGAAAGAAACAGTCCAAAGCTATCGCTGGTAGAGAAATGGAACTAAACACTGAAAAACAGGCCAAGCTCCAATATCTATAAACAAACATGGTGATGGCAGCAGCACAGCTGATAT
Source organism: Cyprinodon diabolis (assembly GCA_030533445.1). Classification (NCBI taxonomy): domain Eukaryota; kingdom Metazoa; phylum Chordata; class Actinopteri; order Cyprinodontiformes; family Cyprinodontidae; genus Cyprinodon; species Cyprinodon diabolis. The sequence goes on along the minus strand of CM060083.1, from coordinate 5,566,038 downwards.
TTCTCTCCAGGATGGAGTCACAGCCAAAAAGGAACAGACCAGATGAAGCTACTATGAGAAAAAGCAGAGATAGAATGAAGCAGAATTATGAAAATGGTCCCTATGTCCTCCAGCAGTCTAAGCCTATAGCAGCATGACTATAGAGATAGCTCAGGATAACCTGAGCCACTCTAACTAGAAGCTTTATCAAAAAGGAAAGTTTTAAGCCTAGTCTTAAAAGTAGACAGGGTGTCTGCCTCACGGACTAAAACTGGTAGTTGGTTCCACAGGAGAGGAGCCTGATAACTAAAAGATCTGCCTCCCATTCTACTTTTAGAAATTCTAGGAACCACTAGTAAACCTGCAGATTGAGAGCGAAGTGCTCTGTTAGGAACATAAGGAACAATCAGATCTCTGATATCAGATGGAGCTTGGCCATTTAAGGCTTTATATGTGAGAAGGAGGATTTTAAATTCTATTCTGGATTTAACAGGAAGCCAATGAAGAGAAGCCAGGATAGGAGAGATGTGATCTGTTTCTAATTGAAATGTTACCCGATACCATGTGAAGACGATTTTAATGGACTGTATGACTTTCCTCAGGTTGGGTTCTTTCCTGAACTTTAATGTTGTTCCCAGTTGGACCCTTGGTACCAAACTGCTTTTATGTTGGTTAGAGAGGGAACAATCATAGCTTTAGGTCCTTATGTTTGCTTACAGAGTTTTAATTTGCTTGTTCTGTTTTAGAGTCTCTGTCAGAGCTGGCAGAGTCCGCCACAGAACCAGAGAAGAAACCCAAAGACAAGAAAAGTGACGCCACAATGAGGTTGATCGCCGTGGGACACAAGATCCAACAACTCTTCGTCACAGGGTAAACCATCGAATGGGTCACTGGAGTTTTTTAAAACTGCCACCAAACCAGCCTGGTGACCTACTGTTGGGTTTTCTTCTTCAGGTTCCAGGGCGTGAAGCAGCCAGCTCAGCGTTTCTTCAGAAGCATAACCAAGGATAAATACCGGGCCTCCACTGATGTGTACGCCCTGATGTTCCTCACTGATGTCATCGATTTTGTCATCATCATCTTTGGCTTCTGGGCTTTTGGGGTAAGAGATGAACGGATTCCCTCAGGGAAACACAAATGAGTGCTTTAAACCTTTAAGGACGACCAGGACAAGTCAATTAGCTTTATTCTGGTTTGAATACAGCCACTATGCTTAAAGAATTACACAAACTTTGAGAAATATCCAAGCTTGTCTCAGAAGCAGGTGTTTAACCAGTCATTAGGAGCAGGAGCTAAACATGATCTGTGTCAGAGCAAAGGTGTTGGGCAGACTGTGTAGACTGAACTTAGTAAGGTTAAAATTAATACTGACCTTTTATAATAAACATCATCTGACTGATGTTCTGGAATATTAGCTCTGATTTTGGGTTTGAAGCTTTTTAGTTTACCAGACAGTTAAGGAATGGAAATAAACAGAATTAGTACACTGGAAAAAAATCAAAATCAAGATAAGTCATTTTTTTCTTAATAAAAGTGCATTTGTTCTTGGATTGAGGAGGTAAGAGAAACATTTTGCCAATGGAACAAGACAATTTATACTTAAAGCTACAGTGTGTAATAATTACAGGGATATACAGTCAGAAATGTAATATATTATACATAACTATGTTAATTATCATCATCTACGAGCTCAGCCTCTTAACCTTAATATTTGCGTTGCCTTAGAATTCGTTATTTATAATTACATAGGAGCGGGTCTCGCAGCCATGGAGGCAGACATCTTTGCGCTACGGCAGCGCAGAGCCAACAAACTAGCGATTGCGAGATCGCCCATTACGCTCGAAAGTAACTACGGCAAGTTGAGAGAGATGAGCTGAGACGGTACTGAACAATAGATGGCAGTATTAAAATTATCTATGTAAACAAACCTCATCACTTGAGAAGGTAGGTGATGCGGACGTCGTCGAAGACATTTTGTCCCGTAACGCTCGCCGTACTGTTGGGGGGAGAAGCGGTGGGGGGGAGATGTTCATGTTACTGCAGTCTGACCGCTAGATGTCGCTGAAAATTACACACTGTAGCTTTAAAATAAGAAAACACAATTGCATTGTCTTATTTGAAGTGCATATTATCTAATTATCTTATTTTAGGAGTAAAAATACTCATTGAATTGGCAAAATATCTCATTTACCTACTCAAATTAAGGATAGATTCACTTAATTTAACAAATTTTTACTTATTTCTGGATGTTTTTTCCAGTATAGATGCTCAATATGTAGAGTAGGAGTAGAAATCAGTCAAATGTAGTACTGATGAGTGTATTTCCATTATGCTAAACTGAATCTGATGAATACTTGAAATCCTGGAAAATAAATAATTATGAAGGAACAATGATATATATATTAATATACTCAATCGGTATATTGGCTTTGAAAATATCAATGCCTAGGGTCACTAATCAGCTTCATTCCTAAACTCACTCTGATAAGCTGTTAAACTTATGTCACTGTTAGACTGTTAAAAATTAATAACAAGTATTTAACATAACTTGTTGACGGCAAAGATATATGATACAATTTTTGGTATTGGGCATGAAGTGGTTAAATAAATTGAGGTTTCAGAAATGTCCAGAAATATTCTAATGAATCTAATGATTAATTCATCTTGCCTGTCGCTGTGGCAGATGGATTTTACACACTTGGCTGCATTGATCTGAGTCACATACTGCAGCAGAGCATTAGGGACATACTAAGACCTTTTTTATTCACATGAAGAAAATAATCGAATAAATGAAAGAGAATAAAAAAGTAACATGAGGAAAATAGTAATTAATACTTTTAATATTATTAGAGTAAAGAAATACATTTAAATTTAAAAAAAAGTCTTAAATATATTTTGCTATTCAGAGTTGTTGGAAAACCACAGATGGTTCCTCCTGCCTTTTGCATGAAGAAGAGTTAACCCTGACTGTTCTGCCGTCCTCCTCAGAAACATAGCGCTGCAGCGGACATAGCCTCCTCTCTGTCAGAGGACCAGGTGCCTGAAGCCTTCCTGGTGATGCTCCTCATCCAGTTCAGCACCATGATCATCGACAGAGCTCTGTACCTGCGCAAGGCGGTTCTAGGAAAGCTCATCTTTCAGGTTGGTTCCGCCCACCTTTAACTCGGGTATTCATGTTTTAGAAGCCTCTGCCTCCCAGCATCTCCTGGTGGCTCACCTGGTGCCCTTGCTTTGTTTCAGGTGATCCTTGTTCTGGGGATCCACCTGTGGATGTTCTTCATCCTGCCTGCTGTCACTGAGAGGTGAGCTCCCATGAATTCATTCTCGTTAGAATTGTTCTCATAGAGATGATGACAAATTTGTTCAAAGAAAATTTTTTGATGTTATCTCTGATGTGAGCCGAGCCTTACTTAACCTCTTGCATTGGCATGCTGAACTGTAACCCATCGCTTAAAAAAAACATCCATTTTGTCACCTCACCTGCTCACACATGCACTTGGGCCAAACCGTTTACTACACATGCATTTCATCTATCACTCACCTATCACTCTACAACAGTTTACTGTTGTAGAGTGATAGGCTCTGTTCGAAAACCTGGGCTGCATCCTCCAAGGACGTGGTCTACCTAGACTGGATCCTTTGAAGTCCTTGAAAATAAGGAGACCGGAAGAGTTTTGGCTGTGAATTCGAACAGGTCTACCCTTCCGCGGGTTTTACCGCCGTACGCTCTGTTGCTTAGCAACCGTGAAAGTTGACACACAAAGCAGGAAAAGAATGAATACCGAAGTTTTCAAAACTGTATTTTTATTTCCTTCTTTTTTATTGTAAAGTGAACAAAGACTACATTAACAAGAATCCAGAGTGGAATAAAGGTACCATCCACCAGGAGCAGGAACAAATAAAATCAAATTTAATGATAGAAACCTTAGTCAGTTAAATAACATGCTGCTGTCATTTTGCACATCTCTGATGTTGCTGTTATTTTCAAATATCCATCACTGTAAAAATGTCCATAACTGCATGTTGGTTATTTATTCTCCAGTTTTATATTGTTAAAACACTTTACAGAATTGTATTGTTTATATTTTAACTCTTCCCTATTATGTTATTCTTTATTCTATTGTGTGACCATTTTCAATAATCTTTCTGCTGCTGTAAATTTGCCCATTGTGGGACAACAAAGGGATTTTCTATTCTATAAAAGGGGTAGAAAGATAGAATATATCTGCAAAATCTCTAATATTCAACAACAAAAAATACTTAGTTAAGCATATTGTGCAAAACAGCAATAAAAAGATAAAAATCCTATCAGATTTACAGTCCCCACCCTGCAGATATATTAGAATCCGTCCTTAAATTACAGCCAAACCCATTTACACAGTAACAGATAAAAACCTTTAGATAAATCAAACATTACCGCCACATATCTGACTCAATAACCATTAAAACAACTATTTTCATTCACATCAGACGGAACTATTCACAGACTGGATTATATTAAACTGAACTTCCAATTTTCACCACTGTTCGGCGCCAAGTAATCTTTCCTCTGATCACGGCTTGCTTGGTCTCGCAATGAATCCTGGGATATCGAGGGATACCGAGGATACATCGGGCCCGTCCTTCAAATCAGGCAAAAAGAAGGACGCATTTTAAGGCCGCATAACGAGGAGTCTTGGAATCCGACCAGACCTCGGCGCCGCGCTATGACGTAATCTGCCTTCGAATCTGGTCTTCTAAGGACGCGTCCTAGGTTTTCGAACAGAGCAAGAGGCTCTATGCACAACTCAACTACTTTCTGAACCTAAGGCAGCTCTTTTGTTTTTTGTCTTTTCCTACTGGATGAACTAATTAATCCAGGTGTGCCTGACCTCAGTAACCATGGCCACACACACCTGGATTAATCAGTTCATCCAGTGATGAAGACAGGGAACAAAAGAGCTGCCTTAGGTTCAGAAAGTAGTTGAGTTGTGCATAGAGCCCATACTCTACGGCCGAATCCCAAACCGGACCCTAAACATTTACCCTCTGGTCCTATGGAGGCTCCGCCACATTAACGCCCGTCCCAAACCACTTAGTGGGCAGGGCGAGTGGACCATTCAGCCCTTAAATGGCGAGTCTGCATCAGTGCGAGCTTCCATTTTTTCCCTCCATTTTCCGTCTCGCTGTATCCCTACTGGGGTCAGGAGGGCTGATGGCGCTTATCTCCCTAGCTGATTACGGGTGAGAGGCGGGGTCAACCCTGGACAGGTCGTCAGTCCATGGCAGGGCAACACAGAGACAAACAGGACAAACAACCATTCACACGCACACCTAAGCAACCTCTAGAGAAACCAATTAATCTAACAGTCATGTTTTTGGACTGTGGGAGTAAGCCGGAGTACCCAGAGAGAACCCATGTATGCTCGGGGAGAACATGCAAACTCCATGCAGAAAGACTCTGTGAATCAAACCCAGAACCTTCTTGCTGCAAGGCAGCAGTGCTGCACTCCCCCACTGAGCAGCCCCACAACCAGAACTTTAACTAACACACTACGAAAAAAAAAATAAAAACTAAACTTACAACCAGGACTTTAACTAACTACGAAAAAAAATGTATATATATAAAAACCTTAAACTTACCACCAGGACTTAAAGGTTTTTATTACTTTTTTAGATGTTTGTCGGTTTCTGTATTAAAAGAGGAGCAGGTCAAACATCTGACAGATTTATTACCAAACTAACCTGCTGGAAATGAGGACCTGGACCTGCGCTGGCTGGCTGGACCGGTTCTAGTCCTGGTGGAGGAGATCCTGGTCTGACGTCTTCAGTTTCTCCATCTTCTCCAAGAGAACTGGCCACAGCATCTCAGTGGGGTTCTGACGTGGGGAGCTTCTTCACTGCAGTCCAAATGTTCTGATCTCATGGGTGTCATTTCCTAACTGCTCCTGGTTGGTTTTAAGGAGATGCTTCTGGACCACTTCGATCTCAGTGGTTCTTTATGTTTCTGTTCTGCTGGTGGAACCGGGAAGATCCAGAAGTCTTATTTGGACCATCTTATTTTTTTGAACTAAACGAGCTGAACGTGTTCTCTTCTCTGTCTGTTCCAGGAAGTTCAACCAGAACTTTGTAGCCCAGCTCTGGTACTTCGTCAAGTGTATTTACTTCGGGTTATCTGCCTATCAGATCCGCTGCGGTTACCCGACCCGCATCCTCGGAAACGTCCTCACCAAGAAATACAACCACCTCAACCTGTTCCTCTTCCAAGGGTACGAACACAAAGAGCCGCCGAGTCGGACTCTCCTTGGCTTTGAATGACTGCTTGTTTTTTTTGTGGGTTTAGGTTTCGTCTTGTGCCGTTCCTGGTGGAGCTGCGGGCCGTGATGGACTGGGTTTGGACAGACACCACTCTGTCCCTGTCAGACTGGATGTGTGTGGAGGATATCTATGCCAACATCTTTATCATTAAATGCAGCCGGGAAACAGAAAAGGTACGAATGATGAGAAATATTACAGCAGGCTGGGATTCTTCTTAGAAATTATCCAAAAAAGGAGAAAGACAAAAAAGTTAGGCTGATGGGACAAAGGAAAGAAGGCTTCACCTCCTGTCCAAACATCATGACCAGAGATGTGAGAAAATTAATAAACAATAAACAAGAAGCCATTTAATAAAAAAGGACAAGAAGGATACATTAAATCACGTCCGTTGAATTTAAATTTCCATGAACACATGAAAGAAAGAAGCTGCAACTTAAACAGTCAGTCAGATGTCAACATTCAATTCGAATATGACCATTGGCCAGACATAAACATCACATTTGGCAGTTCTTTAAAGATAATCATCTTAAATTGCTCAATTAAAATACATTTTTCAAACCTTCAGTTCTCTCCTCCAGGTTTCCTCCACTGCTCTCAGCCACCGCTCCACTTGTCTCCCCAACATCTTCTAGATTCTGGCTAGAAAAACAGCAGCGGTTTACAGATTAATTTAATGTTCCATTCACATTGAAAATACAGATTGTGAATGTTCAGCAATGCCTGTACGCTCTAAACTAATTCTCATGTGTCATGACAACTTTAAAGGCAGAAAAATGTTTGCGCTACAAACTAGTTTACCTAGTTTTGCTTGCTATCAGTATGTCCAGAGATTAGGACTTCTACATATTTGGTGACACAATGGTGAGCTTAGAAAAGGTAATGTCTTCTGATTTTGACTTACCTGAAGCGTTAGTTTTTGTTTAAAGCGTCCTCACCTGCGCCGCCGGTTGCGCCACTGAGGTCCCGCCCCGCTATTTCATCGAAAACCGGCTACCCGTAAGCGCACAGCCTGCCAAATGTTGAAAAGGCAATTTTATTACCATTACTGCTAATATATAATACAAATGTAAACATTCAGTGATAACATGTTACAGGTTATGGGAGGATGGTCATTTAGGAAGGGGGATGCCATCCCCCCTCATCCCCCCTTAACTAGATTACTGCTTGTATCAATATTCTCTCATGGTTTTACACATAAACTTCATTTGACCTTTAAAAGCATTTAAATTAGGTGTAAGTATGGCTCCTTATTAATGAGAAGAGGAACAGTAGAAAAGTCAGTGATGTTAATTTGGAAGTGTTGCATAAGACTGGTGTTTGAAAATGAATCCTCCGATGTCCAAGGTGCACTTTAATGCACCATGAGGATTTCTGTGTTTTATAAAACTACATTCAATCATGTTTATTTTCTTAAAACCAATCACTGAATATCAACAATCTTCTAAAGGCAGTTCTTAAACAATATTGTCATGTTTTTGAGGCCCTCGCCCCTGACTCCAAGGGGCCAGCAGTTTGGAGCTGGAAAAATCTCAAATAGACTTCACTTTCAAAACTTTTAGTTTCCAAATTCCATTCTGCTTTATTTTAGTTTCAATATATATTTTCCAACAAAATTTTTTGACTTTATGGCCCATACAGGGGTTGACGTTAAGGATTTTTACCACTTGCCCTTTGGGCAAGTGACTTTCACATTTCATCTGCCCAGAAACAATTTTTACTTGCCCAGTATAATGTTTGATAAATATAGTTCCTAATATTCATTTTTGTATATATATCAATGAAACATGTTTGTTTTTTAAATGTTTTTTGTGATTCAGTATTTTTTAAGTTTCCAGGTTCCTGGTGTGTATCTGCATGCGTCAGATAATGAACTCAAGCCTACATTACCGTGTTAACATGCTTTTTAATCCTTCCTGCACATTCTTTTCAAACTAAACTTTGCTTTAAACTCTTGTGTCCTTGGAAAAATATAAATTGTAATGTTAAAAATCTAAAAAAAAAACTTGACAGGTTAAAAACTTAAGATAAATCACAAGAAAGAAGTCAATGTCACAAATGAATAACTTTTATTTTAGACTCACGGTATGTTTATACAAGATAATACTATTAATATAATGTGACTTTTCTAGAGAATCATTATACATAGTTATTTATACAGCGTTTCCACAGTTTTACATAATTTCAGAATTCCCTGACTTTTAACTGCTTCAGTTAAATTAGTTTTCCCTGACAAAATAAATGCAGCAGAAAGACAATAATAATAACATAACAGGTCACCAATTTAACATGTTTAGCTCTATAACATTTAAATGCACCTCTCCAATGTCTAAGAGAAAAACATTTAATGAACATTTTTTAATGTATGACCTGCATCACTGTACAGAAGCTTTCTAGCTTGTTTGTTGTTTTGGTTACTACATCAAAATTACAGCTAGGGGGACAAAAATCACGCCATCTGGCGGAAAATCACCCGCCTTTTTAAAATCACGTGAGAATGTATACAAAACAACAAAAATGGCGCCGGCAACGCTTCTGGGTCGTTTTCAGCGAATGTCTGTGATTTTAATGTAATTTTGAGTGATAAATAATTTTTTTTGCGATCATTGCACTCTCCCGACAATAAAAACTACTTGCCCTGGGAGATCAGGCGATGGTTAATATCGAGCCCTGCCATATTTAACTCCATATAGTTAGATGTGTGAACACAATGATACATTCAGTGACTGAATGCAGCTGCAGAATTCCTACATTTGTTTTTAATCAGGATTTAACTCTAAAAGTTCCCGATGAGTTTCTGTGCTCCTTCGTTCCATCGCTGCAGTTAAAATGATAAAATCTTGAAATGTCTCATATTTTTATGATCTGTCTCCTTTTTCCAGAAATACCCCCAACCTAAGGGACAGAAGAAGAAGAAGATAGTGAAATACGGCATGGGGGGACTGATCATTTTCTTCCTAATCTGCATCATCTGGTTTCCCCTTCTCTTCATTTCATTGGTCAGATCGGTGGTGGGTGTTGTCAACCACCCCCTCGACGTCACAGTCACTTTTAAACTGGGCGGCTATGAGGTAATTTGACATTTTTAGATCAATTAAAGTAAAGTTATGTTCAATAAAGGGTGTTCTCAGTTAAAACCGAACAAAGTCCGTTTATCAGACGTGAAATTAAAAACGAAATGAGATCAGTTATTAAAGGTGGATCTGCAGGCTGGATGTTTGATCGGACATCATTACCCTGAACATAACCTCTAACTGATGATGGATGGTTACCTGCTCGCCTTGAGCTCAACAGATTACTTCATATTTGCAGATATGATTCTTGATATTAAATATTTGATAAGATCCTTCACCCTGAACGCAGCCTGGTGTCCCGACAGAACCACTGATCCATCTCCTGAAGGTTTATTTTCAAAGCATAAAATGATTGTTAATCTTTTCAATTCTTCCTTTTCTTCTCCTTTAAAGGAAAAGTCCTGTCAGTAAGGAATGATCAAGGGATCATTATTTATATCTAAACTAATACATTCGCAGTGATTTAATGAATTTAGCATTAATCCCTGCAAAAACGATCTAGAAATAATTCAAAATGTCTTAAATTAAGTGTATTTGCCCTCAATTTGCCCTCGTAGTTAAATAAGATGATTTTCTAATGGAATGAGGATTTTTACTCTAAATAAATTTGATGAGATACACTTGAAATAAGACAATAAAATAGTTTTTTACTTATTTTAAATGTAAATTGTCTTGTTCCAACACACCCTCAATTTAAGAAAAAATGCACTTATTTTAAGATTAATTTAATTATCTAGATTTAGATTTTTTCCAGTGTAATTTAAAGACTTTAAAACCTTTGATGTAAACATTGGAGCATAAAAAAATGTGTCAGTAGATGAAGTGCTTTGTTTACCCATCATGCACCTGTGTGTTCCAGCCCCTGTTCACTATGAGCGTGCAGCAGCAGTCCATCAAGCCCTTCACAGCCGCCGAGTACGAGCAGCTCACCAAAACCTTCGGAGACAACGCAGTGCGTACCGCCATCTTTATCTGTATTGAATGCTCCATGCCGCTCGGTACCGGAGCGTCTCTGAATGTGGACCACTGAGGTCTGGGTGTGCTCGCTTTCAGAAAGCCATGCAGTTCATCACCCTGTACAGCTATGAGGACATCGTGACGGCCATGATTGAGGGCAGCTCAGGATCCGTGTGGAGGATCAGCCCCCCCAGTAGGCAGGAGGTGGTCAAGGAGCTTCTGGGAAGCCCTATGGACCTGACCCTCCGTCTGGCCTGGACCTTCCAGAGGTTAGACTTCTTTCTTCTTCGTGTGTTTGACGTGTGCAGCTGCAGGTGGGACACTGGGAAACAGAACCTGGTGTAAATCCCACCTTCTCTGTGAATTTGTTCCCCCACAGGGACCTGGGTAAGGGGGGGACGGTGGAGCACACGTTTGGCAAACACTCGATCGACTTGGAGCCTGGGAACCCGGTCAGAGCAGAGCTGGCATCTCTGCTCATCGGCAACCGGACGGAGCCTGTGTAAGTGTGTGACAGTCCCACATAGAACGGAAATCCTCAGGTTACAGATTCAGTCCTAATAGATCCGCCTCGTTCTTCCCGCAGCCTGGTTCCCAATATGTTCCCCAACTACATGCGGGCCCCAAATGGAGCCGATGCCAAACCCGTCAGTCAGCTCTACAAAGGTCAGAACTCTTCCTTTTTTCTAATCTACATCTCTGGTTAAAGGCTTTGACACCGAGAATAACAAAGCATTAAGGTCTGGTTATCCTCCTGCAGCAGAGCGTCGCAGTGAGCTTGTCAGATATTTTTGATTTATGCCCGATATTGAAGCGTGGTCTGCGCTATGTTATTCCACGCCACAACGCAAGAGGGCCAATCAGGAACTAGCTGTGGGTCTAGATACGGCCGAGGCGGTGAGGAAGGGGGGACAAGCTTGTGCGACAACGGAGGGACATGAGGGCGAAAGAGAGCGGGGATCCAGGTGGAAAAAGGGTCCCAGCATTCTCACACATCTTGCACTTCTGGTCCAACTTCACGAGTCGTTTTCCACAATGGTGGTCATACAAACAAAACAAGCCAGTAAGGTACCAAACAGGAAATACACATAGAGTAGAGCAGATGTAGATTTGACCAATCAGAGGCCTCCTGTCTGCGCTCACCTACAATTTTGGAGAGGTGCAGCAGAGTGTCTGCGGAAGGGGCGGAGCCACATTTGCGTTCACTGCGACACACATGCAGACCACCTGGGTTCTGAGTATAAACCAGCCTTTAGACTGGAGACGCAGTTTAAGACTTGAAAACCAGTAGATCCAGTAGATCCACTGGTAGAAGACCATGATGGATCTGAGTCAGATTAACATGAGCAGTGCGCTGACCATGATCTCTGCTGCCCCCTGTGGTCTGTCCCAGATTAAGCCGAGCACACACTGTATGATTTTTTGCCGTTTTCGGGCCGATTCTCCGGCCGTGTGAGAATATTTTTTTATCGGGCCGACCATTCTAAAAAAAGGTTAAAAAACAATCCACTGGACTTCCAAGTTTGAAGACGTTTCACTTCCCATTCAGAAAGGTTTTCCAATTCAAAATGTGTACCTGGATGACTGAGATTCTTCACCAGCGGATTGGGCCTCATGGTGCGTCCTGCGTGGTGTAGTATACAGGGGATAACGAGGGGAAATTGGCCTCTAACGACCACCTCCCGATCAGGAATCCTAAGGTCAGGAAAAAATCAAACATGTTTGAAATCCAGTCGGCCCTCCTGAGGTGTTTGTGGGTAAATCCTTCCATTGAAGCAGAGCTATGAGCCGATTTACCAGAACCTTGTGCACTGTATATGTGCAAACAAGATAGTTCTTCTTCTTCTTCCAGTCCGACCAGCACCATCTCTCTGCGCTGAGTCTGACGTGCAGTTTTTAGACGTAGCAGGTAGATCGCATCAGAGCGTCGGGTCGCACAGTGTGAGAACAAACATGGTGAGCTGGGAACTTTTCAACCCTGCGTTTCATCGTACAGTTTGAGCTGTAGCTGCGTGCAACGATTGAAAATATCGTACATTGTATGCCTGGATTAAGTGGAGGATGTTTTATGTTGGAAAACAAATGTAACCTTTATATTTATGTTTCAAATAAAAAAAAATCAACTTTAAAAGAAATGTGAGAAAGAAAAAGCGTGAGTTTTTGTGGTTCTTGCTCTCAGAACATCTTTAACCGTCTGCAGATGATGAAGATGATTACCAAGACATCACTCTGTCCCTGATGAGTGACCGGACGCCAAACAGCTCAGGGAACCAGGAGTGGTGGGACATCGCCATCGCCAGATGCAAGCCGGCGTCATGCACCGTGCTCCCCATGGTCATATTCAATGACAAGGTTAGCCCGCCGAGCCTGGGCTTCCTGGCCGGATACGGGTAAGAGCCACGCCGTCTCCCAACTTCTGATTCACAGGATGCTTCCTTCCTCCTGCACAGAAAAACAATCTTATAGTAGACAGACAATAAGAAAGAGCTGCAGGAAAATCCATCTGCCAGCTTTTTCCAAAGATTAGAGCCAAGAAAATAAAGGATTTAATTTAAACAAAGAGGTCTGGTTCAGAAGTCCAGGAGGACATGTCTGATAAACCAAACCCTTTATTACTATAGAACAGCAGAGAACATCAGACTGAAGCATGGTGGTGGCAGCATCATGCTGCTGTGTTCACTTCTTAAGATGCAGCTGATGGAGGACTTTCTTAATGCTTCCAGAAATCAGGACAGTTTTGAACAGGATCATTTCTGGAGATTGTTTTCTGATTAAAGGTCATAGCTAAAACTTTTTCATTAAAACTATTTTTCAAAAATAACCTATCCACAGAATATTGCAGAAAAAAATCTAGGGCAGAGGTCACGGATTAGTGGACCATGGTCCGGATCTGGACCCACCTGCTGGCTTATCTGTGACCCAACCTGATTTAAAACATTTATAAATTACTGCATGTTGTCCGACTACAGTGTCTAACTTCACTTGCACCGCTTCCCCTGTTAATATGGTAAAGCCCTCCAGAGCGTCCGGCTCCAGGCTACATGTGATAGAAATGATCCAATGAGCTGCTGTCAGTCTGGGTTGCTGCTGCTGCTACTTTTAAACACAGCAGGCAAACCTGTGGCAAGCCGGGCGATGGGAAAGAAGGAGAAGACGATGAGAAAAAGAGAGCAGAGAAAGTGTGGACTGCTGGAAGAACTGTGGTGAACTGGTGAAAGAAAAGTGAAATGGTGCTCAAAGATGACCCTGAACATTTAGAGGATGTTTGGCTCAACCTGCTGCTGTGAAGCAGGATTCTCCACCATGAACAGAATAAACAATAAATATGGATCCAGGCTCAGAATGAGCTCCTTGATATGTGCTTTAGAATGGCTTAGTCTCCATTCAAACCAGGTTTAAAGCCTTGCAGGGCAGCATAAAGCCCACTGCTCTCATTAAGACAGGAAGAAAGAAAGAAAGAAAATAACAAACGGTTTGTGGATTGTTTATCAGGAAATTGTCTATACAGGTGCTGGTCATAAAATTAGAATATCATGAAAAAGTAGATTGATTTCAGTAATTCCATTTAAAAAGTGAAACTTGTATATTATATTCATACATTACATACAAACTCATATATTTCAGATGTTTATTTTGTTTAATTTTGATGATTACAAATGACAACAAATGAAAATCTCAAATTCATCATATCAGAAAATTAGAATATTGTGAAAAGGTTCAAAATTGATGGCCCCTGGTGCCACACTCTAATCAGCTAATTAACTCAAACCACCTGCAAAAGCCTTTAAATGGTCTTTCAGTCTAGTTCTATAGGCTACACAATCATGGGGAAGACTGCTGACTTGACAGTTGTCCAAAAGACGACCATCGACACCTTGCACAAGGAGGGCAAGACACAAAAGGTCATCGCTAAAGAGGCTGGCTGTTCACAGAGCTCAGTGTCCAAGCACATTAATAGAGAGGCGAAGGGAAGGAAAAGATGTGGTCGAAAAAAGTGTACAAGCAAGAGAGATAACCGCACCCTGGAGAGGATTGTGAAACAAAACCCATTCAAAAATGTGGGGGAGATTCACAAAGAGTGGACTGCAGCTGGAGTGAGTGCTTCAAGAACCACCACACACAGACGTATGAAAGACATGGGTTTCTGCTGTCGCATTCCTTGTGTCAAGCCACTCTTGAACCACAGACAGCGTCAGAAGCGTCTTGCCTGGGCTAAAGAGAAACAGGACTGGACTGCTGGTGAGTGGTCCAAAGTCATGTTCTCTGATGAAAGTAAATTTTGCATTTCCTTTGGAAATCAAGGTCCCAGAGTCTGGAGGAAAAGAAGAGAGGCACTTCATCCACGTTGCTTGAAGTCCAGTGTAAAGTTTCCACAGTCAGTGATGGTTTGGGGTGCCATGTCATCTGCTGGTGTTGGTCCATTGTGTTTTCTGAGGTCCAGGGTCAACGCAGCCACATACCAGGAAGTTTTAGAGCACTTCATGCTTCCTGCAGCTGACCAACTTTTTGGAGATGCAGATTTCATTTTCCAACAGGACTTGGCACCTGCACACAGTGCCAAAGCTACCAGTACCTGGTTGAAGGACCATGGTATCCCTGTTCTTAATTGGCCAGCAAACTCTCCTGACCTTAACCCCATAGAAAATCTATGGGGTATTGTGAAGAAGAAGATGCAATACACCAGACCCAACAATTCAGAAGAGCTAAAAGCCACTATTAGAGCAACCTGGGCTATCATAACACCTGAGCAGTGCCACAGACTGATCGACTCCATGCCACGCCGCATTGCTGCAGTAATACAGGCCAAAGGAGGCCCAACTAAATACTGAGTGCTGTACATGCTCATACTTTTCATGTTCATACTTTTCAGTTGGCCAACATTTCTATAAATCCTTTGTTTTTATTGGTCTTCAGTAATATTCTAATTTTCTGAAATTACTGGAATTACTGAATTACTGAAATCAATCTACTTTTTCATGATATTCTAATTTTATGACCAGCACCTGTATACTAAACTGAACGAACACTTTAGATTTTAATATGGAAAAATTTTCTTTTTTTTTCTATTTAAAAAGTCAATGTATGCATAATATAATATATATATAATATTAAATTCTGTTTAAAGTTACGGATTCTAATTAAAAATGTCTCCTGACCTTATGATGATGATTTTCTTTATTTGGACCCCGCTGATTTTTATTTGGTTACCCCTGATCTACGGTATGGAAATAATTGTGTTGTGAAATCTAAAACTGTTTACTTATGGTTACCATGCCAACGTCAGGACCAATAGGAGGAGTAGATTAAAGTCACATGAGAACGAGCTCAGGCCTTTAGTTCAGTCTGCGAAATCGCTGTTCCCTCTGACCTATCACAGCGCAGGAGGCGGAGCTTATCCATGTGTGACTCTCTGTGCCAGAATTACCCATGATGCAGCGGCACGTTTCTGCTAGCATAGCAGAAATAATTCAATCAAATATTACAAATGTTCTTAAATAATGGAAAGCAAAATTATTTCCCACGTATAAGAATGGTTTCTACATATTTAAAAATATTGGCATAAAAATTCACAATTTTATCATCAAAAGGAATTTTTGTTTTTAGTATAAAATTTATTATACATGCAAAAAACCGAAACAAAGAAATACTCCTGGAGGCCCTAAACCGTATCAATAGGAAAAAAACAACTTAAAAGCTGAAACATGTTTGAGTGATTAAAGATGGCTCCCTGACCTCTGCTCTCCTCCAGGATCATGGGTCTCTACGTGTCCGTGGTTCTGGTCATTGGGAAGTTCGTCCGTGGGTTCTTCAGTGAGATCTCCCACTCCATCATGTTCGAGGAGCTGCCCTGCGTGGACCGGATCCTGAAGCTCTGCACAGACATCTTCCTGGTTAGTGTGGATCGGCGCCAGCAGCTGAAACCGTTTTAAACAGAACATCAGACCAAACCGGTCCAGTTTGGTCCCACCAGAAACTCACGCTTTTGATCCCTCAGATTCAAGTTTTACAAATGCTGAGGTCACTAGAACCTGGGACTTCTGGTGCGGTTCCCCCCCGGGGTCCAGAAGGTCCTACATTTATGTGTGGATGTCCCTCCATCGAAGGTCTGCTGTGATGGGCAGAGCTGTTTGTTTCTGATTGGAAATGAAACCAAAAAAGAATTTGAAACATTAATTATTCATTAATTCATGTTAAAAAACTCTTCATCGCGGCAGGCATCTTCTGTGGACGGTCTTTAGCTCCTGTCTAAACGTCTGCCCTAACCCCCAAATCCCTCCTATGTAGAGCGGGGACTATATGGTGAACTTTATAGTGAACTCAGTTAACTGACCGTTCTGTCAGATGATCACTACTTTTTGCTCCGTTGGTCATGTAACTCCGCCTCCCAGCACGGTGCCTCGCCATCTTTGTTATCAGTCGCCACTGTCGGATAGCGTCAGCGGGCTGCTGTCACAACAAATCCCATAATGCTTTGCCAGGAGAGCTCTCTACGCAAAGCATTGTGGGATATCTCTGCTCTTCTAGTGAGCATGGATGGTCACTACTTATCAAAGTGCATTGTGGGAAATTTGGAGTCTACTGCTTTTTCATCCACTAGAATTTCAGGCACATTATAAATGGTGTAAACACTATATGCTGATTAGTGCGGATGTTCAGACACAGCCTTTGTCTCTATTCGCTCACCTCTAAAGGTCAAAAGGTTAATCAGCCATTAAGCGAATTATGGGGGCGCTGGCTGAACTTTTGACCTTTGACCTGTCAGCTTTAAAACACAACTAGCATAAACATTTGACTTCATGTTTGTATGATGTGCAAGGAGGGTTAGACTTCATTCGGGTATAAAACAGATTAGATCAAGAATCGAATCTATAGAGTGAAGTTTGTTCCATTATTGTTGCAACCAAAGAACATGTTTGGTTTGGATAAATAAATCCAGAAAACTTTGAAAAATGTATTCATCAAACGAAGGTGTAAGGAGGAACTTTTCTGTTTTTTTCCATTTTTACTTTATATTACATTTTCCAAATATTTCCCTCATGTTTAATTTTTGTTCATATTTGTTTTTTCTTTTACTTTATATTACATTTTCCAAATATTTCCCACATGTTTAATTTATTTTCATATTTGTTTTTTCTTTTTTTTCCAAATATAACTTTTCCAGACTGATTCTCATAAACTGCATTTTATGCAGTTCTACAGATCACATTCTCTTCACTTGAGGCAGGCTTTCCTCTGGAGTGGGAGGTGAAGATGTATTTCTATTGGTCTGCTGGACGTTAGCAGCAACATTTTTATTGGCCGAGAGCGAGAGCTAAGATCGGCTTGAAAAGAAGAGAATGTAAAGTGTAATTTGGAAAGATGCAATCCATAAAACTCAATATGAAGAAGAGGGAAAAAAATAAAAATTGAGAAAATAGAATTTAGAATAATGAAATACAAAAAAAAAAGAAATTTAAATCTGAAAATACAGCCTTTTTTGTTCAAGATGTTTTTCAAAGTTTCCTTTCTAGATTTTTTCATATTTTCGTTTACAAAATCTTTTTATAGCTGCAACAATAATGGATCAAACTTCACTCCATAGCGCTAAACAGGAAGGGTTTTTTCTGTGGTTGGTTGCGGTCCAAATAACTGCTTTCTGTGTGTGAAGGTTCGGGAAACAGGAGAGCTGGAGCTGGAGGAGGAGCTCTACTCCAAGCTGATCTTCCTCTATCGGTCTCCAGAGACGATGATCAAATGGACCCGAGACATCCACCTCAGGGAGCAGGACTGACCCGATTGGCCGCCGGAGGCTGTGGCTTGGCAGGCGTGGGACTTGAACGCTCTCCTCATGCTGGACTCTTTGTGTTTTTGCTGCTGCTGATCCGACCGGACTCGGCACCGTGCCGTCGGAGCGAGGCCTGACGGCTGGACTCCTGTTGGAGCTTTGAACTGGGCTGTGTTTGTAGAACCAGCAGCTATATTGGGGCGGTACCTGCTGGGGGAACTGGCTGCTGCTCACATGACCACCTCCAGCCCAGAGGGGCTCAGAGGTCCCTGGAAAACATGTGTTAAATATAAGATGGCTCCATGAAGATCCCAGAGCTTCATCAGCTGCAGAGCAGCCTTGCTCCATCTAGGTGGTCTAGGTCTAGGTGGCCTCGAGCAAACCTCAGACTACACTAGGTTCCAATTTCTTATACAAACTGGACTGAAGAATCATAAAGATGAAATGTTTTGGTTTTCAGTTTAACTCATTGACCTCAGTCACCTGGACGATCAACTTAAGGAAAACTTTACGTTCCACATTTTTCAGCAGGTTTCAAACAATAAGGGGAAGAAAAAGGATCATCGCTGTTAGAAATAGTGCTGTGGTTTGGAGAAGGGATGAAAACTTTGAATATTTCACTCCAACTGAAGCATCAGAGTCGTGATCAGAGGCTTATCAGGACCAGCGACGGGTTCAAACAGAAAAATTCATCAGATTAAGGGAGCAGCTGCTAAATTACCGTTTAAATTAGCAAACTGCCGGAGTCCAACCGACTGAACGGGTTCTGACCAATAGAAACGCTGTTGCTAGGTCCAAACAGAGCAGACTCATTTCTATTGGTCCACGCAGAGACCAATCAGAAGGCTAGAGGGGGAAACTCTGATAAGAATCCAGTTTGTAAAACTCTACATACGGCTTCACCTGCCACAAAAGCCAAACAAATCAAATAATTATATTTGTTTGGAATTTGGAAAATAAAATCTGAAAACGAAGAAATTGAAACGTTTTATAAATAAAGAATTATGAAATAAAATTATGAATAAATATAATTTGGAAAATAAGATCTGGAGAAAAAAGTACATAAAAAAACACTCCTCTAAAAATCAACGGTTAAAGTTATGCATACATGTTCTAAATTACTCTGAAACATTTGTTGATTGTGAAATCTTTCATTTCTAAAACACATAATCCTCAAAATTCTTTTTATATCTCTGCTTTCAATACAATTGGATGGGATTTCTCTGTGTAGCATCGTTAGCATAGAGCGAGTCGGTCCGTATAGCCTTCCCTCCCTGCTGCCGTGGAGCCGTACCTTCTGTGGAGCGATCATCCTCATGCTGGACGCAGCGTCGCCTCGGCCTGCAGAGAACACCTCTGTGCTCAGAAACAGAGAAACTCGTGGTGCCTTCAGGGCCCCACTGGGGTCCAGGTCAATCTGATCTCATCTCATATGCAAATGGAATTGTAATTTTGATATTAACACTATTGTAACATAAAAAGCTTTTTTAACAATTAAAGTTACATCTGTTTATTTATTTAAGGACAGAAATAAAAACTTATGGGAGTTTGCTAAACAAGCAGCATAAAAATTCAAGCTAATTGATTAATAGCAGGAACTAAACTACAAGCCTTCCATGAAATGAATCAGTTTTCATCTATGGTTGGATTATAATCCCAAAGACAGATTAATATAATTCTATGCAAAGATCTGTTTCTAATCCAGTGGTGCAAACTGCTCCTCTGTCCCTTCTTTTCTCTGCATGAGCAGAATAACAGTGAAAATAATGGAGGTGTGATGATGGGTCCATGTAGGGCCTGTTTGCTGCTCGGTCCGGTTCTGTCTCTGCCGGGTCACACTGACCTTTGACCTTTACTATTCATCTTTCTCTCCAGCATCATCTTCCCTGTCTCCTTTCTCTGCTGATCTTTTCTGTTTTGTAACATTGGGAGGGGCTGTTAGTACCCCCCCCCCCCCCACCCCACCACGGCCTTCACCCTTACAGGACCTTTGGAGGACCTGCCTGGGGGGTAAAAACTCACATCTTCAAAGGAGCGAAGGTGTTTCATTGAAGTTGATAATCGATGCTGCAAATACACTTGTTTTGATGCTCAATTCTGCATAATCTTTTCAAATCATGTGTTTTTACCTTTTTTTATTTAAATTAAAAAAAAAATACTGTAATAATTGGAAAGTTTGATAAATAAAACTGGATTTCTGCTCCTAACGAGTGACGATGTGGAAATAATCCAGTGTGTCAGACAGTCAGAAATCCTGAACCAACAGTTTCAAGGTTCTTCCTGGTTTCCCTGATAGTCGCCATGTTGAGATGAAGGAGGACAGGATGATGATGGGGAAGAAACGGACCTCTCTGGTGGATCAGAACCACCGGCTGCCTCACTAACTGCCTCTAAAGCTCAGGCTTGGTTCTTTCTGTCGGCCCATAGGAGCCATGAACTGCACTTCCTGTCACTGTGTAATCTTTTCTATTTCTGTAAACAATAAAGGGATCTTTGAAGATGGACCTGCAGTAGGCGGCTCAACAGAACCAAGCTGGTGCCCATATGGGATCACAGCCCTGATCTACGCTCCCAGCATCACCTCCAGTCCTTCATGGAGGACACGGCTGGACCCTGAAAATGATGCTGAATCACGTATTTGATGCATAAAGATGCTGGAGAAGATTTCTCTAAACTCCTCGGTTTCACAGAGACTCTTCTAAACAGTGGCGGTTCTAGACCAAATGTACCAGGGGGCCAGGAGGGGGCCAGCGTGTTTTCATGGGGAACAGAAAAGCATGAAATAATAAAAAGGGCAAAGGATTCAAATATATTGAGAGAGCTGCATGAAATGAAATTTCTATTCAATAAGGTTTAATTAAAATTCAATGTCTTATTAGGTCAATATACATTCATAATTTAGGAATTTCATATATTTTTGACTTAATTTAAGATTAAAATGACCTTTTTCTAAAAAATCTGATTTTTGTTTAAAAAAAAACAACATTTAGATGAAAACTAGGATCCTATCTAAATACCACTTGTCAAGTTTTTGGCCTCTACAAACCACCTTGCCTTCTGCCCAAACTTGAAAAGGGCTTGCTCCCATCAAAGAGACCCAGGACCAACTCATCTCAGTGTCATCTTTTTATTTCTCTTTTCTTTTTTTTCTTTAAATCACTTCACTTTCAAAGACAAGACAACCAAGCAGGTTGAAAACCTACAAATAAACAAAACAAAACACAATGAATTAATAAGTTTCCAGTCAATGATTTTTACTTTTAAGTTATCAATAAATAAGCAAAATAAAGTTAATTCCAAATACATACATCCATTTTTGTAAAGCCTGCTAGGTCCTCTGAATGCAGGTTTAATGTTTTAAAGTTCATTTCCTACCAGTGGTGTCTCTGCAGGAGCTTGAAGATGAGGTCTTTGTCTGTAGAGATTGCTCAGAACACAGGTGTGTTGAGTTACTTTCTAAGTTCCTGAAGGCCTGAGTGAGAGAGATGGGTGCGCTTGATTTCTGTGAGGCACGTACGAGTTGGGTGGAGATGGTATTGCACTCACACAAATACACCATTTGCTGTTTTAACTTGACACCACTGAAGCTATTACCTTATTGTTTTTAAATAATTAGTAAAATAGAATTTGTAAAGATAAAAAATAAAATAGATTCAAAGCAAGATCAGTAATCATGTCTTTTCCAGTGCATTTCATCCTTAGAATTTCTGAGTATTATGTCTTCAGTATGGGGGCCATAACGGGCCAGGACATGATCTACAGGGGCAATGGTCCCCGTTGGCCCCTGTCTAGAACCGCCCATGCTTCTAAACCCAGAGGATGAGTCGGTGTGTCCGTGCAGATTCAACAGGAAGCAAAGGATAGGAGGCCGCAGCATTTCAGATCAGCAGAAGATTTTTTTACTACAGTTTGTGGATCTCAGATAATAAAGTAAAAAATCTTGTTGTTTTTGATCAGGACCTGTCATTTAAATCCCATATCAAATAGGTTTCTAGAATTTCCTTCTTTCATCTCCAGAATATTGCAATAATTGGATCTTCTCTCTTTCATCCCTATAAGGGAAAAACTGGCTCTGAGCTCCTCTGATTAACCGGTTCTTTCGCAGACAGAGTCGCCTGTGGAGCTGGTTTACTGTTATCCTATTCTAACATAGAAAGTACGTCTATATTAGTGTGTTCATTTTTCATGTCTCATTCTGTCTCATTGAACCACAGTCAGCCTCAGCAGAACGCGTCTCATACTGAGCCTGGTTCTCTCCACTGTCACTGCATACATGCCTTGTGTGAGGGATTGCTGTTTGAGTCAACAACATGCAAGCGAACATCGTCACCACAATCTGATCTAGGAGGGGAGAGAGGATTTGATGCAATCAGCTGGTTTTCCTTTGAAGCTTAAATCCTGAGCTATCTCTATAGTTATGCTGCTATAGGTTTAGCATTCTGGAGGACATAGGGACCCCCATTTCATTATTCTGCCTCATTCTCTCTCTATTCTCCCACTCTGCAGAATCTGTTCGTTCAATCTCTAACGTTCTGCTCTCTCTGCTTTCTCTCATAGTAGCTTCATCTGGTCTGTTCCTGTTTGGCTGTGACTCCATCCTGGAGAGAAATATCAGCTGTGCTGCTGCCATGCTGTGTGTTTCCTGGATGGGGCCGCCTTTTGCAGCTGCTTTCTGTGTCTCTGCTTCTGTCTCCTTGAACCCCAGTCGGCCTCAGCAGATGGCCGCTCACACTGAGCCTGGTTCTGCTGGAGGTTTCTTCCTGTTAAAAGGGAGTTTTTCCTCTCCACTGTCGCTACAAGCATGCTTAGTGTGAGGGATTGCTGAAGAGTCAATAAGTCGATGCAATCAGCTGGTTTCCCTTAGATAGAAAACTTTGAATCAATCTGACTGTATGATCTGATGAACTGTAAAGTGCCTTGATATGACGTGTTGTGAATAGGTGCTATACAAATAGCAGTATTACCATTAGGCAATACTAGGCAGTTGCCTAGGGCCAAAAGTTCCTGGGGCCCCATAAAAAGCTGATTACATCTATGGTTAATACAACTATTTCTTATTTTTGCACATTGTTTTTAGAGAAAATTCCTTTTCGCTAAAATGCCATCAGAACGATTATAATATTCAGTGTGTGTCAGCCCCCCCTTCAGTGTCCACCATATTGGATCAGTTCATTTGAAAACAAACGATGCGTAGAGCAGTGTTGCCAACTTAGCGTTTTTGTCGCTATATTTAGCGACTTTTCAGACCCCTCTAGCACTTTGATTTAAAAAAGCACCTAGTGCTAAATCTAGCGACTTTCTGCTGCTATTGGAGACTTTGGAGACAACATCTAAAAGCAGCGAATTCTGCTCTCCAGAGCCAGTAGATTGGTAACCCCGCCTCCTGCTCTCCTCTATCTTGTCTGCTGTCATGATTCATGCAGCTATTATTTCATCCAAATGAAAAATGGAGAACAGAGAAGCAGATCATGGCTTGTCTACAGTGAAAAGAAGGACTGGGTTATTTACTTTGGCCTTTTTGGAAACACAGGAAGGAGCAATCAGCTAAGTGAGTTTAGTGCTTGGAAATAATCTTTCATTCCTTTTGGGACAGCATGAAAAGTCAGCTGAGTACAAAACATAGAGAGGAAAACAAGAAGAAAAGGGACAAGAAGAGAGGGACCCAGAACAAATAATGGATGTCTATTCTATTAACATTTCTCTCTGTATCTGTGTAATGGCTTGTTTTATGTGTTGTCTTCTCAATTCAGAGGGCCCCCTATATCCTAAATCCATCCCTGGTCACACATGAAACTAGATGGATAGCAATGAAATACCAACAGTGTGAACTCATCACATCTTTTAAGGCCAGCTGGTGTTTAAAATCTATGACTACGCCTCCGTCCCGCTACCCACTGTGGGCATTTCCCACCGTTAAAAACCAACATGGCAACAAAAAAAAAGACAAAGTTGGTAGGAATGTAAGCAAAGAGACTCTTTAATAAAAACTACAAAAAAATTAACAGTCCTGATGGAGGCCATCAGTTCAACACATCTGATGCATATTAGTGTCAAAATGTCCTCCCCTGCTGGTGGGAAACCAGTCCTCTGAATTGAGGTGATTACAGAGATCAAAGTTGCTGTTCTACTCCAGCTCCACCAGCAGGTCTCCCTCTCCCACCGTCTCTCCTGCCTTGCAGTGGACACTCTTCACCTGGAAGCAGAAGCAGTCAGAGTTTTGTTCTCCAATAAAAGGAACTGGACAGGGTCTTTAAAAAAAAAAAAAAGACCTTAAAATGTAACTGACATTATAGTCCAGTAATCTATTTCTCTATTACCAAAAATCATGTTCAGTTTTATTCCAATTTATTGATCATTTGTCATTCTTTAGCCTCTCAGTAAGTT
This sequence comes from Cyprinodon diabolis, assembly GCA_030533445.1. NCBI lineage: Eukaryota > Metazoa > Chordata > Actinopteri > Cyprinodontiformes > Cyprinodontidae > Cyprinodon > Cyprinodon diabolis. Next base: position 5,541,585 of record CM060083.1, on the reverse strand, counting down.
TAGCTAGCTCACTACTGATATGTTTCAGAAGGATTTTTAAATCACCAGAGTTGCTTTTCAACTGTAATCAATTAAAAATTTAATGATGGCACTGGAATAAATTGTAATGTTTATTATGTAAAGCACTTTGAAACGCATTGTTGTTGAAATGGGCCGTACAAAATAAAATTTGATTGATTGATATAAGGTGTATACTGAGTTGCATAGGTCTTTGTCCAGACTAGATTATGGTTCTGGAGTCTGGGGTTACTGTCAACAAGTTCCCAGTGAAAAAGCTCAGTATAGAGCCTTGTAATATTCCTTATATATGCATAGAAATACTCCTAAAAAGGCTTAGATAAGATGTAATATTGAATAGATTAAATGGCTTTATTTTGAAGTTTAGTGAGCAGTTGATATCTTATATAAACAAAATTACGTACTTATATTTTACTAAAGGATGCCTGTATGGTCTTGACCCGTATGCATCATGAAAAAACGACGGTCCATGTGTGCCCAGTTCAGACCTGACACTTTGGCTTTGAAGACTGGATGTTATCGTTCAGTCCCAGAGGAAGACCAAAGATGTTTTTGTGTGATTTGGGGGAAACTGAGAGTGAATTTCGCTTTTTTGTTTTACTGTCTTTTGTACTTGAGGTTGACAAATGATTTCTTTACTAAAATACTTTATAGCAGAGGTGCCCAACCAGTCGATCGCGGTCCACCAGTCGATCGTGGGCGGAGTTTCAGTCGATCGCGAGAAGTTTTACAATGTAGACCTATTTATGGCTATGATAAAAAAAAAACAGTTTAACAAAACACTAATCAAATCATTGATCACGAGAGGCCAATGTGTATTTTCATAATAATAAAATGAAAAATAAAAAGTATGCAGGGAACCTTTTTTTTTTATGCATGCTGATTGCTGGGCATGGTTTGCCACGGTTGCTAGGTTGTTACCAGGGACTCTAAAGCGCGAAGAGGAATCTGAAGAGATAATGAGATAGCAGTGTTGGCAAGCTACTTGTCCAGTGTAGTGAGCTAAGCTATCAGTTACTCAACAATAAATTAAGCTTCACTACACCAAAGCTACCACCTAAAGAATTATAGCAAGCTAAGTTACACTAATGTGTTAGCAGTAGCTTAACTACATCAGAAGCTACTTAACGTTGTACCAAGCTAATATCAATTCAAAATGAGTCTGATGCACTGGTTAAAACATTTATTAGAGATCAGCCAATGACATAACGCAGTGTAAACATTGCTTTATGATCAGCATAATAAAAAAAACTAAAGTAATTACTAGTAGACACAAAAATAAACAATCTGCTGTTATTAGAACCAAATTAAAGGTACGGTGTAGTCTTCTGCACATCGAGACATGGCTATGAGTTTGCATTCAATGGACATCTCTAGGGAAAACAAAACCCTACAAAAGGCATCTTATTTCTTTAGGGTCTCCCTTAGAGAAAACTTCTTCAGACCTCAATTAAACAGTTGATTCAAGTAACAAATGAAACTGTTTACAAAGAAGGTGAAAAAATAAAGAAGCTAATTAAGAGATATATATACATTTATGTCTCAATGTATAATTTATTTTCTACCTACATATTTATTCATTGTATTTTGGGGGTAATTAATTGAATGCTTATTTATTCATTGAGCATGTATTTATTTATGTATTTATTTTTATACATTTTTTTTTATACATTTATTTTATACATTTATACATTTTTATACATGGGAGAGCAGTTCTTATTCTTATCTGTGCAAATAAGCCTTAAAACATCTGAACACGTACTTTTTATCAGAGGATTCAACAAGTTTCATAATCTCTGAAGATAAGGCCACGATGTAGTATTGACAGTTGGCTGCTCTTCTCACTCTGCTCCTGTCTCCTCCTCCATCCTGTGTGTGTGGCTCTGTGTGTTTGTGTGTGTCATTCTTTGAGTTCCACTGCAGTGCTTATGCGCATGTTTCGTAGTCCCATGGGGGGGTTAAGCTCCTTGACACTGGGCGGAGCCGTCGGGCACCCTTCATAAACTGGCACACCAGTGGGTGCTGCCCTACTGTTTTTTTTTACCAATATATTTTTATTGAGATTTTTCATTTTGAAAATACAAACATGTCATTATCTGAACAAGTTCTCTTTGTAGTTATGGCATGACAGCAGTTATTTTACTCAACTCAGGGAAAAAAAGAGAAAAGGAGAGACAGACACAAAAAAAACACACACACAGCTTCTCAAAAACGGGGATATATGTAAGAAAGTAAAAGTAAAATTAATTAAAGGCCCTGTTAAAGAAAAATGATTATTTTTAGTTTTAATACAGTTAATCTTATGGCATGTGTAAAAGGTATGTTGAACACTCTCATTTTGAACATATTTCTTAATTTTGAACAAGTTTGTGTTAATGATTTAAAACTAAACTATTGATGGGTAAGTATTCAAAGTACAGGAAGGAAAATGCAGATCAAAGGAGATCTGGCAATGAGGCTCCTGTTGTTTATCAGAGAGGACAGGAGGCCATAAAATGAGTATCTCCTGGAGGGCAGCATCATTTGAGCCTCGAGGAGAGAAGTCTGCTTGGTTCACAGAAGATCAAAAGTCTTCCAGAACTAACATCTGGGATGGTGTAAAACTGAATACAACGTAGAATGTTAAAACACTAACATTTAGTTTTTAAGACATTTTTCTAAGTACTAATAGCATGTTTTTTAAATGAAAATTGCATTATCTAATTTTAGAATTAACTAGTTTAGTAGATGATGAATGTATTTGAAAATTGTACTATCTGTGACAATATCAGAATCAAATGGAAATTGTTTGAATGAAAATGTTTTGTTTAGTATTAGAAAATTGCTCAGGATCTATGCTAAATGGGGTTTTGGAAAATGTGTTAGCTTGTATACTTAGGATTGAATATTATGTTTCATAGGTTAGAAAAAGGAATTGTACCTCATGTTCTGTTGATTCTATGTCTATGAATCCTGGAGGCCAGGACAAGCTCTCCGCTCTTTTTGTTAAACAAAGGAGCAAATGGACTTTGATTTTTGCCGTAAATTAGGGGAAGTTCTAAGTTTTTCTGAGTGTCCAAGGTAGCTTCCAATTGGTCAAGCGGAGGGACGCCTTAACTGAATACACTAAAAGGAAAGACACACCTACATTATAAAAGTTCGTGCACATGAGTAATAATTCAGAGAGCTGCCATTATTTTGCCTTTTTTGCACCAGCTCTCTCCAAAGACGCGTCTTTGCCTTTCTTTTCTATTTTCTGTACCTCAGGTAATTGAATGTATGTTTCTGTTGTTCTGCAGTTTTGGTGTTAATTCATAAGCTGTTTCTTGCTGGATTAAACTCTGTGATTCTGTGACGTCCACTCGCATTGTTGGTTTCCTTGTGGCCACATGTGGCTCGCCGGGAGGGCCTGGGATCCAAAGGAAGAGAGAGAGCCAAACTTTTTCCAAAGTTAACTATTTTAGAATATTTTCTTCCTTAACAGCCCCCAAATCCTCTCGAAAAGATAGCGTTTGGATTTCTTAATATATGTTATTCTTTCTAGCGGCAAACTAGACATCTGTTTTAACCACTGAGTGGCGTTAGGTCTCCTGATGTTCTTCCAAGCTAAAGCAATGCATTTTTTTGCAACTAACAAGCTTATATCTATAAAAGTACATTCTGATTTACTAAAGTTATGTTCCCCAGGGTATAAAGCTAACAGGAACAACTTAGGATCCAGTGAGACTTGCTTTAAAATAATTTTTTCAATTATATCTTTCACCTCTGTCCAAAATGCTTTAATTTGGTTGCATTCCCACATGCAGTGTATTAGAGTCTCTTAGAATTACATTTTAAACAACTACATTCTTCGCCCGCAGGGTCGCAAAGATCCGGGAGGGCGGCCTCATCTTCCTCCGGGTCAGTTAGTGGCGCCACAGCGTCGAGCTGGTCCGCCCAACTGGGTCCGGTGAATAGGGGCTCTCCCTCTTCGGTGACAGTGAGCACCGGTGGTGGAGGGTTGGCTACCTCCATCACAGGGTCCACCTCCGACAGGCTAGCTTGGCACGCTAGCCTGCGCCGACGGGATTTGAGGGAGAGCCGAGCACAGTGCTCACAGCTAGCTGGCGACGTTACTCCGTCCCGGGCATGTTGCAGCCCCAGGCACGAAGTGCAGACAAGGTGGGTGTCTGCCCCAGCTATAAGGTTGCCGCATGTGCAAGCTCTTGTCCATGGTGAGAACAAGTTCAAGCTGCCTTATAAGCTCTGAAAATTAGAAAGCAGCTAGTTTGGTGACTAGTTTCCGCTGCTGCTGTTTGGTGACAGGCCAGCAGTGGAAAGAGCACTCGGAACAGCCGAATACTGTACTGAGTAGCGTTCGTTGACCGAGTTGTTAGCTCGCTCTTTGAACAGTTAAGCTAGCTCAATACTTGCTGTAATAGCCGTCCAAGTAAGATTCTGGGAGCAAGAAGAGGTTTTAGACTGAGGATCACCAGCGTGACATCAGCTTCCTATACTGGGGATAAGTCCCTCCCCCAGTAGCAGACGTCACCTCTCTAAGCCAGTCAGGACTGGTGTAATGTTATAGTGCTTCTGGAGACAGCGCTGGGGGCGTGTCCCATAGTGAGATACTGAAACGAATGTTGAAAGAAAATTGATGGGGCTCCATCTATGGTTGGGCGCACTGCTGGATTCGTTGCTCTGTTCTACCGCTGCATCATTCAGAGTTGTGGCAGATTCTTCGAAAGATTTGTGGAACTTTTACCCGAAATGAAAGAGTTTCTGAAACAGTCAATAACTCATTCTGCTGTATGTTACATCTTTACATCCACATAATTTGTTCTTAGTATTTTCCTATTTTTATCTGTTTTCCTGTTGTATTTTAATCCATCTGCCAGTTTCTTTGCCAATGCCAATGCTCAGTGAAGTTTATCATTCTGAAATAGTGGACTTCCCTCCTCCTTCTTCCTGCTTTGAAGTGATCTTAGATTTAGACAGACTTTATTTGTCAGTTTTGTGTAAAACAAACAGAAATTTAGTTTGGAACAGATCTCTGGACAATTTTATCTATTTTTAAAGTGCAGCCTTGAAAAATAGTAAAAAAAAAAAAAAGGAATATTTATATATATATATATAAACAGTGATATAAACATATGACTGTAAATTTACAGTTCTAAATTATATTTGTTTTTATATTTTTTTCTTCATATCTACTGGACTGTGTGTGTGTGTGTGTGTGTGTGTGTGTGTGTGTGTGTGTATCAACTGGTTTATTTAGATTTTTTTGACTGCACAACCTTTGTCTGGAGACCATGACTTTTCTGTAGTTTTGGTGAGCCTAATGAGTGAGTGAGTGAGAGAGATATGCTGTGAAGTTATTATGACATTGTTAAGTTCTGTTTTTGCAAACTATTTTCTTGACACAATTGATAATTCCCTTGTTTGCTGGACTTACTGTTTATTCTCCATCTGTGCAAATAAAAAGCATTACTGCCCATCGCTTGTGTTTGGCTTGGTAGATCTCTGCATGCCATCAACTTCAAAAGTAGATCTTGGTTTAAAAAAGGTTGGGCACCCCTGCTTTATAGTATTGGATGGTCATAGCATGTATATTCAAAGTATTTTGATGTCTGTCAGCTTGTTTGTATATGTTTTTCTTGTGTCTTGGGAGCTTTAGTGTGCTGGGCACCTATAAAAGGTTAAATGCCACTTATCTATCTGTCTGTCTACAAAGATCAGACACTCTACATAATAACTTTTTCTAATATGTATGTTAATACTTAGCTCTCTCTGTCAGTCTTTATGTTTGTAAAACCTGTTTTGTTTCTTTTAAATCTTATTTTGTAAGATTGTAAGTGATGCGTATGTCATGATTGGTTTTAAATCAAACCCACATGCAGAACACAACGGAGGCTGGGTAAAAGTTTAACAGAGTTTATTTAAGATGTTGACACACAAAAACATGAACTGGATCTGGAACAGGTCCGGGTTGGGTTCACTGAAGTCTGCAGAGATGATAGTTTGATTAGCTGGGCAGGCAGATGATTAATGAGTCCTTTTAGATAATTCTGATTCTACCTTGACGGGGTCCAGGCTTCTCTTGTGAGAGAGGGAACCGTTGGGTCCAGAGACTGTTGGATTCAGCAGAGTACACAAGCAGCTGCAGCGTCTAGCTTCTGACTTTGAATGGCAGACCTTGATCAGAGTTTCCAGCTCTTCACAGAGAGCAGCAGGGGAAATCCAAATAGGAATCTTCAGGTTAAATACAAGAGCCATACCGGCTCGGACGTCGCCCGGGTTAACAAGGTCCGCGTCAGTTGCTAGGGAACCAGGGCAATTTGATGACAAATTGGCAACTGGAACAAGACATAGATGGACAAGAGCAGAAAACTTGGTACTGATGAAATGCTACTATACAAGCGTCCCCAGTGAGAGAGGTTACATGCAGTGACTATGGGAATTATGGCAGCTCCAACAACCATCATCCACACTGACAAAGAAACAACTACTAACCCAGTGTTCTAACATCCGCAAACGGCAGCTCCTATCACAACTAGAAATTGATGAGGTACAACTGACATGCTGCAGTAAGGAGGAGTCAGGACAACAGGTCAGCAGGGAAATATCATCATCCCAACACACAGAGATTGGGTCCCCAGCCCCAACAACAACAAGCCCACTAAACGTAAGGGCGGCTGACCTACGACGGCTGATCATGACCAAACTGGATCCCCTAGTACGACGTCCAAGACTGCCAAGGCTAAGTGACAGAGTACCCTCTGAAAGTCTTCTAGAAGATGTAAATGCAGCACTACATACTATCCCTACTAAAGACATAACTGAGACCAACGAGCTGACCTACACCACAGCTACAGTGATCCTAGAGATGCTTGGCTAAAGGATAAACACCACAAGCCACAAAGCAGAGCCCCCATGGAGGAGAAGGCTGGAAGCCAAGATCAAGGCAACACGAAGACAGGTTAGTCAGCTCTCAGACCTGCAGAAAGGTGTAGGGAAAAGGTTACCTAAGTACAACAAGCTGTCCATTCCTGAGGCTCTAGAAACTGCCAAACAAAGACTCGCCGCCCTGGCCACCCGCCTAAAGAGATACAAGGGAGAACCAGAAGCCAGGAGAATAAACCAGGTGTTCTCCACCAACCCATCCAAAGTGTACTCACAGTGGCAGGGTAATTCAAGATCAGATCCACCCAGGGCTGAGACTGAACAGTACTGGAGAAACATATGGGAGAAGGAGGCATCCCACAACACCAATGCTCAGTGGCTAGAAGATCTTAGAACAGATCACAGCAATCTCCCAGAACAAGAACCAGTAACCATTACAACGGCAGATGTCCAAGAAAGAGCGCAGGTATGAAGAGCTGGACAGCACCAGGCCCTGACATGATCCACACCTACTGGCTGAAAAAACTAACCGCACTTCATGCACGCCTCGCAGCACAAATGAACCAACTGCTGATGGATGGGACCCACCCAGAATGGTTAACCCAAGGACGGACAATCCTGATCATGAAGGATCCCCAGAAGGGAACAACCCCATCCAACTACCGGCCAATAACTTGCCTATAGACAACATGGAAGCTCCTGTCAGGCATCATAGCGGCTAAGATGAATAGGCACATGGCTCAATACATGCACCCTTCCCAGAAGGGAATTGGCAGTAACACCAGAGGAGCCAAGCACCAGCTACTAGTGGATAGAGCAGTCACTTGAGACTGTAAGACCAGACAGACAAATCTGTGCACTGCCTGGATTGACTATAAGAAAGCCTATGACCTAATGCCACATACATGGATACTGGAATGCTTGGAAATGTACAAGATCAACAGGACTCTAATAGCCTTCATCTAGAACTCAATGAAGCTGTGGAAAACAAGTCTGGAAGCCAATGCAAAGCCAATAGCACAAGTCACCATCAAGTGCGGCATATACCAGGGTGATGCACTATCCCCGCTGCTGTTCTGCATAGGCCTGAACCCCCTCAGCCAGATCATCACAAAGACTGGCTACGGATAACAATTCCGAAGCGGAACAATCATCAGTCACCTCCTCTACATGGATGACATCAAGCTGTATGCCAGGAGTGAGCGAGACATCGACTCACTGATCCACACTACCAGGATCTACAGCAACGACATTGGGATGTCATTCAGACTGGACAAGTGCGGTCGCATGGTCTCAAAGAGAGGGAAGATGATCAGAACCGAAGGGGTTGAACTACCAGAAGGCCACATTACAGATGTGCAGGACAGCTACAAATACCTTGGGGTGCCACAGGCTAACGGAAACCACGAGGAGATGGCAAGAAAGACTGCCACAGCTAAATACCTACAAAGAGTAAGGCAGGTCCTGAAAAGTCAGCTGAATGGGAAAAACAAGATCCAAGCCATCAACACATATGCCCTACCAGTCATCAGATACCCCGCTGGTATAATAAACTGGCCAAAGGAGGAGATAGAGGCCACTGACATCAAGACAAGAAAGCTCCTCACAATGCATGGAGGGTTCCACCCCAAATCCAGCACCCTGAGACTGTATACCAAGCGTAGCGAGGGAGGCCAAGGGCTAGTGAGTGTCAAGACCACTGTCCAGGATGAAACAACTAAGACCCAGGAGTACATCAGAAAGATGGCCCCCAAAGACAAATGGCTTGGTGAAAACCTCAGGCAGGAGAAAACCGAAAGCGAGGACAAGAAAGAGGAAGGAGAACCATCATGGAGGGACAAGCCACTGCACGGCATATACCACAGACAAATAGAAGAAGTGGCTGATATCAAAAAATCCTACCAGTGGCTGGAAAAGGCTGGACTGAAGGACAGCACAGAGGCACTAATCATGGCAGCACAAGAACAGGCACTCAGTACAAGATCAATAGAGGCCAGGGTCTACCACACCAGGCAGGACCCCGATGCAGACTGTGCAAAGATGCCTCTGAAACAATACAGCACATAACAGCAGGGTGCAAAATGCAGGCAGGAAGTGCATACATGGAACGCCACAACCAGCTAGCTGTCATAGTGTACAGGAACATCTGCCATGAGTATGGGCTGGAAGTCCCAAGGTCAAAATGGAAGACACCTCCTAAGGTAGTTGAGAATGACCGAGCTAAGATCCTATGGGACTTCAAGATCCAGACTGACAAACAGGTGATGGCTAACCAACCAGACATTGTGTTGATCGACAAACAGCAGAAGAAGGCAGTAGTGATAGATGTGGCAATCCCAAGCGAGAGCAACATCAAGAAGAAAGAACACGAGAAGCTTGAGAAATACCAAGGGCTGAAAGAGGAGCTAGAAAAGATGTGGAAAGTAAGAGCAGCAGTGGTGCCAGTGGTAATTGGAGCACTGGGGGCTGTGACCCCCAAACTGGGAGAGTGGCTACAGCAGATTCCAGGTAAAACATCAGAGGTCTCTGTCCAGAAGAGCGCAGTCCTAGGAACAGCTAAGATACTGCGCAGAACCCTCAAACTCCTAGGCCTCTGGTAGAGGACCCGAGCTTGAGGATGACACATACCACCCCACGAGGGGTGAGAAAACAGTTTAGTTTTAGTTTTTTGTTTTTTTATATATATAAAACAATCTAGTAAGAAGTACTATAAATAAGGCATTTGCTTAAAAACTGCAAGAAAAATACCACAAAAATAATTAAATTCCAAAGAAAAGTAATTAAAAAACTACATGACAAAATAATTCAGTAGCTCCGGCCAGTAATACGCCGTGCCATTTGCCGGCGAGCCACCGGAACTGCTGCAACGAGCCACGACGAGCCATCGGAACTGCCACCGGAACTGTCACCGGAAATGCTGCAATGCAGCCACTGCCACGAATTGAGCTTGGCCCTGCTGTTTGAAAAGGTCACTTGTGTCTATTAGAAAAAATCTGGTGGCGTTTGGGTCATAATGTTGAGCCATTTTCATCAGATAATGCATGAGTATAATCTAGAGGGTTTTATTTTGTAGGGTCCATGGAGTCTTATTTTGAAAGTCCATCAGGGTTCTGTGTTGAGGAAAGGGTCAGACCCAGCAATGATAGTTGATGACTTTCCAATCATTAAATCACTCATTTTCCATGTTATTAGGGCAGTAGATGAAATGGCAATGGGATGCTTTTATTTTGAAATTTGCTGTGGGGTGTGTTTTCAAAAGTCCCCTACAGTGTAATTTCTAAAAAGGGGTTAAGTTTTTACCATAATGTTGAGCCATATGTGGCAATAAATATATGAGTATAATATAGAGGCTTTTATTTTGAAGGGTCCCTGGAGTCTTATTCTGAAAGTCTATCAGGGTTGAGTGTCAAGGAAAGGGTCATGGACAGCGGTCATATAGTATCCATTTCCCAATGTTAAATCAGTGTTTTCTCCCTCCATTAGAGATTTTCATCGACTTTAGGTCGGTCTGGAGGGTTTTTAAGGAAAAGTATAAATACAATTCATAAGACATTGTGTGGGTCCAGAGGTTTTAGTCTACAAACTGACCAAAAATGGTGACTCTAGCTATAAATATGTAGCCGTGAGGGCGAGTTCAAAATGTTTTTAAAAAAACGGCCGCCTCACCCTCTAGGATTTCAGTTGCTACACTCTAGCAGGCTGGATTTTGCTAAAACTTTGTGGTGCTTGAGGTCTGATTTTACAAAAACCGTAGCAGTTATCAACATACCGTCTTCAGTTTTATACAGACGAAGGATTTATCTACAAACTGAGCTTCAAACTGTTTTTCTAGGTGAATGTATGGTTGACGGTTCAAGCCCCGACTCCGACCTTCAGTGTTGTTGTTTCCTTGGGCAAGACACTTCACCTGCATTGTCTACTGATGGTGGTCAGAGGGCCCGGTGACGCCAGTGTACGGCAGCCCTGCTTCTGTCAGTGAGCCCCAGGGCAGCTGTGGCTACAATGTAGCTTGCCACCATCAGTGTGTGAGTGTGTGTGTGAATGGGTGAATGAATGTAGTGTAAAGCGCTTTGGTCAAGTCTCCTAACTTGAATAAAGGTGCTATATAAGTACATGCCATTTACCATTTACCATTTATGGCGACACAGCAAAGCGCTGTTTTTAATGCTTTTTTTTTGCTCTTGCCATTCATTTCCTACGGGATTTTTTTTAGACGTTTTCGCTAATAATTCGCAAACCTTCGGACTAATCAGAAAGATATATACAAGCACGCATCGCCCCATTGGTCCGGACGCGTGTGCCAACTTTGGGCCCGACCCGACAAACCGTGCGGGACTAGTTACGTGCCAAAGTTTGGGGGTATGGGGGAATTATAATAATGCGCGGAATAAATATGTGCAATAGTAGTAGTGGGGCCATGCCTTCGGCATGTGGCCCCCCTAATTATTATTACAAGTAATGAAGGTAATCCTGTAAAAATATAGCAGGGGGGTTCTGGGTCTTCTCTAACTGACCCCAGACCTACCACTAAGATTGTATCCTGAGCAATCTGATTGTTAAGAACAGCAGTTTTCAAAGTGTGAGGCGCGCCTCCCCTAGGGAGCGCCAGAGCACCTTAGGGGAGGCGCGGTGCGAGGGAAAAAATAAATATGGATTTAGGACAAAGTTGGAACTGTGGGGTGCGCGTGTGGAGCGGGGATCAGTGGAAATGTTTCCCACCTTAGAGAATGTTTTGGCCAGAGCAGGGCTGAAGGTGGAGTTTTTACAGCAGGCTGTCTGCGCGCATTTGGAGGGGATGCGCGAGCAGTGTGGAGAGTAGTTTGGAGAGGAGACAATGGCAAACAGGTGGGTGAGAAACCCATTTTCCTTCCCCGTGACACTCAAAGATGGACTTTCAGCAGGAGAGGAAGTGGCTCTGGCTGAGCTGAGCTGTGACATGGACTTCAAACAGAAGATGAGTGACGTGTCACTTGCGCACTTTTGGCTGTCAGTAGGGACTGAATTTCCACAGCTCTCAATGAAGATCTGATCAAAATGTTGTTGTTAAAATGTGAAAACACTGTTGGTATCTCAAACATTAAACTCAGAATCTCAGATGTAACGTTTGTTTGAGAAAACAGTTGAAAAGTGAGTTTGGGGTTGTTCTTATCATTAGAAAAATGAAAAAAGGGCATATTTGCCATACAAAGGCCCAGATAGAATAATTAAAATGGGAGGAAATGTTTTAAAATGTTCATATATAAAATTTCATTCAGATAGTGTCATTTTAAACGATGAGATGCTTCTAAAATAAAAGCAATTACAAGGTGTTTTGTTGATGTTTTTTTTTTTGGGGGGTGGGTGGGGGGGGCTGGGGGGGGGAGGGGCGCAGCAGGCATAGTGCTCCCTGGGAGGGGGGCTCACTCTTTCATACTTTGAAAACCCCTGGTTTAGAATGTTCTAGCATGTAGTGGGTGTGGTCACTAGAATGTTAGCTAATGACCACGCCCACAATTCTTGATGATGTCACTGTTAGAATCATCGCTACTCATATCATTTAGTCTACGACTAGACTAGACCTCAGTTAAGTGCTTAATACAAACGTATTAAGGTTTCTAACTAAGGTAGGTTACTAACAAGGGTGATTTTTACTTAAATAACTAACTTTTTATTTCAAAATGAACGGGAAAAGACCAGCACATATTGAGGATAGATTGATGTTTGACGAACAGTTTAAACTCGGTATTTTAAATGCTGTACATAAAATGAGCAAAGATGAAAGAATGTGTCAAGATTTAGGCAACTTACATGATAAACCACCAAATAGATATGTTAAACAGATAAACGGACATGTTAAATACAATATGGAAGACACTAAAAGCTCCTCTGAGCAGATATTTCCAGAAGAAAACACTTTAACTCAGCAAAAACATTCAAGGACGACGTCTGACTTCAAAATTCAAAAGGTTTATCAAAAACCGGACCTGAAAAATGAACTCTCTACAGAATCAAAGGTTACAGAACCCAAGCGCTTGACTGGAAATCGTTCCAGAGGTAAATATCTTGAAAATAATGAAAAAGAGGACAAATGTGATCAGAAAGATATTTTTGCTACCAATGACAAGAAGACTAAACCAAAAAAAGAAAAGTTTCCTGCATTTGCTGCTATCAAACGTTTTTTTGGAAATATTGTTCGACGTAAAGTTGCAAATGTTTCACCATCATCATCAGATGTGCCAGACGTCTCAAAAACTAAAAAGAGATCAACAAAAAATATTAATGTTGGTGGTGGGAACTGTAAGGTAATTTCATTCACTCAAGACTTGAAATCCAAGCAGAAACCTGAGCCTGAACCAAAGGAAACGCTTCCAAGTATATCGGCTGACTTTAATCAGGAAAAAGCAGATAAAAGAGAAAAGGTTCACGCAATGACTACATCAAAGGATGGGAAAGCTAACCGGAAACGGAAACAGGCAGAAATGAAAAACAATCATTCAACGGATAAAGGCATGGTTGAAAACAGTAGGGAACCAATTCTTCCAGCCCGAAAAAAGCAGAAAACTTCTCATCCGCCTCCCTGCACCGAACGCCTTCATGCAGGTCCATCATTTGAGGCGAAAAGAGCCAAAGTGGGACTATTACAAAACGGAAACAAGCTTGGACCTTGTAGATTTGAACAAGAAAATCTCTCTGTGTGGAACACGTGTGGATTTGATGCCCTTTGTCAGTGTTTATGCAGTGCTTTCTGTGACAGCTCAGCTTTTCAAAATGTTGTAAGGAAGAACGGTGACACTCCCATCTTGCAGCTGGTAAAATCTATGGCTACAGATGGTGTGACCCCAGATATACACTATATTGCCAAAAGTATTTGCTCACCCATCCAAATTATTGGAATCAGGTGTTCCAATCACTTCCATGGCCACAGGTGTATAAATTCAAGCACCTAGGCATGCAGACTGTTTTTACAAACATTTGTGAAAGAATGGGTCGCTCTCAGGAGCTCAGTGAATTCCAGCGTGGAACTGTGATAGGATGCCACCTGTGCAACAAATCCAGTCGTGAAATTTCCTCGCTCCTAAATATTCCACAGTCAACTGTCAGCTGTATTATAAGAAAATGGAAGTGTTTGGGAACGACAGCAACTCAGCCACGAAGTGGTAGGCCACGTAAACTGACGGAGCGGGGTCAGCGGATGCTGAAGCGCATAGTGCGAAGAGGTCGCCAACTTTCTGCAGAGTCAATCACTACAGACCTCCAAACTTCATGTGGCCTTCAGATTAGCTCAAGAACAGTGCGCAGAGAGCTTCATGGAATGGGTTTCCATGGTCGAGCAGCTGCATCCAAGCCATACATAACCAAGTGCAATGCAAAGCGTCGGATGCGGTGGTGTAAAGCACGCCGCCACTGGACTCTAGAGCAGTGGAGACGCGTTCTCTGGAGTGACGAATCGCGCTTCTCCATCTGGCAATCTGATGGACGGGTCTGGGTTTGGCGGTTGCCAGGAGAACGGTACTTGTCTGACTGCATTGTGCCAAGTGTAAAGTTTGGTGGAGGGGGGATTATGGTGTGGGGTTGTTTTTCAGGAGCTGGGCTTGGCCCCTTAGTTCCAGTGAAAGGAACTCTGAATGCTTCAGCATACCAAGACATTTTGGACAATTCCATGCTCCCAACTTTGTGGGAACAGTTTGGAGCTGGCCCCTTCCTCTTCCAACATGACTGTGCACCAGTGCACAAAGCAAGGTCCATAAAGACATGGATGACAGAGTCTGGTGTGGATGAACTTGACTGGCCTGCACAGAGTCCTGACCTCAACCCGATAGAACACCTTTGGGATGAATTAGAGCGGAGACTGAGAGCCAGGCCTTCTCGTCCAACATCAGTGTGCGACCTCACAAATGCGCTTCTGGAAGAATGGTCAAAAATTCCCATAAACACACTCCTAAACCTTGTGGACAGCCTTCCCAGAAGAGTTGAAGCTGTTCTAGCTGCAAAGGGTGGACCGACGTCATATTGAACCCTATGGATTAGGAACGGGATGTCACTTAAGCTCATATGTGAGTCAAGGCAGGTGAGCAAATACTTTTGGCAATATAGTGTATATTCTCAGAGGGCATTGCTGCTTAGTACAATATTTCAAAATTGCAAACCTTCCAGGCGGCCTGGTAACTATATTATCGATGCTCAGTGTTCTATCTCTACGCTCATTGGAAGATCAATGAGAAATGTACCCAGCGCTTACCTCTCCAAACACTGCTCTTCACAGCACTGCCAGCTAAACAAGGGAGATACAAGGAAAGTATCGTTTGTTTCACCTGACCTCTCAGTCCTGATGGAATATGGAATGACTCAACTTAAGACCTCAGTGGAAAACGGACTCTTCCTTTCCAAGTCTCTGTGCCGTCAAAAACTACTAAATGAATCAGAATGTCCCGACGAATGTAAAATGGAAGGCGACACCCCAGGAGAAATGCTCTGCATTGGAGATGTTACTCACAGCTACAGCTTTGGGGAAATAGTATGCGTTGACCTGGAACTTGACAACGAAACAGATTTTTCTTTGAGAGAATTTCCATCCAATATGGCTCTACAAGGAAAGACATTCACTTTGAGAGGAGTCATCGCTTTCAGGGGCAGCTCGACCGGAGATTATATTGGACATTATGTTGCATACTGTCGAAGAGCTGCAGATGTGTGGGAGCTTTATGACGACCTGCAGGAAGCAGTGAAGACAGTATCTGAAAACAACAGAATAATACCACATGCAGCGTTATACACGGCAGATGACAAATCTGACCAGAAAGATATTTTTGCCACCATTGAGAAGAAGACTAAACCAAAAAAAGAAAAGTCTCCTGCATTTGCTGCATCCAAATGCTTTTTGGGAAATATTGTTCAAGGTAAATGTAGTGCAAATGTTTCACCATCATCATCATCATCATCATCATCATCATCATCATCATCATCATCATCATCATCATCATCAGATGTGCCAGACGTCTCAGAACCTGAAAAAAGATCAACAGAAAATATTAATGTTGGTGGTGGGAACTGTAAGGTAATTTCATTCACTCAAGACTTGAAATCCAAGCAGAAACCTGAGCCTGAATCAAAGGAAACGCTTCCAAGTATATCGGCTGACTTTAATCAGGAAAAAGCAGATAAAAGAGAAAAGGTTCACGCAATGACTACATCAAAGGATGGGAAAGCTAACCGGAAACGGAAACAGGCAGAAATGAAAAACAATCATTCAACGGATAAAGGCATGGTTGAAAACAGTAGGGAACCAATTCTTCCAGCCCGAAAAAAGCAGAAAACTTCTCATCCGCCTCCCTGCACCGAACGCCTTCATGCAGGTCCATCATTTGAGGCAAGGAAGCAGTGAAGCCAGTATCTAAAACAACAGAATAATACCACATGCAGCGTTATACACAGCAGACTGAATGATGCAAATTAACACATTTTAGAGTCTGTCTATCTATCTATCCGTCCCTCCCTCTCTCTCTCTCCCTCTCTCTCTCCCCTCTCTCCCTCCCTCTCTCTCCCCCTCTCTCTCTCTCCCCATCCATCTCTCTCTCCCCTCCCTCCCTTCCTCTCTCTCTCCCCCTCTCTCTCTCTCCCATCCATCTCTCTCTCCCCCTCCCTCTCTCTCTCCCTCTCTCTCCATCCCTCCCTCCCTCTCTCTCTCCCCCTCTCTCTCTCTCCCCCTCCCTCTCTCTCTCCCTCTCTCTCCATCCCTCCTCCTCTCTCTCTCCCCCTCTCCTCCTCCACATCTCTCTGCGGAGTCCCTCAGGGATCAGTCCTTTAGCCCAAGCTCTTCATCATGCCCGTGAAGAGCCTCAGTCATCCAGGTCATAGTTAAAGAGCGGGGGGAGAGAGAGAGATGGATGGGGAGAGGGGGAGAGAGGGACAGAGAGAGGGGGAGAGAGAGAGAGACGGATGGGGAGAGGGGGAGAGAGGGACAGAGGAGAGGGGGAGAGAGAGAGAGACGGATGGGGAGAGGGGGAGAGAGGGACAGAGAGAGGGGGAGAGAGAGAGAGATGGATGGGGAGAGGGGGAGAGAGGGACAGAGAGAGGGGGAGAGAGAGAGAGACGGATGGGGAGAGGGGTAGAGAGAGAGATGGATTGGGAGAGAGAGGACGGAGAGAGGGGGAGAGAGAGAGAGACGGATGGGGAGAGGGGGGGAGAGAGGGGGAGAGAGAGAGATGGATGGGGAGGGGGGGGGGGGGAGGGGAGAGAGAGAGATGGATGGGGAGAGAGAGGGGGAGAGAGGGACGAGAGAGAGGGGGAGAGAGAGAGATGGATGGGGAGAGGGGGAGAGAAGGACGGAGAGGGCACAGAGAGAGAGACGGATGGGAGAGGGGGGGAGGGAGGGGGAGAGAGAGAGATGGATGGGGAGAGGGGGAGGGAGGGGAGAGAGAGAGATGGATGGGGAGAGGGGGAGAGAGAGGGGGAGAGAGGGGGAAAGAGAGAGGGGAGAGAGGGGGACAGAGAGAGGGGGAGAGAGAGAGGGGGATGGAGAGAGGGGGAGAGCGAGGGAGGGAGGGGGAGAGAGAGAGAGGGGGAGAGAGAGGGAGGGAGGGGAAAGAGAGAGGGATGGAGAGAGAGGGGAAGAGAGGGAGACCGGGATGGAGAGAGGGAGAGAGGGAGGGAGGGAGAGGGAGAGAGAGGAGGATTCAGAGAGAGGAGAGACTGAATGATGCAAATTAACACATTTTTGAGTCTGTCTTCTATCTATCTATCTATCTATCTATCTATCTATCTATCTATCTATCTATCTATCTATCTATCTATCTATCTATCAGTGGTACTGCCCCCCTTTCTAAACGGTTTAAGAATGCCTATGCAGCCAATATATTACAAGGCATGAGTGGGCTACTCAGGAAGATCTGCCAAAGAAGCTAAAGTTAAGATTTAGTGCTTATATGGAGAAATATTTAGCTCTGTTATTTGTAATACCTTATTCCCGTGTTGCATCATAGTGCTATTTATGATGACAAATGGAGTTTAAAACTAATTCAAGTCAGTTTTGACATCTCAATGATCTAAAACTGTGTCAGCAATGGCCTATTTATAGACACCATCAGGCCAAAAACACTCTAAGACTGATGTTTCATATCTAGGTTCTTGGGGTTGTATTCACCTCAGACACTGCAGTGTTATAAATATTACCATCATTATTTTAGATTTTTTTTCCGCTGATGACCATAAAGACCATAAAGACAACAATTACTGAAAGACATTTGTTGCAGTTGATCACTATCTTAAATGTAATCCCATACAATGTTTAGCTGAATACTGCACTGTAAAATCCAATAGCTACTCTGACTTACATAAATCAGTTAAGTTTACTAGGTTATCAAAAATATGTTGTGATTACTTCGATTTATGAAGTAACAGGTACTTTTAATAATAGCAATGCAAAATACTTAGTGTTTTCGAGTGAACATTACCTATTTTAGAGTTAAGCTCACTAGCAATCAGTGTTACTTCAACTGCGCATTCTAAGAAGAAGAAGTACGCATGTTTAGTCTTCTTCTGCTGCTTGTCTCCCGCTCCGCAACCCAACAGGATTAAGGATATTCTGCTTCCTCTGCGTTTTCGCCGTCCTGTTCATTTTAGCAAACAATAAGGTAAGTCGTTAAGAAAGTATGTATATGAAAATGTTTCATACGTCTACTGCTCGAGCGTTAGCTTTCGCTAGCAAACGATAGCATAGTTGGCTAGCTACCAACACAACCTGTTCAGGCCATGCTAGGGCGTGTTTGGGCGGTGTCCCAACATCATCCTGTAGTGAGTTTAACATTTTCACACCGTTTCAAAGACAAGGCTGATTCCCTTCCTAGCTTCCGACTCGACTTTGGTTTAAAATAGAGTTTTAAACCAAAATTTAGAACATTGTTTTCTTTTTGTTTGTAACAGAGAGCTATAATTTTCTTTGAGCATGCAGATTAATTTAAAAGAAGTTTCTTATTTTTGAACCCTTTATCCTTTAATAAATATCTGATCTTTTTTTTATTTCTCTCTTTTTTTCATCTGGACAAAACACAGCAGGTCCCATTGTAAAAAAAAACCCATAAAACTTGACTCTTCAAACCTGCTATTAAAGTGTTCTTCAGGGTAGGTAATTCCAATAGAACACAGTTATGTGATTTATGAAACCCTTATTCAATTTGTGAAAATTATCTTTTTGTTCATTTTCTATAAGAGCAAGTCCGGATGAAAAACCACAATTCCCAGACTCTTCAAGTCTGGTCTCAGTTGTTCTTCAGTGTTTAGAATTGTGAAACGTAAATGTAACAACTATGTGAAGCATGCATATATAAATGGTTCTCAGTAACTGACATGCATAAGAAAAACTTTTTTTTTTATAGAACAAGAGCTCCCTTTTGAACAAAGGCCCAGTGCAGTAAAGGTAAGATGCTCTAAGCCTATTGCTATAGAAAATTCCACACTAAAGGAATAATTCCTCCAATAATGAAATGCAGTCACCATGTACTGTACTTATTTAAAAATATTTGTTGCAGATGCATTGGACCTGTAAGCAGTGCCTGTTTTCTGCAGATAAAAGAGGAAAGTTGTTAAAACATGGATCTTTTACCCTGCTGGTTGTAGAAATTAAAAAGAGGAGACGAGAGATTGTGGAGGCTAGGCCTGCAGTAAACAACTTGGAGTGGTGGCCGGCAGTTTTTACAGAGAGACAAGTGCTGAAATATTAGGTATAGAAATAAAATCTGTTCTGTCTTGAAGAGTACAGGGGGGGGGGGGGGTTTAAGTAAAATTATTTATTTTGATATTGTTAGAAATCTAAGAAATCCTTTTTTTTTTTTTTTTGACAGTGTTCTGTCTGGCAAGGTGGCAATAAGAATAATTGTCTTGATGCCAAAAGGAGCCCAACAACAGATTTTACTTTCACAAGTGTAGCGGTATGGCAATTGCCATACTGTTCATGCATATAAATTGCTTTATTGAAATTATGCAGGGAGTTTTACAGTTTATATGGACACTGCAATGTAAGTAGAGCAGAAAAGATGAAAGAAAGAGGAGATAGAAAGGAGACAATGACAAAACATTTTCAGTCTGCTTCATCACCTGTAACGAGATGAAAAAAGAACAGCACAACCAAAAGAAATGGTACGAGACATACAATAAAGCAACACCTTGAAACTATCGCTAAAGTAAAATTAGGCCACAGGCGCCCAAAGGGACCCCAAGAGCAAAGGCACCAAGATTGGCTAGCTCCAGAAATCAGACCCCCACCAAGGGAGGAGGAGAGACAGCCCCGAAGAAGCCCCCCAGCCACCGCCATGCCGGCGCCCCGGGGAGCCGCGGGGACGAGTCCGCGGGCTCCGCCGACAGCCGGCCACCCTGAAGTAGTGCCGGGCACCGAACACCGCCCCCCCCACGGCACCGACCGAAACGCCCCAGCCCCACAGAGCACCGAAACACGCCCCGCCCCCCGGCACCAAGCCCCGGCGACCGGCCGCAACACCCACCGCGACCGCACCACCCAGGAAAAAGACACAGGCGGCCCTGCCTGCGGCCGGGGCCCACGCACATCCGCCGCGAACCAGCCGCGAGCGCCGCGGGACCCCCCAAAACGCCCCCCTGGCCACCCCACGAAGACCGATGCCAACAGCGCGCAATGCAACACACCGTGCACAGAATCAACCCAAGAGCAGAAAAGCCGCCCGGCGCAAAACCGCAAGGAGAGCAGACCGCAGCCGGCGCAACCCCCCCCCCCCCCCCCCCCCCCCCAGCAGCCCGAGGGGCAGCACAAAGCCAGAGCAGAGCGAACCACGCCGCTCCCCCACCGGACGAAGCCAAAGCAGCACAGCCATGTTCGCCGCTGCCCGCACCAGGCCCCGACACGCGGCCGGAGCAGCTCCGCCACCCCGGCCGCCCGACGCGCACCAGCCAGAGCCACTCCAACCCCCACCCGCCCCGCAGCCACACCCGCCGCGATCAGCGGGAACAAAGCAGCTCCACCATGCTTCCAAGAGGCAAAACCCACCTGAATACCCAATCAGCGCCGCCAGCAGGACCACCACCCAGCAGGCCCGCCCGCCCCCCGAAAAAACAGACATGCCAATCCCCCCCAAAAAGAAAAAAAAAAAAAAAAAAAAGGAGCCCCCACAATGCGACAGTGGACACCACACACCGGCCCACCCGCAACCGCTCCCCCCTACCGAGGAAAAAAATAAATAAATAAATAAATTAATAATTACAATTAAAATAACTATGCAAGAGGAGAAATGCAAGCGGAAAAACCGGAGCCCAAAACAAGACCCAAAACCCGCACCTCACCATGCCGTGCAGCTCCCCTCCCCCCCGAACCGATACCACAGAACCGGCATAGGAAAAAGCACCGCCCAGGAACCGGCATCGTAGTGAAGGCACCGGCACTGACACCGAAAATCCCCGAACAACACCCAGGCCCACCCCGAAGTGGATCCAGTCCCGGGCCCCAGGGATCCGAGGCCCCAAGGGCGCCCGACCCCCAGACAGGAGCCCAGCAAAGCCCCGGCCGGCCGGGGCCAACGGAGAGGCCGCCAGGAATGAGCCAGCAGCCCCCCGGGCATCCGCCACAAGACCCCGAGCTCCACCAATGCACCGGTGAGCCCCGACGCCAGCCAGCAGAGGGAGAGCAGGACGGGGGAAATGGCTCCGCACTTAGCGGAGACTTGAGATGTATTTGGGAGAGGGTGCGGTTGAGACCCCAACCTGGGATAGAAAGAAAAAGAAAAAAACACACTCACCATCTCAATCATGCCTTCCCTCCCTAGTGCCCCCACTCGTACCACAGAGAAAGAAAAAAAACAAACAACAAAACAAAAACAAAAAAGTCATAAGTAAAGAAAATAACAACGCGGACACACATAACACTCACATCCAATAATACCAGGACCAAAACACCCAGTGACACCGGTGGATGGTCCCGGGACTATCGGATGACCCAATAAGTGAACCTAAAATCCGGATGTGGGGGGAGGGGAGCGGCGACACCGCCACACCAACCCATCTCATTCCTGCCTCCTCCCCTCCCCGCACACGGACCGGACCACCCCCAGCAAGAGCCCCCCCCCCCCCCCCCCCCCCCCCCCCCGAGAACGGGGCCCCACCCATCCCACGCAGGCAACCCAACCAGAACCACCCCCCCGAAAAAAAAAAACACTTCAACCAGGCACTTCATGCCCCTCCTTCCAACCTTCTTTGGGGAGAGCAGAGGTGACAGCCCCGCCACCGGCAGGCCACCTAGGCCCCGCAGCCGGCCCCAACCAAAACCACGGACCAGGTGGCTTGCTCTTCCTCCGGGCGTCAGCCGGAGAACAGCCTCTGACATCATCAGAGTGTGTGGCCCTCCAGTAACGACCCCCTCCCCAAAAACCTACATGTGTGGCAGAGTGATGGAGCAGGCAGAGGGAGGATTTCGGGGATGGGGAGTAAAGGACTGGGGTACTTGCTGCACTCCCAGGGAGCCAGCTCCCCCGCTGGCTCCAATAGGCACCCCCGTTCCCCGAGAGCCCCTCCAGAGAGGGGGGCCCCACCAGTTTCACCACCGTAGCCCGGGGGCACGGGACCAGCAACAGGACCCACCAGCCAGCCGGGCACGGAGCCGACACCACCACCCTCCCCCCGCCCTGTCCATCCAAAAAAAAAATAAATAAATAACAAAATAAATAAAAATAAATAAATTAAAAAAATGAATAAAAAAAAAAAAATAAATATATATATATAAATATATATTTTAATAATAATAATAATAATAAAAAGAAAAAAAATATATAAAAAAATAAATAAATAAGGGGGGGGGGGGACAACCTCAGCCGGCCAGCCCACGCGCAACACGCAGAGCCCCCACCGCGGACGAAGCCCCACCAGGGGGCAGTACGGACCAGGACGAAGACAGGGAGCATGACCCGAAGCCCTTCCAAGATCTTCTTCCCACTATCACCACCCCCCACCCCCCCTCCGGAGATCTAATCCCTCCCCTACAATAACAATCAAGCTACTCACCACACAAGCGACAGAAGACATCCAGGCCGAGATCATTCCTACTGCCCCTCCCTCCCCTTCCCCCACTTACAGAGTGCAAACCCGTGAGGGGGTAAGCATTTGCCATAGGTGTTAATGTCCATGCCCCCCCCCAGCCCAACAGGCCCCGAGGCACCCCGGCACACCAGAGGCCGTGGCAGCAGGGGCAGACAGCCGGGCGTATACCGGCCCAGACCCCAAGCAGCACTCCCCACAGAACCCGAACCCCCGAAACCCCACCGGGCCCCTGCCCAAGGGCAATCTAAGAAATCCTGACTTTGTCCATCATAATTCAATTTATCCTTTTTAGTGGCCCTAATACCTCCCACATTTTCTTTTGTTGTTCTGCCTGGAGACTACAAAAATGTCCTCTGTAATTATTAATGATTAGTCTACACTGGCCCAACACAGTTTAGAAAATATATTTTGCTGTGTGTTGTAGGTGTTTGTGGAGTTCACCAGCAACCTACAGGTGGACTTCTTTGAAGCCAGCTGTCTCACTGTGTGGTGTGGAGGCTGCAGCGCCTCAGACTGGAAGAAGGTTAGAAGAGTGGTGAGAACAGCAGAGAGGATCATGGGGGTTCCTCTTCCCTCCATTAAAGACATTTCATCCCAGCGCTGTGTGTCCTGAGCCCATAACATCATCAATGACCCTTCACCCCCCCATCATGAACTGTTCTCCCCGCTGCCCTCTGGAAAGAGGCTTTGCAGCATTCAATGCAGGGCCAGCAGATTCCATAACAGCTTTTTCCCTGCTGCCATTAGACTGATGAATGTTTTGTAAAATGGGTTATTTTATTTATAAGGAAAAAAGGAAAAAATCTGTTGGGATCCAGAGGTTTGTCAACTTTTCTCCACCAGAGGGAGCCTGAGACCTTCCTCCTGAGGGCATGAGTCGACTTCTGCACACCTGTTCTCTATCTTCTCATTTGGAGGCGTATAAATGGAGGAGGATGCTGACACTTATCTGCCAGTGTTGGGATCTGGAGCTGTACCACCTGTCTCCAGCAGAGTTCACTGTGGATCCTCCTAAGCTGAGCCTTCGACACACCTGAAACCCATCTCATCATCAGGAGGATCCTCCACCATAAAAGCAGCCCTCAGACCTCGCATCAACGCCGCAGTGTTTATCCAGTTTGGTTAGCACCTGAGCCTCACTTCCTCTGTGAAATCTTTGTTGCCTCTAGTCTCCTAGCTGGTAACTAATTACCTTTTGTCTCTGCCTACAGGAAACCTGTTTTTGTCCTGTAAGCTCTGGATGAGCTTAACCTGTCGAGCCTGCCCTCAGAGCCAAACCTGAAGAACCTTCTCTGGATTTCCCATGCTGCTCTGGACTAAGAGCTGGAAAACTAAGGTCTGTCCTATCGTTAGATGCAAGACGCTGAAGCTGAAACTGAACTCTGCTGAATCAAACAGTCTCTGGAACCAACAGTGCCTCTCTCAAAGCCAAACCCAGATTCTTCAAGGTAGATCTCTGAAGATAACATTTCCACATTCACCAGCTACGTGGCTAACTGAACTGTCTCCCTTCCAGTTTCCTGTGAACCAGATCCCCAGAAGTGAACCAGTACTTGACTCTTTCATTTTACCATTGTTCAATAAACATTGTTAAACTTTTACTCCAGTTTCCGTCTCCGTGGTGTTCTGCATATTGGGCCTCTCTGAACCAATCATGACAGAACACTGCGGCCAAACACAAGGCCCAGCAGACCAACTTCATCGTCGGTTGGAGGAACAAGATGCCCAAATTCAGGGACAGACCCAAACACTACGTGAGTTACACAGAATGGTTATGTATCAGGATCAAATCATTCAAGGCTTCACTAACAAATTAAACAGCGCTAACGCCACGCCGCTAGCACAACCATTTCCGGGTCCAGTCCTTCCTCCGAGGTCACCAGCGGTGACGTCATCGTCAGAGTTCCGACCAAGTCTCCCTGAAAAGTTTTCAGGTAACATTAGTGACTGTAAAGGATTTTTATTTCAATGTCGATTAATCTTCAAAAATTCCCCTGGCAGTTTTCCCACCGATTATAAGAAGATATCATTTATTTTGTCTCAATTGACCGGAAGAGCCCTGGAATGGGCACAAGCTAGGTTTTCATCCGACGAAAGCCTTAGCTGCCAGTACTCCGACTTTATCTCTGAGTTTTCACAAGTCTTCAACCAGGAAACAGATCAAACTGTTGATTCTTGAGCTCTTTTGAAACTAAGACAAGGAAATTCTTCTGTAGCTGAATTCTCAATTAACTTCCGGGTTAAAGCTGCAGCTTCCGGTTGGAACCAATGTGCTCTTAAGACTGCATTTTTTGAGGCTCTCAATGAAGACATAAAGGATGAGCTTGCTACCCTTGACGAACCCGCCACTCTTGAGGAATTAATTCGCCTGACAATCAGGCTGGATAATAGGATTCGAGCCAGAAATAGCTCTAAACCAAGGAATCATGGTCCTTTAAGTTCTGTTTCTGCCTCTAACATTGCACCTGCCTTCTCCTCTTCCACAGAACCTTTTTTTAAGCCAAGAACTAAGATCCAATCTCTCCCGTTGCTAGTTCAGGCCTCTCATGCGGTTGAAGTGGAGGCCGAACCCATACAGGTTGGACATACAAGGCTAACTCCAGAGGAAAGGTTAAGGCGTGTCAGGAGCAAGCTGTGCATCTACTGTGGTGAGAGTGGCCATTTCATTGCCTCATGCCCAGCTAAATCAAAAGCCGGGGCCCGTCAGAGGATCTGAGGAGTCTGACGGGCCATGTTATTTCTAAAAAATCTCCTCGCCTATTACTTCCAGCCACGCTGATTTTTGCTGACCAAAACCTCACTTTATCTGCATTCATTGATTCAGGCTGTGAAAGGAACCTGATTGACTCCAATTTAGTTGAACAACTACAGATTGAAACTGTTCCTCTAACCCATCCTCTCTGTGTCTCTGCGATTGATGGAAAGAAGCTTCACCAAGTGACTCACCAGACACAACCCCTCGAACTGTTGGTTTCAGGTAACCATCGAGAAACCATATCTTTCTTTGTTTTTCCCTCTGCATGTTCTCCGTTGGTTTTGGGATTTGAGTGGCTGGAATGACATAACCCCCACATAAACTGGACCGATCGTCATATTGAGTCTTGGTCGACCTCATGCCATGAGACGTGCCTTCGTTCAGCGGCCCCCGCTGTAAGATCTCCTAGGGGGGGGGGAGATGGACTCTCCTGACCTTACTTCTGTTCCTCCTGAGTACCATGATCTAGCCCCTCTCTTCAGTAAGGTCAGTGCTACGTCCCTTCCACCTCATAGACCATACGACTGTGCTATCGAGCTTTTACCAGGAGCTCCTCTACCCGGCAGTAGACTTTATAATATTTCCAAACCCGAACGGGAGACAATGGAGAAATACATAAATGAATCACTAGCTGCTGGAATAATCCGCCCCTCTTCATCTCCTTTAGGAGCAGGTTTCTTTTTTGTGGGTAAGAAGGATGGATTTCTCAGACCATGTATTGACTACAGAGGTTTGAACCAAATTACTGTTAAGAATAAGTACCCACTTCCTCTACTCGCTTCTGCCTTCGAACCAGTTCAAGGGGCCACTGTCTTTACTAAGCTCGACTTAAGGAACGCCTATCACCTTCTCAGAATCAGAGATGGCGATGAATGGAAGACTGCCTTTAAGACCCCTCTGGGTCAATTCGAGTATTTAGTCATGCCTTTTGGTCTAACAAACGCTCCTGCGTGTTTTCAAGCCCTAGTCAACGACGTTCTCAGAGATTTTTTGAACGTGTTTGTTTTTGTCTACATTGATGACATACTCATTTACTCCAAAGACCTCACAGAATACAAGAAACATGTCCGCCTGGTCTTACAAAGACTCCTTGAGAATAAACTTTTCGTCAAAGCCGTAAAATGCGAGTTTCACCAACCTTCAGTCACCTTTTTGGGGTTTGTGCTCGAGGGCGGACAGGTTAAGCCATCTGAGGATTAGATAAAGGCAGTTTTGGAGTGGCCGGTTCCCGAAAACCGCAAACAGCTGCAGAGATTCCTGGGTTTTGCTAATTTTTATCGACGATTCATCAGGAATTATAGTCAGACAGCTCTACCTTTAACCTCTCTTACATCAGTCAAGAAAACCTTCCAATGGTCTCCCGAGGCTCAAACTGCTTTTGACAAATTAAAGATGTTGTTTTCCAGAGCTCCAGTGTTAATCCAGCCTGATTCATCGAAACAATTTATCCTCGAAGTCGACGCTTCCGAGTCAGGAGTTGGTGCTGTCTTATCTCAGAGACTCGATTCAGACCAAAGAGTTCACCCATGTGCTTTTTTCTCCCGTAGACTCTCCTCTGCTGAGCAAAACTACGACGTTGGTGACCGCGAATTACTGGCCATCAAATTGGCATTAGAGGAATGGAGACACTGGCTTGAGGGAGCAGAACACCCGGTTCTTGTTTGGACAGATCATAAGAACCTTGCCTATATCCAGTCCGCCAAACAGGCCAATCCTCGACAGTCAAGGTGGTCACTATTTTTCTCACGATTCAATCTCATCATCTCTTACAGACCCGGATCCAAGAACATCAAACCCGATTCTCTCTCTCGTCTTTATTCCACTGATCAATCTGAGACTCCTGAGCCTGTTCTACCCGCTTCCTGCACTGTTGGGGTGGTTACCTGGGAGATCACCGATCTAATAAACTCTGCCCTCGCTTCAGAACCAGATCCAGGTAACGGTCCCCCAAACAAGACTTATGTACCTTCTTCTGTCAGGTCTCGCCTAATTCAGTGGATGCACAATGCCAAATTTGCCGCTCACCCGGGGGTGAGTAGAACCATCAACCTCATTTCAAGACGTTTCTGGTGGCCCACTCTACACAGAGATGTTAAGGAGTATGTGCTGGCCTGTTCTACCTGCGCCAGAAACAAGTCCACACATCAACCTCCCTCTGGCCTGTTGCATCCACTTCCTATTCCTTCTCGTCCCTGGTCTCACATCGCAATCGACTTTGTTACTGGTCTTCCCATTTCTCGAGGTATGTCCACAATTCTCACCATTGTTGACCGATTTTCCAAGTCCTGCCATCTTGTACCCCTCAGGAAGCTTCCTACGGCTTTTCAGACCGCCCAGCTCCTTATTAAACACGTTTTCCGTCTACATGGCATCCCTCAGGAGATTCTTTCCGATCGTGGTCCACAATTCATCTCTCAGGTTTGGAAGGCATTTTGTTCAGCCCTCAACTGCAAATCTTCTCTCACCTCAGGTTATCACCCACAGTCCAACGGCCAAACCGAGAGAATGAATCAACAGCTCGAATCCTCCCTTCGTTGTCTGACCTCTAGTAATCCCTCCGATTGGAGCCAACACCTTCCATGGATCGAATATGCTCACAACTCTCTAAAGTCAGCTTCCACCGGCCAGTCTCCTTTCCAGGTCAGTCTTGGTTATCAACCTCCACTTTTCCCCGCAGACGAGAGAGAGATTTCGGTCAAATCAGTCAACCACCACATCCGCCGCAGTCATCGCATCTGGAGAGACACCATAGCCACCCTCAACCGTTCCATAGAGACCACTAAACGTTTCGCTGACTCAAGAAGACGCCCTGCACCAGTTTACTCCGTCGGTCAGGAGGTATGGCTCTCCACTCGGGACATTCCCCTCAAGGGGATGTCCCGTAAACTCTCTCCCAGATTCATTGGCCCCTACAGAATTTCCCAGGTCATAAACCAGTCTGCCGTACGACTACAACTGCCTCCGACTCTTCGAATTCATCCCACATTCCACGTCTCTCAGATCAAGCCCGTGATCTCCAGCCCTTTGTGCCCTCCGTCCGACTCCCCTCCACCCGCCCTGGAAGTCGATGGACATCCGGCTTTCACCGTCCGCCGGATCGTGGACTCCCGTCGGCGAGGTCGTGGCTGGCAGTACCTCGTCGACTGGGAGGGCTACGGTCCGGAGGATCGTCAGTGGGTTCCTGGTTCCTACATCCTCAACCCATCCCTCATCGAGGAGTACGAGCGATCCCTCCCATCGACGTCTTCTGGACCGCCAAGAGGCGGTCGTTGAGGGGGGGGTACTGTTGGGATCTGGAGCTGTACCACCTGTCTCCAGCAGAGTTCACTGTGGATCCTCCTAACCTGAGCCTTCGACACACCTGAAACCCATCTCATCATCAGGAGGATCCTCCACCATATAAGCAGCCCTCAGACCTCGCATCAACGCCGCAGTGTTTATCCAGTTTGGTTAGCACCTGAGCCTCACTTCCTCTGTGAAATCTTTGTTGCCTCTAGTCTCCTAGCTGGAAACTAATTACCTTTTGTCTCTGCCTACAGGAAACCTGTTTTTGTCCTGTAAGCTCTGGATGAGCTTAACCTGTCGAGCCTGCCCTCAGAGCCAAACCTGAAGAACCTTCTCTGGATTTCCCATGCTGCTCTGGACTAAGAGCTGGAAAACCAAGGTCTGTCCTATCGTTAGATGCAAGACGCTGAAGCTGAAACTGAACTCTGCTGAATCAAACAGTCTCTGGAACCAACAGTGCCTCTCTCAAAGCCAAACCCGGATTCTTCAAGGTAGATCTCTGAAGATAACATTTAAACATTCACCAGCTACGTGGCTAACTGAACTGTCTCCCTTCCAGTTTCCTGTGAACCAGATCCCCAGAAGTGAACCAGTACTTGACTCTTTCATTTTACCATTGTTCAATAAACATTGTTAAACTTTTACTCCAGTTTCCGTCTCCGTGGTGTTCTGCATATTGGGCCTCTCTGAACCAATCATGACAGCCAGAGTGTTGGCAGTAACGGTACCGGCTAACTTTGAGCTGCTTTAACCCTGATCTGTTTCCTGATTCTGAATCCCCTTTTCTCTGTGTTTTCTGCTATTCAGATCCTGAATAATCTGGAGATTAACCAACCTACAAGACAGAACCCTCGCTGCCTGGAGCCTTACCTGTCTGCCCTCCACCGCCGCCTCTGACACCTGAGCTGAGGGACCCTAAAGGCCCCCCCCCTGGTCAGAAACACCCTCCAAACAGGTATTAATCCCAAACTACCAACCAACAGCAAGTTTCCTGGATCCAGACTAATTATTTCTGTCCTCCCCTAGTTGCCCCCTGAGATCAGCCTGATGAACCAAGGAATCCATTAATCTTTGTCTGAATTTATTGTCAATAAATCTCACTATTGTATTTCCTGTCTTTGGAGTGTTTTCTGCATGTGGGTTAGGAGACTCGACCCCAACATGACAAAATCTATGTTAGAACTGTAAATGTAGTCATATGTTTATATAACTGTTTTTTATGTATTTATTACTGTTTTCAAGGCTGCACTTTAAAAAATGAAATTGTCTAGAGCTTTTTTAAGCAAACTTTCTTTCTGCTTACTCATTTGTAAACAAAATGACGAAATAAATCTAAGTCTAAGACATACTGTATTTCTGGTTTTCACATGTGAAGAACTTTTTAGCAACATAGCTAGAGCAAAATTTCTACTGGGGATACAGAAGAAAAGTTGGCTGATAGCCTCCTGATGTCAACCTCATTATTTCCCTACGCACCCAGACGTCAAACACTTCTCTAGAGAAGGGAATAAATAGGAATGGACCTTTGCTTTCTGTTCCACCAGGTTACTTCATGTCTATCTTTTTAAATGAATATGACTTCCCGTCAAAAATAAAAATAGTGGAAACCGGGTAAATCTCAATGTAGCTGAAGGATGCAAACACCCTGCATATACATGGATTTACAGCAAATTCAAAATGAGGCATGAGAACATAAATATTAGACTATCAAGCAGAAAACACAGGAAAGAAAAAACACTGCAAACAGTAAGGCTGCAATCACTGACAATAGAGAGCAGCTCAGTGCAAACAAACTGCACAAACAAAACCTGCTGTGAGGAGATAAATGACGCTAACTCACAAAATATAGGGAAATACTGCAAGTACACAAAACATTTGCAAGGTGAGATAAGATTCAATTCAATTCAGTTTATTGATATAGCGCCAATTCACAACACGTCATCTCAAGGCACTTTACAGTTCACCAGATCATCCAGTCAGATTGAAGTTTTCTAAGGAAAACCAGCTGATTGCATCGACTCATTGACTCGAAGGTAATCCGTCACACCAAGCAAGCTTGTAGCGAAGGTGGAGAGAAAAAACTCCCTTTGAACAGGAAGAAACCTCCAGCAGAACCAGGCTCAGTGTGAGCGGCCATCTGCTGAGGCGACCGGGGTTCAAGGAGACAGAAGAAGATAGAAAAAGAAGCAGAGATACAAAAGGCAGATTAAAAGGGAAATGTGAAAACCTATCCAATATGGGTTTAAAATGACAAATCCAGATCAAAAATAACACCAAGGTTTTTATAGTAATATCTAAGACCAATTTGATGCCATCCAAATTAATAGACTGAATTATAAGCATCTATTTAATCACCTGTTTGTCAGCGTAATTTTCTATTTGAGGAACAAGAGAATTTACATTTAAAATAAGAAAAAACTATTACATTGTCTTATTTCAAGTGCATTTTATCTAATTATCTTATTCTAAGAGTAAAAAGATTCATTCCATTGGCAAATCATCTTATTTAGCTGCTCAGGCAAATACACTTCATTTAAGAAGTCTTTACTTATTTCTGGAGTCTTTTGCAGTGTAAAACCATTAATATTCATCTAAAAATGTAAATAATTTGAGTCATTATCAAAAAATCATGGAAAACAGACTGAATTTAAGCTGATGAGCTATTCCTATTGTTTATTTCTCTAAAACTATTGTAGACCTTGTACCAGACATTGAAATAAACAACTGGATGAAAACATAAAATTATACATTTTTGTCATGACTGTGTTCATTTACGGGACTTTATCTTTAGGTAAAATACCAACCCAGCAGTTAAAAGAGGAGCAGTCTGTAAGGAACTCCCAGGCTAATTTTTTAAAGTTTTGCCCAAAATGAGCACCTTGATCTGTGCTTTAGAACGGCTTAGTCTGCATTCAAACCAGGTTTAAAGCCTTGCAGGGCAGCATAAAGCCCACTGCCAACATTAAGACAGAAAAAAGAAAGAAAATAAAAAACAGTCAGTTCAGGTGTTTTATAAAATATGTGAATCAGGAAATTGTCTTTGTACCAAACTGAATGATTGTTGTCTACTTTAAAAAAAAACACTTCAGATTTTAAAATGGAACTTTCTTCTTTTTTGTTTTATTTTAAAATTTAATATATAACATGGATGCATAAAACCTCATTTTATGTCAGTATTAAATTCAGTTTAAAGTAACAGATTATAGTTAAAAATGTCTCTGGACCTTCACTAACGTTCTGCTCTCTCTGCTTTTTTCTCATAGTAGCTTCATCTGGTCTGTTCCTGTTTGGCTGTGACTCCATCCTGGAGAGAAATATCAGCTGCTCCCATCAACATCTTTGTTTATAGATGTTGGAGATCAGCCTGTTTTCCAGTTTAGTCCTGTTTCTCTGACTGTGACCGGCTGGATGTGCTCTCTTCATCCTCTGAGATGGGAGCTGCCTTGGAGCTCGTCTGCCTGGCTGTGTGTTTCCTGGATGGGGCCGCCTTTTACAGCTGCTTTTTCTATCTCTGCTTCTGTCTCCTTGAACCCCAGTCGGGGTCCAGTTTTTGGACTGTGGGAGGAAGCCAGAGTACACATGCTCAGGGAGATCATGCAAACCCCATTGTAAATGTATCCATGATGATGCAGACAGTTTATTGATATAATTCATTGATACGTAATTGATATATGTATATATGGTTATTTACATATCAATGAATTATTGTAAATATGATTGTATCTTTATATTGTTTTATTGAGTGACACATGGTTTGATTTATTTATGATTATTCTCATGATTATATCTACAAGCTTGTTCTTGCGCTGTTTTGAGAAGACGTTATTTCACTAACGTCCGTCTTGGGTTACCATGGAAACAAACACCAACGTCCGTCTTTCATGGAAATAAACTGAGTTTTTTCACATTACTCACAAACATTATAAGCTTAAGTTTGTTGAGTAAAAACCAAGGACAGCATCAAGGACAATCACCTTTTAATTCACGGATAATTCCCTCATTGTGGCATGCAGCCAACGAGTTTTCACGGTGCTAATGAAGATTTGGAGGCTTCATTAAATCAGTTCAAGAAATCCATTTGTGCTCGTCGTGCCTGGGGGGATTTATACCCATGCAGAAAGATCCTGGGCCAGGAATCAAACCCGCAACCTTCTTGCTGCTACCCACTGCGCCACTGAGCAGCACATATTTTATTATATATATCATAATATTATTTCTTCATATTTTTTCATATTGAATTTGGAAATGAGTATTCAGCAACAGTAACTTTAGTTCACCATAGCAACATATTTTCATAGGTTCTTAGAACCATTCTAATGCTACGTTCAGACAGTTAGCAGAAGCAGCTAAATGCGCGTGCTGTTTTATTTTTGATGCTTGTACAAGTTTAGTTCTGACGCGCGGCTGAAGCATCGCTCTGCAGTCGAAAAGTGGTTCTGATGCGCGTTGGGCGGAGCTACGCTAGCCTTCCTTGCCTGTAACAATGGCGGCTATATTTACTTTGGTTGCAGGCACCAGAATAATAAAATCGAACATATTTAGCCGACAGGTTTCTATATTTTAAGTCAATTTAGGCGTTAATAAACTGTTTTAAGAGGAGTGATCATGGTGCTCAGCAGATCTGTGTCTGTCTCCCTGCCAGCTTCCAGATCAGAAGCAGAATAAAGGGTCATGTAAAGCTATTGGTTAAACTTGACAAGTTTTTTATCAGATGATTGGTCCGTAATGGAGTCTGGCAGGTGAATGAAGACCGATTATAAAGTTTTAAATTGAAAATATATTAATATTCAAAACAAATGAAAACAATATAAACAGTCAGATGAGGACCACATAAAATAAACAATGACAAATAATTTACAGGTTTTATACTTTCAGTCCTTCACAATTCCAAATGATCCTTAAAATGAAATCTGTTTCAAAGGAGGAAAAATGAGTTCTATTTAAGCTGCCAGTTTTCCTTAGAAAGAAAACTTTGAATCAGTTTAACTGGATGATCTGGTTAAATTGTAAAGTGCCTTGAGATGACGTGTTTTGAATTGGCACTATGGAAATAAACTGAACTGAACTGTTCAGGTGTCATGAATGATGGAAACAAAGTCAAATAAATGGAGACAGTCTGACTAATTTCTGCTCTATATTTATGTTTATTGTTGGGATGTGGAGGCTTTGTCCACTTTCTCCACCAGAGGGCGCACAAGATCTCCTGAGGGCATGAGCTGACTGCAACACCTGTCTTTCATCTGCTCATCAGGAGGTCCTATTTAAGGAGGAGGAGGCTAACACTTCCCTGCCAGAGTGTTTGCCAGTAATGGTACCAGCAAAACCTGAGCACGCCTCTCAAATCTATTTTCCCAGATTTTGTGAACCTGCCTGAACCTGTTTCTCTTTGCTTCACAGATCCAGTCCTGTTAGAAAACCTGAAATCCTGTAGAATATCTCTGTCTGGAATCTGCCTGCCTGCACTCAGTTAAGCCTCTGCCTCTGCCCTCTGCCTGCCGACTAGCCTCTGGACACTCAAGGTTCCCCCCCTGCTGATCAGTCCCACCTCGGAGCAGGTATTTTCTCCTACACCTGTAAACAGCAGTTTCCCTGGAACTTCTCTAACCTCTCTGTCCTCCCCAGTGGTGATCCTGTCGTGACCAGTCTGACCAGCCAAGTTCCAGTTCACATTTTTGTAAATACTTGTAAATAAACCTTTAAACTTTTCCCTGCCTCAGAGAGTGTTTCTGCATGTGGGTTAGACACCTAAACCCCAACATGACATTTATCAGTTCATCAAGTTTAGATGTGATTAGAAGGGAGTTACTCAGAGGAGTTCCAATTTAAGAAATACAGCTTATTAAAAGGATTTTATTTTGTATTTATTCCGATTCCTTACTAACTTACAGGCAACATAGTTGTCCTGTTTTGTTTCTTTTTTATTTGTGATGGAAAAAATAAAATGCTCAAGTTATAATAAAATAGTTTTTCGTTTTATAATCAGTTATTGTACGATCCACTTTTGGGCAACAATCAATACTGAGAGGGGAACTCATGGTAGGACAAAAAGCACAACAAGTCAAAAAAGGTTGGGAATCACTGCCAATGAGGAGGATCCTCTCTGCCCCCCCAAAATGTTTGTGCCTCTATGGTTTTAAATAAAAATACAGAAATTGCGCGTTTCAGTTTAAGGTCTTCAGTCTCCTGCATATCACTGGCCTTTAAATAGGCCTAACAAGCATGATTTGAAATCACCTATCAGGGATCGTTGGGACAAAGATAGGAAAACTATAACGATTCAATATATGTACAGACACATCAAAAGCAGATTGCACTGTGAGAAGCCTGCTTTTCTCAGCTCAAATGGACAGAAAATAGCTGTGGTCAAAATCTTAGAAGTAGAAGCCCATTCTCCCAGTCTTTCTGAGTGTGTGTGTGTGTGTTTTGAAAGCACTTATTAATCTCTCTATGGCCTTTCACTGTCTTATAAAATCCTGATTGTGTGTCATTGTTTGGGCTTCATTTATTTGAACACACACCCTGTAATCATGCTTGCAAATACACAGATTTTAAAAAATGAGCTGCCATTTTCATCATGGTACTAACAAAGTGCATTTGAAATCACTCTGACTTCCCCTGAGCTTATAGAGGGATTATCAGGCAACGTCACTCTACGTCACTTCCGGCACCAATGCGCATGTCGCCTGCAGAAAGAGCCGCTAACATGTCTTGTTGTGCTGTCGGTTGCACGAACCGTTTTGATAAAAACAATAAAACGCGCAAGTTTTACCGAATCCCATCAACTCGCACCCCTTTCAAGGCAAACAAGAGACGTCTTTGGTTGCAAGCCATCAGAAGAAGCGATTGGAACGAGCAGATGATTAAAAATGCATCAATCTGCAGCGATCACTTTATATCAGGTAAGTCTTATCTATAAAAAAGCTAAACGGCATCGCTGGTTTTACAAACAATGGTTTTACATACAATTATTCAGTATTACATATATAAACGGGATTAATCAATCGTACAAAACACATTGGAGCATAACTAGCATACAAGCTAATGTACCTTGATTCAGTCTTATCAAGTTGCAACTCATCGGGTCAGCCATAAGTTTTATCATTAACATCATCACGTTGTCTGGTCTAAACTTCTCTGTGTGTGCTGTCTTTTCAATTGATTGACTAGTGTCTTAAATAAAGGTTGATGATGATTGCGTCAATACATTATTTGTACAGGAGAGGCATCAGACGACATCGACAGCCCAGACTTTGTCCCGTCTATCTTTCCATACTCAATCCAGCCCGGCAAAGACGGTGTTGCAAAACCTGAGCGGTAAGTATCACATCTGTGTGCTTGATTGTTGTCTGATTACAAGCATGACTCCACATAGTATGACTGGAAGTGCATAGAAAAAATATTGATATATTGTAGCTATATAGGTTACCCAGGTTAAAGGTCAGAGCATGTAGTTTTTATTAGACATCTGATATGGAGAGTTGGGATGACGAGCATGTGATTTTTATGGACTTGAATTCAGGAGATAACACCTGTGGAACTGTTTTTTTGTTTTTTGTTTTTTTGCACTAAATCATTGTTCTCCCCTGTGTGTTTCAGATATAAGAGAAAAAGAAGAAGGGATGCAACCCCCAGCAGGTGTCCAGAAGATGGACATCAGTGTACACCCTCTTCCATCTCTCCAACTGAGTGTGGAATAGAGGCTGGTGCTGATCTATATAATGGTATGAAACCTTATTACTAACCTGACCAAGACGGCCTGCAAACTCATTTGGATTTTTATAAAGGGACGTAGATCTGTGTGTTCCTAAATGTTAACATATTAATTATTGCAGAATAGAATAGTCACTAGTGTATGGAAGAGGTTTAGAGCCACTGAAAAAAAAAAGTAAACTGATTTGTAAATTTTATTTCACTTTAACATGGGAACAAAGTAAGAATTTTGAGATTAAAGTCCGAATTCTGACTTTTTTCTCAGAATTCTGACTTTTTTCTCAGAATTCTGACTTTTTTCTCAGAATTCTGACTTTTTTACCATACTATACTGAAATAATAAAATAAAAAAACATTGAACTTTTTTTTTTTTTTCCAGTGGCCCTAATCCTCTTCCGTACTAGTGGGATTAATCAGTTAGTAATGTTTATATTTGTTGCGAACAGGTATTTGCCCACAGTGTGACTGATCATCCAGAATGTAACCATTTGTTTTTTGTAAAGATAAGAATGTAAAATTTGTATTTATTTTTCAGAAGGTATGGTCCCAAAGACTGTCCATGATGACCTCCAGCTGAAGTACAGCCAACTTCATACAGAGTGTGATAGCCTGCGTGAGGACATCAACAAACAAATGTTGTTAGCATCTATGATTTGAGGTTTAAATGTCATTGAATATTTTTTTTTTTTTAAATGACTGCCTAAGTTTTTTCACTGCATAAGCTCATTGAACATTCAAAAGCTGTGGTTTAAAACATTTTGCAGCAGTTTTAGTTCAAAATGTGTGTTGTATCCAGTTTGCTTTTGAATATTGAGATTTTTCCTCATTCCTCTGTTGTATGATATATTTGAAAATCTTAAATGAAATATGCAGATATTTTGCTTTGTGTTTTGCCATTGAAAAGAAAACAATTCAATCAGCTGATACCTGTGTAAACACGGCGATCACACAATACCAATCAGCAGAAAAAGTGACGGCTTCAAAGCTTGAAGCTTGACTACATTAATAATATAATAAAACAGCAAATTGAATGTGTGGGCTAAGGGGTGTAGAGAAAGAGTGTCTTGAAATCCTCCAAAGACATCCGTCTTTGTTCTTGACTCTTGTTTCTTTTTTCATGATGACTCATTGAAAGTGAAGGCTAATGACAAAATAGCAGGCTAATTCCTGTGATTATCTGTGTTTGTCAGTGGAAATGTGCGAATGACAGTACTTCTTTCTCTGATCTTTAAGCCAGTTGCTTCGGGGGTGGCATTGTTACTAACAAAGCATTCATAGACAGGTCATGAATTAGCGATGCATAAATGTAGTTGGTG
Organism: Cyprinodon diabolis; assembly: GCA_030533445.1. Lineage (NCBI taxonomy): Eukaryota > Metazoa > Chordata > Actinopteri > Cyprinodontiformes > Cyprinodontidae > Cyprinodon > Cyprinodon diabolis. The sequence goes on along the minus strand of CM060083.1, from coordinate 5,503,611 downwards.
AGAGAAAAATAGCTCCCCTGAGGAATGCTTATACAACAAACGTGACCCCTTGCAGTAAGCTGGGAAGCTTCTTTTTTCTGCGCGTCTAGGTCCGTTTAGCAATAGCTGAGAAGCTCACAGGATCGCCACTAAATTAAGCAAAGGTGATGGCAAACATACAGACTCTTCAATGAAACCAAAAATTTTGTTTTATTCTTTTATACATCATGTGCATTGTTACTTTGTTAAGCAGATAGAGAGAGTAGATGGCCTTCCTTCACATTGTGGATGTCACTTTGTGTAAGTGGACCATCTAAATAGGACAGAAGACCTCGCCTGTTCAACCAGGCCAACAATTCCCTTTATTCCCCTTTCAGGGACATGGACTTAATTTCTCACTCGCCCAGTATGTTCCTGAGAAGAAGACAGCAAAGTGTGGACTCTGGGAGAACAGGAGCCCACAGCATATGGGTCAATTGGAAGAGAAGCGTACTGAAGAGATCACCACACACTCAGCTCGTCTGGAGCTGCGTTTCCCCTCCGGTTAATAATAGTCTCTAGATAATAAGAAATTCCTACTTTTTTCATTTAGTGTGGGAATAATAATGAACACAGTGAGTTAAACACAAATCAAATAAAACATTTTCCAAATAAAACAAAAAACTCGCCATCAGAGCCATCGGTCCTTCACACACTGCGAGAGAGCGCTGCTGCAGACGGGCTAGATTAGACCTGGCTGTCGATACTCTCGGAGCTCCGCTGGTTACAGCCCTCTCAACTTCGGAAATTTCTTTTTTTTTTTATTAAACATTAAATCGGTAAATGGACCATATAGGGACTCTGAAAGGCTGATTTATACTTAGAAACGAGGTCGTCTGTGTGGGTGTCACAGTTAACGCTGGTGCAGCTCTGTATGTACATCCGCTCTACTCTATGCGTATTTCCTGCTGGGTACCTTACTGGCTTGTTTTGTTTGTATGACCGCCATTGTGGAAAACGACTCGTGACCAGCTAGGAGTGTGAGGTACGCGAGAACGCTTTGACCATTTTTCCACCTGGATCCCCGCTCCTTTTGGCCCTCATGTTCCTCCGTTGTCGGACAAACTTACCCCCACTTCCTCACCGCCTCGGCCGTATCTAGACCCACAGCTAGTTTGGATTGTCCCTCTTGCGTTGTGGCGTGAAATAACATAGCACAGACCATGGTTCAATGTTGGGCATAAATCAAAAATATCTGCAACAAGCTCACTGTGACACACTGCTGCAGGAGGATAACAAGCCCTAGTGCATGCTGGGACAGCTGTCAGTCTGGAGAACGGACAGGTCTGCTCTGATGCATGCTGGGTAAAGAGGGAGGAGCGAGAACAGCATCCGGGGACTTTTCTGGTCTCGCACTTGAAAAACAATCTAGAAATTAGTAAATATTTCTCAAATTAAGTGCATTTACTCTTAATTTGAGTAGGTAAATGAGATTATTTGCCAATGGAATGAGTATTTTTTACTTTTAAAATAAGATAATATGCATTTGAAATAAGACAAATAAGACAATTGGCAAAAGAGACATTTTGCTAATGGAGAACAAGACAATTTAAATGTAAATTGTTCTTTTACCTTCTCAGTTCAAGAACAAATGCATTTATTTTAAGAAAAAATGACTTATCAAGATTTTGATTTTGTTGCAGTGCATTCTTCTTGTTCTGGTGAGTTGGAACAGTACTAGGGCTGAGGCTGATGATGTTTCACAACCACATGAGAACGCACAAGAACACATATTGAGAAATGGCCATAGACAGGGTATGCAGGCTAACAAATGAAGCCAAACGACCCTCATTCCAAAGGGGTGGACCCTTCGTCTGTTTCTATTTGCATGTTTTCTAAGGAAAAAAAAGGCTTTGTTGGTCTACTGTATAAAGCCTCGAACTCAACGCTATTTCTGACATTTTGAATAAAAAAAACTTCCTGGATGGGCAGAGAAACGTCTTCAAACTTGGACACAAAGTCCAGTGTTTTGTTTTCTAACTTTTTTGGAATGATTGACCTGGATGACTGAGAATCTTCACCAGCATGCTCCAGGTAGGGCCTCCATCGTGTTTCTTTCTCAAGCTCTCATACCAGGAGTCAAGGCTTCTTCATCTCCTCCTTCTGTTCTTTTGGGTTCCTCCTCTGAGGGTTCCACCGATCCCACTGCCGTGCTTCTCTAAAGGAATGAAAGATTTTTTCCAAGCACTAAGCTCACTTAGCTGATCGCTCCTTCCTGTGTTTCCAAAAAGGCCAAAGTAAATAACCCAGTCCTTCTTTTCACTGTAGACAAGCCATGATCTGCTTCTCTGTTCTCCATTTTTCATTTGGATGAAATAATAGCTGCATGAATCATGACAGCAGACAAGATAGAGGAGAGCAGGAGGCGGGGTTACCAATCTACTGGCTCTGGAGAGCAGAGTTCGCTGCTTTTAGATGTTGTCTCCAAAGCCTCCAGTAGCAGAAAAAAGTCAAAGAAATCAAAGTGCTAGAGGGGTCTGAAAATTCGCTAAATATAGCGACTAAAGCGCTAAGTTGGCAACACTGCTCTTTGCATCGTTTGTTTTCAAATGGTTTGCTGCTGTCTGTTTGGACCTTTCTGAACATGTGCAGCAAATGGACTGATCCAATATGGTGGAAACTGAAGGGGGGGGCTGAGACACACTTAATATTATCAGCGTTCTGATGGCATTTTAGCCAAAGGATTTTTATCAAAAACATAATTAATGTGCACAAATAAGTAATAGTTGTATTAACCATACATGTAAACAGAGTTTTATGGGGCCCAGAGGAACTTGGGGCCCTTGGCAACTGCCTAGTATTGTCTAATGGTAAATGACCCCCTGAACACATTAAAATACCCTTTCTTAAAAATGATAATTCAACCATATTGCAATAAAATGTTTTTTTTTTTAAAGACGTTTGCATTACAAGAAAACAAAATCCCTAAACCCTAAAGGAGGTTTTAGAGATATTCAATTCCACAAACAATCCAAATGAATATGTATTCCAACAGTTTTTGGAGCTAGAGAAGCATTAACAGCCATAAAATGTGTCAAGCACCCTGTTGTGATTCCATCATTTCATTGGTTAGCTATGCAGCTCTTAAAAACAACTTTGACCTGGGAAGGGTTAAGTGGCTCTCTACTTCCATTTCTGTAAGAATAATACACTTAATACCTAAATGTATTCTGGTTGCTGATTGAGTGCCTGTGTAGTTTGATATTCTAGCAGGGTAAATCGCTCCAGTGGGTATTTGTAGGGGAATAAAATAAAAATCCTGCTGCATGGAAATGTTCAACCATGATGAACAACTAGTGGTGGGCATAGATTATTTACCCTGACCCTAACTAGGGCTGGGTATTGCCAAAGAATTCACGATTCGATTCCAATCATGATTCACATGCCATGATGCGATTCTATCATGATGCATCGCGTATTTGAAATATTGCGATGCATCGCAATATTTTCATTGAACACTATAAGAAAAAGATACAGCCCTTACCAGTGGCTGACTGGCTGTGTGTGATCTGGATAGTGTCTTCAATTGATACATAACTGAAAGCAACTGCATTCATACATAGCTGTATTTATTAAAACAACTATTGAAGGTATTGCCATGAAAACAAATACTGGACACAAATATTACTATTACTGGAGTGGACACACCGACAAAAAGTGCTTAAGGTTTCTAAAACTTAAAATACAGTGCTGTTAACATGGCCTCAGTGGTCCTATAAACCAATAAAATGGAAACATTCAAATGTTTGACATTTCCCCTTTTGCAAATTACGTGCATTATATCAATTTTGTTTTTACCTTCTCCGATTTTAAAGCCAAAATGCATCCAAACATCTGACTTGGAATGTGATGGAGCTGGGCAAATTTTCTCAGTCTCCTCTATGTTTTGTTTATGAATGACTCGTCGCAGTATCCGCAGCGACATCTACTGGACTGGAAGTTGTATTCCACTTGTTTTTGGCTGATGTGTGCCAACCATTCATGTATTTTATTTATTCCTTATTTTTTAAATTAAGGATCGATACTTGGCATCAAGAATCGATGCAGTAAATCACAAAAATTAGAATCGTCATGACGATTATTTTGCACACCCCTACCCTAACCCCCTTTGATTTCAAAAAGTTGCCTAGAGCCAAATCTAGTGACTCTTTTCTGCTACTGGAGACTTTGGAGACAACATCTAAAAGCAGCGAACTCTGCTCTCCAGAGCCAGTAGATTGGTAACCCCGCCTCCTGCTCTCCTCTATCTTGTCTGCTGTCATGATTCATGCAGCTATTATTTCATCCAAATGAAAAATGGAGAACAGAGAAGCAGATCATGGCTTGTCTACAGTGAAAAGAAGGACTGGGTTATTTACTGTAGCTCTCTTCACGACACCACAGAAACAGGTCGATTCTTTGGCGTTTATTCATTGAAGCCGATGCAGAGACAGCCTCCTCATACCATAACATCATGGGACATCGTGCCTCGTGACGCCGTAAGAACTTTAAATAAACACACAGGACATGAAAATACATTTTACAGAAATGTAAAGGAAAATATGAGGACTACAGGTCCAACTAGCTTTAGTTCTGATAAACCAAACTAAACGTACCTCATTGACTGCTTGTCATGAAAAGAGGTAAAGTTCTTTAAGATCACTCTGGTTCAGTTTCCTAATCTTCAGCACCCTTCAGGTTCACCTTTACAGTAATAATCCCGCTGCATATTTCCTTAGTAACAGTCAGTTATTTTTTCCCGCCCTTTCGGGATCTCGCGGGATTTCGGAGTCAGTTTTAAACAAGAATTCAGCAGCAGCCGGTTAAAGGATGACATGGAACTAGATGGATAGCAATGAAATACCAACAGTGTGAACTCATCACATCTTTTAAGGCCAGCTGGTGTTTAAAATCTATGACTACGCCTCCGTCCCGCTACCCACTGTGGGCATTTCCCACCTTTAAAAACCAACATGGCAACAAAAAAAAAAGACAAAGTTGGTAGGAATGTAAGCAAAGAGACTCTTTAATAAAAACTACAAAAAATTAACAGTCCTGATGGAGGCCATCAGTTCAACACATCTGATGCATATTAGTGTCAAAATGTCCTCCCCTGCTGGTGGGAAACCAGTCCTCTGAATTGAGGTGATTACAGAGATCAAAGTTGCTGTTCTACTCCAGCTCCACCAGCAGGTCTCCCTCTCCCACCGTCTCTCCTGCCTTGCAGTGGACACTCTTCACCTGGAAGCAGAAGCAGTCAGAGTTTTGTTCTCCAATAAAAGGAACTGGACAGGTTTTACTTTTACCTTCCCTTGCTTGACAGCCGTTAAGCTGTTCTGCATCTTCATGGCTTCAATTACGCAGATCTCCTGACCTTCTGCAACCTGCAGAGGCCGCAATACCCAAGGTTAGAGCTAGCTTTGCAGGAAAATGAAGATCACAGCAGGGACATGCTTCTGTCGAGAGTCTGATCTAAGGTTTGAGGCAGCGCAAAACGTCACCATTACCGTATCTCCAGGTTTGACAGAAACAGCCACCACCGTTCCTGGCATGGGGGAGCGCAGGATGCTGCTGGTGTCTTCTGGAACCTTCTCTGGCATGTAGGAGTTCAGCTCTGCAGCCCGCTGGGACATGATCTGAAGCTTAAACTAAAACAGTGTAATGTGGTTAATCTAATCAATGGATGTGGTTCGGCTTAGATTGGTCTGATCTTAGATTGGGTCAAAGGAGTTACAGGTCGAAGAGGATGACCCCATCTTTTCCACTCCAAAGCTGGACTGAAAACAAAGGCTTTTTTTTATTAAGCTCTTTCTCTACCATGGTAAAAACGCTGCAGACGATGTCCATATTCTTAAACTCATCTCCTGCTATATTCTGCCAACACCCTGAATCAATGAACCAAGTTGCTTCTCCACTTGGAGGAAGACATGCACCATGATCCAGCTGCAAAAAGCTAAATGTTAGCCAGACTCCATTATCCAGCACTCAGGACAAGTTAGACTCTTAGCGGAACATAGACACAACTTTAGCTCTGATTAGGACTAGAAACTCATTAATCCCCAGTACCTTGTATTCGTACACCCCTACAAACTACCCAAAGGAACACAGTCATAGGCCTTCTTCAGATCCACAGTAACTACACTTTGAGCGGACAACTGAACTGTCAGGACTCTCTAACCAGGATGGAGATCTGGACCTCTACTCCAAAGCCAGGAGGGAGGCCGCTCTGTGGTTCAGGTACCAACGGTTGAAGAGTCAGACGAAGACTACTTCCCAATACCCTGAAGGATGTTGTTCCAGGGAGGCCAAGAAGTGCTATTGCTTGTCAGCTGAATAAACCCCTGGCCCACGTTCCTAAAGACTGGGGCCATTACTCCATTCTGCCACTCTACTAGTTTTGTCAAAGTCCTTCATGAAACATTGAGGAGGTCACCTAGACAGCCCTGCATGTCTGTGGCCTTCAGCATCACAGGGCAAACCTTGTTCAGTTTGGGTGCCATATCGACTACCTTAGCAACCTCTGCCAAGGTGTGGACTTGCTTTCCCCCAGGTCCTCAGACTCCACCTCTCCTACTATCAGAATCGTGACTGGAACAAGGAGAGGCACCCCATTCTAGCCACATTTGCCAGACTTCTTCGCCTCCGATAACCTCTCCCACGCCCAGGTTTCTGTTTCTCTGCCTACTTAAGCTGCAGTCTTTCTGGCTTCACTACTTGTTTGGGTTTTCCCTGGTATATCCAGAAGCTTCCTTGTGAGTACATGTAGGAATCACCTGGTCCTTAAATATCATACTGGTTAATGGTACCCTGAGCACACATGTCCAATAACAAAACTCCCCCCTGAGTCTCATCCAAGTCCCCACAGAAAACCAAAGAACCACCACATGCCTGAAGCAGGGAATAAAATGGGGCCAGGGAGTCAATGGGGGCTACTAATGGAGGAACCTTAAACCTGGATGCTCAGCCAGGCGGGTGTATGGGTATCCCCCCAGACACGACACATTTTTCCTGGACAGATTAAGACTAAGCAGAGGATCCAGCGCTCTCCTCGCACACTGACTAGATGCACAGATATATTTGATAAAATCTCATTACTGATGGGCGACTGTGTTTCTTCGTAGTTCAGTCTGACCTTTATAAAGCACTGTAAATTGAGCTGCTGCTACACTAGCAAAAGTTGTCCATCATAATGCCATTAAGACCAGGTTTACCATGGAGCAGCCTACCAACCTCTGAAACCCTGGGGATCACAGTCCCCATCATCGCAGGTGTACCCAAGCCTCTCCTCTGCGAAAAGCTGGCTTTTAAATGCTTAAAATAACGAAAAAAGTTCCAGTTCTGATTATTCCTTATAACGTCTATGATCCTTTTATTACTGTTAATTGTCATCCATTTAATTGAAATTCACTCTAAGAGGATTGTTGAGTCTGACCAAATGGACCAAACCCTGGTCGATGGGGACCCAGTCTTGTTCCTCAGAGCTAGGTATGACGCCTTGTTACGTAGCTGTCTGTGATGTCCTGTTATCTGCTCAGGATAATCATGGAAAGAAACTTTCTTCTTTTTGGTGGGTAAACCAGCAGAGCTTTTTGCAACATGCAGCCTTACCATTGTGCCCATGTATTGCAGAACTATGGTTCCTGAAGCCTCCCTGGACAGACACTGGAACAAAAACAACTAAATCAGCATCTTGAGTGTGCTTTCTTGACAGAGAAATAAAACTTGGGGTATTTACCTGAAGCATCCTCTCTGCACCATTAACGGTGATTGGCAGCAAAGGGGAAGCCAGATTCCACTGTCCACAGACATCCACCTTTTCTCCATCAGCCTCCACCTGTACAGCCAGCCCATAAAAGACTAGAATGAAAACTCTGAAATGGCTTAGGATATCCCGAGCCATTTCGTTTAGTTATGATGCTATAGGCTTAGGCTGCTGGAGGACAAATGGACCATTTTCCTCTATCTGCTACATCCTCCTACTATTTTCCAAATTTGCAGTTATTGCAAATTTAACCTGTTTGTTCTCCCTGCTTTTTCTTTCCATAGCAGCTTAATCTAAACTGGTTCTATTTAGCTGCTTGGGCCATCTCTCTGTGGTTACCCCTGTCTCTTCTATAACCATCAGCTGTCTCTACCGCTACCAATTGGACCTGAATTCTGACTCAGAGCTCTATAGTTTCTCTCCCAGATGAAGCTACTACAGCAACCAACCTAATTTCCTCTAACATATAAATTACGACTGGATAGTTTTCTCTATGTACCTTTTGTATCTCTGCTGGCTGCTCAAACCCGCAGTCTGTCATGGTAGAAAGTCAGGCACATTGAGGCTGATTCTGGTCAATCTTTCTTCCTGTTAAAGAGAAGCTTTTCTCTCTACTTCCTATCGGACACATGAACTGGACTATTGCTGCAATTTTAATATATAAGTTAAAAGTTTACATAACAGCAAATAATGCAAAATTGGAGAAAAGTAGGAAATTATAGCAAAAAGAGGAAAATCAGTCTTTATGTCCTCCAATTAATCTGTATAGCTCCAATTCACAACACGTCATGCCAGTTCACTTTACAGAAACAATTAAACCAGATCATCGAGTCCGTTTGATTCAAAGTTTTCTATCTAGAGATAACCAGCTGATTGCATCAATTTATTGAATCTTCAGCAATGAAGTCCAGCCCTCCAGCAGCCTAAGCCTAAAGCAGCAAAGCAATGATAATATCTCACGACTCTACCTGCTCATTCTGTCAATGTGTCGATGCAACTCTTTGAGCAGATGATCTGATTGATTTGACTCTATAAAGTGCCTTTAGATGTTATAAATTTATAAATAAACTGACACGAGTTTCACTCAAAGGTGGCAGCTTTGCAGAGACATGATCTGGACATAGAGTCAGATTTTCTAAAAATGGATTGTGAAATAAAAACACTGGTATGAATTTTGATTTAAAATAGCTGTAAACAACAAGCGCAGAAAACTATTCAAAGCAGATTTGGTTGCAGTATGTAGTGCTGACTCTCATTAAATGCCATCTAAAGTCACCTTTAGTTCAAACTTACAGACCGATTCCAGCTTAAACGGCTGTGATGCATCTTCCCTTCTGGTAAAACTACACAGACCAGCCCCTCCCTAAGCGCCCCACAATGTCCACCGTCCACCTGTGGTTACCTCGGTAGCATCCAGTACTTACGGTATAGAGATCGCCTGACTTTGTGACCTGCACATGATGCTGTTGCCCTCCCAGCTCCACACACAGCTCCCAGAAACCACGTTCCATCGGCGCTGAGGACACTCTGGAACACATTTCCAACAGGCAAGACCATTAGAGCCATCCAGCCCATCCCTGCAGCCCCAACACCAGAACCCCACAGCCGCTGGTCGCTGTTTCATCAGACCTGCTTCCTCTGGACGCAGCCTTTAGAACATGAGGTTCTAACAGAACTCAATCAGCTTTCCGCCACTGGATAGTTTTGCTGTGATTTCTTGTTTGGATCAACAGAGTCTCAGGTTGGGTAGCTAATACAGAGCGACCCGGGTCCGAATAAAAACCTTTTTTGATCCAGTCTAACATTAATGCTACGTTCACATCTGAGGCGCTTTCAGCAGAAAAAAGCTTCTAGGTCTTTTAGGTCAATGACAGTATGATTTATAAACTTTTTTGTTACAGATAAAAGGTATATTAGTGGAGTGACAAACATTTCCTGTACTTTAAAAAGTGTAACCAAGAGGAGTTTAACCACTTTCTACAGTCTGGTTCATTTAGCACAGGGTTTATGCTGACAGCTCTGCAGGAGAGACCACAGCTTGGAAGCAGTGCAGCAGTGTTTCTAGGACAGAGGGGCGGGGCGGGGCGGGGCCAGTGTGTCTTCATGTGGCAACAGAGCTAAATAATTAACCCACAAGGCGATAATCCAAGGCCTGATGCTCCTAGCAGCTCTCGAGCTGCAGCCAATGCATAGAGCAATCCACAGATCTGGGTTCTGCTCACCTGAGGGAACCCAGGATCTTCTGTGAGCGGAGCTGAGCAGTGACGTAGAGGGCCGCCGCCGAGGCCAGCAGCTCCCTGCGGCTCTCCGCGTCCAGCTGGTGACCCTTGAACCCATCGGGATACACTTCAGGCAGGAAGTTGGTGGTGATGTCGCCGGAGACGAAGCGAGGGTGAGTGATGATTTCCCTCAGAAGTGGAATGTTGTGGGTCACACCTGAACAGACCAAGCGAGAGCCGTGTCACTGAGAGCGAAGCCGAACTGACGGCGCCGTCGGTGACGCTCTACCTCTGATCACGTAGCTGTCCAGCGCGTCCTCCATCCTGGCCAGAGCTTCAGCTCGAGTGGATCCGTAGGTAACCAGCTACAAAGAGAACCGGGATCAGTATCTGGACCTGGTTCTACGCTCTCATTACTGCGTCTGAGTGTCACCTTGGAGATCATGGGATCGTAGTAGATGCTGATGTCACTTCCTTCCTCGATTCCACTGTCCACTCGGACCTGTCAGGGAACAGAGCGAGTTACTGGACCTTCACCCTGAGGAGCCAGCAGGGACCTCCATGAAACGCCGCTCATGTTAAAGATGCTTACGTTGCTGAGGTTCAGGGGCTCTTGGTACTGAGACAACCGACCGATGGAGGGAAGACCAAAGGACTTATAAGGATCCTGGAAGAGAGACACGGAAAAACAGGAAGAACTTTTATCAGACAGCTACATCAGTAACCTCTGACCGATCGTGAGACGTCTGACTCTAAACAAGATGTGAGATCATCACTGATGCGATGATAACTTTATTATTCCAGGCTGGTGTCACAGGATCTGATATTAATTTGGCTGAATGATGAGAAACAGAGAGGAAAATGAGACGGATGACATTTGGTGACCAGATTTGGGTTTCTGAAAAGGATGACACTTTTTTGGGGGGGGCGGGACATTCAAACCGAGCTCCAGCGCTGGTCTGAGTCCGGAGCGATCGAACCCGACCCGGTGACGTATGCTTCCCCACTCCGTCCTCCGCTCGCTTCCTCCCCCCGTCCGCCGGAGTTCCCGGACCATCCCTGGAGCTCACGGCTCGGTTCTGCTTCTTACGATTTTGAAATTTGCTGATGAAGATTCTCAGTCATCCAGGTCATAGTCATTCTGTAAAAGTTTAAAAAACAATCCACTGGACTTAGTTTCCAAAGTTTGAAGATGTTTCGCTTCCCCTCCAGGAAGCTTTCTCAATTCAAATGTTTGAATTGAACCAAGTCCAGTGGATTGTTTTTTTAAACTTTTACAGAATGATTTTGAAATTCCCCCCGGATATTTTTTTAGGTTTGAAAAGTAGGACATGTCCGGGAAAAAGAGGAAGTCTGGTCACCCTAAGATGACAGAACGGACGGAGTGAACCAATCAGCATTCATTTCTGAGATGACCTCACTCAGGGTTCCTACAAGCTTCCAAAAGTTAAATATAATACTTTTTAAGAGCACCTGGAATAAATTGTAAAACCCGTTTCACAGGCATAGGAAAAAAGAGCAGTCCAGGAAATGAAGGAAATGTATTTACTGAAATCAGACTGAATATTCAGGCGCCAAACAGCTGCGCTGGAGCAAAGGATTCCCATCTCTATGCAGAAGGGCGGATCTCAGGATTAGGGAGGTGAATGGAGCGATTCTTGGCAGCGAGAGTGGAATTTACATTCATGTGGCCAAATCCAGTCAGGGATTAGATGTGACTGTACAGGTACACATACTGAGAAATGGCCGTAATGTTTGTCAGGCATTGAGCTAATATCTGCTAGCTTCTTAGCTTTTTTAAACGTCGATCTTAAACCACGCATCTGTAATAAACAGGCCAATACTTAGAGTTTAGTTTTAGAATACTCCGGGGGAAATTGCATATAATTCAAGATAAATAACTTCAGGTTTCATACTTCTTAACATTTAGATTTTAATAAATACATTTTTAGGACCCTGCAGGAACCCTGTCACTTCCTTCTGCAGCGCAGCACCTCCCTACAGACTGACCTCTGCATAAACCCGGCTCTCTATGGCCCAGCCGTTGATGGGGATGTCCTCCTGCCGGTGCTGCAGCCTGTATCCCTTGGCGACACGGATCATCTGCTCCACCAGGTCCAGACCTGTGATGCACTCAGTGATGGGATGCTCCACCTGCCAGGACATCACCTCCATCAATCATGGCGACCGACCTTAAGTGCTGGCGATCCGCCTCTGCTCACCTGCAGGCGCGTGTTCATCTCCAGGAAGTAGAAGTTTTTCTTAGAGTCCACCAGAAACTCCACGGTCCCGGCAGAAGAGTACTTCACAGCCTTGGCCAGCTGCACCGCCTGCTCCCCCATCGCCCGCCGCGTGTCTGGGTCCAAGAACGTGCTGAGGAATGATGATGATGATGATGGGAGGTCTAGGGAGGCTCCATCACATCCGACTGGAGATGATGGATTTCCTCATTTCTAACTAAGTTTTCTTGGTTTACATTCAGGAGGAAATCTTTTCCAGCCTGGAGTTCTAGAGCAGCGCCGGTGTAGGTACCAGATCTGCTCAGGCCCTGCCCCTTCTTATGAAGTTAAACATATGGCAACTCCACTCGGACAAAATGTATTGCACCCATTTCTTAAGGATCAAATCTCTTTTGGAGTCTCAACATATTATTACCCATAATGGCTATTATTTCACATTTCATTGGTGATCTAAAGTAGCCGAAAGTAGAAAACAATCATTTTTGAGACTTGAAAGAAAGTACTGCATTTTAAGGCCGAGATCTGCATCTGCAAGGTGACAAAAAAAGTCTTTTATTAAGATCTGAGGGCAGAGGAGGACAAATGGGACATCTTAATAAATGACTTTGGTAGAGATTTTAGACAAATAAAAGTTATTCTACATGTAGAAAACAAACGGTTGTTGTTGACATGAATTTAAAAGTAGTGAAACTTAATATGGCTAACTGACCGAGCTAAAGAAGCTAACCTGTTAGCTACTGAACACAGCTAGCCACAGCGCTAGCAGCTTTCCCTCTTCATATCATGGTCTAAGAGCTACTTTGTTCACCATGAACAGATTTTTTTCAGTTTTGTATCAATCAGATAAAACTTCATCGGTCATTAGACACGCTGACGCTACAGATGCTCCCTGCTCGACACACAGACTCTGCGTGATGTTATTATCGTTGTCTGGGCAACCAAAATGTTTTACATCATGTGGCAACGTTCAGCCAATCATATAGCATCACTGCCATGAAGCAGGACTGGAGCAGTTCTGGTACCTGGACCGGGAAACATGAGAAGCTCACTGACCTGGGCGCCTCCTCCACCACCTTCTGGTTCCTCCTCTGGATGGAACACTCCCTCTCATTGAGCCACAGTGCGTCACCATGTTTATCAGCCAGCACCTGCAACACACAGATGTTGGTCTGCATCGTGATCCCAAACGGACAAACGGGTAGAACTGTGGAGAGCTGGTTGAGCTTTGCTCATGATTACATCTCAATTTTCTACTGATCATCTGAAAAAATAAAATAAACATGTTTTTAAAGCATGACTGGTGATGAATCGTCATGAAGCATTTTGACTAGGGCTGAAGGATTTTTGCTAAAAATGCTAAGTTGCGATTATTTTCTACCAATATTCTGACTTTCCTGTGCACTAAGCACAACCATTTCAATGTTTTATTCTAGGGTTTCAGTTTTTTCATGACCTTGAAGGGAGCAACAGAGAGCGGCTGGCCGGCATTTTAGCTCCTTAATCGGATCAACTGTGAGACAGGTGCCGCTAACTCGGTGGAGCTTGAATATCCGGCTCCAAACGAACTTCCCCGCAGCAATTCACCGCATATTTCTGAAGCAGCCTTTGAGTTCAAAGTTCTTGTTCGCCGCACATCCCATACTGCTGACAGGGAAGCGGGTGTGGGAGAGACATATGGGAAAGGACCACAGGCTGGATTCAAACCTGGGTCGCCCGCGTCGAGGACTAAGGCCTCTGTACATGAGTCATGTGCGCCACCAAAGCAAACCTCTTTGAGATACCTTGATCATAATTCCAGATGTGTGAAACTTTCAATGATGGATCAGGCGATGCCATTTGAGATAACTCAAAAGGCATTTTGACTCTCCAAAATGTGATTGATTGATATCTTGAATTGTTAAGGCCAATTTATGCTTCTGACGCATACCCTTTGCAACCATCAATTCTGTCTCTGTACGCGACCATGCCCCCCGCGCAGCAGTTCTGCAACCGTTGTTGTGCACCTCAAAAAAATCCTGACTGCGCGTTGGACGGTTGCAAACCCACGCAGACCTCAAGCGGAAGTGTGCAGACAAAAAGCAGCTGTGATTGGTCCTTGGTATGCCTTTCCCGCTGTCTGTGTGGTCGTCCTTCTCTATTCGGTGCCGAATCTTATAACAATTTTTAACAACTACAATGGACGAAAGGTTAATCAAGGAGGTTTGGAATTACCATCCGTCAAAGTTCGCGCGAGTTCTCGAATAAGCTCCCCCTTGCGCTTTGGCGAGAAACTCTTCAGCCTCCCTAGAAATTCCAGACCGACGGTGCAGAAGCATACCAGCAAAACTGGTTCGCGACCAGACGCAGGCGACATTTGATGAGTGCAGTAGCAGAAGTATAATCTGCCCTTTATTTTCAATAGTCATAATATAATTTCAGATATCTTAAAGTATCATTCCGGATAGTCAAAATTTTGTTTTTCTAACCAAAACTTTTCTTTGATATCTTAAAAGTAATTACAGATGGTCAGAAAAGCTGATAGTATGATAAACAGCCTGAGCTCAGGGCAGCAAGTCAAGATATTATGCATACGAATCCTCTCTACGCATTTGCAGATCTCACACGGCAGAAGTGTAGCAAAAATCACGAGTGTAAAGAGAGCCAACCAACAAACTACTGTACTTCCAACCAATGATTAGTCTGGATTTCTGGGTGTTGAAGCAAAAATACTTCAGACTAAAGTGACTCTGTTTGTTTACAGACTAATCTACACATTTGTAGATCTTAGTACATATTTGCAAATCTTAACACGCATTTGTAGATTTGAATACAGATTTGTAAACTTGTAAAGACAAATCTCCCACATTTTCAAACCCCACTGCACACGCATCAATCTAGATAGAGACACACACAACTCTCCGCACACATTTGCAAATAACATTGCAACAATATTGCTCCCATACTGCTTGTCCAGAAACCAGTGCTGCAGGAATCTGCTGTGAGATTTGCATGAAAAAAGTTCTTACTTCTACTATAATGCATAGATCTAGATTCTATAGCTGCAACTCTGTTCCCTTCTGTGTGACAGCAGGCCCTCTTTAATCATTTCACTGCCTCCTAAAAGAAATTTAGTGTCTCACTCTTGTTAAATGTACTGTGCTAAAACTGAGAGCCTCTGCAACTTGAAGATTGCATTTTTCTAAATTGTGATTATATTGCAATGCAATGCAATACCCAGCTCTACTGAATACTGACACCTGCTGGACATTTAAAATCCCTACAGGCAGCCTCAGGCAGGCTATTTGCTAGAATATATTATTTCATATCTTTGTTTAAATTGATGTTTGATATTTTTTAGATGCAATCCACAAATGTGAACATATAAAATGGGAAAATTTAACTGAAACATGTTATTAAAGATGTGGTCTTGGATTTATTCATTTAAAATAACTACAGCAAGAACAGTAAACTTAGAGTTGATTGGAAATTCAGATAAGCTGATTGATAGAAGGACATTAATATGAGATCAAAATGGTCCCACTGGGCCGAAACCTTTTTACCTTCAGGCTGCTTCATATTTCCTGATTAATTGGATGATAAACTGCAAAACATCAGAGATTTTTTTGACAGATACGCTTATAAACACAGTTATGTGCCTCAATCAGTTTTAAACAGTATCGGTCACGTGACTTTCTTCCAATCATACTCGCCTCCGACAAAGCCCCGCCCCCCTGCGCTCCAGACCGCCTGTGCAAAGCAGCACCTACAGCCTCCGCTGTTCCTCCCGTCTTGCTCCACTCCGACTTCCTCGAAGCGCGAGGAAAGCATGCGCAATATTATTATTAAATTCATAGGAACAAAACATGCGGAAATGAATGCAAATATTTTTTTTTTGTTGTTGATTTTTGTAACAGAGATAACTAGGATAATATAGAATTGCTTTTTTATTAACTTTGTTCTCTGCTTCCAAACTCAGCATCTCTTCATCCATTCCTGCAATAAGAAGTTTCTTTTGACTGGATTTGATTAAACTTTTAAGACTCAGTATAAAATAAATATTTTGATCAAGATGAGAAATCTGCTTCCTGGTCTGTTGAAGAAGCACTAGTTTGCATCCAATCTTTTAAATAAACGGTGTTAGTTTTAGGGAATTTATAAGAATTATGCTCTAATTTGTAGTTACTGATCCGTCGTTACTATATTTTCATTTGACAAACCGGATCTTCAACGTTCTTCTTCCTGTTTGGTGGGATTGCAGATCTTGACCTGGCCGGACCGCAGCAGAGCAAAAAAATGTCTCGGCTCTGTATTTTGACGGTAGAGGACGGAGAGGACGTACGTGGACGGAGACGTGCGGAGGAGTAGCGGTGGATGTGGAACAGCTCTCATTGATTAACATGAACTGGGGCGGAGCTGAGCGCTGACGGTATGTGGAATCTGGGGGTTAGAGCTTCACACATGCGGAGGCCCATCGGTGCTGCTGGACCCAGGAGAGATTCACCACAAAACGCACACATCAGGACAGAGACACCAACAAGACAAGCAGTGAATTTGATCTCCTTTTGTCATGTAAATAATGTAAATTTACAATAAGAAAAGTCTAAACTTTTCAGAATAAATGCAGAAAATAAAGTCAAATCTTTACGAGAATCACGCCTTAATTTCAGGAAAATAAAGGCTGGTTTATGCTCAGAAACCAGGTCGTCTGTGTGTATGTCGCAGTGAACATAAATACCCCCCCCCCTTCCGCAGACAGGAGGCCTCTGATTGGTCAAAACTACATTGCTCTACACTATGCGTATTGCCTGTTTGGTCCGTTACCGGCTTGTTTTGTTTGTATGACCGCCATTGTGGAAAATGACTCGTGAAGATGGACCAGCTATTAGAGCGAGGTGCGTTAGAACGCTGGGAGCCTTTTTCCACCTGGATCCCCGCTCTTTTTTGCCCTCATGTCCCTCCATTGTCGCACAAACTTGCCCCCACTTCCTCACCGCCTCGGCCGTATCTAGACCCACAGCTAGTTCCTGATTGGCCCTCTTTCGTTGTGGCGAGGAATAACAGCACAGACCACGCTTCAATATTGGCCAGAAATCAAAACTATCTGTGACAAGGTCACTGCGACACACTGCTGAGGGAGGATAACCAGCCGTTAAGGTTGTAAGAATACTGTATTAACATCATGATAATAGAGTCTTTAGTTCAGGAAAATAAAGTTCCAACTTTACCAGAATAACATAACTTTCTCTCATCATAAAATGTTCTCATAGAGAAGGAACCACAGCCGGGATAAACTTTCCACCTCACAGGCCTCCTACCTGGATCTCTATGTGTCTCGGGTTGTCGATGTACTTCTCAATCAGCAGCCGGTCGTCTCCGAAGCTGGAAGCTGCTTCCTGGGATGAGAAACGGAAACCTTCCCTGTAAGGGAGGATGTGCGCGTTTATTTACGGTGACGCTTGATGAGCCGCTTCACTTTGTGCATCCTAGTTTCCACTGATAGTCATGTTCATGTCTTTAGCAGACGCTTTGATCCAAAGTCACTTACAAAGGAGACACAAGGTTCCAGTTATCAATGTGACAAAATGTTCTCTAGAGAAAAATCCAAAGTCAGGATCAGTGGGGACAGCAAAGAAAGAGAGATGTAGGAGAGGAGTACAGAGCTGTAGATGAGGAAACATCTGGCAGGCCATAGATCCCTCAGCATCAACACTGCTGGGCTTTCAGAGGAGGAGCATCACCAACAAACGGTCAACTGGACCCAATAGTTCTGATAGCAGACATGGCTGCTGTTCTGTCAGACCGGCATACCCATAGTGAATACGCACTGTCAGAACCGGAGGTTTCTAATCAAAGCCTTCAGGATTAGCGCTGAGCAATGGATGTTCTGCCAGGTTTTATTAGAAGAAGAAAACAGATTTTTTTTGCGAGGTGAGAGCTCACTTAAATCTGCCTTTCCCTAATTTTCCCCACTTTAGACCAGAATATTTGGTGATTTTCTTGGACTTATTAGTAGTTCTCAAGTTGAGGGGGGATGAGGGAGGATGGCATCCCCCTTCTTAAAGAAAATGTTAAAAATAATCTCCCTTCTTAAATGACAACGGCAATAATATTACCCTTTCAGCATTTGGCGGGATGTGGGCCAAAATTTTTCGTTGGGCTATTTGTGAGATCAAATATTTGGAGTGTTTTTCTCTGCCTAAATAGAGGTGATTGTTTAGAAGTCTGTATGCTGGAGTTAAGTTATGTAGGGAGTCAAGAGTGGGGATGTCCAGTCGTCTGTTTCAATTTGCATGTTTTTAAAACAAAAACAAGGCTTTGTTGGGCTACTGTATAAAACCTGGAACTCAACCGTATTTCTGACATTTTGAATTAAAAAGCTTCCTGGATGGGAAGCGAAACGTCTTCAAACTTGGAAACAAAGTCCAGTGGATGGTTTTTAATGTTCTTTTTTTGGAAGAGGCAAAGCCGTTTTCCAGACTGGGACTCCGTCTAAATGGACTTCATGCTCTGGTTAAACTGAACAGAACTGGTTGGAGGACAGGAGGGTGGTTAAAGTCGACGTCTCTAAAGGACTCAGGAATGCCTGACTTATAATCCACATGGATGATGTTAGCAGGACAGCGACAAACCCAGACTGGGACGAACCGAGCAGGTTAGAACTAGGATTTTGCCAAAAATCTAAATTGCGAATATTTTTCACCAATATTGCGATTATGAGTTTTATTTTCGTAAGCACTAACCAAAAGCTTGTAAATGTTTCATTTCAGGGTTTAAGTTTTTAACATTTCCTTAAAGCAGAGTTCACAGATTAAACAGAGCAGAGAAAGTGTGGACTGCTGGAAGAACTGTGGTGAACTGGTGAAAGAAAAGTGAAATGGTGCTCAAAGATGACCCTGAACATTTAGAGGATGTTTGGTTCAACCTGCTGCTGTGAAGCAGGATTCTCCACCATGAACAGAATGTCTCCATTCAAAGCTGTCGCCGTTCAGGAGCTGTTTGAACGCCACCGTCTCACGCAATATTTTACGATATTTTTTCCCAACTATTACACTAACTAATTACCAACTAATTAAATGGATAGGCTTTGCCTCCATTCAAAGGCAGGGCAGCCTAAAGCCCATTGCTCTCATTAAGCCTTAGAAAAGAAAGAAAAAACAAAACAAACATCCAGTTCAGGTGTTTTATAAAATAGTGAATCAGGAAATTGTCTACTTTTTATTTTTTTTTTATTCAATGTATAACATGGATGGATAAAAACCTGCTTTTTATTTTATGGTTAAATTCTGTTTAAAGTAACAGATGAGAATTAAAAATGTCTCCAGACCTTAATGGTTGATGATTTTCTCTATTCGGACCCCGCTGATTTTTAATTGGTTACTCCAGCCTTAAATGCTTGCTTGTTCGGTCTATAGTTTAAGGATTGCAGTGAAACCTTTAATGATAAAATGCTTATTTACTTGCATGCATGGATCTGCATGCTAGCTGCAAATTTCTATTCCTTTCTGCGTGGCGGCAAACCCTCTTTAAATATATTTCTGCCACCTGGAATGCTGCGGTGAGAAATGTCTCCAAATCGAGTTCCTCTGCGTCTTGTTAAATGCTTTCTACCACCAGAGCAAAGGAACAATGGCCCTTTGCAGCAGGCCTCCAGTTTGGAGACCATACGGCACCTGAACCATCCTCTCTCATCATTCGTTCAGTAGAATGTTCAGTCTACAGCCAACCAGAAGGGAGGAGAACCATACCGAGTCTCCTCATCGTTCCAGGCGATCCTCATTCCTTTCCCTCCTCCTCCTGCAGAAGCCTTGATCATCACAGGGTAGCCTTGGAAGCAAACACATCAGAATCACGTGAATCCTCTCACAGCATCATGTAGATGCAGGTCTCCTCCTGCAGCGCGGCGGATGGAGAGAAATAAGAAGACTTACCAATCTGCTGAGCGATCTTCACAGCTTCGTCTGCGCTCTGTTGATGGGAGAGGAACGGGTTTACGTTAGAGACAACAGACCTAAGCTAACACTTCAACTGCAGGCAGAGGTCTGAACAGGTCCACCTGGACCGGAGGGTTCTGACCCGGGATCTGTTGGATCCATTAACCCGTTTGTTCAGACATCTGCTATGAAAGGGGTGCAGAGCAGAAACAGCGACACCACCTGGACAAATCCTTCAACAGTACATAAAAGGATCAACCCATTAACACTAGAAATCCCACCGCCGTCATTTTGACATTCTGAGATTTTAAAGTGAAAGAATTTTATTTACATGAATCATATGTTGCTGATGTTAACTGATTTTTCCTGTTTCTATATTTCCTTAATTTTCACATGTTTTTTTTTTTTCATAAAATAAAAACGTAAAAAAATAAATATGGCTAATTTTACCTCTATTTCCCACAGCCGTCATTTTGACAGCTCTATTAGTTGCATTTTAAATTCTTCCTGCGATTGATTGACAGTCGGTAGCGTCAATCAATTGCGGGAACCAAGAACTACCAAGAACTTTCAGAAGAAATCTAACAGCGAAACAGGTTTCAGAAATAATTTAAAGTATTGATGAAAGGAATTGCAAAAAAGAAAACTAAAAACAATCCAACGGCTTTGTTTCCAAGTTAGCTTTTTCAATTCAAAATGTCAGGAGTAGTGTTGAGTTTGAGTTTTTACACAGTAGTCCAACAAAGCCTTGTTTTTGTGTTGAAAACGTGCAAATTGAAATGGAGGAACGGGTTCCACCTAGGGGTGTAAATCACACCCATCATGGCGATTCGATTCAGTATCGATTTCCTGACCCAACGATTCGATTTTTTTCGATATTCAAGAATACACCACGATCCGATCCGATTCGATTAATTCGTCCTTTTTTTTTTTTTTTTACCATACAGGCTAGACAATGTTTCAAATTTGAAATAAATCAATGAAAGCTGCAATATCGTTGTGTTTTTTTTTTTTGAGACAGCAGCAAATAACAGAAGTAGAAAAGTCGCATCAAAAATCCTGCACAAAATCACTGCAATGAGTGCAATTCAATACCTCGGCTCCAGACGTCACCGCCCCCTCCACAGACGCTCCGCTGCTCCTCTCCCAAAGTGTAGCTGACCGCAAACAGTGCAGCAGACAGGAGGCCGACTTGTTTTGTTTTTATGACCAAAATTGCGGAAAACAACTCGTGAAGTTTGATCCGCTAGAAGAGTGAGGTGCGCGAGAACGCTGGGACCCTTTTTCCAGCTTGGATCTCCGCTCTTTTTGGCCCTCATGTCCCTCCGTCGTCGGACTAAACTCACCCCCACTTCCTCTCCGCCTCGGCCGTATCTAGACCCACAGCGTGTAGCACAGACCACGCTTCAATATTGAGCATAATTTAAAAATGTCTGTGTCAAGCTCACTGCAACACACTGCTGTAAGAGTAAAACCAGGAAGCGAGGTAGGAGGGCAAAATAGGTTTAGCGCCACCGCAGCACGGGAGGGAGAATTACGCCCAGGAGCAAATGGATAAAAATAGACCGGAGGAAAAAAAAAACATACTCTCGATGCATAGGAGCAGCAGCTGTTGGACTGATGCTTCGATACAAAAAGGTTATTATTTACACCCCTAGTTCCACCCCTTTGAAATGGGGGTCATTTAGCTTATTTTGTTAGCCTACAATGCCCCGTACATGTCTGAGGCTGGCAAAAGAAAACTTGCTTCTAGTGGACTGAGGATGCCCGCTTACCTTGACGACGCCGTCAAATCCTGGGATGGTGTTCACCTTGGCAGCCTTAGCGATCAGCTTGCTCTCGATCTTATCGCCCATTGCTTGTATCGCATGAGTGTCTGGGCCGATGAAGGTCACGCCCTCCTCAGCCTGGCGACACAATCACAGAACAGTGTTTGCAGTAGACATGTACTGGGAGTCCAAAGAGAAGAAACCAACAGCTGAAACATCTTCGGTCATGTCAGCATAGTAATGAGCAGAGGGCCCAGCATGCATCCCTGAGGAACACCTGTGCTCAGTGTGGAGGACGGGGATGATGGAGAATCTGCAGGCGACTCAATCTAAACATTAATGCAGTCTGCTTTAACTGGATTCGTCGCTGGTTTTTGCTATCTTACTTATAAAAAATACCTTTTGTAGAAATGGAATTTATAACATCCCCATGAACGGCTTATATTTCATCCTGTCTTGTTTATTTTTAAACTTTAAATTCAGCGGCAAAAATATCAGTCATTCAAAACTCTAAATCAGAAAAATAGATGATAAAAAGCAAATGGAATCCACTATTTGACCTCGGGACCACCAGCTCTCCACAGAACAGAACAGCTCAACCTCCTGCTGTGAAAAGATTTAATCTGGTTAAAATAAAGTATTCTGTGCAATTTTATGCACTCCTTTATTTTTGAAGGTACATTAAACATATTGTGATTAAAGCGAAAAATGAATCATAATACTAGATTTTCATGTCTCACAGGCCTAGTTGGAATTGGGAGAACTTTTTAAACATCTTTTTCCCCCCATACGTCCGGCGGGAACTTTTAGAATCATTTGACTTTTTTTTATTTTTGTCTTAAAGAGGATTGACCATTAGCTCCTCAGATGCAGCTTCTACTCATTGGGACTGAGAAATGTGGTTAACCGTGAGAAAAGAAAAACCGACTGTTACTCACCAGGCGCTTTGCAAACTCCTTGTTCTCAGACAGGAATCCGTAGCCAGGATGAACCTTCAATCAGAAGCAAACTGGAGTTCAGCTTCAGCCGTCAGCTTCCCTGACAGAGTATCACGTGACGCAGAGCTTACAGCCTGTGCTCCTGTTAGTCGGACAGCCTCCATGATGGCCTCCATGTTCAGGTAGCTTTTAGCGGTGGGGGCGGGGCCAACGCAGACCGCCTCGTCAGCCATCTTCACATGAACCTGAAAACCAACCAAACACCCAAGCCTGAGAGCTCTTCATCCATTAGCCCCGCCTTGTTAACTCAGCCAGCCCTGCACACTGTAAGCTAGTCTGCAGGTTGGGCTCCTGAAATCATCTCTCTGCACGATGAAGATTATTCTGGATTAAGGAGGAAGACACTGTTTGTAATCTGGAACTTTGCTGCTTTCCAGATCACCTCTCTGATCCTGGGCTGATGAAAAATACTGTGGTCCTTCCATAGAAGAAGCTCTGAGCCTTTTTCTCTGCTGCTCTCAGTCTAACCTGGTTCTAAAGCAAAGAAACCAACAGAACGCCGTCTCTGCTGAGTCTCAGCTTTTACAGAAAGGATGTGCGTCGCTCCGCTCGCATCCAGCCCAGGTCATGATCAGTCCCAGGATTACTCTGAACCAGAGAGGATGCAACGCAGACTGGGTTCTAGACCTGGATGCTAATCCAGGAGCCAATCCTGGTCAGAATCCCAGAGATATGTCAGATTAAGATGAATGTGTCCGATGCTGATGTTCTCAGTGAGGGATCAGGAACAGAGGAGGCTCTGCTCTGATTGGCTGCAGACCTGATGGACCTCCACACAGACTGTATGCTAACCAACCATTGATTGGATTACTAACAATAAAACATAGACCTACCAATTCATCTTTAGATCTACTGTTATAATTTCTATAATAAGAAAATGCCCTTTTTGGCTTAAACCCCAGACGTCTGTAAACCACCTGACTAACATCATCAGCTGTTAGATAAAGATAAAGTGAGATGGACCCCCACCTGTGTGACGTCATGCCCTCTCACCCTCTTAGCCAACTAATTTTTTATGAAATCACAATTTCAATGACATTGGAAAGAATTATCTAAGATCTCGTCAAAGGAATCTGACAAACATTTAAATCATACAAATACATCTGAGAGGAAGAAGAGGAATCCTTGTTTCCGCACTGAGCGATTTGCCCACGACCACCTTATGACGGCCGGCTGCATTTCTAACATGTTTGATATTTCTCCCGAGATTACGATTCCTGATCAGGAGGTGGTCGTTAGAGGCTGATCGCCCCTGGTTACCCCCTGTACACTACACCACACACCACCAGGATGAAAGACGGCCCAGTCGAAAAATTCACCTGAGTGAAGTTGGGCCCCCTCACCTTCTTCAAATCAGACAAAATTAGTGTCAAACGTTTTTGCTGGTTTGTGCAGCAAAAATTTTCGTTTGTGCCGCTATCATTTTTGTACAGTTTAAAATGATATAATCATAGGTTAGCAACTTATAATTTATATGAAATCCAGAGTTTCAGAATGAACAAATGTTCACTGACCTTTGATGGCTTCCACAAACAATTATTAATATCATTAAAATGATAGCAGTACAAAAAATTTATATATTTTTAAATATGCATTTTTGAATTTTTAATAAATTTATTTTAAATATTTTAAATTTAAAGTTAATTCTAAAATTTTATATTTTTGTATGGCAAAAATCTTCATTTGTACTGCTATCATTTTAATGATATTAATAATATTTTGTAGAGGTCATCAAAGGTCAGTTAACATCTGTTTTTGCTGCACAAACCAGCACAAAAGGGGCCAAGTTAATTGACACCTACTTTGCCTCATTTAAAGAATATATCTTTAAAATGATAGCGGCACAAACGAAAATTTTTGCTGCACAAACGTAGCACAAACGTTTGACACAAATTTTGTCTGATTTGAAGAAAGTGGGGGGGCCACCTTCACTCAGATGAAAAATTCTCCAAGGACTGAAAAGTCGGCCCAAAAAGGGCAACAAATCGTACAGTGCATGCCCAGCTTAAATAGAATCTTTAACCTTGTGCTCATAATAAAAGTCAACTGTAGATCACATTACAAATAAAAAAGATTATAACTGACTTTCCTTCAAGAAGAAAGGCTTTGATTTACAATAAATTTATTCAGTCTTTTGCAAATAGGCATAAAGAGAAAATATGTATCTAATATTACTAATAATTTAAATGAAACTTTTTTTGTTATTTGATGATTTGCATCTCATATTAAATTGATATTTTCACATGTAAAAATAAAAGAAATGCCACTTTTGAATGTACCAAATTTGTGACACCTCTGGCTTTCCGTACCTGCTGCAGACCAAATGCTCTCCTGCTAGTGACATAATTTCAGTTCAAAATGTTACGATGAGAACCTTAATGAGCAGGTTCACCAGCAGGATCTTCTTTTGTTTAACGGCTGCAGGAGGATGCGCCTAAAGGTGGAAATGCGATACTTCTGAAGGCTAAAGGATGCCTTTACTTTGGAAAGCATCAAATTACACTAAATAGGAACAGCAGCTGGAGGAATATCAAACTGTTGGAAAGAATAGAGCTGATTTTAAAAGCTCAGAGGTTAAAGCAGCACAGAGAAACCAGACTCTACGATTTTATGATGTTATTTTCAAGTTTTACCTCTCTACTTCTGATGTGTTCCAGCTTTTTAAGGTCATTTTTGTTTGTGTGAAACTGAAGTTTCTAGATGCATGAAGGTATCCAGCTGCTGAAACTTAAGCTTTAATTGATGAAAATAAATTTCCCTATAAGTATTTCAAGCAGCTTAGATTTAAACTAAACTACTGCAGGAAAAAAAAGCAACATTTCTTAACGTTTCTGAAGTTACGTCTAACTAGACATTTAAAGGAAGCCAGAAATCAGACTTACAGCACTGGAATCTACATCACTGTGAACAGCGACGGTCTGGATACCCATCTTCTGACACGTCTTCATCACCTGCAGAAAGATCACATGTTACGTTATCGTGGTCACAACAGGCTATGGCAAGCCGTTTTGATATTAGTTTGACCGAATATGCATTTCTGATATAACTATATATTCAGTCGAGCTGATAAAAGTCAAACCCCTTATAATGCGTAAACATTTCTTGATGTATAATTTTTTACAATTAATTTTAACTTTCTAAAATTCTGTTCCTGCAACAAAAATGTAATTTAGGAAATCTATTATTACAGTTCAGGCTTTTAAAACGGCGTGCCATAGCCCACTTCATATAAACTTACACATTAACTCAAGCAGCAATGTCCTCCTCCACCGTCTTCCTCTCCTTTGCTGCTGTTTCTGTCTTTTAAACACATTTTCCTTTTTTTTCAATAAAGTCTCCAGTTCCAGTGGGATAAAATAGGCACTTCCTGTTGCCACAGTAACTCGTCAAATCGATCTGCCTTTTCATACTTTTTACGCACGTGTTAAACATCCAGTGCTTCTCTTTAGAGTTGATTAAACTAATTCCTAGCAGCTTTTATGAGGCTGAAAAGTCAGATTTTCCAACTTCAGGTTTGATGAATTCAGAGTCGAGGATTTGAATCTGAGTTTGTTAAACCTGCTAATGAAAAGCTGACATCACATCGTCACTAAAGGCCCTGTCACACATTCAGGATTTAGACCAGCATATTCCTAATGTACGGAAAACCTGGCAAAAACGCTGGCGTACGTTCGACAAGTTATGGATACGTTTTATAGAAGTTATGAGCTGAAACACGCCGACATACTGCAAGCATTCCAGCATACGCCATCCATGGGCCATAAGTTTCAGGTAAGTTATCTGATCGCTGACATACGTCAAATGCCAGTTATTCATAAGTTGTGGCGTCTAGCTTATCCAAAACCTATGAGTAACTCCAGCTACTGTATAATGGCGTATTGGCAGCGTTTTGGTATAAAGGGGGTTCACAGGAGGAAACCATCAGTTCTCCTCCAGACTTCATCCCCATCATAGGGTGAGCCAGAAGGTGAGTGATGGATCCTCCCTGCGTTCACGCCCACCACCAACAAACTTCCTAGAAGACATGACGCTCAATCTGCTGTGACTGCAGACCTTCTTTCTTTCCTTTAATCTTTTTTTTGGCGGGTGGTAAACAGCAGCTAAGTTAGTACCACGATCAAAAACATGTTTTTATGCAAACCGGTTGCATCGCTGCCCCCCTCAGGACACTGGGGCATTACGCTGCCGTCTGTTATGCATAAGTTAGGCTGCCATTGGAGATACGCTCTGGACTCGTTATGAATACTCTATATATACGCCCAACATTGAAAAATGACATAGAAAGTTCAGTGTATCCCAGATTCTGGGACGTCAGGTATACGCTAGATAAAATCGACAGGGTGTGACAGGACCCTGAAACTCACATTTCTAAGGTTTTACCAGGCTGCTCCAGGTTTGTAGAATAAAGAATTAATCATAGAGTTGAATAATCTAGGAATTCGTCTTTAATACATGTGGTGGCTGAGGGGAACAAATGTGCTTCAAATACACAATATAAAAATGATTACAATTAAACCGGAACAACTGGCGTGAAAGAATGCAGAATAATGCAGAAGACCTTCTTCTCTACCTGCCCTACTTCTTCATGTAGAGTCAGGACACCTAGAGAGGGAGCTGAAGATGTAGATAGAGAGACTACCAACACGGACGGAGAGTCTTACCCTGCAGGCAATTTCTCCTCTGTTGGCGATGAGGATCTTATCGAAGGTCTGATGAAGGAAAAAAACAGCATCAATAAATGAGCCCAGTTAATCTGGTGTCAGCAGACCGCAGCTCTGCCCTCAGTGCTGTCTGCTGCATCCCAGCATGCCTCAGAGGCGGTAGGAGCCTTGAGCAAACAGCTCCCACTTCCAGCAGCTAATATGCATCAAACGGAGGAAGAGTCTGGGAGCCAACATGTTACGGTGAACTCTGACCCAGCAGAGCAAGGCAGAGGGTTCAGACGCCTACCTTATCATCGCAGGCCGTGGCTGTAGAATACTGGGCCCAGTGGTTTACTGCGCCGCAGCGGGGCCGGCATGAAGCGTACTGAAAACAAACAAAAGCAGAGCCACGTTTCCACAGAGCTGGAGAGGAAAGAAGAACGTGGAGCAGACCTGGACCCATCAGAACCCACGGCTGGTTATCCAGACTGCTGCTGGGTCGGTTGGCAGAGCACTCGAACTCCACGAGGGGTCAAAAGTATTCATGTTTATTACTCCAGTATAAATCCTGCTTTTTAAAAACACTTTTGTAGAAGTTAGAGGATCTCCAGTAAAAGTATAAATGTAGAATTTTTAAACTCCTTAAAGTATAAAAGTAAAAGTAATGCAGGATAAAACATTAAGGACAGAAGCTTTACTGCTCCCCCCTATTAAAAGAACATTTTTCTACAATTCTGGACAATAACTTCCTTAAACTTCATTTTCTTAGTTTTATAACTAATGGCAACAGTGTCATATTTAACTTTGCAACATCTGGAAAAACTATTTATTTTGGTATGTGATGAACAAGTTGGGGCAGCACCCAGTCCAACCACTAAGAAATTAATTGTCTGGATGAAACTAATTCCTTGATGGTTTTTAGTTGTTTGTTTTTTTTGTTTTTGTTTTATACCAACAGGCCATACTGAAAATGAGCTTAAATGACACTAAATTACTGAGAATATTTTGAAAATATAAGGAGTAGAAGTAAAAACTTGTCTAAAAAATAATTACTCCAGTAAAGTATAGATAGCCAACATTTCTACTTAAGGTAACAAAGTATTTGAACTTTGTTGCTTGATGCCTCTGCAGACTCTGCATTTGGGATTTTATTTGTATTTCCTTTTGCTTTAACCACAAACTTCTAGATGTTTCACTCCAGAGTTTCAGTTTTTCATGACATTGAACACTTGCTTGTCTTAATTGTTGCAGAGATTTACTGAAACCTTTGTCTGGAAAAGTGCTTTCTTCCACTTGCAAGGATGGTCCTGCATGGTCAAGCATTGTCCTGCATGGTCAAGTATGATCCTGCATGGTCAAGCATGGTCTTGCATGGTCAAGTATGATCCTGCATGGTCATGGATGGTCCTGCATGGTCAAGCATGGTCCTGCATGGTCAAGTATGATCCTGCATGGTCATGGATGGTCCTGCATGGTCAAGTATGATCCGGCATGGTCATGGATGGTCCTGCATGGTCAAGCATTGTCCTGCATGGTCAAGTATGATCCTGCATGGTCATGGATGGTCCTGCATGGTCAAGCATTGTCCTACATGGTCAAACATTGTCCTGCATGGTCAAGCATTGTCCTGCATGGTCAAGTATGATCCTGCATGGTCAAGTATGATCCTGCATGGTCATGGATGGTCCTGCATGGTCAAGCATGGTCCTGCATGGTCAAGTATGATCCTGCATGGTCATGGATGGTCTTGCATGGTCAAGTATGATCCGGCATGGTCATGGATGGTCCTGCATGGTCAAGTATGATCCTGCATGGTCATGGATGGTCTTGCATGGTCAAGTATGATCCTGCATGGTCATGGATTGTCCTGCATGGTCAAGCATGGTCCTGCATGGTCAAGTATGATCCTGCATGGTCATGGATGGTCTTGCATGGTCAAGTATGATCCGGCATGGTCATGGATGGTCCTGCATGGTCAAGTATGATCCTGCATGGTCTTGCATGGTCAAGTATGATCCTGCATGGTCATGGATGGTCCTGCATGGTCAAGCATTGTCCTGCATGGTCAAGCATGGTCCTGCATGGTCAAGCATGGTCTTGCATGGTCAAGTATGATCCTGCATGGTCATGGATGGTCCTGCATGGTCAAGCATGGTCCTGCATGGTCAAGTATGATCCTGCATGGTCATGGATGGTCTTGCATGGTCAAGTATGATCCGGCATGGTCATGGATGGTCCTGCATGGTCATGGATGGTCCTGCATGGTCAAGTATGATCCTGCATGGTCATGGATGGTCCTGCATGGTCAAGCATTGTCCTACATGGTCAAACATTGTCCTGCATGGTCAAGCATTGTCCTGCATGGTCAAGCATTGTCCTACATGGTCAAGTATGATCCTGCATGGTCAAGTATGATCCTGCATGGTCATGGATGGTCCTGCATGGTCAAGCATGGTCCTGCATGGTCAAGTATGATCCTGCATGGTCATGGATGGTCTTGCATGGTCAAGTATGATCCGGCATGGTCATGGATGGTCCTGCATGGTCAAGTATGATCCTGCATGGTCATGGATGGTCTTGCATGGTCAAGTATGATCCTGCATGGTCATGGATGGTCCTGCATGGTCAAGCATGGTCCTGCATGGTCAAGTATGATCCTGCATGGTCATGGATGGTCTTGCATGGTCAAGTATGATCCTGCATGGTCATGGATGGTCCTGCATGGTCAAGCATGGTCCTGCATGGTCAAGTATGATCCTGCATGGTCATGGATGGTCTTGCATGGTCAAGTATGATCCGGCATGGTCATGGATGGTCCTGCATGGTCAAGCATTGTCCTGCATGGTCAAGTATGATCCTGCATGGTCATGGATGGTCCTGCATGGTCATGGATGGTCCTGCATGGTCAAGCATTGTCCTACATGGTCAAACATTGTCCTGCATGGTCAAGCATTGTCCTGCATGGTCAAGTATGATCCTGCATGGTCATGAATGGTCCTGCATGGTCAAGCATTGTCCTGCATGGTCAAGTATGATCCTGCATGGTCAAGTATGATCCTGCATGGTCATGGATGGTCCTGCATGGTCAAGCATGGTCCTGCATGGTCAAGCATGGTCTTGCATGGTCAAGTATGATCCGGCATGGTCAAGCATGGTCCTGCATGGTCAAGCATTGTCCTGCATGGTCAAGTATGATCCTGCATGGTCATGAATGGTCCTGCATGGTCAAGCATTGTCCTGCATGGTCAAGTATGATCCTGCATGGTCATGGATGGTCCTGCATGGTCAAGTATGATCCTGCATGGTCATGGATGGTCCTGCATGGTCATGGATGGTCCTGCATGGTCAAGCATTGTCCTGCATGGTCAAGCATTGTCCTGCATGGTCAAGTATGATCATGCATGGTCATGGATGGTCCTGCATGGTCAAGCATTGTCCTGCATGGTCAAGTATGATCCTGCATGGTCATGGATGGTCCTGCATGGTCAAGCATTGTCCTGCATGGTCAAGTATGATCATGCATGGTCATGGATGGTCCTGCATGGTCAAGCATTGTCCTGCATGGTCAAGCATTGTCCTGCATGGTCAAGCAATGTCCTGCATGGTCAAGTATGATCCTGCATGGTCAAGCATTGTCCTGCAGGGTCAAGTATGATCCTGCATGGTCATGGATGGTCCTGCATGGTCAAGTATGATCCTGCATGGTCAAGCATTGTCCTGCATGGTCAAGTATGATCCTGCATGGTCATGGATGGTCCTGCATGGTCAAGTATGATCCTGCATGGTCATGGATGGTCCTGCATGGTCAAGTATGATCCTGCATGGTCATGGATGGTCCTGCATGGTCAAGCATTGTCCTGCATGGTCAAGTATGATCCTGCATGGTCATGGATGGTCCTGCATGGTCAAGCATTGTCCTGCATGGTCATGGATGGTCCTGCATGGTCAAACATTGTCCTGCATGGTCAAGTATGATCCTGCATGGTCATGGATGGTCCTGCATGGTCAAGCATTGTCCTACATGGTCAAGCATTGTCCTGCATTGTCATGGATGGTCCTGCATTGTCAAGCATTGTCCTGCATGATCATGGATGGTCCTGCATGGTCAAGCATGGTCCTGCATGACCATGGATGGTCCTGCATGGTCAAGCATGGTCCTGCATGGTCAAGCATGGTCCTGCATGGTCAAGCATTGTCCTACATGGTCAAGCATTGTCCTACATGGTCAAGCATTGTCCTGCATTGTCATGGATGGTCCTGCATTGTCAAGCATTGTCCTGCATGACCATGGATGGTCCTGCATGGTCAAACATTGTCCTGCATGGTCAAGTATGATCCTGCATGGTCAAGCATTGTCCTACATGGTCAAGCATTGTCCTGCATTGTCATGGATGGTCCTGCATTGTCAAGCATTGTCCTGCATGATCATGGATGGTCCTGCATGGTCAAGCATGGTCCTGCATGACCATGGATGGTCCTGCATGGTCCTGCATGGTCATGCACGGCCTGATATGTTCCTGCATGCTAGCTGGAAGTTTCTCTTTCCTTTTTTGTGGCAGGAAATCATCTTCAACATCTAACCGCCTCATACTGGAAAGTGATGGAATGAGAAAAAAAATAACTGTAGCTTAGCTACATGTATAAATGTCTTCATAGATGTTGCTTGACCAAGTTTGAGCTCCTCTGTAATTTATAAATTGCATTATTAAATTACGATTGACTTGCAAAAGCAATTAACTGCCGAGCCCTAAGAGGGATCACAGTGAGTTTGAAATTAAAATGAATCATATGGCTGAAAACAACTGGGAAATGACTGAAATGGGTAAGAGAGGTCCAACCCCTGGAGAAAAAAGCTTTAAGTGGAAATAAGATGACATCAAGGCGTCAACATTCACCTGTGCTTATGAGGACAGCTTCACTGAACTGCAGAAACGATCTGGAAATAAGCTGGTGAAGATTCTTAGTCATTAAAAAAGTTAAAAACAAAGCACTGGACTTTGTTTCCAAGTTCGCAGATCCCAAGCAGCAGAGCCCATCCAGCTTCCTGGATGAGAAGCAAAACGTCTTCAAACTTTGAGAAAAAAAACTCCAGTGGATTGTTGTAACTTTTTTTGGAAAGATCTAGAAATAAGTAAACTTGTTAAATTAAGTGTATTTACCCTTAATTTCTATAGGTAAATAAGATGATTTTTCAATGCATGAGTATTTTTGAGTATTTATTTCCAACAGATGATTTATTTTCACAGGTTTCAGAGCCTGAATATTGATTAAAGTGAAATATTACTTATTCTCCTGTTTTCTGATTCAATTGTAGCTTCATTAAGTATAAAACCAGACATGCAGTATTGAGGAATAGTTCTCTTCAAGAACATGGGTGGAAGAGAATTCTGACATTTCTGTTCTTTTCTCCAACATTCAAAGATCTCAAAGACATAAGTCCATTACGGGGAGCCCTTCCCTCCAAGCAGAAGGTCTTTCCATATCAGTTCACTGGTGCCATTCTCTGTAGATTGTGAAATCAGGCTTTCTTGGAGCCTTGAAGCTCTTCAGCAAATGTTCTACAGAATTTCTTCTCTCCAACCAAAACGCTGATTTGTTTGGATCCTTTCACAGCTAATAGCCCTTAACTTAGCATTTCTCTGGGAACGTTTCCTCACGTTTTCCTCCTGGAAAAGAAGGCTAGGAGAGATAAAAGATAAGTGTGTAAGGCTTCCTAAACTCCTTAATGCCGTGAACAGAAGGCAGTTGTTGGCCAGTGAAAGATATATTAACCTAACAGGGAATGTCCTTGATGAACTGAAGTTGTTTTTCCTCCACATGTTCATGTGTGAGAATGTTTCTTGCATGCAGGGGTGGGTTGGTTCCCCTGGGATGGTGTGTGTGTGTGTTGGGGGTTGTTGTATAAATGTATGTACTGAGCTTGCCCCAGTCAGAGCTCTATCTCTCCGTCTACGGACGTAAAATAAACCTGTATTTTTGCAAACATTTGCCTCTGCATCAGCTTCCTAACTCCACGACTAGTTCAAGGTGATAGGATATTCGCTGGCAAGAAGACTGCACTACAGAAATTATCCAGAAATAAGTAGACATTTCTTAAATTAAGTGTATTTATTCTTAATTTGAGTAGGTAAATTAGATAGTTTGCCAATGCAATGAGTATTTTTACTCTTAAAATAAGATAATTAGATAATATGCACTTTAAATAAGACAATGCAATTGTGTTTTCTTATTTTAAGTGTAAATTGTCTTGTTCCATTGGCAAAATGTCTCTTTAACCTCCTCAATCCAAGCACAAATGCACTTATTTTAAGAAAAAATTACTGATCTAGATTTCAATTTTTTCCAGTGTGCAGGCGCAGATGTGTGACCCATTACACCTGTTAGCTACGTACACCAAACAAAACATCTTAATGATGCACTGACCGCTATTGCCATCAAAAACCAACAAAAACATTCAGAAACTTTTAAAGCTGGACAGCTTTTTAAGGCTGTTTCTGAGACTTTAAAGGCCTTAAATTTATTTTCCAATTCAGAGACTTTTTAAGGACCCGCGGGAATCTGGACTCAAGGTGGAGGCACTGATTTTATAATCAAATGTGATTTAAAGACAAGGAAAATTCCAATTCAAATAGGCAGCTTCTACAGGCTGCTATACTCAGACTGTATGTCCTCTTTAAAGAAATATAATTTAGACTGAACACAAGGCTTTAAGGCAGCTGGTTACAGGAGTTAAATTGATAAGGTCACTAATACCAACCTGCTATTTTTCATCATTTTAATCCAGGAAGGATTTGAAAAGATTTTCATCAGGATCAGTCTTATGTAGAAAAAGCAAACATGTGAAACATGTCACTTCACATGTTTTCCAAACATGTGAAGTGACGCGTCTCCCTTAAAGTCAAAGAATCCCATTTTAAAATCATCACCAGCATATTGCCTGTGGCAGGATCTCTTAGATTTAAATTGGAATTAGACCAATTAGCGTTCGGTCTGTGACTCAGCAAATAAAACAACTCAGTGTCCTGAACGGGCAGCTGGTTCACCCTACATAACAGCAATATTATTATTAATTGCTGTTTTTATTTAGTGGCTTTGAATCAAGATGGATGTTTTTTTCCGGATGAGGTTTTTCTCCTGGATTTTTCACTGTTTTTTTCCAGCTGGAAGGAAGTTTGTTCCAGTTTCTTCCGGAAGAAACTTGGAAGGTCAAATTTATGTTCAATTTTCGTTTCTTTCTGGTGAATATTTTGCCTTAAAGGTATAGTGAGGATGTTGTTTTTCCGGGTGGATCATCTAAATGAGTGGTCCTCCTAACTGTCAATCATTGTGGTCATATGTTTACGTAAGGCCGCCCTACTCACTCGTCCACATTTTCACTAACCGGTGGTGAGTCTGACATAGTGGAATTGCAAATCTTTCAAAAAGTAAGCTTGTATGAGTGATGCAAACAGAGCGTGCACGAGGAGTAATGGGCTCGTGCACGCTCTCACACGCTTTTAATAAGTGTTCCTACGCTCTAGCGGGTACAGGGTTGTGCATGTTCAATATGTTTAAAAATGGAGTGGGCGGGTATTTTTAAAGATTTGCGATAATCCTGCGCCATACCTTTAAGCAGGAGCAAACCCAGTAATAACCTGAACGTGGGGCTGAATATCTATAAACCAGGGAGGTTTGGGGCAGGAAGAGCAGAAGGAATGAAAGAAAAAAAGCCAGCAGGTGGAATCTAAGGATACAAGAAAGAGTTTTCCTACCACTTAAAGGCTATTAGTGGATTCCTCCTTCTGTATCCTGGAGGATATAATAAGTCGACTTTTCAACGGAACTATCCCAGATCTCCAAAATAAAATCTATTAGCAGGACTTTCCTCCACTTGTCCTGAAACTTTAAACTTTACCTCAGTAAAGAGTCAGAATTCTAACATTTCCTATCTTTATCAATTCTGATTTACTCCTCATTTAACCTCCTCTCCACTGTTAGCATGCCATCTCTACTCTTTCAAAAAAAAAAAAAAAATCCTTTCTGTTGTGTTGTACAGTAGAGGATTAGGGCCACTGAAAAAAAAGGTTAACTGATTTTTAAATTTTATTTCAGTATAATAATATGTCAGTCAACAGTCAGAATTCTGACTTTAATCTGAGAATTCTAACTTTTTTCTTCCAATTCTGACTTTTTTCCCATGTAATACTGAAATATTTAACCTTGAGTTAATCTAAACCCGGCAGAGTGCAGAGCTCAGTCAATCAGTCTCTTTGTTCCCTGCTATGGTCAAAGAACTCCATCACCTCCTCCTCTGCAGAAATGTCTTCTCCTTTCAGCCAGCTGGGCTCTGCACTACAAAAACCATCTAGAAATAAGTAATTATTTCTTAAATTAAGTGTATTTAGCCTGAATCTGAGCAGGTAAATAAGATGATCTGCCAATAAAATGAGTATATTTACTCTTAAAATAAGATAATTAGATCAAATTAACTCAAAATAAGACAATTCAGTTGTTGTTTTTTTCTTATTTTAGATGTAGATTGTCTTGTTCAATTGGCAGAGAGTGGAAAAATGACTCATTCAGATGTGAATTGTTTGCAGAGAGGAGATAATTTCTTGTCTGGCTGTGAGGAAAGAAGCAGAGAGTTAGCAGCAGGCAGCTTTCCATCCTGCTGCAGACTCTCCTCACCTCACTGACATGTTTACTGCAGTTAGTGAGCAGGGAGCAGAACAGAAGCCGTTCCTCTCCTCAGCATCCAGCCTCTCTGCTCGGCACTGATCATGTTTTGCTTCATCGGGGTAGCTGAGGTTCTCCTCCAGCGGGAGGGAGACTCACCTTCAGAGTAAACAGCAGCCTGTCCACTAACACGGCCTGCCTGTACGCCGCCATCTTGCCCAGATTCCTTCGTGTTCTTCTTCTTTTCTATTATGGCGGATCGCAAGCAACTGCATCCCGCCACCTACTGTACATGAGGGTGTAGCAACATTACTTAACGTCTATCAAAATCTATTTTTTATTTTTGTATTCTCAAGATATATAAATAATTTTTTCCTTAATCTGTGGATATCATTTATATTTCCTTCAATTCCCAATATTCCTTTTAGACTCCATTCTTGGTCTTTTGCCCAGATTCCTCCTGCTTCTTCTTCTTAGGGCTCCAGCAGAGCGCACTGCTGCCCCCTTCTGGAACTGAAGCTGTTGACATCTCTAACAGCGCAATACCGCCACCTAGTGTACACATCTGTGTGGCCACAGCCTCCTCCTGCTGTGATGGAGTTTTCTGCTGTGCAAAATAAAACATAATTTTTTTAATAAGTTCCTCACCTTCCTTCTTTATTTCCTCTCTTTTGGCTCCATAATAATAATAAAAAAACGTTATTAATCTCTATCTCAGTCTCAATTCTCTGATAAAAAATAATTTATGAGCTCAAACCTGCCCTTTCTCTTTCGTTATTACCTTTTATTTAAATTGAGTTTTATTTGTGATCTCAATCCCTAAAGCCATTTAACTAATTTCTATGCTGTTTCTTTTCCTAATATCCCTTCATATTCTGGATCCATCAAACCTGAACAATCTTAATAAACAGGTGTAGAAAATATCCTATCTTTAACTTCAGACTGAATATTTAGCCTTTGAATCTGTGTTAATGGAGGATTATTGCTGCCATCTCTGCTGCAAATGGCGTGGATCTGAGAGGCGTCTGGTGGCTTTAAGTCTTTATAAACATGAACAAAAATGCTTAGATTCATCGTCCGATTACCACATAGAGCTGTGCCGAGGCCTGTTTGGATTGGAAGACTCCGCGCTATGCGGGCGACAAGTGCAGCCTTCTTTTTCCCAGTTTTGAAGGAAAGGTCTACCCTATCCTCCGTAGCTTTGGGTATCCCGGGATTCATTGAGAGTCCAAGCAAGCCTGCTGCTCTGTGCTCAGAGGAAAAAGGGAAATGGTGCCGAATAGTGGTGAATATTGGAAGTGCAGTTTAATATAATCCAAGTCAATGAATAGCTCAATCTGAAATTAATAAAAATAGTTGTTTTAATGATTAACAAGTC
The DNA here is from genome assembly GCA_030533445.1 of Cyprinodon diabolis. Taxonomy (NCBI): domain Eukaryota; kingdom Metazoa; phylum Chordata; class Actinopteri; order Cyprinodontiformes; family Cyprinodontidae; genus Cyprinodon; species Cyprinodon diabolis. The sequence continues at coordinate 5,466,040 of CM060083.1, read as the reverse complement.
AGATATGTGGCTGGTGATGTTTGGTTTATTGAATGATTTTATCTGTCCCTGTATAAATGAGTTTGGCTGACATTTAGTCTCAGATTCCAATATCTCTGCAGGGTGGGGACTATAAATCTGATATTCATGACAATGGTACTGCTGCTGAAGCTCCTCAAGAATGTTATTAGCATCCAGAACAGTAGTGAGAAGTTCGGCATCCATTCTTTGCCTGCTTTGTGAGTCAACTGTCATGATTGCTGGGCAACAGAGCGTAGGCTGACTGAGAAGGCTGGACCTGTTTGAATCCATAGCCAAACTCTTCTGGCCTCCTTATTTTCACAGCATTCAAAGGACAGTCAAGGTCCTTGGAGGAAGCAGTGGCTAAAATCCAAGGAAGCCAAAATGTAGAGTAAAAGATAAAATATATTGAAACATTGTTTTTCAGTTAGATATGCATTGCCATAGTTCAACTTTTCTGCATAATTTGTTACATTGAATTGTAATCAATCAAGAAAGAACTTTAGACATAAATGTTTTATGCTTGAATTTATTTAAAAGTGAATGTGCTGAGAATGATAACAAAGAACACAGAATGACGAACAAAGAAAAGCATCACCACGGGCCGTCTTCGTTTCATTTATGTCTGTTACCTTCGTCCATGTCCAGAAAGAGCTGCTGACAACCTGACACTCAGTTAGGTTAAGGGCCGACAAGATCCATCAGGATGTACAGGAAACAGGTTATTCTGGCCAAACCTGTCCTACTGGATCAGCTGTCCATAAAAAAGCATACAAAGGCTTAATCCAAGGAGAAATTTAAAAATATAGAAGACAGTAACAGAAAAGAAGACAAGTGTTTATAAAAACATTCCTCAACAACAGGGTAAAACTGCTTTACGTCCAAGGAATTGTCTTTATTTGCTTTCTCATGTGAGAGCGGTCTGATCAGAGGGCCTTTTGGACTCACATCGGTAAACGCTGTCATTCGTTTTGATCAGTACTTGAAATCAGCAACAGGTTTCACCCAGACAGAACATCCAGTCCCATCAACACTATACCGTCTAAGCTGCAGCATTTTAGAAAAAAAACAAAGGAGTGCCTGACCAACATCCGAGGGGGAACACTGCGATGGGTGCAGCACATGGCCACGACCCAGTTCTGTTTGGGAGTATCATCCAAGTGTTAGTCTCAATATGTTTGGTCAGACCTGGACTCTGATCAGAACAAACCCCTCTGTTTGTAATATGAACCCTGAACCATATTTGGACCAACACTTCAGGTATTAGTCTCAAGCAGAGGAGAAATTATGGAATCCCTCAATATGTCAAAAGTTGTTGTTCTGGCAGCTTTCTTCTTTGAAGGGAAAAATCCAATGCTCCCTTTGGATTGGTCTACGATTGGACAGTCTTTATAACGCCAAAGCAAGGATCTGGACACCTGTTTGCTATGCCAATGGCTCGATCCTGATTCAGCACATGGGTAAGGTTCTTTAGCCAAAGCGGACTGTGGTCTTTATCTGACAAGCAAAACATGTCTTTCTATCACGTGATAATGACTGGAAGGTTAAAAGCAGATCGGTTCGTTCCCTGGATAGAGTTCTTACTGACCCCATTAAAGGTAATGGAACAGGAGGTAGAGGTATTTAAGTTGATGCATTTAGGAACAGCCTTTCTGTTTTCTGAAACGACAGAGGCGACCTGGGGGGTTGAGCACAACCAACAGCAGTTATGCCTCTGAGACACCAAGAGAGGTAGTGTGAAACACCAGAACAGTTTACTGCTGTTAAGTTCATCCACCTTGGGATGACAAGAAACAACCACGTTCCCATCATAGTGCTGGGTAAGGGGTCTGCCTTGGCTATGTCTAAAAGCAAAATACTGAACTTAGGCAGCAGTTACCCTGAGAGGCACCTGCCACCAATGGGTTTATCACCCAAAACCCACATGTTGACCCTTTGATAAAGAAATTACCTACAGGGTCTATCCAAATGCTGCAAACTGTAACTCCCAACTCCTGTTCCTTCACCTTTCATTGGGTCAACAGAACTCTCTCGCTCTGGACTGCTGTGCTGAATACCTCATGGACGTCATTATGGAACAAAAATGTACATAGATCACGGTGGTAAAATTGGAACAGCCTTCAGAAAAAAAACATCCCATTAATGTCCGGTCACATAAAAGATTGTGTGAATCTGTCTAGATCTTTAGCACCAGATAGAAATGTCACGAGTTCCCTATAATAAATTAACCATGACAGGAAGGTATGGATACTGCCAGCTATATCCAGACCTGACCATGCAGACCACCGACTCACTTCCACTTGGGCTTAAAGATCCTTCCCAATTGGCAGTATTTAAACAGAACCAGTTTTCTCCATAATGCTTTCTATCCAGCCTTCTGAATGCTCCATGGCTGAAGCTAGCTTGGCTTGTGTCCAACATAGCCAGCCTGATTTGTGATTTATGAATGCTCAGAACCAGTAAAGAAAAGTACTAACCTTTGGAGGTTCCTGAGGGAACCATTTGGATAAAGGAGCAAAGCTCCCAAGGCTGTAGAAAACCAGTAGAAAACCAGTCTAGATCTCAGCCTGAAGGTGTTAGATGAGCTAAGAATGCCTTTCTCCGTAAAGGGCAGATTATAATTCTGCAGCCGGACACATCAAATGTCGCTTGGGTCTGGTCGCGAACCAGTTTTGCTGGTTTGTTCTGCACCATCGGTCTGGAATTTCTACGGATGCACAGCAGTTTTCCCTCCAAAGTGAAGGGGTAGCCTATTTGTGAACTCGCAAGAACTTCAGCGGATGTTCACAAGAACTTCGGCGGCGCCAGCGGGAGTGTTTATCTTCCAAAACAACAATGGCACATCTGCAAGATATCACAGTCACAGAGTTGCTAGACATCGAAGAGGAACAGCTTTCGTTAATGAAGTTGGCAAAAAGACCGATTAACCTTTTGTAGTGGTTGTCCATTGTAGTTGTTCCTCAGTTTTTAAAAATTACGCGCCTTGGCACCGAAACGAGAAGGACGACCACACAGACGGCTGGAAAGGCATACCAAGGACCAATCACAGCTGCTTTTTGTCTGTGCACTTCCGCTTGAGTTCTGCCCGGGTTTGCGACCATCTGACGCTTAGTCACGTTTTTTTTAGGTGGGCAACGACGGTTGCAGAACTTCTGTGCGGGGGGCTTGTTCGCACAGATTTGACAGTTGCAGAGGCTATGCGTCAGAAGGATAAATTGGCCTTAAGTAACTTTACCTTCAAGTAATTCTTTTGTTTCTAGTCCTTTGACCATTTTTTTCCTTAGTTGCAAATAACTTCATTTCCAAGGCATATTGTTTTGAAGTTGATTTAATTTCGCCCTTATTTTTGTCCCAAAAAAAATGGAAACAGCCATCATCTCCTGCAGCACTGTTGAAGATTTACCTTGTTGAAGCAGAAACAGCCTCCTTATCTACCAGGAATAAGACCGCTGCAAATTAAAAGGATGATTCTATATTTCCCTCCACAATATTGAGTGATTCCATAATTTTCTTTTCTCTCTGACCAAACCCCTTCATGAGAAGTCAGCTTTGGACATCTGTGAGTTCGGTTTGTGGGAATTTTGAGAATTCTAACAGGAAATGGAGCTACTGATTGGATTCTGGAGAAACTTAAACGGTCACTTTGGATTCATTGAGGTTATTGTCAGTAGAATCTATCTTTTTTTAGACAGATGTATGGAGCTTGTAGAAAAAACATCAAGAGAGTGGTGAAAGGCTAACAGGTGGTTAGCTGACTTTAGCCATTTAAAACTACTCAAACTGAAAATGTTGATCATCAGTGGGACGGAGGCTAACATAAGTGAGACAGAAAACTATGTTAGTTTTGCAATTACTTTAGACAAAAACATGTTTTTTTTACTTGTCTCTTTGCTAACCCCAAACATATACGTTAGTCTCCGAAGTTTAAACTTTTTTTATGCCCTTGAATACTCTGTTGTGATGTGGAAAATGTTTAAAAATTGTGTTATTATTGGAAACACAAAGAACAAGAGGTCAGTGGATCCTAACAGACTATAAAACGTTTAGTGGGGTTATGTCAGGCCAAACAGCGTCGCCGTTTCTAAGCGTTTTACCGTTGCTGTCAGCTGAATCAAACCTTCTGATTCGCTGCCGCCAACCCGCCTGTCTTAGCCCTACCATGTCCTGGACTTGATCAGAGATGGCCCAACGTTTTCCATGACTCATGTTTATAAGCTATCCCAATGAACCCCTACTAGGCCAATTGCCACATTGGCTGGTGAGGCTGTTGGCTTTCTTTCACCACTCAAAGGATGAACCTACTTAAAGTCCAGACAAACCCCATAATGAGGTTATTTAGAATCAGGCACCATCACAGTTAACACCTTGACCAGGTTTCTGCTCTTTCTTTGTAACTAAAGGCCTCAGCTAAATTCCAACAAAGTGCTCCATCTTCTGCTCCGCTGGCAGCAGGATCAGATGATGATTGTTTAAAAACCAATGAAGCCCGCCCCCTGTTTGGATCTGCTGAGCCTCCAGTTTGCCCTTTACACTGCCGTTGCTTTAGCCCTTGCAGTCGCTTCCCTTACGTCAGCCCTTAGACCGATTAGAAAGTTCATACACCCTGTTGGTTTAGTTCTAGCTTCATCGTCCTCGGGAACACTGGATTGAACAAAACCACTGAGCTGGTAATAAAACTGGTTTCAGAATCAAATGAGCTTTCCGTTTGAGACACTCCATCTATCACTGATGCCCAGAGGTGAGTCCCTAGTGAAACCACTGTCTGTTCTCGGCCTCAGAGAAGCGGCTCCTCCACCTTACGTCACATACTCGTCCTCGTCCCTGCGTTCTGTTTTGATGTGGTCAGGATGAAGCACTGGGTAGTGCGGCGCTGTAGTCCTTGTACAGACATACCACTCCTTAATGTTTGAGAGCTGAGTTAAGGCCGGGTTGACCGAGCGCTGGCTCCGCCTCGGGGTCCTGGAGTTCTGCTGCTTCTGGCTTAGCTGACTCTTAAGGCCAGACAGAGACAGATCCAGAGGCATTGCCACTGGGGAGGAACTCCGCAGGAACACTTTACTACTCACTTGGTTGCCAGAGCCCAGATCTAATTCATGAGCGGCCAGCAGGGGAAAAGGAGCACTTCCGTTAGCAAGGGGGGAGGAGAAGTGGTTCATTTTAAGATCCAGAGGTTCCAGGACAGGTTGCTGGATCTGATGGTGGCCAAAGCTGTAGAAGTCTTGGTGATCAGAGGTAGGCGATGACTTGACGTGGATCTTCATGTGTTTGCGGAGGGAACTGGGGTGGGTATAGGACTTGGTGCAGCCCAGCGCCTTGCAGTCATAGGGCTTTGAAGCTGTGTGGACCTGCGAGTGCTTCTTCCTGTCGCTGCTATTAGCGAAGCGCCGTTCACAGAACTCACACTGAAATGGCTTCTCCCCTGCAAAACAAACATGACAATCACTGTTAGAACAGATTCTAGCTACAGTCTAACTTTAATTTCTAGGTAGGGCTGCATGTTCTCTCTGCTTCCTACATCAGCCCACAAACATGTCTGTTTCAGAAACAGAAACTGACCCATGTATTTAGAAAACATGCATTTTATGTCTACACAGTGATAAAGGAACAATAGCTTTTTTACTAAGATATTGCCATGATCACAATTTGTGTTTTGCACCCTTACAGATGTATTTTCCTCTGCTTCAGACCAATTAAATGTCATTAGACCAAAGTCAACAGAATCAGCATTTGACCTACTCCAACTGTCAGATTGTTTGGATCTGAAACTGCTGGTTTTGTTGCATGATGGTCCTTGATATGGTTCCATCCATCTTCCCATCCCTTGAGTTTCCTCTCCCTCGTGTTCCTCTCCCATGTGATCCCCCTCCCTTGTATTCCCTCTCCCTCATGTTCCCTCTACCTTGTGTTCCCCTTTCCCTCATTTTCCCTCTCCTTTGTGTTCCCTCTCCCTAATGTTCTCTTTCCCTCATGTCCCCCCCTCTGCTGTGGTCTCTCTCACGTGTTCCTGCCCCCTAGTGAATAATCAGGGTTGTTTTTCACCAAATTCATGTATGCTACTTGACTTGTGTTACGCTGTAACGCCTCTATAAGTGTTAGCAATATAGGGTACATAATAGTATTGGCCCTAAGTCTCCTTCCTGAGCGGTGGACCTCTGCAGCTCCTCCTTAGTTCTCTATCTTGGCTGCCTCTCTGATCATTGCCCTCCTCTAGCTGGACTTCCATGTCCTGGTAGGTCAGCAGGTGGCCCATCCTCTCTCCATGTTCAGATGATGTTCAAAGCTTTGGAGATCCTTCTGAAACCTAACCCAGATTAAAACTCCTCCCAGATGAAGGATCCAATTCAGCTCTCCTCCAAAATCATGAACTATTTTGTTCATTTCATCACAGAATGCGAATTAAAAAAGACTAAACCTGCAGGAACCCAGACCACAACCAGATGATGTTTAAAGATATAACTTCATCCTTTGGTCCAACCATCATCATCTTTATCCTCGTCACAGCAGACCCATCCGAGTTATCAATACTCTCTTTATTGAACTCGGTAACCACAGAAACTGTTGCTCTGTCAGTCAGAATAAGATTTTATTTTTGTTTTCAGGAAGTGAAAATCTATAAAAATCAAATATTTCCATCACCACTAAAAGATGACAAAAAACCTAAAGTCTATTGTCTCAGTGAGTAAGTTCAAAACTGAGTCGCTTCGTCCCACCCTGATCAGCAATCTGCTCTAACTGGTTTCACTGGTCTCAACGGAAGACGCCCTCCTTACGGCGAAGACCGTCAACCAGGAAAGGAAGACAGAGTGATCACAGAGTGCTGTATGTCCAGAGAAAGTTCAGTGGAAGGAAAAAGGCAGCTTATCCACTGACTGGTGCTGGAAGAGAAAAGAGGAACCGCAATATCCGCTGTGTTGCGTTGACCTCCCAGCAGGACCGGGTACTGGTCCATAAAGCTCCTAATAGACATTCCAAAGACTGTGGTGCTGGTGTGCTTGACTGATCAGCAAACAGGCCAGACCAGAACCTCAGAGCCAAGAAGAAGATGAGGGACACCAGAACCAACACTGCAGACAACCTGGAGGGAGTTACCAAGGCAACCTGGGCTTCTTTGGACCTCAGCAGGCCCCTTTTCTGAAACTTGACATTTCTGATTAACATATGGTTTGTTATTGATCAGTTTGGGTTTCTGAATGTTGCTTTTCTTTGTCAGTGAGCCGTAATCATCAAGAGGATCAGAAACGAAGGATCCAGACCTTTCCAAATTATTAGATTAGCATCTGAGCTTCTCTTCCTGGAATCAGGGAAAAAGATGCGGAACTTTTAAACAAGATTTCAAGCTTGTTCTGGTGTTGAACTGGAAACATACGACAAATTTAACAGCTTTACAGTCGCTTTAATTAAATAAAAGCGACTGTAATCAAGTGTTCAGGATATGTACACTCTAAGCACTTACTGTACAGATTTACAGGACGTTCTGTTTCAGTTAATTTGCTCTGCTGAGCGTCTGAGGCTCTGCAATAGTTTTTAAATGTCAGGGTTAAAAGCTCATAGCTTTAGAATAATAAAAAGATTATTTTTTCTTAAATAATACATCCACAAAACATCTATAGTGAAGCAGAAAAGTAAAAAAAAAAACGGTGTAACTAATTGTTTCATACATTTTGATGGGTCCAAAATATATACTGTAAACATTTACTTTTGTTAATTATCCTAATGTGACCATAAAGGGATCTGCACCAGAGTAACGCCATGAAGTGAGGCGAGAGTAGCTCTGTGGTGGAGCTGAGAAACCGTTTCTTCTCTGCGTTACTTTTCCCAGATTCCAACTAAAGTTAGCCCATTTGCAGCAGCCAAGGCTATCGTTAGCATGTCTGCAGGAGCCAGGGCTAATGTTAGCATGTCTGCAGCAGCCAGGGCTAATCCTAGCCCATCTGCAGCAGCCAGGGCTAACATTAGCATGTCTGCAGCAGCCAGGGCTAATCCTAGCCCATCTGCAGCAGCCAGGGCTAACATTAGCATGTCTGCAGCAGCCAGGGCTAATCCTAGCCCATCTGCAGCAGCCAGGGCTAACCTTAGCATGTCTGCAGCATCCAGGGCTAATCCTAGCCCATCTGCAGCAGCCAGGGCTAACGTTAGCATGTCCACAGCAGCCAGGGCTAACGTTAGCATGTCTGCAGCAGCCAGGGCTAATCCTAGCCCATCTGCAGCAGCAAGGGCTAATGTTAGCATGTCTGCAGCAGCCAGGGCTAATCCTAGCCCATCTGCAGCAGCCTGGGCTATTCCTAGCCCGTCTGCAGCAGCCAGGTATAACGCTAGCTCATCTGCAGCAGCAAGGGCTAAGATTAGCCCGTCTGCAGCAGCCAGGGCTAAAGGTAGCCCGTCTGCAGCAGCCCTCTCTCGGGATAGCCATGTGTGGAGTACTGCGGGGTCTGATGGCAATTTTTTTGTTTTATTTGGCAAAATGTTAAATTTGATTTGTGTTTATCTGACTAAGTTCATTATTATTGAAATGAAAAAAGTCACAATTTATTGTGACTTCTTTAGTTCTAATTCATTTTAACTTCAATAAGTCAAAAAATATGTAAAATTCCTAAATTATGAATGTATATTGACCTAATAAGACATTGAATTTTAATTAAACCTAATTGAATAGAAATGTCACTCCATGCAGCTCTCTTAAAGGAATAGTACACCCAAAACATGATTAGCCTTCATTTTCTACTCACCCCCATGCTGAACAAAACTCTGGAGTACTTTTTTGATATCTCAAATGCATCTGGAGATCTGGGAGGCTTCTTGCTGTCTGCTGACATTCAAATAATTTTGCCGAGCATAAACAGTAGTGTATAGGATTTCCTAAAATCACGTTCACGACTCTACGGAAACCGCAGCTGACCAAACCAGATGAAAGTGCGCATTCAGCTCGGCAAAGAACTCATGCTCTTCCTCAACACTGAAGTCCTCAGACATTTTTCTTTCGTTGTTTCTTTCTTTGCACAGGTAAACAGCACATTTCTTCTTCTACGCTTGCATTATCGGCAGAGCAGACGCTGAATGCGCACTTTCATCTGGTTTGGTCTGCCGCGGTTTCCGTAGACTCGTGAACGCGCTTTTAAGAAATCCTATACACTACTGTTTATGCTCTAAAAACATTCTAAATGACTTGGTTTTGAGTAAATTATGGAAGCTACCCACTCAGGACAATTGGAATACATTGGACGAGCAGTATGGAGGAATATTGACACGTTTTTTGTGGACTTTTATGGACCTTTCTGCCTCGGGCACCATAGACCTCCATTATTTGAATGTCAACAGACAGCAAGAAGCCTCCTAGATCTCCAGATGCATTTGAGATATCAAAAAAGTACTCCAGAGTGTTGTCTAGCATGGGGGTGAGTAGAAAATGAAGGCTAATCATGTTTTGGGTGTACTATTCCTTTAATATATTCTAATCCCTCGCCTTGTTTTTTTTATTTCATGCTTTTCTGGGCCCCCATGAAAACACACTGGCCCCCTCCTGGGCCCCTGGTACATTTGGTCTAGAACCACCACTGCTCACTTTAATGAAGTTAGAACTTTGAAAAAATACAAGTACGATCACAAATTTACGAGAACTAATTTACAAGCCGTGCTGAAGCCTTCATGCTCCGCACCAGGTGGTGGCGATGACGGGTGCTAAAGTTGTTTGCCAACTGACCTTAAGGAAGATATAAACAAAACCATAGACAGAAAGTTAAGCTGCACAGGTGCTGAAAACATCTCACCATGTCACCAAGCCTCATCCGCCCCTGAAGCACCATCCGTCCTGTGCATGCACAATCAATTCATTTGGGCATCCAGATATACATCCGGGTCGCCCTCAATTTTATTTTGTTAAAAAGACCTAAAGGAAGATTTTCCCTCCCAAAAAATAGTAAGTGTATAAAAATATTATATGTTAAATATTAAGGTGTAATGTATTTCCTGAGAAAATAAATGCCTTTCTGTTTGATCACTCTGTGCGCGATCTGCACCAGAAATGGGATCCTACGCTACTTCCAGGACCTAACATTTTCAGCTTTGGATTTAAACATAAATCGAGTCTTTTTGAGTTTTATGTTTTTATTTTGTTTTAACCTTATGCTTTATAGTGTGTAATCTAAAGGAAGAAACAGCTAAAATGCAGATAAACATGGTTTAATCATATTTTGTCGGACTGCTCTGGGCATGTCCGATGACGATGTCGGAGAAGCAGTTTAACGGGAAAAAAAATGTAAAAAGCATCAAAACGGTCTTACAAAACTAATTAAATATTTTTATTAGCGTTCTTTAGTGAGTTAAGGGTAGAAATAAGTAGTTTTAGCACCATAATTACATCATTTATGGGCAGCCGGATGTATATCTGTTCGTGCGCAGGACGGATCAGGTAGTGACACAGCTAAGATAGATGGTTCTGTTTTGTTTTCTTCTCATTTAAAAGCGGTTGGAGAACACCTTTAAGGTGCGTTCCTGCCACCAGCTGGTAAGGAGTGGAACAGCATTGTGAGGGTTATATATTAGGACTCCTACATTAGTGAATGTATTTCTAAAAAGGTTCTAACTTGAAACATCTGATGTCCCATGTATGTATGAGTTAACAAGGGATAAATACAAACCTTACATTTGTTCATGTTTGCTAACGTTTACAAATTCAGACAGTTGTCTTACCACATAGCAATACACACAAGGAGAGAAGGAGCCCCAACACCTGCAGCCTTAAACAAATTATAGAAAAGCCATTTGAAGCTGATTGAAGCTTGATGTCGTCTCCACATCAAGACATCCCATTCTAAACCGGTTATGGCTCAGTAATGATGGAGAGCCTCAGACCAGAGGGTCCGCTCTAATCAAGCCTTTCCTTAACCCTGGTCCTCAGGGGCCACCGTCCTCATTGTTTTAGGTGTACCCCTGCCTCCACACACCTGAACTGAATGAAAAGATGATTAACAGGCTCTGATGGCTGCAGAGGAGGCAATGCAATCATCTGCATCAGGTGTGTTTCAGCAGAAGACAGTGGCCCCTGAGGGCCAGGGTTAGGAAACCCTGCTTTAACCTGCTCTGGGCTCCAGTAGGAAACAAGGAGGCGGGGAAGTGGGCTGTGTGCAGAAAGGGGACATGGAGAAGATGGAGGGGGATCCCTGCAGGCAGCTCTCATTGTGTGTGAAGGGATGACACGGATTTAAACCCCCCAGCTGAACAGCCCACCAGCACAGCCTACCCGTGTGCGTGCGCGTGTGGATCTTGAGGTTCTCGGAGCGCGCGAACATCTTGCCGCAGTTGGGAAACGCGCACGAGAAGGGCTTCTCCCCGGTGTGCACGCGGATGTGGTTGATGAGTTTGTATTTGGCTTTGAACGCCTTCCCGCCGCGCAGACACTCGTCCCACATGCAGACATGACTGAGGCTCTCCAGCCCCGCCGCTACGTGCTCGCTGGTGACGTGGTCCACGAGCTCCGGCATGGAGCTGAAAGTTTGCTCGCAGACGGATGTCGCCGTCCGCCCGAGCCTCTGCTTCGAAGAAGTTCGCTCGGTCCATCTGCACACCAGCTCGGTTTTCACGGCGGGGCCTTTAGAGAAATCCAGCAGGCCGTCCGGGCCCCCCGCGGCCGGAGTGTCTGAGCAGGCGGAGGCGCTGGTGGCTCTGGCTGTGGGAGGGGAGACGATGCTCGAAGCCCCGGAGTTGTTGTTCCCCAAAGGAGAGACGAGGCCATTGTGCCTGGCCAGCGCGGCCATCCGCTTCATGCTCCCAGCGATCACCAAAATCACCCAGTAACAGATGATTACGTCCCGTCTGCTCCCCGTGGCGCATGCGGCAGTGTCTCTACCCCCCCGCTGCTCGACGTTAGATCCCGACAGTCAAGCCTCCATGCTTGTATTTACTGTGAATGGAGGTGAACGGATTGGAAGGAGCGGAGCAGGCTGCGATCCAAACAGGCGGAGGGGCGTCCTCGTCTCCTTTCCTCGCCCCCTTTCGGCCTCTCCTCGCTCTCTTCCTACCAGCTGCCGGGCGCTCAGAGTAAAGGCTTCCCCCTCTGTTCACCTCAGAGCCGCTGAATGGGAACATCTATCCTCACCCATCAACATCTATCCTCACCCATCAACATCTATCCTCATCCATTAACATCTATCCTCATCCATTAACATCTATCCTCACCCATAGAAATCTATCCTCACCCATTAACATCTATCCTCACCCATAGAAATCTATCCTCCCCATCAACAGATATCCTCATTCATTAACAAATATCCTCACCCATAAACATATATCCTCACCCATCAACATCCCTCCTCACTCATCAACATCCCTTCTCACCCATCAACATCTGTCCTCAACCATCAACATCTGTCCTCACCCATCAACATCTATCCTCACCCATTAACATCCACCCTCACCCATCAACACCTATCCTCACCCATCAACACCTATCATCACCCATTAACACCTATCCTCACCATCAACATTATCCTCACCCATCAACATCTACCCTCACCCATAGAAATCTATCCTCATCCATCAACTATTATCCTCACCCATCAACATCTATCCTCACCCATCAACATCTACCCTCACCCATAGAAATCTATCCTCATCCATCAACTATTATCCTCACCCATCAACATCTATCCTCACCCATCAACATCTACCCTCACCCATAGAAATCTATCCTCATCCATCAACTATTATCCTCACCCATCAACATATATCCTCACCCATTAACATCTATCCTCACCCATCAACATCTACCCTCACCCATAGAAATCTATCCTCATCCATCAACTATTATCCTCACCCATCAACATCTATCCTCACCCATCAACATCTACCCTCACCCATAGAAATCTATCCTCATCCATCAACTATTATCCTCACCCATCAACTATTATCCTCACCCATGAACATCTATCCTCACCCATCAACATCTCTCCTCACCCATCAACATCTATCTTCGCCAAATAACATCTATCCTCACGCATTAACAGCTATCCTCACCAAATAACATCTCTCCTCACCTATAAACATCTAACCTCACCCATCAACACCTCTCCTCACCCATCAACATCTATTCTCATCCATTAACATCTATCCTCACCCAAAGAAAGCTATCCTCACTCATCAACATCTATCCTCACCCATAGAAATCTATCCTCATCCATAGTAATCTGTCCTCACCCATCAACATCTATCCTCATTCATTAACATCTATCCTCACCCATCAACATATATCCTCACCCATCAACATCTATCCTCACCCATAGAAATCTATCCTCCCCTTTCAGATATCATTCAATAACATCTATCCTCACCCTTCAACATATATCCTCACTCATCAACATCCCTTCTCACCCATCAACATCTGTCCTCACCCATCAACACCTATCCTCACCCATCAACATCTATCCTCACCCATTAACATCCCTCCTCGCCCATCAACACCTATCCTCACCCATCAACATCTATCCTCACCCATTAACATCCCTCCTCGCCCATCAACATCTATCCTCACCCATAGAAATCTATCCTCCCCTTCAACAGATATCATTCAATAACATCTATCCTCACCCTTCAACATATATCCTCACTCATCAACATCCCTTCTCACCCATCAACATCTGTCCTCACCCATCAACACCTATCCTCACCCATCAACATCTATCCTCACCCATTAACATCCCTCCTCACCCATCAACATCTATCCTCACCCATCAGCATCTATCTTTGCCAAATAACATCTATCCTCACCCATCAACATCTATCCTCACCCATCAACCTATATCCTCACCATCAACATCTATCCTCACCCATAAACTTCTATCCTAACCCATCAACACCTATCCTCACCCATGAACATCTATCCTCACCTATCAACATCTATTCTCACCCACCAATATCTATCCTCCCCCATAGAAATCTATCCTCACCCATCAACACCTATCCTCACCCATCAACACCTATCCTCATCCATTAACATCTATCCTCATCCATTAACATCTATCCTCACCCATTAACATCTATCCTCACCCATCAACATCTATCCTCACCCATAGAAATCTATCCTCCCCATCAACAGATATCCTCATTCATTAACATCTATCCTCACCCATAAACATATATCCTCACCCATTAACACTTATCCTCACCCATCAACATATATCCTCACCAATTAACATCTATCCTCACCCATCAACATCTACCCTCACCCATAGAAATCTATCCTCATCCATCAACTATTATCCTCACCCATCAACATCTATCCTCACCCATTAACATCCCTCCTCACCCATCAACATCTACCCTCACCCATAGAAATCTATCCTCTTCCATCAACTATAATCCTCACCCATCAACATCTATCCTCACCCATCAACATCTATCCTCACCCATCAACATCTATCCACACCCATAGAAATTTATCCTCACCCATCAACACCTATCCTCACCCATCAACATCTATCCTCACCCATCAACATCTATCCACACCCATAGAAATCTATCCTCACCCATCAACACCTATCCTCACCCATCAACACCTATCCTCACCCATCAACATCTATCCTCACCCATTAACATCTCTCCTCACCATCAACATCTATCCTCACCCATCAGCATCTATCTTTGCCAAATAACATCTATCCTCACCCATCAACATCTATCCTCACCCATCAACATATATCCTCACCATCAACATCTATCCTCACCCATAAACTTCTATCCTAACCCATCAACACCTATCCTCACCCATGAACATCTATCCTCACCTATCATCAACATATATCCTCACCCATCAACATCCCTCCTCACCCATCAACATCTATCCTCACCCATCAACATATATCCTCACCCATCAACATCCCTCTTCACCCATCAACATCTATCCTCACCCATCAACATCTATCCTCACCCATCAACAGCTATCCTCACCGATCAACATTCCTCCTCACCGATCAACATCTATCCTCACCCATTAACACCTATCCTCACCCATCAACATCTATCCTCACCCATCAACAGCTATCCTCTCCCATTAACATCTATTCTCACCCATCAACACCTATTCTCACCCATCAACATCTATTCTCACCCATCAACATATATCCTCACCCATCAACATCCCTCCTCACCCATCAACATATATCCTCACCCATCAACATCTATCCTCACACATCAACATATATCCTCACCCATCAACATCCCTCTTCACCCATCAACATCTATCCTCACCCATCAACAGCTATCCTCACCCATCAACATATATCCTCACCCATCAACATCCCTCCTCACCGATCAACATCTATCCTCACCCATTAACACCTATCCTCACCCATCAACATCTATCCTCACCCATCAACAGCTATCCTCTCCCATTAACACCTATCCTAACCCATCAACATCCCTCCTCACCCATCAACATCTATCCTCACCCATCAACATCTATCCTCACCCATTAACACTTATCCTCACCCATCAACATCTATCCTCACCCATCAACAGCTATCCTCACCCATTAACTTCTATCCTCACCCATCAACATATATCCTCACCCATCAACATCTATCCTCACCCACCAACATCTATCCTCACCAATAAACATATATCCTCACCCATCAACATCTATCCTCACCAATAAACATATATCCTCACCCATCAACATCCCTCCTCACCCATCAACATCTATCCTCACCCATCAACATCTATCCTCACCCATGAACAGCTATCCTCACCCATCAACATATATCCTCACCCATCAACATCCCTCCTCACCGATCAACATCTATCCTCACCCATTAACACCTATCCTCACCCATCAACATCTATCCTCACCCATCAACAGCTATCCTCTCCCATCAACATCCCTCCTCACCCATCAACATCTATCCTCACCCATCAACATCTATCCTCACCCATTAACACCTATCCTCACCCATCAACATCCCTCCTCACCCATCAACATCTATCCTCACCCATTAACACTTATCCTCTCCCATTAACATCTATTCTCACCCATCAACACCTATTCTCACCCATCAACATCCCTCCTCACCCATCAACATCTATCCTCACCCATTAACACCTATCCTCACCCATCAACATCCCTCCTCACCCATCAACATCTATCCTCACCCATTAACACTTATCCTCTCCCATTAACATCTATTCTCACCCATCAACACCTATTCTCACCCATCAACATCTATTCTCACCCATCAACATATATCCTCACCCATCAACATCCCTCCTCACCCATCAACATCTATCCTCACCCATTAACACCTATCCTCACCCATCAACATCCCTCCTCACCCATCAACATCTATCCTCACCCATTAACACCTATCCTCACCCATCAACATCTATCCTCACCCATCAACTGCTATCCTCACCCATTAACTTCTATCCTCACCCATCAACATATATCCTCACCCATCAACATCTATCCTCACCCATAGACATCCCTCCTCACCCATCAACATCCCTCCTCACCGATCAACATCTATCCTCACCCATTAACACCTATCCTCACCCATCAACATCTATCCTCACCCATCAACAGCTATCCTCTCCCATTAACACCTATCCTAACCCATCAACATCCCTCCTCACCCATCAACATCTATCCTCACCCATCAACATCTATCCTCACCCATTAACACTTATCCTCACCCATCAACATCTATCCTCACCCATCAACAGCTATCCTCACCCATTAACTTCTATCCTCACCCATCAACATATATCCTCACCCATCAACATCTATCCTCACCCATCAACATCTATCCTCACCAATAAACATATATCCTCACCCATCAACATCTATCCTCACCAATAAACATATATCCTCACCCATCAACATCCCTCCTCACCCATCAACATCTATCCTCACCCATCAACATCTATCCTCACCCATGAACAGCTATCCTCACCCATCAACATATATCCTCACCCATCAACATCCCTCCTCACCGATCAACATCTATCCTCACCCATTAACACCTATCCTCACCCATCAACATCTATCCTCACCCATCAACAGCTATCCTCTCCCATTAACGCCTATCCTCACCCATCAACATCCCTCCTCACCCATCAACATCTATCCTCACCCATAAACATCTATCCTCACCCATTAACACCTATCCTCACCCATCAACATCCCTCCTCACCCATCAACATCTATCCTCACCCATTAACACTTATCCTCTCCCATTAACATCTATTCTCACCCATCAACACCTATTCTCACCCATCAACATCTATTCTCACCCATCAACATATATCCTCACCCATCAACATCCCTCCTCACCCATCAACATCTATCCTCACCCATTAACACCTATCCTCACCCATCAACATCCCTCCTCACCCATCAACATCTATCCTCACCCATTAACACTTATCCTCTCCCATTAACATCTATTCTCACCCATCAACACCTATTCTCACCCATCAACATATATCCTCACCCATCAACATCCCTCCTCACCCATCAACATCTATCCTCACCCATTAACACCTATCCTCACCCATCAACATCCCTCCTCACCCATCAACATCTATCCTCACCCATTAACACCTATCCTCACCCATCAACATCTATCCTCACCCATCAACAGCTATCCTCACCCATTAACTTCTATCCTCACCCATCAACATATATCCTCACCCATCAACATCTATCCTCACCCATCAACATCCCTCCTCACCCATCAACATCCCTCCTCACCCATCAACATATATCCTCACCCATCAACATCTGTCCTCACCCATCAACATATATCCTCACCCATCAACATCCCTCTTCACCCATCAACATCTATCCTCACCGATCAACATCTATCCTCACCCATCAACATCTATCCTCACCCATCAACAGCTATCCTCACCCATCAACATATATCCTCACCCATCAACATCCCTCCTCACCGATCAACATCTATCCTCACCCATTAACACCTATCCTCACCCATCAACATCTATCCTCACTCATCAACATCTATCCTCACCCATAGAAATCTATCCTCATCCATAGTAATCTGTCCTCACCCATCAACATCTATCCTCACCCATTAACACCTATCCTCACCCATCAACATCCCTCCTCACCCATCAAAATCTATCCTCACTCATCAACATCTATCCTCACCCATCAACATATATCCTCACCCATCAACATCCCTCCTCACCCATCAACATCTATCCTCACCCATTAACACCTATCCTCACCCATCAACATCCCTCCTCACCCATCAACATCTATCCTCACCCATTAACATCCCTCTTCACCCATCAACATCTATCCTCACCCATCAACATCTATCCTCACCCATCAACATCTATCCTCACCCATCAACAGCTATCCTCACCCATCAATATATATCCTCACCCATCAACATCCCTCCTCACCGATCAACATCTATCCTCACCCATTAACACCTATCCTCACCCATCAACATCTATCCTCACCCATCAACAGCTATGCTCTCCAATTAACACCTATCCTCACCCATCAACATCCCTCCTCACCCATCAACATCTATCCTCACTCATCAACATCTATCCTCACCCATCAACATATATCCTCACCATCAACATCCCTCCTCACCCATCAACATCTATCCTCACCCATTAACACCTATCCTCACCCATCAACATCCCTCCTCACCCATCAACATCTATCCTCACCCATTAACACTTATCCTCACCCATCAACATCTATCCTCACCCATCAACAGCTATCCTCACCCATTAACTTCTATCCTCACCAATAAACATATATCCTCACCCATCAACATCTATCCTCACCAATAAACATATATCCTCACCCATCAACATCTATCCTCACCCATCCACATCTATCCTCACCCATCAACAGCTATCCTCACCCATCAACATATATCCTCACCCATCAACATCCCTCCTCACCGATCAACATCTATCCTCACCCATTAACACCTATCCTCACCCATCAACATCTATCCTCACCCATCAACAGCTATCCTCTCCCATTAACACCTATCCTCACCCATCAACATCTATCCTCACCCATCAACATATATCCTCACCCATCAACATCCCTCCTCACCCATCAACATCTATCCTCACCCATTAACACCTTTCCTCACCCATCAACATCCCTCCTCGCCCATCAACATCTATCCTCACCCATTAACACTTATCCTCACCCATCAACATCTATCCTCACCCATCAACAGCTATCCTCACCCATTAACTTCTATCCTCACCCATCAACATATATCCTCACCCATCAACATCTATCCTCACCCATCAACATCTATCCTCAGCAATAAACATATATCCTTACCCATCAATATCCCTCCTCACCCATCAACATCTATCCTCACCCATCAACATCTATCCTCACCCATTAACATCTATCCTCACCCTTCAAGATCTATCCTCACCAATAAACATATATCCTCACCCATCAACATCCCTCCTCACCCATCAACATCTATCCTCACCCATCAACATATATCCTCACCCATTTACATCTATCCTCACCCTTTAACACCTATTCTCACCCATCAACATCTATCCTCACCGATCAACATCTATCCTCACCCATTAACATCTATTCTCACCCATCAACATCTATCCTCACCCATCAACATATATCCTCACCTATCAACATCTAGCCTCACCCATCTACATCTATTCTCACCAGTTGACATCTATCCTCACCCATCAACATCTATCCTCACCCATCAACATCTAGCCTCACCCATCAACATCTATCCTCACCAATAAACATGTATCATCACCCATCTACATCTATTCTCACCAGTTGACATCTATCCTCACCCATCAACATCTATCCTCACCCATCAACATCTATCCTCACCCATGAACATCTAGCCTCACCCATCAATATCTATCCTCACCCACAAACATCTATCCTCACCCATCAACATCTATCCTCACCCATCAACATCTTTCCTCATTCATTAACATATATCCTCACCCATTAACATATATCCTCACCCATCAGAAGATCAGTCACGTGGTATCTGTTCGGTGACGTGACAGTGATTGTGATCCAAAGGGTAGGGAATCATACCATGCATCACATCTGTGAATATTGCTTATCAGCAGTTTTACTATCAGATATGAACTTCATAAACTGTGGGGATTGTTGAAGCAATTAGCCCAAATGGTTCAATCCCTCACGAGGCTTCATCTCACCATGACTACAGGTCAGGCAAACAAATCACAACGGGAACAGAGAGGCTCAGAGATCCAGAGGCAGAATAGGTCAGGATCAGACTCGCCAAAGGCTTGAGTAATCTGGCACTGGTGACTGGAAGCAGGCAGGTTAAATCGAGATGAGCAGGTGGATCAGATGAATGTTAATGAGAAACTGGGTGGTTTCTATTGAAGAGGATTAGGGGCAATGAAAAAGAATATATATATTTTTTTTATTTGAGTTTAATCTGCTGAGAAAACAGAATTCTGAGATTAAAGTTAAAATTTCTTCATTTTGTTCCAGTGGCCCTAACCTAATTTTTTTGCAGGAGACTAAGAAAAGTCTGAAGACAGAGCACTCTCAGAGCTCAATGGGGTGTTACTATTGCTTCATCAGCAGCGACCGTGGCCTCAAAGACACAGCGGAAAGCCCGGAAGTCATCCATGTTTCCCAAGATCAAAGGAAAACAAGAAAGAGGAGAGAAATGCTGCTGCAGTCCTGAAGGACAAAGGCATGACTCCAGAGGCTGAGTCAGTCAGGCCTTAAGCTCAGGCTGCCTGGCATCAGAGAGGCCCTAACACTGGCCCCAGCAGGGCACCAGGAGGCCCTCAGCGTTAGAACCACACTGTGGAAAGGGTTAGAAAACCCAACTGTTCCAGAAGGTTCCACCTTAAATGTGGAATCTGTATTTGGGCCTGAGCAGATCCAAATCTGCCAGGTTTAAAGCAGTGTTAGCCAAACCTGAAGAGCTGCTGCAGCAGGAAGGTGATGGAAACTAGAGATCAACCGTTAAAATACACTTTAAGGCCAATTCCAGTAATTTTTACAGCAGTTTAACTGATCCCAGATATGTTCTGCCGGTTTTGGAGCGCCATTTACACAATACAAATGACACCATGATAATAAATGTTACAACAGTCTCATTTTAAACAAAATATAAACCTTTAACAACAAATCAAACAAACATAGCAGGTAGAGGGAGCAGCAATGGATCCCAAGGCATGGTTGCTGAATTACTAATGAATGGAGAACGCTTTCACACATCGACGAGAGATAAACCTTAATATCAGCCCCAAATATGGTCTGTCTCTAATGGAAAGGTTCATCTAATCTAATGAGGAACCAGATTAGAGGCAGATATAAACCACCAGTATCCCATGAAGCATTGGTGGGAAAAATATGGCTGTGGATGATTGCATGAAGGTAGGGTTCACTGATGAATCCTGAATCTGTCATGTTTTAAGAGGAGATTCTGGTAGCATCACTGATCTATTTATTCACTGGATTGCTGATAGCGCAAAAAAGTGAAGACACCGTCTGCCATGCTGGTACTCCCCAGTCCCACGGAGGTGCACAGTCAAAATACCTACATGTGTAGCATTTGGCTGCAAAAACAATCAGTGGGAAGACGTTCCACAGGTAAATTCACTCAGTGGATGAACTAACGAATAAATTCATATATATGCCATCAATGTATCAATGGAACATGCAAAATATTTCAGCACATGATATATATATATATATATATATATATATATATATATATATATATATATATATATATATATATATATATATATGTATATATATATATATATATATATATATATATATAGATATAGATATATATATATATATATATATAGATATATATATATATATATATATATATATATATATATATATAGATATATATATATATATATATATATATATATATATATATATATATATATATATATATATATATATACAGTGGGGCAATAAAGTATTTAGTCAGCCACCAATAGTGCAAGTTCTCCCACTTAAAAAGATGAGAGAGGCCGGTAATTTTCATCATAGATATACCTCAACTATGAGAGACAAAATGAGAAAAGAAAATCCAGAAAATCACATTTTCTGATTTTTAAAGAATTTATTTGCAAAATATGGTGGAAAATAAGTATTTGGTCAGTTACAAACAAGCAAGATTTCTGGCTCTCACAGACCTGTAACTTCTTCTGTAAGAGGCTCCTCTGTCCTCCACTCGTTACCTTCATTAATGGCACCTGTTTGAACCTGTTATCAGTATAAAAGACACCTGTCCACAACCTCAAAAAGTCACACTCTAAACTCCACCATGGCCAAAACTAGAGAGCTGTCAAAGGACACCCGAAACAAAATGATAGACCTGCACCAGGCTGGGAAGTCTGAATCTGCAATAGGTAAACAGCTTGGTGTGAAGAAATCAACTGTGGGATCAATTATTAGAAAATGGAAAACATACAAGACCACTGATAATCTTCCTCGATCTGGGGCTCCACGCAAGATCTCACCCCGTGGGGTCAAAATGATCACAAGAACGGTGAGTAAAAATCCCAGAACCACACGGGGGGACCTAGTGAATGACCTGCAGAGAGCTGGGACCAAAGTAACAAAGGCTACCATCAGTAACACACTACGCCGCCAGGGACTCAAATCCTGCAGTGCCAGACGTGTCCCCCTGCTTAAGCCAGTACATGTCAAGGCCCGTCTCAAGTTTGCTAGAGAGCATTTGGATGATCCAGACGATGACTGGGAGAATATCATATGGTCAGATGAAACCAAAATAGAACTTTTTGGTAAAAACTCTACTCGTCATGTTTGGAGGAGAGAGAATGCTGAGTTGCATCAAAAGAACACCATACCTACAGTTAAGCATGGGGGTGGAAACATCATGCTTTGGGGCTGTTTTTCTGCTAAGGGACCAGGACGACTGATCCGTGTGAAGGAAAGAATGAATGGGGCCATGTATCGTCAAATTTTGAGTGAAAACCTCCTTCCATCAGCAAGGGCATTGAAGATGAAACGTGGCTGGGTCTTTCAGCATGACAATGATCCCAAACACACCGCCCGGGTAACGAAGGAGTGGCTTCATAAGAAGCATTTCAAGGTCCTGGAGTGGCCTAGCCGGTCTCCAGATCTCAACCCCATAGAAAATCTTTGGAGGGAGTTGAAAGTCTGCGTTGCCCAGCGACAGCCCCAGAACATCACTGCTCTAGAGGAGATCTGCATGGAGGAATGGGCCAAAATACCAGCAACAGTGTGTGAAAACCTTGTGAAGACTTACAGAAAACGTTTGATCTCTGTCATTGCCAACAAAGGATATATAACAAAGTATTGAGATGAACTTTTGTTATTGACCAAATACTTATTTTCCACCATATTTTGCAAATAAATTCTTTAAAAATCGGACAATGTGATTTTCTGGATTTTTTTTTCTCATTTTGTCTCTCATAGTTGAGGTATATCTATGATGAAAATTACCGGCCTCTCTCATCTTTTTAAGTGGGAGAACTTGCACTATTGGTGGCTGACTAAATACCCCACTGTATATGTATATATATATATATTTATTGTATTTAGAACTTTTGGCAAATCTGTATTATTATGCTCCATTAACACATTACTTTTGTTGTGATGGATTTGTATAATATGTTATATTACATGATTTATAGACTCCATTGACTTCAGACTGACTATGCATTGTGATTTGTCTATATTTTTTTAAGTCAAAGTAATCTACTAATGCTATGAAACAGCCAGTGTGTGTTAGTGATGAATTTATCTTTATTTTAAAAGTGAAAATGAGAACATCATCATTGTTCCATGCTGTAGTGCACATATTGTTTACATTGCGAACGGTCTAACTAGGGAGTACCAATATGGCAGCTGGTGGCTCCACTTCAGACCCATCCTAAAAGGGGCAACCAGCAATCCAGTGAATAAATAGAGATCAGTGGGTAGCATCCCAGTGAAACACCTGGAGAGGAAAAGAAGCATGTTTCCAGTAGGGTCAAGCTGATAGCTACTGACTTTCAAATTTACTTCACATGAACTTCACATCTCTAATAACCCCATCTTTTAAAAACTCCCCTTCTGTCCTGTGAACATCTTGGGATCCATCAGAATGAACTGGAAGGTGTTGATATGGAGAGTGACGAGAGACGTTAGGGTACCAGGCTGTAGTCATTTAGCTTGGTGGATTTCATGCAGATCTGCATGAGGCGGAGCATTTGGACCTCATAGTTTCAGTGGCTTTTTGAAGAGTTACGAGTGAAAATAGGGACCTGCTGCTTCGCACAAGTTCTCAGGCGTAGTGTGACAAAAATACCATCAGAACCTGGAGCTTTTTTTTGCTTATAACGCTGAAAGACCTTATTTACACCCTCCTCTGCACATAGATAGTAGCTTTTTAGCAGGTTGGTTTCACTTCCCTAATATCCCCTCACATAAGAAAAATCCATGGATTGTTGTCTAATGTGCAAAGGGGCTCAGTCTGCACAGGTCCTTACAAACACTGATGACTGATCATAGCATCAGGAAGTTGGTTTAAATCTGAAGCTTAAACAACATTACAAGCTGGGCCTCAAAAGCACTCCTACTTTAGGTATGTATATTTATGTACATATATGTATATATATATATATATATATATATATATATATATATATAACTGTTTTCTCACCCCTCGTGGGATGGTATGTGTCATCCTCAAGCTCGGGTCCTCTACCAGAGGCCTGGGAGTTTGAGGGTTCTGCGCAGTATCTTAGCTGTTCCTAGGACTGCGCTCTTCTGGACAGAGACCTCTGATGTTTTACCTGGAATCCGCTGTAGCCACTCTCCCAGTTTGGGGGTCACAGCCCCCAGTGCTCCAATTACCACTGGCACCACTGCTGCTCTTACTTTCCACATTTCTAGCACATTTCTAGCTCCTCTTTCAGCCCTTGGTATTTCTCAAGCTTCTCGTGTTCTTTCTTCTTGATGTTGCTGTCGCTTGGGATTGCCACATCTATCACTACTGCCTTCTTCTGCTGTTTGTCGATCAACACGATGTCTGGTTGGTTAGCCATCACCTGTTTGTCAGTTTGGATCTTGAAGTCCCATAGGATCTTAGCTCGGTCATTCTCAACTACCTTAGGAGGTGTCTTCCATTTTGAGCTTGGGACTTCCAGCCCATACTCATGGCAGATGTTCCTGTACAGTATGACAGCTAGCTGGTTGTGGCGTTCCATGTATGCACTTCCTGCCTGCATTTTACACCCTGCTGTTATGTGCTGTATTGTTTCAGAGGCATCTTTGCACAGTCTGCATCGGGGGTCCTGCCTGGTGTGGTAGACCCTGGCCTCTATTGATCTTGTACTGAGTGCCTGTTCTTGTGCTGCCATGATTAGTGCCTCTGTGCTGTCCTTCAGTCCAGCCTTTTCCAGCCACTGGTAGGATTTTTTGATATCAGCCACTTCTTCTATTTGTCTGTGGTATATGCCGTGCAGTGGCTTGTCCCTCCATGATGGTTCTCCTTCCTCTTTCTTGTCCTCGCTTTCGGTTTTCTCCTGCCTGAGGTATTCACCAAGCCATTTGTCTTTGGGGGCCATCTTTCTGATGCACTCCTGGGTCTTAGTTGTTTCATCCTGGACAGTGGTCTTGACACTCACTAGCCCTCGGCCTCCCTCGCTACGCTTGGCATACAGTCTCAGGGTGCTGGATTTGGGGTGGAACCCTCCATGCATTGTGAGGAGCTTTCTTGTCTTGATGTCAGTGGCCTCTATCTCCTCCTTTGGCCAGTTTATTATACCAGCGGGGTATCTGATGAGTGGTAGGGCATATGTGTTGATGGCTTGGATCTTGTTTTTCCCATTCAGCTGACTTTTCAGGACCTGCCTTACTCTTTGTAGGTATTTAGCTGTGGCAGTCTTTCTTGCCATCTCCTCATGGTTTCCGTTAGCCTGTGGCACCCCAAGGTATTTGTAGCTGTCCTGCACATCTGTAATGTGGCCTTCTGGTAGTTCAACCCCCTCGGTTCTGATCATCTTCCCTCTCTTTGAGACCATGCTGTTGTGTGATTTATAATAAACGTTGAAGGAAAACACGGGACAACTGGCGTACGTTTCTGTCCAACTGTATTGAATAACTGCCATTCTGATACAATGCTCTGCCTTACATACCAAGGGAGTAAGGTTCCCCCTAGTGGTCACATTTGGTATAACACATGGCAGGTCTTATCACATAAACACTGGTTAACACCACATCCCCCTTACTGGAAGTTAAAGAGAAGATGATTACTCTTTTTTTTTAAGTTTGCTGTTAACCTGAGAACATTGTAACCACCATATTCGTACAACTTATAGGATTTTATTTCCTCTAACCTTTCAAGATAAAAGATTCATTTCATTTCTAACGTCTCATAACACCAGACATTTAGCATTCAGCCACATAACTGACATAACATAAACAGTGTTTTAAACCAAACACAATCATCATTTCACATTCTCTTTTCCATTTCACAGGTAAGTATATGTTTCTTTCTTTTTTTTTTTTTTGATTGTCATATACAGGTAAGCATTTCACCTTTAAATCACGCTTATTATTTTCACAGGTCAAGTCTGTCCGGTCTCTTTATTTCCCTGCCAGACCTGGTTCTTGTGATATGAGGTGAGCTCACAGTCGGTCTGACTGCTGAAGGAGTCTCTTCACCTCTGTCCACCTTGAGTGGCTGCTGCTCGCACTCTGACCTCTGCTCTGGCATAGGAATCAGGTGAGAACGGTTCCGCCGCAGTGTCCCCTGTGATCCAGCGACCAGGTAAGATCGTGGGGTGCCGTGTGCGGATGTTACCGTACCTGGCTCAGCTGTGTCTGTGATCCAGACGTCGTCACCTGGTGACAGCTTACCCAGGTCTCGTGCTCTGTGTCTGCTGTTGTAGTGTTGTGCGTCTGCTCGCCTCTTCTCCCTCTCTTTCCGCTGAAGGTCGCGAAGGTCTGGAAGTGCTGGCAGTAACCTCTCTGGCAGGATCGGCAGAGTGGTGCGCAGGCGCCGTCCCATGAGCAGCTCGGCAGGGCTGTAGCCGTTGCTCAGGGGTGTCGCTCTGTAGGCCAACAGAGCGCGGTAGGGGTCGCCGGCTTTCTTAAGCAGGCTCTTCACGGTTTGGACGGCACGCTCGGCCTTGCCGTTGCTCTGGGGGTGCTTTGGGCTACTGGTTACATGCTTAAAACAATAGTCACTGGCAAAGGCTTTCATTTCATGCCCAGAAAATTGTGGCCCATTGTCACTAATTAGAGTCTCTGGAATGCCGTGACGTGCAAACATTGATTTGAGGTGTGTGATCACATTAACAGATCGTGTGGGGCTGAGTTGGGCAATCTCAATATAGCGGGAGAAATAATCAACTACTAACAGGTAAGTTTTGTCCTTCAGCACGAAAAGGTCTGCACCTACTTTCTGCCATGGCCTATCAGGTAGTTGGGTTGGCATCAGGGGCTCTTTTGGGTTGGCCCTCTCCTTGATGCATTCTCTGCATTTGAGTACCAGCTCTTTGATCTGGTTGCTCAGCCCAGGCCACCATACTGTTTGGGTAGCCCTCTCCCTACACTTCACTATGCCCTGGTGCCCCTCGTGTATTTTGTCTAACACAGTGTCTCTCATTGTTGCAGGAATGACTAACCTTGTGCCCTTCAGGAGTAGTCCGTTTTGCACAGTCAGGAACGCCCTCTCGTGCCAGTAGTGCTTGGCGGGCCCCTGTAGCTGGTTCCTGTCCGGCCAGCCTTCCACGCAATATTTCATCACCTGCGCGCAGACGCTGTCGCCCTGCAGCTGTTTGCGAAGCTCTGTGAGGTACCTGTCGCTGGTCGGGAGGTGCTCCAGCACCGCTTCGACGTAGATGTTGGTGTCCTCCATCAGGTCGTTGTCGCTGCTTGTCACTGCATTTGTCAGTGGGGCGCGTGAGAGTGTGTCAGCTGAGGTAAGGCTTTTCCCAGGTGTGTGGAAGATCGTGTAGGAGTACCTCATCAGATGCATCCTGAATCTCTGGATTCATGGTGGCAGTGCGTCCAGAGCCTGGCCTCCCAGCAGGCTCACTAGAGGTTTGTGGTCTGTTTCGAGTTCAAAGTGCACTCCGAGGATAAAGTCACTGAACCTCTCACAGGCCCATGTCAGTGCCAGTGCCTCTTTCTCCAGCTGGGTGTATCGCTGTTCAGTGTCGGTCAGCGACCTGGATGCATACGCGACCGGTAGCCACGCTTCTGCCTTCTTCTGTAGCAGCACGGCTCCCAGCCCATAAGATGAGGCGTCCGCCGAGATCTTGAGTGGGCTGTTTGGGTCGTACAGCTGGAGTACTGGCGCTGAGGAGAGTTCATGTTTGAGGCCGCGGAAAGCACGTTGCTGTGCTTGCTGTGCTGTCGTGCCCCCAGCACCACATGTTCTTTGAGAGCAGGGCTCTCAGTGGCTTGTCCTTCTCAGAGAGGTTGGGGATGAACTTCCCGAGCTGGTTTACCATCCCCAGGAAGCTGCGAAGCTCGCTGATGTTCGTCGGCTCCCTCATGTCTTGAACTGCCTTTGTCTTCTCAGGGTCTGGTTTCACCCCCTCAGCTGAGATGATGTGCCACAGGAACTTTACCTCTTCTCTCCCAAACTCACACTTTGCCATGTTCAGCGTCACACCGGCCTTCTCTGCTCGCTCCAGGACTGCATGCACCCTACTGTCGTGCTGCTCCTTCGTGTCCTCCCAGATGAGGATGTCGTCGACGTGGCAGACAACGCCTTCCAGGCCTGCCGTGACCTCAGATGTCATCCTGTTCTGGAAGTGCTCCGATGCTGAGCTGATCCCGAAGGGTAGCCTGTTGAAGTGGTACCGCCCGAATGGCGTGATGAAGGTGGTGTACAGTGCTGAGTCTTTTGAGAGCGGTATCTGCCAAAAGCCCATGTTTGCGTCGAGTTTGGAGAAGTAGTTGGCCCCTGTCAGCATGCCCAGGGTGTGTTCCACAGATGGCAAGATGAACTTTTCCCTGCACACTGACTCGTTGACTGGTGACATGTCCACACATATCCTCACCTCGTTGTTTTTCTTGGGAGCTACCACCATGCCGCAGCACCACTCGGTTGGCGCCTCAATGCGGCTGATGACGCCCAGGCTCTCCATTCTCTCCAGCTCCCGCTTCACCTTGCCCATGAGAGGTAGTGGTACTCGCCGTGGAACTTTGAGAGAGAAGGGTTTGGCGTCCGGCTTGAGTTTGATGGTGTAGGGCTTCTGCACCAGCCCCAGTCCATCGCAGAGTTTTGGGTACGTCATCCTCACCGTCTCCTGGTCGATCATGTCCATCCGCGCAACCAGTTTGAGCCTCACTGAAGCTGGCCTGCTCAGTAGCCTGACGTGTAGGTCTCTGACGATGTAGATCCTCTCTGTGATGCTCCTGTCCTTGTAGGTGAGTGTTTCGGTGACTGACCCTAGCACATTCAACTTTGCACCACCAGGGCCATACAGCTGTTTCATGGCGGCTTTAATGTCTTTGGCACCGGGCATGGTACTTTTGTATATTGTCTCTGGTATGGCTGTTACATCGGCGCCCGTGTCTATTTTAAAAGTCACTTTGCTGCCCTGTAAGCCTATGTCAGCCATCCATGGATCTTCACCCGAGGACACCTCACCTAGAAACAGTCCATCTGTGTCCTCGGCTAACTCATTCACAGAGCTGATGAGTCTGCATACCTTGCCGTAGTGCCCTCTTTTGCCGCAGCTGTGGCATTCAGCGTTCCGTGCCGGACACTGAACCGCAGGATGAGATGGTGATTTTCCACATTTGTGGCATGCCTTGTTTCCCGTCACCGTGTGAGTCGTTGCTTTTGCTTTTGCATGTCCCGGTTTAAGTCCTTTAGCTTTGAATTGCATCGCGTTCCGCTGCTTTCCTTTAGCTTTGTGCAGTGCATCCACCGCTACTTTGCTAGCAGTGCTCATTTCCCCCCTCAGGTCCGTCTGTTGGCGCCGAACTTCCTCCGACTGCCTGGCCATGGTGATCGCCTTGGTGAGAGTGAGTTGGCTATCCAGCTGCATTTTCTGCTGTGTCTCTTATGCCCACTACCAATCTGTCTCGTAACAGTTCATCGTGTAGGGAACCATAGTTGCAGCTTTCTGCTAGGGCATGAAGTGCTGTGAGGAATGCGTCGACTGATTCGGTAGGTTGCTGTACTCGTTAAACTTTGCACGTTCATAAATAACGTTCTTCTTCGGGACGAAGTAACCGTCAAATCCCTCCTTCACTGCATTGTACTGCAAACGCTGCTGCTGGGTTAGCACTAGCCCTCTTAGCACGTCGTCCGCCTCATCACCCATGCAGTAAACTAGCGTGTTAACTTGATTAGCCTCAGAAGAACTGTTCAAGTTACTTGCCAGCCGGAATCTCTCGAAGCGACGAATCCATTTCTCCCATTCGTGCGGTTTAGAAAAGTCAAACGGTTCCGGTGGCTTTATGGTAAATGTTGCACTCGGGATAGCAGCTTGACCTAGCCCACTCGGTATGCTAGCCGCTCCTTGGCCTTCCGTCACAGCGTTAGCCACATAACGGTCTGTAACGTTAGCATCTTCGTGGTGGTCCCCTGGCGCTTCAACGTGCCCCTGTTGCTGCTCTCGCTCGCTCATATTTGCTCGATGTCTCCTCTGTCGCCGTCTGGAACTGGATCCTGGCATTCACGCTGTCTCTTGTCCGCAGGTCGTGAAAGTCTCCACTTCTGACACCATGTTGTGTGATTTATAATAAACGTTGAAGGAAAACACGGGACAACTGGCGTACGTTTCTGTCCAACTGTATTGAATAACTGCCGTTCTGATACAATGCTCTGCCTTACATACCAAGGGAGTAAGGTTCCCCCTAGTGGTCACATTTGGTATAACACATGGCAGGTCTTATCACATAAACACTGGTTAACACCACACATGCGACCGCACTTGTCCAGTCCGAAAGACATCCCAATGTCGTTGCTGTAGATCCTGGTAGTGTGGATCAGTGAGTCGATGTATCGCTCAGTCATGGCATACAGCTTGATGTCATCCATGTAGAGGAGGTGACTGATGATTGTTCCGCTTCGGAATTGGTATCCGTAGCCAGTCTTTGTGATGATCTGGCTGAGGGGGTTCAGGCCTATGCAGAACAGCAGCGGGGATAGTGCATCACCCTGGTATATGCCGCACTTGATGGTGACTTGTGCTATTGGCTTTGCATTGGCTTTCCAGACTTGTTTTCCACAGCTTCATTGAGTTCTTGATGAAGGCTATTAGAGTCCTGTTGATCTTGTACATTTCCAAGCATTCCAGTATCCATGTATGTGGCATTGAGTCATAGGCTTTCTTATAGTCAATCCAGGCAGTGCACAGATTTGTCTGCCTGGTCTTACAGTCTCGAGTGACTGCTCTATCCACTAGTAGCTGGTGCTTGGCTCCTCTGGTGTTACTGCCTTTTCCCTTCTGGGAAGGGTGCATGTATTGAGCTATGTGCCTATTCATCTTAGCCGCTATGATGCCTAACATGAGCTTCCATATTGTACATAGGCAAGTTATTGGCCGGTAGTTGGATGGGGTTGTTCCCTTCTGGGGATCCTTCATGATCAGGATTGTCCGTCCTTGGGTTAACCATTCTGGGTGGGTCCCATCCATCAGCAGTTGGTTCATTTGTGCTGCGAGGCGTGCATGAAGTGCGGTTAGTTTTTTCAGCCAGTAGGTGTGGATCATGTCAGGGCCTGGTGCTGTCCAGCTCTTCATACCTGCCGCTCTTTCTTGGACATCTGCCGTTGTAATGGTTACTGGTTCTTGTTCTGGGAGATTGCTGTGATCTGTTCTAAGATCTTCTAACCACTGAGCATTGGTGTTGTGGGATGCCTTCTTCTCCCATATGTTTTTCCAGTACTGTTCAGTCTCAGCCCTGGGTGGATCTGATCTTGAATTACCCTGCCACTGTGAGTAAACTTTGGATGGGTTGGTGGAGAACACCTGGTTTATTCTCCTGGCTTCTGCTTCTCCCTTGTATCTCTTTAGGCGGGTGGCCAGGGCGGCGAGTCTTTGTTTGGCAGTTTCTAGAGCCTCAGGAATGGACAGCTTTTTCAGCCAGTAGGTGTTGATCATGGATCATCATTACTTAGGTAACCTTTTCCCCACACCTTTCTGCAGGTCTGAGAGCTGACTAACCTGTCTTCGTGTTGCCTTGATCTTGGCTTCCAGCCTTCTCCTCCATGGGGGCCTGTGGTGTTTATCTCTAGGATCACTGTAGCTGTGGCGTAGGTCAGCTCGTTGGTCTCAGTTATGTCTTTAGTAGGGATAGTATGTAGTGCTGCATTTACATCTTCTAGAAGACTTTCAGAGGGTACTCTGTCACTTAGCCTTGGCAGTCTTGGACGTCGTACTAGGGGATCCAGTTTGGTCATGATCAGCCGTCGTAGGTCAGCCGCCCTTACGTTTAGTGGGCTTGTTGTTGTTGGGGCTGGGGACCCAATCTCTGTGTGTTGGGATGATGATATTTCCCTGCTGACCTGTTGTCCTGACTCCTCCTTTCTGCAGCATGTCAGTTGTACCTCATCAATTTCTAGTTGTGATAGGAGCTGCCGTTTGCGGATGTTAGAACACTGAGTTAGTAGTTGTTTCTTTGTCAGTGTGGATGATGGTTGTTGGAGTTGCCAAAATTCCCATAGTCTCTGCATATAACCTCTCTCACTGGGGACGCTTGTATAGTAGCATTTCATCAGTACCAAGTCTAGTCCATCTATGTCTTGTTCCAGTAGCCAATTTGTCATCAAGTTGCCCTGGTTCCCTAGCAATTGACGCGGACCTTGTTAACCCGGGCGACGTCCGAGCCGGTATGGCTCTTGTATTTGCGGTATCACTCATGCCTGAGGTACGCCACTAAGCACAAAGAACCTTGCCTAAGGGTCCACCTAGATGTCCATGCCGGGAATCGAACCCCGGTCACCTGTGCCGGAGTCGTCGGTGTTACCTACTGACTATACATATATATATATATCTCGTTCAGATATATATATATATCTCGTTCAGATATCAACTATCAAAATTAAAAGTTGTTGTTCATTTGTACATTTTCAGATTTAAAATAAGGGTAGTCCTGTTTCTCTGACCGTGACTGGCTGGATGTGTTCTCTTCATCCTCTGACATGGGAGCTGGCTCAGAGCCCGTCTGCCTGGCTGTGTGTTTCCTGGAAGGGGCTGCCTTTAATAGCTGCTTTTTCTATCTCTGCTTCTGTCTCCTTGAACCCCAGTCGGCCTCAGCAGATGGCCGCTCACACTGAGCCTGGTTCTGATGGAGGTTTCTTCCTGTTAAAAGGGAGTTTTTCCTCTCCACTGTCGCTACAAGCATGCTTAGTGTGAGGGATTTCCTGCAAGTCAATGGGTCGATGCATCAACTGGTTTTCCTTAGATAGAAAACTTTGAATCAATCTCAATGGATGATCTTGTGAATTGGCGCTATATACGAATTGAATTAAAATCAGTTTGCACTATCAGCAATCACTCTTCTGCAGAGGTACATCGGTATTAGGTGCTTTCCATGCTCTTTTCAATCTAAGGTCAACCTAATGCCATGGAGACATTAGAGATGCTCTGTTCAGTATATTTTCAAAAAAATCAATAAAAGTTGAATAAATCTAAAAATATTTAGGTTTAACAATTCTCTGTATTGCTCAATAATGATCAGTCTGAATAAATGATAACAAATGTTGGAAGTGTAGTAAAGAGGTTGGTAACCCTTGATAATGCCCCTTTGGAAGGTAGTTTAAAAACACTTCCTATTTCTTTAATCTGGAAAAACAAAGACAAACAAAGAGGAAAATTAATAAGTTACTTTTTGATAATATAAGTATTGATAACCAAGATGAAGTTGATAAGGAAGTAAGAAACTTTTATAAAAAATGTATACGTCCAAATTTTCAGTAGACCATTGTCAAATATTTTTGGAAAAAATTGGGAAATATATAGAAAAAGATGAATGGGAATTTTAAGCAACTTTTGGATGACCACCTCAAAATTGAAGAGCTGGATTTAGCAATTTCAAAAATGTCAAAAGGAAAATCCTGTGGACTGGATGGCGTAACAGTAGAGTTTTATATCCATGTTTGAAATGATATCACACTACTGCTTTATAATATCCTGCCGGAATGCACTTCATCTGGTCAGCTGTGCCCTACAATGAAAAGAGGTGTTATAACCTTAATTCCAAAGATGAATAAAGATTGATTGTTATTAGATAATTGGAGGCCAATAAC
The DNA here is from genome assembly GCA_030533445.1 of Cyprinodon diabolis. NCBI lineage: Eukaryota > Metazoa > Chordata > Actinopteri > Cyprinodontiformes > Cyprinodontidae > Cyprinodon > Cyprinodon diabolis. The sequence goes on along the minus strand of CM060083.1, from coordinate 5,431,775 downwards.
ACTACTATGCAACGACTATAAATTGCTCACATCTACTCTAATAGATTGGATATGAGATTATCAAAACTAGTGGGTGAATGTCAATCAGCCTTTGTGAAAGGTAGAGTTATATATAACCATGCTAGACTAATTATTGACCTATTAGATTATAGAGACTTTATTCATACAAATAGCTAAATATTGTTCTTAGACTTTTTCAATGCCTTTGACACATTTGAACAGCCCTTTTTGCGAGAAACTTTACACTTTTTGGGTTTTGGAAGCAAATTTTGTGGAACAGTTAAAATGCTCTACACTGACATCAGTAGCACGGTCTCTCTAAACCCAGGAATAACTCCTGGATTTGAGATTTAATGCAGAGTCAGACAGGGTTGTCCCATTTCCCCAAAGCTTTTTTTTATTTTTTATTTTAGCAACACAGCTGCTTGCTTTGTTAATTAAAAACTCCAATGACACACAAGGTCTCGCAATTTTCCATAGAGAATTTAGAATAAGCCAATTTGCAGATGATACCTGTATCATTTTAAAAGATAAACCAATGATTGATAAAGCCCTCAGTACTTTAACCATCTACTCTGTAGCGTCTGGTTTATCTCTTAATGTCAAAAAATGCAAACTACTGCCTATTCATACAAGTCCTGATCCTTCCATTGCCCCAATTCAAGTTGTAACTGAAGTTAAATACCAAGGGCTGACAATATCAAAAAACTTAATTAGAAGAGAAGATACAAACATTTCAAATTGTATTTTGGATTTGAAAAAAGGCCTTAGTCACTGGTTAACAAGAGACCTTGCTATATTTGGCAGAACTATTCTGTCCAAAATGGAAGTTATCTCCAAACTGATCTATCCCTGCCACTCCTTGTTTATTTCCTCTAAAAACATGAGTAAAGCAAACACAAAAATCTTCTAATTTTTATGGAGGAATAAAACACATTACATCAAAAAATCTCAGTGGGTGAAAGAATATAATAAAGGTGGTATTAAAACCCCAGATACTGAATCAATGGTTGGCACCTTCTGAATCAACTGGATCAAATCTTATATGCTGCACCTGAATTCTATGTTGTATCACATTCCAAGATCCTTGTTTGATAAATTAGGAGGTTTAGACTTTATTCTAAAATGTGATTTTGAGGTAAACATGATTCCAATCAAGCTGCCCAACTTCCACAGCAGATTTTGCATTATTGGAAAATAATTTTCAGCCACAGCTTTTCTCCCCATAGCCCTACCCTATGGAACAATAGAGTAATAACAATTAATCGTAAATCTATCTTCAAAAATACCTTATTTATGTTACAGATTTATTTAACGATAACACCGATATTTTAATTAATTCAGAGTTTTAAAAAATTATGTACATTTTTCTCTAAGCGAGTATAAAAAAGTGTGGAAATCGATTTCACTGCCGTTAATTCACTTGATTAAAAATTCAAGGTTATACAGTAATTACCAACCAATATCGCCCAGCTTGTTGATTCCACAATGCAATCTGTTTCATAAACAAAAATGCAATAATAAATTCATTAACAGTTTTTTGAAAGCCAGAAAATGTCATGATTATGATAGATTTACTTGGAAGAGATATATTCCTGTTAGTTCAGACACAGCTGATAAAGCATTCTCAAAATTTGTTAAATGGCCTATTCTACCTAAAGTAAAAAAACACGTTTTAAAGTTATAAACAAAATGTATCCTGAAGCATTATAATAATAAAAAAGAATAGAATTGTAGAAAGAAAAATAATTGTTATATTAATAATGCCTCAATTTGCCCCAAATGATGTCATTCTTTATATGGACCATCTTCCCTTGCCTGTTTTTGATGCCATTGATATCATCCTGCTGTTGGGTAAATATCATATCCACTGTGCTAAATGGAGAAATGCTAAACCTTCCTTTCATTGCTTTATTAATGACTTTATGACAAACCTTGTCTCTCTTTTATCTCCTCTTTCTTTCATCTTTTCTCCTTTGTTTCTGTTTTTCCTTTCCTGTTCTACATACATTGCAGTGTCCATATAATCTGTAAAACTCCCTGCATAATTATAATAAAGCAATTTATATGCATAAATCAAGCAGCACACTATGGTGATAGCCGTACTGCTCCACTTGTGAAAGTAAAATCTGTTGGGCTCTTTTTGGCATCAAGACAATTATTCTTATTGCCACATTGCCAGACAGGACACTGTAAAAACAAAAAACAAACTTTTTTCTTTTAAAAAGATTAAAAAAGGACAAATATGCCAAAAAGTGAGTCTTAAATTCTCCCATCATCTGTTATTCTAATTGCATCCACCTTTTTTTTTTGTTTTTCAAAGTTCTCTGGCTCTTTCTATGTTTTATTTAAATGTTTGTTTAAATAAATCCATTGCTATTAACCTTAATCTGTTCGTGTACACGTTTGTCATCTTCTTTGAGGGTATTTTTTCATGTAAATGTCAATGTCTTAATAAAAAAAAAACAGAAAGAATTTTAAGGCATTCGTTTTCTCATGAAATACATTATTAACCTTTAACACGTTATATTTTAGTACGTTTATAATTTTTGGGGAAGGAAAACGTAATATAGGTCTTTTTAACCAAATAAAATCGAGGACGACCCGGATGTATATCTGGATGCACAAATGAGCTGAAGGCGCATGCGCAGAACGGATCGTGCTTCCAGGATGGATTGGGTGGTGTTTTCCTCCCAGGCTGATCTGTCCAGTAGATGGCAGTAGTGTTCATGGTACCGGTTTTTCGCGTTTACTCCAAGCAGTTTTCTGTGCAGTAGAAGAAGAATGCGTCAAAGGACTTCCTGGATGCTCGGATGTCAATGTAAAAACAGAAATGTCGCAGTCTCCAGACAGCAGAAGCCTTTTGTCCGCTTCTTCGCAGCTCAACCTCATGGAAGTAGAATCGGTGAGAGAAGCTGATTCTGTTCTGCTTCAGTTCGGAGCCAAACATAAACCCAAAGATTCAGCTGGATGTTACAGGCTGTGGTGGACAGGTGTCTGTTTAATTTGGGATTTTATAAACCTGGATGCGTGATGGTTCCCCTCAGATTACATAATAGATATAAAACTTATTCAATTAGGAATAAAACTCTGTTTTCTGGATGAAGTAGGGATGAAATCATCAAAGTTTCCTCGTCATCATCCTGTTCCCAATCTTCTGTCGTTTCCCCATTTTTAGCAGCATTTTTTTTTACTCTGTTGAAAGTTTATAAACCCAGAAGTCAGAGTCCAGTTCGGCCGAAACGGACCACTGAATAATATGCTAATCCAGAATTAGCTGCAAGAGAAGCTTTCTGCGTTGTTAGAAGAAGCTAATCCATATAGTCCAGCCCTAAGCTCCTATCTATGGAGGACCAATCCTGCCATAATTAAAAACACATACAGAAATAAATGAAGGACTTAATAATATAAAATTATTGAAAAAGTGGCTAATAATATGAATTTGTGTGCCATTAAATGTGACAAAAAAGTACAAATAAGACATTTCTTTAACAATTGATAAATTTTTCTTCTAAAAATATAGGTTTTAACTTCCACTTTTATTTTTACTTTTCTTCTTGCATTTATGCTGACTTTTTTTTAAGTCCTCCATACTAATCCCACCATCCAGTCTGAAACATCTGGTTACAAGCCAGCAAATCCTGTTGCTGCCTCTAGATCAGGAGTCTTCAGCGTTTTCCGGACGAAGGGCCCCAAACTAATGGCGAGATGCAGTGGGGACCCCCTAATATTGTATGAAATAGTGTTATATCAACCTGGTCCTGTAGTCACTCTATTACAGATGGAGTAATGTAACTAAAGTAATTGCTCCCTGGGATTATTAAAGTATTTCTTATTCCTGGTTGATGGGACAGGTGTTGTGAATGAAACGGTGCCCAGCTTGAAAGAGCTCCTGTGTGTCGCTGAATGTGTGCATTGATGACTGAAAGACATCTTCTGCCTCCATTTATCTGTTTACTACAGTGTGCTGAATTCATGTTAATGTGGATTTAAAGATATTTCAATTGGTGGAAAAAATTGCAGGGGGAATATAAAAAAAAATCTTAATCAACCTAAACTTTTGGTACCCCCATGCAGTACCTCTGTGGACCCCCTGTTTAAGAATAAAGCCATATATCATGTAAAAAGATGTGTCACAGATTACAACATAAAAGTTGTTTCTAATCCTCTTGTTTCTGTTTGTTATTTTCCTTTTTTTATGTTTTTTCTTAGATTGACGATAAGGAGTTTGACATCCCCCAAGTGGACACGCCTCCCACCCTGGAGAGCATCCTCAGTCAGGTCAATTACTCCTTAGTTATCTCCTTTCAGCTAGCTGTCCTTCATCTCTCAGAACATAAAAACTGCCTTCCAGCTTTGGAAAACTTTTCTGAGTTAAGGTCACCTAAAAGTTTAATCCATACGTAGATCCAACAGATTAGCTTGAAACACGTCAGACCAGGGTCGAGTATCTACAGGACAAGTGGAAGAAACTGGTGGAAAGTCCTGCTAATAGATCCTATTTCGGAGAACTGGCATGGTTCCATTCCAACGGCAACCCGGTGGATGTTAAGTGGGGTAATAACTCAGAAAGCATAAAATTCCTCTGGTACAACTTTTTCCGCTATAGACATGTTAGACATCATTGGAAAGCTTAGATTCTCCACTATTCAACCATCAAGTTCATTTTATGGACACAGTGAGCACCAAAGCACAATTAAAACAGATATAGCAGCATGTTAAAATATTATCAAACAAAGCAGCCACAACTACATACCTTTGAAGGCGTCCAGAAGCCGTTTTATAAATCCAATATTTAATTGTTTATACTCCATTTGATGATTAGGAACCACAGATTAAAAGTAATCCAGCATATTAATAATAAATATATTCCATAATGAGAAAATCTCTCATAACGTGCGGTTGTTGACATCAGAAAGGTTAGCTTGTCTCAGCTTATTCTCAGCATCTTGCTAATATTTACTTCTAATACTTGTTTCCTTGGTTGTTAGCCGGTGCTATTTGGTATGATTCTTTACATCGTCTTTTTATCTACCAGACAATAGTGTCTGCATATTTTTATGATGCGATTTGAGTGAGATATAGTCCCCGCAATCTCACCTCGAGTTCACTTCCTGTCAGCAAGTGGCGTGCAATATGATTGACGTTAGGATTTTCTGCTGTTATTGGTTAAGACCATGTGGGCTTTGTAAGCAATGAAATAAGGTTTCAAACGAGCCCAAATGTGTGTAGTTTATTTAAAGGGGTACCACATTACAGGCTTGTGTTTGAGAGAAACACAGACACCAGCAGGTGGAGCCATTGCGCGCAGCTCCAAGCTGACACCAATAGTTCTAAGCCCCACACCTCTGGAACTGTTGTAGCTACAGGTTGGAAATTTTCTGCATTCGTGGTTGACATGATGTAGAACAATTATGATACAATGAGACCGGCCTTTTCTCAAGAATGTCTTTATTACTGCTGTTAAAAAAAAAAAACCCATAATTTCCAAGAATAAAAACCACCAATTTTGAGTCATGTTTGAACTGATGCAGCTTGGTCTTTGTTCTACTCACCTAATTTTGATTTAGATATTCAGAAACTAGATGGTGTTAGCTTTCAAGTAATGTAATGTAATTTGGGCTTACAGTTTCTAAGTTATTTGCTTTTCCATTTGGGTATGCAAAATAGGCGAGGATTACCCAAAATGAGGTGGATGTTAAGAGGATAAAAAATAAATTCAGTTTATCCAGCAGGATATATGAGGATAAATCTTTATGAGAATAATCACAGTGACACAAATTAAGAATGTATATAATTTATTTAGTGTATGTAATACAAATCTAGATGAATGAATAAGTATTAGTCACAAAACTTGCAAGGTAAAAAAAAACACCACTCCACCAGGGAAACACCCTTTGGGAAAACCCACCAAAGAATAACCATCAGGGAATTCCATTTTTAATACAGAAGTGATCATTTACTGATCCTATTTTGGAGAACTGAAAAGTCATTATATCCACCAGGATATATAAGGAGGAATCCACTAATAGGCTTTAAATGGTAGAAAAACTCTTTCTTATATCCTCACATTCCACCAGCTGACTTTCTTTGTCTTTCATTTCTTCTGCTCTTCCTGCCCCAAACCTCCCTGGTTTATATATATTGAACCCCACCTCCATGTTATTACTGGTTCTGGGCCTGCTGAAGGCAAAATATTCACCAAAAGAAATAAAACCCTCCAGTAAATTTGACCAAGTTTTTTCCAGAAGAAACTTCCAACGTCTGCCGCTGCCTGGTTCTCCTTCCACCTTCAGCTTGAACTCCGTAGTTTGATCTAGGCGGAGCTTAACTTGTGTTTTTTTCTCCCCTGTGTGTTATAGATGGAGGAAGAGGAGGAGCCGTTTGTTTTGGAGGACACGTGCATTTTAAACACAGACAACATGGACGCTCAGTCCTGTGACACGTCCTCCTTGGCCAGCTCGGACAGCGGAGACCCTGCGCACCTCAAACGGCATGAACACACACAGAAACCTGCCCTGTTTGAAAGTGCTCTAAACCTGCTTCCACCCATCAGCCATAACAGTATGACCTCTGACAGGTAAACTGAACTTCCTCCTTAGACTAATTGGTCAATAGGAAGGTTGAACTCATAGAGTTGCCTCCACTGATTAAGTTTATACAGCATCTAAAGTCTGAGGACAGAAAATAAAAGACTCCAAATAAAAATGAAGTTGAGACTGGATGGATATGCCTCGATCTCTAGTCTTATACTCCTTTCCTGTAGGATATAAAGCCGTCTTCAGTAGGGCTGTAACTAACGATAATTTTGCAAATCAATTAATCTTTTGATTCATCTTAAGATTAATAATCAGACAGCCAATGGTTCCTTAAAGAACACTTTTTTCTTAGAATAAACAAGGTGAAACTAAAACTTTTCCACTTGAGGAGTTCTGGATAGAGCAGATTGACAGAAAAAACATGTTTTTATCTTAAATGCAAAATGTTTACATGATTTTTTTTTTTCAATTTTGATATAATCCCTGCTGTAAGTGTGTCGCTCTGTCAGCTAAAGGCATGTTTTTGGGTCACTATACTCCTTTTATAGTCCACTACTAAATTAGTTGACCATTATTTCAAAAATTGATTAACCTGATTACAGTAAATTCCGGACTATAGAGCGCACCTGATTACCAGCCACACGCTCTAATTTTAGAAAGAAAATAAATGTTGTGCTTTTATAAGCCGCACCGGATTTTAAGCCGCAGGTTTCCCACGTTGTATGAGATATTTACAAATAAAGATATTACATGTGAGCATTTTTTTAACGTTTGATTTAATCCGTATGATAAAAAAAACAAATACGGTACATATTATGAATGCTTTTTTTTTTCAAACTACCTGTAACACATATAAATATACGTATGTGTCGGTAACACGCAAATAACGCTGCATATACCGGTACTTTTAATTGAACAACGCGCAGAACATTGCAGCCGACCAGGAAAAGTCATTAATCATTTTCTTCTTCCTCCTGCGCACTAAAACCCTTAAAGTCCTCTTCCTGGGTGTCTGAATGGAACAGCTTCAGGATGCTGTCACTGACTTCAGTCGCAAAAACATGTATTAGCCACACTGTATTATAGGCCGCAGTGTTCAAACAGCGGGAAAAAAGTAGCGGCTTATAGTCCGGAATTTACGGTAGTTGTTTCAACCCTAGTCTGCAGAGATCAGGAACAGAGAGGTTCTGGTGCTTAGGCGCTCACAGGCTCCCATTACCAGGCAGGTAGTCATAATGTTATGGCTGATCTATGACGTAAATAGGCATTTTCAGACATTATGTAAGATTGTGGGCACAATCAATGTGGTACTGTGATCAAACTGATCATCATTGACTCGGTCAGTACAATCAGCATAATAAATGTGGCTCCAGTTGATTTAAATTCACAGGAGGAAGGATTCGATTTAAACAAATGTTGTGACTTTTCAGAGATGCCAGAGAGGGCTTTCTGTTCTACTGCATGTAGATGAGATCCTTACATCATCCGGGTATGAACTATTGAACCCCAGTCGGCCTGGGCAGATGGCCGCTCACACTGAGCCTGGTTCTGCTGGAGGTTTCTTCCTGTTTAAAGGGACGTTAGCCCTGGCTACAGACGGGCTAACGTTAGCCCTGGCCGCCACAGACTGGCTAACGTTAGCCCTGGTCACCACAGACGGACTAACGTTAGCCCTTGCCTGCCGCAGATGGGCTAACGTCAGCCCTGGCCGCCACAGACGGGCTAACGTAAGCCCTTGCCTGCCGCAGACAGGCTAACGTCAGCCCTTGCCTGCCGCAGACGGGCTAACGTCAGCCCTGGGCGCCACAAACAGGCTAACGTCAGCCCTGGCCGCCACAGACGGGCTAACATCAGCCCTGGCCGCCACAGACGGGCTAACGTCAGCCCTTGCCTGCCGCAGACGGGCTAACGTCAGCCCTGGCCGCCACAGACGGGCTAACGTCAGCCCTGGCCGCCACAGACGGGCTAACGTCAGCCCTGGCCGCCACAGACGGGCTAACATCAGCCCTGGCCGCCACAGACGGGCTAACGTTAGCCCTGGTCGCCACAGACGGACTAACGTTAGCCCTTGCCTGCCGCAGACGGGCTAACGTTAGCCCTGGCCTGCCGCAGACGGGCTAACGTTAGCCCTGGCCTGCCGCAGACGGGCTAACGTTAGCCCTGGCCTGCCGCAGATGGGCTAACGTTCTGCCGTACGTTGTTTGTTCTGAGTTTTTATTAGTAGCCAAGCATTTTTGTCACTAAATAAAGCTTCATCTTCTGATTCAGACTTACTGTTGGCTCCTATTTTCTCTCTGTATTGAAGAAAGAGGAGGCCTCTGGATCAGAGCGCGACCGTTCACGGCTCGGTCCTTCGTCTCAGCCTGCTGAAGGGCATCTCTGCCCAGATGGTCGCTGCTTCAGTAAGACAAGGAATATGAATGAAACAGGAAAACGTTTCCCTGCTGTTATGTGGTGATGATAGATACTCTTCTTCTCCCTTTAGGACAAAGTGGACGCCGGGCTTCCCACCGCCATAGTAAGGATCTGGCTGTTCTACACCAAAACGCTTTGCTAGCAGACAGACAGGCTGCTGCGACCCAATCTGATGTTTCCTAAACTCTGCGCTCTTGTCTGCTTGTTCTCTCAGGCCATGTCTGGAGTTATCGCTGTAGGAACATCTCATGGTCTCGCCCTGGTATTCGGTGAGTCCAGGTCCTTTCTCTTTGTCGTTCAGCCTTATTTTCCTGCTTATTATTGTATTTTTTATGTATTTTTAGTTCGCTTTTTTTAAAGAGGTATTTAATTAACAAAAGCATCTTTTGTTAGATGACTTGGTAAAGTATTGAAGTGACCCATGATCAGTCACTAGAATAATCGATAGATGCCGCACTTCTTGTAAAGATCGGGTTCATCAGCATTTCAGTAAAAATTATTTGAAAAACGTGAGAATGAATAAAGCAGCACTTTATCTAGAATATCAGCATTCCTGGTTAGACATCATTAGGCAGCAAGATGTATGGGATTAGATGGCCGTCAATACATGTAAAATACACGTATGCAGACGTGTCGGAATTTGTTAACATAAGTCAGTAAAAGTTCATGAATGATTTGTTTTTGTTTCTTGATCTCAGCTCCTACATACATATGACCGCAGATGTTTTACCTTAGAGTAGTTTAGAAGTAACACAGATTTACACATGTGGGTCTAAACTAGCCTCGTGAGACCATCCTGATCTCGCAAGCTTTCAAGATTTCACTCGCTAATCAGTCTGGAGACTCTCCGTTGAAGAAAATTTGGAGCCGTTCACCAAACGAACGTCCAATCAGCGTTGGATTTGAGGCGGGTTGAGGTGTGACGCAACGAGAAGCGTGACAGTTCAGTCTAAAGAACATGGCGGCTTCAGCTGATGAAACTAGCGTTAGCGTGGCTATCGAGCAAGTTTTATCGGAATTACAGAGTATTTCTTCACTGATAGAAGAGCAAAACACTGCTCTGGAGGCTTTCCTCAGAGGAAAAGATGTTTTTGCTCTTCTCCCGACTGGTTTCGGCAAGAGTAGCCTGGCTTGTGGTTGTGTTTTCGTCGTAGCTCTGTTAGTACGTCATATGCTTCGTTGATCTGATTGGTTTATTTGGCCCGTCTATCACCAACATAGGCCAATCAGCTAACCAGTATTTTCGCCCCTTCCCAAAATTACTACAACGGAAGGTTTCCAGATGGATATGCAGAGCAAATCCATCTGGCGGAGTCAGGTTAGGTCTAAACCTCCTTAAGAAGCTGTTTCCCTCCTTTCCATTTGGTGGCGGTAATGCATCGGTAGGTTTATTGGCCAACCGCTACTGAGTGAGAAGAGGAGGAAGAAGACCATAAGAGACCCATTGATTGCACATCCTTTCTTTGCTAAAATGTTGTTTTAAATGCCTAAGCAGTATAACTCGCAGTAAAGTCTCAGCTTCACCAGGGGTCTGTTCTTTTCTTTGAAATGAATTGAAAAGTTTCCAAATAAAACAACAAGAAATGGTTTAATTTTGGACAGGCATGTCTTTAGACAAATAAAATGTCTGATAAAAGAGGAAAACAACAAAGTATAAACATCATCAAATAAACACAGCAACGTTCGTCAGGAGAGACAGTCGAAGATTTTTGATCTGCTGCTGAAGAACATTTAGAATAATTACTATGAATACTTTGAATCACTTTTACTGTTTCTGGGATGAAAACCACAAATGGGATAAAATGTTAACTCCATACAGTCCTGTATTAAGGGGTTGATTAATGCTAGCAGAACTCCATAGCCACATGTCTCTGCCCTGATTGGGACGTTTATCAACAGAAAGTTGACTCTAGGGGTGTAAATCACACCCATCATGGCGATTTGGTATTAATTTCCTGATCCCAATTATTTTCGTTACTCAAGAATACACCACGATCGATTCAATTTGATTAATTTGTTAATTAGTTTTTTACATTACAGGCTAGACAATGTTTTAAATTTGAAATAAATCAATGAAAGCTGTAATATGGTTATGCATTTAATGTGAGATCAACAGTAAATAACAGAAGTAGAAAAGTTGTACTCCACCTAGGCTTATGAAAACCCCATTCACTGAAAAATTATAATGCCTGTGTTAAAGATTCTGAAAGGCCTTTCATCAAAAAATACTGCAAGCGTAAAGAAGGTAGTGGCTAAACGAAGCGAGAAAGGAGGGCAAAATAGGTTTAGCGCCACCGCAGCACAGTAGTCAGAATTACGTCCAGGAGCAAATGGATAAAAATACACCGGAAGACGTGTTGAGTTCTCCTAAATTTCCGTTTTTTAATTCTTATTAATTTCATAAATTTTCTCTTATATTTCTAAATTTTAATTTAGGAATTTCTGGTGTTTTTACTCGTACAAGATATGCCATTGTATGCAGGTCATTAAAGCCGCACAGCCTTCAGAGAACAAGTACTGAAGATAAACCTGACACTAGGGGGCGCCAGCAGCCTGATTGCTACACAGAAATCAGAGCAGATTAGTCCAGTTTGGATTGAATTGACAGATTCTGCAGAGTGGGAGAATAGAGATGGAATGAAACAGAATGATGAAAAAGGGGTCCCTATGTCCTCCAGCAGTCTAAGCCTATAGCAGCATAACTATAGAGATAGCTCAGGATAACCTGAGCCACTCTAACTATAAGCTTTATCAAAAAGGAAAGTTTTAAGCCTAAAGACTGTAACTTCTGTTTTGTCTGCATTTAAAAGCAGAAAGTTAAGAATCATCAAGGTTTTTATGTCTTCAGACACTGAAAATTAATCCATTGCTGTCTAATATATATATATATATATATATATATATATATATATATATATATATATATATATATATATATATATATATATATATATATATATATATATATATATATTAATTTTTTTTTTTTTTTTTTACAAATTTTCGACCTGATCCAAGTCTCATCATAAAATGATTCCTGCAAAACACAAAAATAGTCTCTTCATATTAAAAACCCTCAGAGAGGAAGTTGCCTCAGGTTGTTTTCATTTATTGAATTTCCAGAACTGTCTCATGCAAGTATGTAAAGCAGTTGTGGTGTGGCCCAGTTCCCACATCTAGATTCAACATGTAGTTTCCCTTTTTCCCTGTTTGATAAAGGTGTTCTGGAGGCTAATGAACAAAAAACAGGAGAACATCAGAAATCTATGAGCTGCATCATTGATCCAGCTTCCTGTGTCCATTTAGAGCCTCCATTGTATCGTTTCCATAAAGTTTTATTCTTGTTCCAGAACGCGGCCTCAGAACAGCAGATTTCAGACATTTCTTAGAAGTCAGACATAGAAATTTCAGCCGATGGGTCCAAATTCCAATCAGTCCCCAGAAAACGTTTCTAACTTCCATCTGCGTTGATGTGATAAAAGCTGACTAATGTCTCTTTGTTGTGCTGACACATCGATGGCCCGGCGCGGGCAGGAAAAGGTACGGCTCCGCCTGTTTAATGGCTGTTCTCTTGTTTTCTGCCTGCTGGAAGCATCGTGTCCCGTTTGAACCTTTGCTTTGTTGGTGTCAGTTTGAGGCATGCGCCGCATCCGTCGGTTCTGAAATCTGTATGAAGAGGCTGTTTGTAAACCAGGGCCTGCATTTCTCCTCAGATACCAACCAGGCTCTGCGACTGTGTCTGGGCAGCAAGACAACAGGAGCAGAGTTCGGCGCCGTGTCCGCTCTCAGCATCAACCACGACTGCTCTCGTCTTCTGTGTGGATTTGCTAAGGGCCAGGTATGTCTGAGCTCGGTCCAGACCAGCTGAGGCGGCAGGACGCCGGGTTCTGGGTCCACCTGTAGTTCCGTCCTCCTAGCTCAGCTCATCCCAGATCTGTTCAGTTATTTATCTATGAAGGTTATTTTGATTCAAAACTATTTGAGAATTGTAAGTGTGAATTTAAATTTGTAGAGAGAGTTACATTCTAATTTTTGTCTTTGTAGAATAATAAAAAAAAGATATTCGCAGGTACAATTTTTTTTTTTACGCTAGTTCAAATTTGAACTACAAGTAGACAAATTCTGTTCTACAGGTTGCACATCAAAAACATCTTAGATTCTCAGTTTTACTCCAAATGGTCCAGAACTATTGTTGCAAACTATTTGTGCATTGTAACTTGTTTTGTAATTATAGATGTTTTTTTTATCTGTCCCAATTACAAAAAAATGTACAAAAATTCTTGAGTACAAGTAAACAAATTGTGTTCTGTGAGTTCCACATGAAAAATGTCTTCCATTCAGTTTTGCTACAGTTGATCTAAAACAAATGGTGCAAAACAAATTTAAATACTTATATTAAAATCCTAATACATATACATATTTATTTATTTTTTCCTTAACAGAAATACAAATCAATGAATACTTCTGCTTGAATCTGCTGCTGTTTGTCACAAATTCAGTTTTACATGTTACGCCTTCATTTTCACTTTTGACACAAATGTCACACCAGTAAAAAAGATCTGTGACTTGTGGGTAGTACCCTTAATCTACAAATACAAAACTTAGAATGTAAGTCTCTCTACTACGTCAAATTCACACTTACAATGCACAAATAGTTTTGAATCAAAATTAACCTTCATATATATCAGTCGGTTTATAGAACTATGAGACCTAGAAGTTACACTATTGCTCTATGAATTGTGCTTGGCCAGATTACCATGTGGGATCTGGCTAACGGGAAGCTTCTGAGGACCATCACAGACGCCCATCCTCCAGGGACTGCCATACTGCATGTGAAGGTGAGTGAAGGTTGAACTTTAAGAAAATAAAAAAATGGAATCTGAAAAGTCTTTTTGAACTTTTTTCAAAAAGCCTTTTCACTTTCAGATTTTTTTTTTTTTTGTTTTAAAAAAGTTCTTTCAGTTTTAGATTTTTTTTGTTTCTGTTTAAGAAATATTTTGGAATTTAGCTCCATAACTTCAGCACATAGAAACCATTTATTGCATGAATTATCCCCCTGTCTGATTGGCCGAAAAACCTGTTTAAACCCGGGAACAATGGGCTTCTAGTGGCAGTGGGAACACCTCACTGATGCGTGTTTACTCAGGCCAAACGACTCGTGAAGGGACCCACATTAAAATCATCTTGGCTTCGATCAGCATGCCATGGGAACACCAGAGCTAAAAAAAGGATACCATTGAACGCAACGTACGGACGTCAACACACTGCACCAGTCGCTTTTGATCTAACCAGCAGAAACAACTCTGTTTACATTTGATAAACATGGAGGAGTTCTGGTGAGAGGGTTGCTCTCCATTGTTTACATTCCTGACTTCTCTCCCACTGATGTCATCATCAACACTAAAGGCTGGTTTAGACTCAGAAACAAGGTCGGCTGCATGTTTAATTTGCAAACTAAATATTTAGTTTGGAGCTAAATATTTATTCAACAAACTAAATATTTAATTTGCAAACTAAATATTTAATTTGCAAACTAAATATTTAGTTTGGAGCTAAAAACCTTTTTTAAAAAACTAAATATTTAATTTTCAAACTGAATATTTAACTTGCAAACTAAATATTTAGTTTGGAGCTAAAAACCTTTTTTAAAAAACAAAATATTTAATTTTCAAACTGAATATTTAACTTGCAAACTAAATATTTAGCTTGGAACTAAAAACCTTATTTAAAAAACAAAATATTTGATTTTCAAACTGAATATTTAATTTGCAAACTAAATATTTAGCTCCAAACAAAATATTTATTTAACAAACTAAATATTTAATTTGCAAACAAAATATTTAGCTCCAAACTAAAATTTAATTTAACACACTAAATATTTAATTTGCAAACTAAATATTTAATTTGGAGCTAAAAATTTATTTAACAAACTAAACATTTAGTTTGGGGCTAAACATATATTTAAAAATCTTAATATTTAATTTGCAAACTAAGTATTAATTTAAAAAAAGTAACATTTTTATAAATGAATGAATGACAATAAAAAATTATATTGAAAAAATAAACCCCTTATTTTTCTCTTAAAACCCGTTACATAACCATAAAGATTGCTCCTAATTTTTGACTGCTTAACTTTACAAACGGCGCCCCCTAGAGATTCAGTAAAGGTCCAATCACAGACAGAGGCTCCATTGGACCAACAGCTGCTGTATAAGAGGCGCCGGACTCGACCCGTTATCTCTGTCTGGTAGCAGAACATTTAGTGCTTAGGTTTAACTGAGAGTTCTGTGAGGAGGAGGATGGTCGTTCCTTCTCCCAAACGGTTCTGTAGAACCGGTCCCTTCCTGGACTGACCTCTACCTCTGCTGTAGTTCACAGACGACCCGACTCTGGCGGTCTGCAACGACAGCGGAGGCTCCGTGTTTGAGCTGACATTCAGGTGAGGCCCGTCCAGCAGCCCGCTTGGTTCTGGCCCGTTCTAAGCTGTGGGAATCGACACGCTCGGTGGCGGTCGTCTCATTTCGGGCTCGGCTGTGACAGGTGTGTTCTGTGTGGCGGTTCTTCCCAGGCGGGTCATGGGGATGCGCTCCTGTGACTCCCGGTGTCTGTTCAGCGGCTCTAAAGGAGAAGTGTGCTGCGTGGAACCTCTGCGAACGCCTCCGGACCTCAGAGACCATCCCATCACCTGCTACTCTCTGCTCGCCATGGCCTCCCTCACCAAGGTACGCGTTGGACCCGCCAGCCGGGACAGAACCAGAACACCAGAACTCATGAGGTGTTTCTTTGGTGTTACCCAGATCCTGGTGATTGGACTGAAGCCCAGCCTGAACGTCTGGATGACGCTGCCCTACACCAAGGTCACATTACCTTTCCTTCTGTCTGTCTGCTGTAGATCCGCACAGGATGGGAGAAAGTTTTCCCTCCCTTCACTTTCCTTCTGTGTTTAAATATTCACCCCCCTTCCTTATTTGAGATGATCCAGCAAATGTTGATAAAATGATAAATATGAAACAAACGGTTTTCATCAGTCAGGTTAAAGATTAGAAGATTTGTATCATCAGAGCGTCTCAGTCAGATCTCAGTGCTTTGACTTTGCCACTCAGACCTGTTAGAGCTGGCGGTGGATCATCCAGGTGATGCTGATCTCCAGGACAGATACCTTCTCCCAGTGTTCTGACCCGAGCCGTCCAGCCGGGTGGTCAGCCTCTAGCTCCGGCAGGGATGCTGGTTGTGGAGGAACTCTAGTTTCCTCTGCAGTTGCATTTAAAAAACAGCTTTTTTGTTTGGATGTTTTCATTCCTCAGTCGGACCCGACCAGTGTCCCCCAGCTGGCCTGGCAGTTTGTTCCCGTCCAGAAGACGGTCTACCCCGTCCTTGCCTTCTGTAAAGGAGACACCGTCCACTTCCTCCTGGTATCTGCTCATCTTTGCTGTCATGTGACCAAATATTCAGCTGATTGTTGCTCTCTTAGGCTGCATAATTTTTCCTCCCTGTGTGTCTCTGACCTCATCTACGATCTGCAAAGGTGAAGAAGGAGGAGAGCGGCACCATCCATGTGATCAAACAAAGACAACTCCACCTGAGCTGTGACATCATCAGTCTGAACGTAAGCACCGACCCACAGCCCCCGCTTGGGACAGAACAGCGGCTCCGCCCCAACATGAACCTCTGTGTGTCTGCAGTGGATCAACAGCTGCACCTTGGTGCTGCTGGACAGCCACGAGAAGCTGCACGTCGTGGACCGGCCCTCACAGGAGGTTCTGGAGACTCTGGATCTGGAGCAGGTGCAGCTGGTCTACAACAGTCGACACTTCAAATCGTTGGCGACCGGAGGGAACGTCTCTCAGGCTCTGGTGAGAGGCAGGTCCGTCCAGAACGGGCCTTTATCAGGTCGAACTTCCAGAGCTAGGCACTGCAAAAACAGTCTACAAATATGCACTGGAAAAAACAGAAATCTCAATAAGTCATTTTTTATTAAAATAAGTGCATTTTTCTTTAATCAAGCAGGTAAGTGTGAAACTTTGCCAATGGAAAAAGACAATTTACATATAAAATAAGAAAACAACAATTGCGTTGTCTTATTTCAAGTGGATATTATCTAATTATTTTATTTTAAGAGTAGAAGTACTCATTCCATTGGCAAATCATCTTATTTACTCAAGTTGAAGTAAATACACTTAATTTAAGAAATATTGACTTATTTCTAGATCGTGTGTTCAGTGTGTACCGATTTCTCAGATTAAGTCTATTTATCTTTAAAAAGAGCAGGTACATAAGATTTACCAATGGAACGTGTATTATTTTTACTCTTGAAATATAATAATTATATAATATGAACTTTAAATAAGACAATGCAATTGTTTTTTTTTCTTCTTATTTTTAATGTAAATCGTCGTACACTGGAAAAAACAGAATAAGTCATTTTTTATTAAAATAAGTGCATTTTTCTTTAATCAAGCAGGTAAGTGTGAAACTTTGCCAATGGAACAATACAATTTACATATAAAATAAGAAAACAACAATTGCATTGTCTTATTTCAAGTGCATATTATCTAATAATCTTATTTTAAGAGTAAAAACACTCATCCCATTTACCTACTAAAATGAAGGGTAAATACGCTTGATTTAAGACATTTTTATTTTAGACATTGCAGTGTATTCCAATTGTCTCACTCAGTCTCACTTACCTCCTCAGTTCCAGAAAAAAAGCACTTATTTTAAGGAAAAATGACTTATTTAGATTTCTATTTTTTCATTGTTTCGTCCTGAAACTGAAATCTCACTACAAAAAATGTAAATAATTTATTCTTAAAATAAGTGCATCTTTTCTTAAATTATGGAGGTAAGTGAGACTCTTTGCAAGGGAACAAGATAATTTATATTTAAAATAAGAAAAAAAATACATTGTCTTCTTTCAAGTGAATACCATCTAATTATCTTATTTTAAGAGTAAAAATACTCATTCCATTGGTAGATCATCAAATTAAATAGACTTCATTTTTACTTATTTTTAGATGGTTTTTTCAGTGCTTCTTTGAATGGAGCCACATGTACTGACGCAGTGACAGTGATGTGTTCTGGTTCAGGCTGAACGGAGGTCTTTGTGTTCCAGGCGCTGGTCGGAGAAAAAGCCTGCTACCAGTCCCTGTCCAGCCACGCGGGCCAGATCGTCTGTCTGGGCACCAAGGTAGAGGTCGGCTCTCTCTTTTGGTTCCTTCCCTGCTTGTTCTAGCCGCTTCTGCTGCATTCAGACGAAAAGCGTTTCAGGGGTACGGCGTAGTCTGAGAACGCAGTGCGACCGACTTGCAGCGTTTAGCGTCACCCCAGGTCACTCAGAACAGCACATCCAGGCTGACCGCGGCTCAATCAGAAACAAACTTTTTTCTTCCAAGGAAAGTACTGCTTGCATTTGGATGCAGGAAAACAACCAGTAAATCAAAATACTTTCCCTACAGCGGCAGGTAGGAAATGATAGTAAAAAAACTTCAGAATGTGATCAAAGAAACACATCTTTTATTACTAGTTATTGAGTTTAGTTTAGTTCACTTTCCTTCTGCAGAAGTGACGTTTGAAAAAAAGTTTGGTCTCATTTTTCGGGATTTTATTATTGCCTTGATCAAAAGCGTATAATAGAAAAACAGTCTCATTGGAATCTGCCTTTTTTTTTTGTAAACTGAAGTTTTAACAGCAAATTTTTTTAACACCGTATTTAAACACAGATTTTTTTTAATACAGAATTCTAAACACAGAATTTTTTTCAGCACCGAATTTTAAACACAAAATTTTTTCACATTGAACTCCTTACACTGAATTTTTATCTGGTGCAAATTCAGCTGAAAAAAAATGCAGCTGCAGGCCTCTCAGAGGCAGTTTTCTCATTTGAAAACACCTGAACATGTTTCGCTTTCATCAAAGCATAAAGTACCTCACTCGACTGCATCTGTCATTGTACAACCGAGAAAGGAAAAAACACGGTGACACGTCTTCATTCAATGATCACAGGCGGTGCTGGACGCCTTTCTGACGTGTAGGCTATGAACCCAGCAATAGAGGGGAGGAAGCTCCATTTGCTGACAGTTTGTAAACAAAAGCTGTCCATCATTGTGGACGGGAAAGAAAATCCTCCTGCTTGTTCAGTTATGAAGTGAACAGTAACCTTTAACAGCCGTAGACTCCGCCCTGCAGTCTGTGGGGTCGTCATTAGGATGTTCTCCTAGAGACGCCCGTCTGGGTCATTTAGTTCTGATTTGGATTTATTTGTGTTCAATCCCGTTCCTGTTGTTTAACTCTGCATTCTGCTTCTTTTGCAGTCGGCTCACATTATGTCCCTGAGGAGCTGGAAGGAGGTAGGCATGATACTCCTCCTTCATAAAGTCAGAGAAGCACGAGTAAAGGAGGAGCTCGCTGCCTCGCACTGCAAAAAATTAAAATCTGAAACAGTAATTTTTTCTTAAAATAAGTGCATTTTTTCTTGAATGGAGCAGGTAGGGGACACTTTACATTTAAATAAGAAAAAAACTATTGCATTGTCTTATTTCAAGTATATTTTATAGATTTATGTAATTTATAAGTAAAAAATGCTCCTTCCAATGGCGGATCATCTTATTTACCTGCTCAAATTAAAGGAAAATCTTTAACTTATTTCCAGATGGTTTTTGCAGTGTGATGCGCTCTTCAGTCATCTGCTCAGAGCAGAACCCCCTCGGCTGCAGGGAAAACATGCCTTTAGTAGTGCTGTGTGAATATGCACTTAGTTAAACTATTTGTTGGGATGTTTGAAGCTAAAGAGGCTCTCCAAGCACAGATAAACTCCCTGCAGCCGAATTCAGCTTTGAAGAAAACAGCTGTGGTGGTTCTGCAGAGGCCTGGCTGACCCGTGTTCTCTCTGTCCAGCGCCTGGACTGCTTCCTGAAGCAGGAGCATTTCCCTGAGGCTCTGTCTCTGGCCTGGTCCTTCCATGAGGGCACTGCCAAGGCTGTGGTAGGTGGGTATGACAGCCACCTGCTGCTGAGATCCTCCTTCCACTAAATCTTTGGTCCCAGTAAAGTGGAGGAAGCGGTCGGTGTTAACTGGTGCTTCTCTGTTGCAGGCCTCCATGCAGACTCACAGAAGAGGAAGGCAGCAATCAGCGACAAGGTCTAGGTTTTTCTCACTCTTCCGTTGAATGAAATCTCTTCTTCTCAGGCTTGACGCTCTCTGTCTCCACAGATGGTAGAGCTTCTCCTCCAGTTTGCAGAGTTCGCTCTGAAGAAGTGTCCGGATCAGGGCAAAGTCCAGGTCATGGAGCAGCACTTCCAGGTAATCAACTCCCCCTGAACCCCCCCTTGGGGCTAGAACAGGTCCAACTGTAGGAAAAATGAAACTCGACTAATTTTCTGAGTCGTCCACCCAAACTGTTCAAAGAGCCATATTGGACCAAAAAAACAAATCTGTCTGGAGCCGCAAAAAAGTAAAAGTAATCTATAAGCCTCGTAAGCTCTAACTGTATTAGCCAACTATAAACAAGGGCTATGTGGGCTTAAATATATAATAAGCATTAATGATTAAATCTTTATCCTGGAGTAAATGTCACATCGTGTGACTACTCTGCTGGATGATATTTGGTGCTTTAAGTTGCAATTCCATTACAATATTAATGGCTTTTATTGCATTGATGAATTTATAGAAACATGAAAAAGAAATCCTATTTTTGGTGTTATTTATTTGAGAGGATTCAGGTAAAAAAGGGCTGCTCAGTGGGTGGGTAGCACTGCTGCCTTGCAGCAAGAAGGTTCCGGGTTTGATTACCGGTTCGGAGTCTTTCTGCATGGAGTTTGCATGTTCTCCCTGAGCATGCATGGGTTCTCTCCGGGTACTCCGCCTTCCTTCCACAGACCAAAAACATGCACCAGCACTAGGGGTGGGTATTGCCAAAGAAGTCACGATTCGATACGATTCACGATTCACAGGCCACGATGCGATTCTATCACGATGCATCACGATACTTGAATTATTGCGATGCATTGCGATATTTTCTCCTCCATGTTTTGTTTTTGAATGACTCGGCGCAGTATCCCGCGGCCGGAAATGCTTGTGAAACAAGGCAGCGTGCATCAACACATCCGCAGCGACATCTACTGGACTGGAAGTTGTATTACACTTGTTTTTGGCTGATGTTTGCCAACCATTCATGCAATTTTATTTATTCATTTTTTTAAATTAATAATCGATACTTGGCATCAAGAATCGATGCAGTAGATCACGAAAATTAGAATCACGATTCATCATCATGACGATTATTTTGCACACCCTTAACCAGCACCCCTCGCGATCCACTTGGGATAAGCGTGACAGAAATCAGATAGATGGATGGATGGTTTTGGGTAAAAAATAAAAGGAAGAAAGTTCCCATCCCTGTATCAGAGCGCTACCTGTTGGATCTGTGAACAGTTTTCTATGCTTGCTACCAAACTAGCAGCAGTAGTGGAGATTGGAGATGCAATACTTACTCTCCACCCTGAACGGTTTTGATCGTGGGTCTCTAATGCATTACGCATTCTTCTTGTTCTCAATCTCCGCCATGTTCTTCCTCATATCCTTCTCCCCTGTGATCACTTCTATCTCGTCTATCCATGTAGTGCATCGTCCGCCTCGTCCCTATTTGACATGTGCTTGAGTCACGATCATTTTCAAATCCAGACCAGATGAGGTCTGGCTGACATGACAGAAGTACAGGAACTTTCTTTTGATGATCTTGTCCAGCAGAGTCGGCCTTTCTGTTTCTTTTCTTTGTAACACCATCTCGTTGCGTAACATCTACGTCCAACTGATTTTGAAATCAAAACAAGTATTTTCTTCTTAAAATAAGGGCATTTTTTTCTTGAATTAAGGAGGTAAGTGAGACCCTTTGCCAGTAGAATAAGACAGTTTACATTTAAAATAAGAAAAAACTATTAAAATGTCTTATTTGAAGTGCATATTATTTAATTATGTTATTTTAAGAGTAAAAATACTCATTCCATTGGCAAAACATCTTATTTACCTACTTAATTTAAGGGTAAATACACTTAATCTAAGATATTTTTACTTATTTCCAGGTTGTTTTTGCAGTGCAGGCTTTCAAGCATTCCAGCTTTCCTGGAAATGCCTTTCCAAATTACCGTTTTTATTAATTGGCAACTACTCATTACAAATCAACCATGCAGGCAATCCTTCCTCATTGATAATGAAAGCAAATGATTCGCTCTTTTCTTTGAATCTTCTGTTCTCATCAGTTATCTTCCTCTTTTATTCCCTTTGGGATCCATGGCCCGAGACAAACCCAGCGCTTAGTTTACAATAACCATCCGCCTGTCACCGCGCCGCGCTGAACGCGTTGCAGGCTATGATACAAGTCTTAGTTGACAGAAATGTTTACATTTATTCTTTACATTTATGTATTATATACATTTATTACAGCATTGGGAAACATAATGAATGTCTGTTCAACCTCCTGAACACCACATTAAGACAAACAAGTAAAATCCATCTTTTTCCATTTTCATTCATATTTGAAAAAGCTCCAGGGAGCCGCGGGGGGAGGGGTTGACTAAAGAGACGCCTGCAGCTCTGGAGCCTGATCTGAAGCGGTTCAGGATCACTGTCCTGAAGCTAGTAGCGTAAAGCTTTGGACAAATTAAAATGTAAAAGCTGTGAAGCTCCCTGCAACCCGGAGCGGCTGGAGCTGATTCTGTTTGTCTGTGTTCCAGGACATGGTGCCGGTTTTGGTGGATTACTGCCTCCTGCTGCACAAGGCGTAAGTATGTGTGTGTGTTCCTGTTGTGTTGATGATGCTGACCCTGGGAAGGTGGGACAAACATGGCTGCCCATCCCACAACCTGAGATTAATCGAAAAATGATTCCATCGTTTATTGTAGAAATCCTTCCATCTGGCCCAGTCCGCTCCGATCTGATGACCAAAGGTCAGAGGTTCTCTTGCAGGTTGTGGTTCGGCCCAGACCATCACACCACCACCACCTCTCCTGCCTCAGCTGCTATCTCTGTTTCTCTTTCCAAAAAGTTGCTAAGAAGTTTTCTTGGTAAACGAGAGGAGGCTGGGTGTTCTGTTGGGTCAGGGATAGTTCTGGTCTCTCTTCCCTGCTGCTGAATCCTAAACGTTGGGGGGTTTCAGAAAGCTTTTTATGATAACTAAAGGACATCATCCAGCGGTTTTGTTTGGCACTAAACTTGAATCCTGAAAACGAAGCGAAACGGGGAAAACCTCCCTGAGCCGATGAACTGACAGTAGGTCTGTGATCAATCGGCCGTCTGGTGGATCATCACGCCTCCCAGCTTAAAGTCATAGGGAAGCGGCTGTTCCAACAGTTGCAGTTCTGAATTCTCCCGAGTGGTGCACGACTTTACACGAGTGAATAAAGTGATTGTGACTGGTTGTTTATCAACAAGGCGGGATTCTTGTGGTGGAAGGTTCGCAAGCAATTTTAATTGTGGCCGTTTTGTCTGAAGCATCTTGCTAACCAGTTAGCATCTTAGTGCTAAATCGGTGACTTAGAAACGACACTGTCAAGGAACGCTATGGACAGAGGAAACATGCAAGAGGAGGAGAGTTTAGTGTTGGAGGTAGTGGATGAGTCTCCTCTGTGATACATGTTTTATTTAGAGGAGGAAAGCGGGACGAAGATGTTGTGGAAGAGGACGCCAGGGCGGCAGAAGCTTGGTTTGGTGTAGAAGGCTTCCAGCTGTACATGTTTGAGCCCTTGCCTCGCAACGCTGCCAGTTCTGTTAGCTCTACGCCTGCTGAAGACACAGACGTCCATCCCCGTGAACACTGGGACTGAACTCAATGGGAAAGGAAATCTTTCTGATTTCAATTGTTGCGTATATTAGCTGCAACATATGAATCAAGATGCTATGACCAAAAAAATTTGATTGACAGATGACCGTTGATATATGATTGGCTGAATTTAGGTGTTCAGGCTGACGTATAGCTACGTATAACTGCATAAAATAGAGAAAAAAAACAAGTTTTAAGACAGGATTTTTTTTAAATAGAAATTTTCTAAATTTTGGGACAATATCTAGTGATAAAGAGTACATTTATATACATGTTTAAGCCAGAATGATTTGACATTTAAATATGATTTCCCTACGACTTTAAAGAGCCTGAGTCCAAACATAAACAGCATTTTCTAAAGAAGTCAAAACAAAAAGATGAAATGAAGCAGATTGTTAGAAAATGTGCAAAGAAAGGATCGGCTGATTGGGATGATACGGAAATGATGCTGCTGAAGCATATAATCAGTGATGGACGAAGTACTCAACAGTAATTCTTAAAGGGGAACACCATATTATTTTTTACACTGGGCCCTTGATTTTACATTATTACATCATGTTCTACTCACCCGTATGAGTTTTATGTCTAGTGCTACTACCACAGATGATCTCGCTCTCCAAATGGAATTGAACGATTCAGATTAGCTAGAATGAATAGAAGGTGTAGAGCGTAGCCGCCTGTGGCCCGTAGACCTTTGTTATCATTCTGTGATTGTTCCATATATAGGACAGAAATATGGGAAAATATATATCATAACATACAGTAAACCCATTTTAATGTCACAAAAAACAATATGGAGGTGGATGCAGAGATCTATGAAGTTCATCATTCTTTTAATTACTTACTAAAACATCATGATGTGGTTGATTACACCATTTGAAAACTGAGCCACAAAAATCATAAAATATTTTTGTAAAGTAAAATCCAAAATATATTATTATTATTTATTATTATTTATTTTCTGTGTTTTTTCCATTAAATTCTTAACTTTTATTATTGGTTTAACTCTGTGTTGGTGGGAAGATGCTCTTTGTTCTGTTGCTTGGAAAAACATTCAGATGTTTGGATTTCCGTTTTAAAAATAAAAATAAAGGGTGGTTTTATATGTGAGAGTGAAGGTTCTGCTGTGCTGCTGACTCTCACAGAGACCTGCTGTTCAACCAGCTCTACTCGCGCCTGCTGGAGAACACGGTGGCTAAGGGAGTCTTCCTGGAGTCCCTGGAGTCTTACATCGTGGCCAACCGGCTCGGTCACATCACCACGCCTGTTATGAAGGACCTCCTAGCCCACTACCACGATAACGGCATGATGGACAGCCTGGAGAGATGCATCGTCCACCTTGACGTGACCAGCCTGGACATACAGCAGGTAGAGTACGGGAGGGCTCAGGGTGCATTAGTTAGCTGAGCTTTCCAAAGTATTAATGTTTATTACTCCAGTAGAAGTATAAATACCAGAGATGGGCAATGTGGAGTCAACAAGTCATCTCCATGTCATGTATTTAATCTACCCAGCCAATTAACCAGGTGAGTCCAATCTGCACAGGTTAATTCACGGTGAAGATTGGACTCACCTGCTTCAGTGGCTGGGTAGAACCAATACATGACATGGAGATGACTTGTTGACTCCACATTGCCCATGTTTGATAAATACTAATAAATAATATTTTTGAAAAAAAGAAAATTGTTCCATTTTAAAATCTAAAGTATTTTTTGAAGTAGAGATCAACAATCATTCAATCGTTTGGTATATAAACAATTTCCTGATTCACATATTTTATAAAACACCTGAGCTCACTGTTTTTTATTTTCTTTCTTTTTTCTGTCTTAATGTTGGCAGTGGGCTTTATGCTGCCCTGCGAGGCTTTAAACCTGGTTTGAATGCAAACTAAGCCATTCTAAAGCACATATCAAGGAGCTCATTTTGAGCCTGGATCCATATTTTTTTTTGATGTGATTTGATTTTTGGAGAATCATGCTTCACAGCAGCAGGTTGAGCCAAACATCCTCTAAATGTTCAGGGTCATCTTTGATCAACAGTTTGATTTGTTTCCTGGTTGAAGACTTGTGAAAACTCAGAGATAAAGTCGGAGTACTGGCAGCTAAGGCTTTTGTCGGAAGAAAACCTAGCCTGTGCCCATTCCAGGGCTCTTCCGGTCAATTGAGACAAAATACATGATATCTTCTTATAATCGGTGGGAAAACTGCCAGGGGAATTTTTGAAGATTAATCGACATTGAAATAAAAATCCTTTACAGTCACTAATGTTACCTGAAAACTTTTCAGGGAGACTTGGTCGGAACTCTAACGATGACGTCACCGCTGGTGACCTCGGAGGAAGGACTGGACCCGGAAATGGTTGTGCTAGCGGCGTGGCGTTAGCGATGTTTAATTTGTTAGTGAAGCCTTGAATGATTTGATCCTGATACAGAACCATTCTGTGTAACTCACGTAGTGTTTGGGTCTGTCCCTGAATTTGGGCATCTTGTTCCTCCAACCGACGATGAAGTTGGTCTGCTGGGCTTTGTGTTTGGCCGCAGTGTTCTGTCATGATTGGTTCAGAGAGGCCCAATATGCAGAACACCACGGAGACGGAAACTGGAGTAAAAGTTTAAGTCAGTCAAGTCAGTCAAGTACTGGTTCACTTCTGGGGATCTGGTTCACAGGAAACTGGAAGGGAGACAGTTCAGTTAGCCACGTAGCTGGTGAATGTGGAAATGTTATCTTCAGAGATCTACCTTGAAGAATCCGGGTTGGCTTTGAGAGAGGCACTGTTGGTTCCAGAGACTGTTTGATTCAGCAGAGTTCCGTTTCAGCTTCAGCGTCTTGCATCTAACGATAGGACAGACCTTGGTTTTCCAGCTCTTAGTCCAGAGCAGCATGGGGAATCCAGAGAAGGTTCTTCAGGTTTGGCTCTGAGGGCAGGCTCGACAGGTTAAGCTCATCCAGAGCTTACAGGACAAAAACAGGTTTCCTGTAGGCAGAGACAAAAGGTAATTAGTTTCCAGCTAGGAGACTAGAGGCAACAAAGATTTCACAGAGGAAGTGAGGCTCAGGTGCTAACCAAACTGGATAAACACTGCGGCGTTGATGCGAGGTCTGAAGGCTGCTTATATGGTGGAGGATCCTCCTGATGATGAGATGGGTTTCAGGTGTGTCGAAGGCTCAGCTTAGGAGGATCCACAGTGAACTCTGCTGGAGACAGGTGGTACAGCTCCAGATCCCAACAGTACCCCCCCCTCAACGACCGCCTCTTGGCGGTCCAGAAGACGTCGATGGGAGGGATCGCTCGTACTCCTCGATGAGGGATGGGTCGAGGATGTAGGAACCAGGAACCCACTGACGATCCTCCGGACCTTAGCCCTCCCAGTCGACGAGGTACTGCCAGCCACGACCTCGCCGACGGGAGTCCACGATCCGGCGGACGGTGAAAGCCGGATGTCCATCGACTTCCAGGGCGGGTGGAGGGGAGTCGGACGGAGGGCACAAAGGGCTGGAGATCACGGGCTTGATCTGAGAGACGTGGAATGTGGGATGAATTCGAAGAGTCGGAGGCAGTTGTAGTCGTACGGCAGACTGGTTTATGACCTGGGAAATCCTGTAGGGGCCAATGAATCTGGGAGAGAGTTTACGGGACATCCCCTGGAGGGGAATGTCCCGAGTGGAGAGCCATACCTCCTGACCGACAGAGTAAACTGGTGCAGGGCGTCTTCTTGAGTCAGCGAAACGTTTAGTGGTCTCCATGGAACGATTGAGGGTGGCTATGGTGTCTCTCCAGATACGATGACTGCGGCGGATGTGGTGGTTGACTGATTTGACCGAAATCTCTCTCTCGTCTGCGGGGAAAAGTGGAGGTTGATAACCAAGACTGACCTGGAAAGGAGACTGGCCGGTGGAAGCTGACTTTAGAGAGTTGTGAGCATATTCGATCCATGGAAGGTGTTGGCTCCAATCGGAGGGATTACTAGAGGTCAGACAACGAAGGGAGGATTCGAGCTGTTGATTCATTCTCTCGGTTTGGCCGTTGGACTGTGGGTGATAACCTGAGGTGAGAGAAGATTTGCAGTTGAGGGCTGAACAAAATGCCTTCCAAACCTGAGAGATGAATTGTGGACCACGATCGGAAAGAATCTACTGAGGGATGCCATGTAGACGGAAAACGTGTTTAATAAGGAGCTGGGCGGTCTGAAAAGCCGTAGGAAGCTTCCTGAGGGGTACAAGATGGCAGGACTTGGAAAATCGGTCAACAATGGTGAGAATTGTGGACATACCTCGAGAAATGGGAAGACCAGTAACAAAGTCGATTGCGATGTGAGACCAGGGACGAGAAGGAATAGGAAGTGGATGCAACAGGCCAGAGGGAGGTTGATGTGTGGACTTGTTTCTGGCGCAGGTAGAACAGGCCAGCACATACTCCTTAACATCTCTGTGTAGAGTGGGCCACCAGAAACGTCTTGAAATGAGGTTGATGGTTCTACTCACCCCCGGGTGAGCGGTAAATTTGGCATTGTGCATCCACTGAATTAGGCGAGACCTGACAGAAGAAGGTACATAAGTCTTGTTTGGGGGACCGTTACCTGGATCTGGTTCTGAAGCGAGGGCAGAGTTTATTAGATCGGTGATCTCCCAGGTAACCACCCCAACAGTGCAGGAAGCGGGTAGAACAGGCTCAGGAGTCTCAGATTGATCAGTGGAATAAAGACGAGAGAGAGAATCGGGTTTGATGTTCTTGGATCCGGGTCTGTAAGAGATGATGAGATTGAATCGTGAGAAAAATAGTGACCACCTTGACTGTGGAGGATTGGCCTGTTTGGCGGACTGGATATAGGCAAGGTCCTTAAGATCTGTCCAAACAAGAACCGGGTGTTCTGCTCCCTCAAGCCAGTGTCTCCATTCCTCTAATGCCAATTTGATGGCCAGTAATTCGCGGTCACCAACGTCGTAGTTTTGCTCAGCAGAGGAGAGTCTACGGGAGAAAAAAGCACATGGGTGAACTCTTTGGTCTGAATCGAGTCTCTGAGATAAGACAGCACCAACTCCTGAGTCGGAAGCGTTGACTTCGAGGATAAATTGTTTCGATGAATCAGGCTGGATTAACACTGGAGCTCTGGAAAACAACATCTTTAATTTGTCAAAAGCAGTTTGAGCCTCGGGAGACCATTGGAAGGTTTTCTTGACTGATGTAAGAGAGGTTAGAGGTAGAGCTGTCTGACTATAATTCCTGATGAATCGTCGATAAAAATTAGCAAAACCCAGGAATCTCTGCAGCTGTTTACGGTTTTCGGGAAACGGCCACTCCAAAACTGCCTTTATCTTATCCTCAGATGGCTTAACCTGTCCGCCCTCGAGCACAAACCCCAAAAAGGTGACTGAAGGTTGGTGAAACTCGCATTTTTCGGCTTTGACGAAAAGTTTATTCTCAAGGAGTCTTTGTAAGACCAGGCGGACATGTTTCTTGTGTTCTGTGAGGTCTTTGGAGTAAATGAGTATGTCATCAATGTAGACAAAAACAAACACGTTCAAAAAATCTCTGAGAACGTCGTTGACTAGGGCTTGAAAACACGCAGGAGCGTTTGTTAGACCAAAAGGCATGACTAAATACTCGAATTGACCCAGAGGGGTCTTAAAGGTAGTCTTCCATTCATCGCCATCTCTGATTCTGAGAAGGTGATAGGCGTTCCTTAAGTCGAGCTTAGTAAAGACAGTGGCCCCTTGAACTGGTTCGAAGGCAGAAGCGAGTAGAGGAAGTGGGTACTTATTCTTAACAGTAATTTGGTTCAAACCTCTGTAGTCAATACATGGTCTGAGAGATCCATCCTTCTTACCCACAAAAAAGAAACCTGCTCCTAAAGGAGATGAAGAGGGGCGGATTATTCCAGCAGCTAGTGACTCATTTATGTATTTCTCCATTGTCTCCCGTTCGGGTTTGGAAATATTATAAAGTCTACTGCCGGGTAGAGGAGCTCCTGGTAAAAGCTCGATAGCACAGTCGTATGGTCTGTGAGGTGGAAGGGACGTAGCACTGACCTTACTGAAGACAGGGGCTAGATCATGGTACTCAGGAGGAACAGAAGTAAGGTCAGGAGAGTCCATCTCCCCCCCCCCCTCTAGGAGATCTTACAGCGGGGGCCGCTGAACGAAGGCACGTCTCATGGCATGAGGTCGACCAAGACTCAATGTGACGATCGGTCCAGTTTATGTGGGGGTTATGTCGTTCCAGCCACTCAAATCCCAAAACCAACGGAGAACATGCAGAGGGAAAAACAAAGAAAGATATGGTTTCTCGATGGTTACCTGAAACCAACAGTTCGAGGGGTTGTGTCTGGTGAGTCACTTGGTGAAGCTTCTTTCCATCAATCGCAGAGACACAGAGAGGCTGGGCTAGAGGAACAGTTTCAATCTGTAGTTGTTCAACTAAATTGGAGTCAATCAGGTTCCTTTCACAGCCTGAATCAATGAATGCAGATAAAGTGAGGTTTTGGTCAGCAAAAATCAGCGTGGCTGGAAGTAATAGGCGAGGAGATTTTTTAGAAATAACATGGCCCGTCAGACTCCTCAGACCCTCTGACGGGCCCCGGCTTTTGATATAGCTGGGCATGAGGCAATGAAATGGCCACTCTCACCACAGTAGATGCACAGCTTGCTCCTGACACGCCTTAACCTTTCCTCTGGAGTTAGCCTTGTATGTCCAACCTGTATGGGTTCGGCCTCCACTTCAACCGCATGAGAGGCCTGAACTAGCAACGGGAGAGATTGGATCTTAGTTCTTGGCTTAGAAAAAGGTTCTGTGGAAGAGGAGAAGGCAGGTGCAATGTTAGAGGCAGAAACAGAACTTAAAGGACCATGATTCCTTGGTTTAGAGCTATTTCTGGCTCGAATCCTATTATCCAGCCTGATTGTCAGGCGAATTAATTCCTCAAGAGTGGCGGGTTCGTCAAGGGTAGCAAGCTCATCCTTTATGTCTTCATTGAGAGCCTCAGAAAATGCAGTCTTAAGAGCACATTGGTTCCAACCGGAAGCTGCGGCTTTAACCCGGAAGTTAATTGAGAATTCAGCTACAGAAGAATTTCCTTGTCTTAGTTTCAAAAGAGCTCGAGAATCAACAGTTTGATCTGTTTCCTGGTTGAAGACTTGTGAAAACTCAGAGATAAAGTCGGAGTACTGGCAGCTAAGGCTTTCGTCGGAAGAAAACCTAGCCTGTGCCCATTCCAGGGCTCTTCCGGTCAATTTAGACAAAATAAATGATATCTTCTTATAATCGGTGGGAAAACTGCCAGGGGAATTTTTGAAGATTAATCGACATTGAAATAAAAATCCTTTACAGTCACTAATGTTACCTGAAAACTTTTCAGGGAGACTTGGTCGGAACTCTAACGATGACGTCACCGCTGGTGACCTCGGAGGAAGGACTGGACCCGGAAATGGTTGTGCTAGCGGCGTGGCGTTAGCGCTGTTTAATTTGTTAGTGAAGCCTTGAATGATTTGATCCTGATACATAACCATTCTGTGTAACTCATGTAGTGTTTGGGTCTGTATTTAGTCAGCCACCAATAGTGCAAGTTCTCCCACTTAAAAAGATGAGAGAGGCCGGTAATTTTCATCATAGATATACCTCAACTATGAGAGACAAAATGAGAAAAAAAATCCAGAAAATCACATTGTCTGATTTTTAAAGAATTTATTTGCAAAATATGGTGGAAAATAAGTATTTGGTCAATAACAAAAGTTCATCTCAATACTTTGTAATATACCCTTTGTTGGCAATGACAGAGATCAAACGTTTTCTGTAAGTCTTCACAAGGTTTTCACACACTGTTGCTGGTATTTTGGCCCATTCCTCCATGCAGATCTCCTCTAGAGCAGTGATGTTCTGGGGCTGTCGCTGGGCAACACGGACTTTCAACTCCCTCCAAAGATTTTCTATGGGGTTGAGATCTGGAGACTGGCTAGGCCACTCCAGGACCTTGAAATGCTTCTTACGAAGCCACTCCTTCGTTACCCGGGCGGTGTGTTTGGGATCATTGTCATGCTGAAAGACCCAGCCACGTTTCATCTTCAATGCCCTTGCTGATGGAAGGAGGTTTTCACTCAAAATTTGACGATACATGGCCCCATTCATTTTTTCCTTCACACGGATCAGTCTTCCTGGTCCTTTAGCAGAAAAACAGCCCCAAAGCATGATGTTTCCACCCCCATGCTTCACTGTAGGTATGGTGTTCTTTGGATGCAACTCAGCAATCTCTCTACTCCAAACACGACGAGTAGAGTTTTTACCAAAAAGTTCTATTTTGGTTTCATCTGACCATATGATATTCTCCCAGTCATCGTCTGGATCATCCAAATGCTCTCTAGCAAACTTGAGACGGGCCTTGACATGTACTGGCTTAAGCAGGGGGACACGTCTGGCACTGCAGGATTTGAGTCCCTGGCGGCGTAGTGTGTTACTGATGGTAGCCTTTGTTACTTTGGTCCCAGCTCTCTGCAGGTCATTCACTAGGTCCCCCCGTGTGGTTCTGGGATTTTTACTCACCGTTCTTGTGATCATTTTGACCCCACGGGGGGAGATCTTGCGTGGAGCCCCAGATCGAGGAAGATTATCAGTGGTCTTGTATGTTTTCAATTTTCTAATGATTGATCCCACAGTTGATTTCTTCACACCAAGCTGTTTACCTATTGCAGATTCAGACTTCCCAGCCTGGTGCAGGTCTATAATTTTGTTTCGGGTGTCCTTTGACAGCTCTCTAGTTTGGCCATGGTGGAGTTTAGAGTGTGACTGTTTGAGGTTGTGGACAGGTGTCTTTTATACTGATAACGGGTTCAAACAGGTGCCATTAATGAAGGTAACGAGTGGAGGACAGAGGAGCCTCTTACAGAAGAAGTTACAGGTCTGTGAGAGCCAGAAATCTTGCTTGTTTGTAACTGACCAAATACTTATTTTCCACCATATTTTGCAAATAAATTCTTTAACAATCAGACAATGTGATTTTCTGGATTTTTTTTTTTCTCATTTTGTCTCTCATAGTTGAGGTATATCTATGATGAAAATTACCGGCCTCTCTCATCTTTTTAAGTGGGAGAACTTGCACTATTGGTGGCTGACTAAATACTTTTTTGCCCCACTGTATCATCTTGAAAAACTATTTATTTTGGTATTTGGTGAACAACAAGTTAGGACAGCATCGAGTCCAACCACAAAGTAAGGAATTTTCAGGATTAAACTAATTATTTGATAGTTTTTAGTTTTTTTTATACCAACAGGCTATAATGAAAATGAGCTTAAATGACACTAAACTAATGAGTCTATTTTCAAAATGTAAGGAGTAGAAATAAAAAGTTGTCTACAAAATAATTACTCCATTAAAGTATAGATAGCCAACATTTGTACTTGTTGAAGTATTTGTACTTTGTTTCTTGACACCTCTGTTAGTTACAGACACTGACTATTTACTGGACTTGTTCTCTTTGTGTGTTGGTTCATGATTTAAGGTGGTCCAGGTGTGTTGGGACAACCAGCTCTATGATGCAGTGATCTATATTTTCAACCGAGGCATGAATGACTACATCACTCCAATGGAGGTAATTAAAAGTTAGTAAATGCTGAGTAATCAATGATAGTTTGAAGTTTGTTCTACACTACAAAAAAGTTCTAAAAAAATGAGTAAAAATGGCGTAAATTAAGTGTTTTTACCCCTAATTTGAGCAGGTACATAAGATAATCTGCTAATGGAATGAGCAGTTTTACTCTTAAAATAGGTATAAAATTAGATATTTGGATATTATGCAATTAAAATAAGAGAATACAGTTGCTTTTTTCTTATTTTAAATGTAACTTGCCTTAATCCATTGGCAAAGTGTATCACTTAACTTCTTAGTTCAAGAAAAAACTGCTCTTATTTAAGGAAAATAAACTTACTTTCGGTTTTTTGCAGTTTAACTTTCCTCACATTACTGACTTCTTGTCTTACATCTGCACCTTCAGCCTCACCGTTTTATTTTAGGGAATAAAATGCCTTGTGTCCTGAAGTGTTTATTTCATATTTCAGAAACTCTTTACAGTGATTGGTCCTAGAGTCAAAGAGGGGAGGAGCCTAACAGGTGAGGTCAGGCAGCACATCCGCACTGAAGCCTGGGTCTTTTTTCTGGTAAATATTTAGCCCCAAATAGAAATTGAAAACCTTTTATTCTTTTGCTGCAGGCGATGATGTGGTGATGGGGAATAAACTACTGGTTTACATCAGGTAACTCCTCCTGATGCAGAAGTCTAAGAGCTTAGATGCCTCAATGTGCTGTGCTGTTGGTCACATTTAGGGACAGATTGATAATCCGTCCCAGTATCCTGATCGATAAACATCTCTGCTCATATTTCTGGATGCAGCTGCTGTCTGGCTGGAAGGGCGTATCCAATCGGAGACATCCCTGAAGATCTGGTTGTTCAGGTGAAGAACCAGGTATGGAGCACCATCAGGTCACTTTTCTGTTCAGGTCCAGATGAAAACATTGAGTGGATCTGTCCAGATCACCTCAGATAACAGATAAGATCCACATCATTACTCCATGGTACTGATCTGTCCTGTAGAGTTAAATAGTTTAACTGAACTGTGATTAGAACCAGACTGGTAATGGATGCCATTTGTATATTAAGCTAATCAATAAAGTTTAATTTCCTTCAAGTCTTGCTGGTATTAAAGACACAATCATAATTTTTCTGTCCAGATGGGACAGCTTTCAGCCTCTATAGCTCCACTTACATATATACCAACCAAACACCAGATGTCATTTAGACATTGGTTTTTAGGCTAAATCTGGTCATTCCAACCATCTTCTTTTAGTCCAGAAATATTTGTTGAACATTGGGCTGTTTGGTCGGTCTGATTTTGTCCCACTTTAGTCGAATAATAGACGCTAAAAGACGTTACAAACCCAGTTTTTAACATCTTTTCAACGATCTGAAAATCACGGCTTTTCACCTTTCACTTTTCAACTGAATGTACATGTCGTTTGGATGCAAATCGTGTCATCTTTTCATTCGATTTTTGCTCGGTGGGTAGTACCTCAAATATCCATGTTAGGTCCTAACGAGTTTTTCTCCTTCCTGCTCTGTGCGGGATTCATTTCCCAGAAATAATGATGCATGATTACCACTTATGCTGATGATATATAGCTTTATCCTCCATCACAGTCCAGCTGATCCCAGTCAGTGGAGATTCTGCTCAAGCTTTTGGTACTGATCAGATCATGGATGGAGCTTAACTTTATTTGGTTAAATAATATAATGGCATCCTTATCTGGTAAGGATGCAGTGGTGTTATCAGACCTGTTAGGATTATTATCAATAATGATGTGAGTTTATTACACCCTAATATTACCTGCCTGTTGTCTGTCAGAACTAATGTTTTCCCCAGTAGTTTATCTAATCAGGACAGTTTATGTGTCAGTATATACAGTTATCATCTTCATTATGAACATTGCAAAGATCTGGGAATGGAATGAGAGTGGCGTCCTTGATCTAAGAACATGGTGTAATGTTTTGATAAGCCTGGAATCATGGATGTCTCCTCATCTGTTAAGATGTGATGATGCGGCAGCCTGGAGTTGTATAAAATGCTTCTCTAACTTCTCTGATCTGAGTAAGATTATAATTTCTGTCATAATCTGTTGTCCTGTCTCCTGGTTATTTAATACATAAACAAGTGTCATTTAACGAGTTTGTCTTGAGTGATCTCTTCCCAGGAAAGAATTGGGGAGAGAAAACTTTAAGGTTTATAAACAGAGCTTTCACTAACAGACCAACGGAGCCTTCTGCCTGTCTGTCTGCAGGAAGATATTTCCCAGACATTTTTCAGCTGTGGCTCAGAGGATCAGTTGGATCTATTAGATCTTTAGATCAGTTTAAAGTCATAGGGAAATCATATTTTAATGTCAAATCATTCTGGCTTAAACATCTATATAAATGTACTCTTTATCAGACGATATTGTCCCAAAATGTAGAAAATTTCTGTAAAAAAAACAAACCCTTTCTTAAAATTTGTTGGGTTTTTTATTTCGTTATCTTATGCAGGCCAGTTAGTTATAAGTCAGCCTGAACATCTAAATTCAGCCAATCATATATCAACGGTCATCTGTCAATCAAATTTTTTTTTTTGTCATAGCATCTTGATTCATATGTTGCAGCTAATATACCCAACAGTTGAAATCAGAAATCAGAATCCTTTTCTTTCCCATTGCGTTCCGTCCCAGTGTTCACGGGGATGGACGTCTGTGTCTTCAGCAGGCGTAGAGCTAACAGAACTGGCAGCGTTGCGAGGCAAGGGCTCAAACATGTACAGCTGTAAGCCTTCTACACCAAACCAAGCTTCTGCCGCCCTGGCGTCCTCTTCCACAACATCTTCGTCCCCACTTTCCTCCTCTAAATAAAAAATGGATGACGGAGGAGACTCATCCACGACCTCCGACACTAAACTCTCCTCCTCTTGCATGTTTCCGCTGTCCATAGCGTTCCTTGACAGTGTCATTTCTAAGTCACCAATTTAGTGCTACTTGGTCCCAATGGAATTTCCCATTGGGAACCTACTAGCACTAAGTTGCTAATTGGTTAGCAAGATACTTCAGAGAAACCGGCCACAACCAAACTTGCTTGTGAACCTTCCACCACAACAATCCTAGCCCTTGATAAACGACCAATCACATTCACTTTGTGCACCACTTGGGAGAATTTGGAAGAGCAACGGTTGGAATAGCCGCTTCCCTACGACTTTAAAACAGATCTTTCTAAAAACTTGCTTTTAATTCAACAAAGCAGGAGCAATGGGCCAGCCCTTGTTTCTTCTGATATATTTTGTTCAATTTAATTAAATTATACTTACTATACAGCCCATCCAAGAAGATAAAAACATTCTACATGGAGGGACGCCGTGTGCAAGGCCTTGCTGCCATAAAAGGCGCTGCCCTTGTATTAAGAAAAACAAAAGAAAGCGATCACGATAGGTCAGGGGAGGAAAAAAAAATCTTATTTCAAACTTTATACATAGCAGGATACAGTTTGAAACTGTAAAAACCCCAGCACATAAGAAAACACAGAAACGACATGACATCTTGCAGGTAATCAGTCGAAAAAGATGAGAGATGCGTGTGTTATATCTGAGCCTCAGTGTTTGTAAAGTAAGTCCATGAAGCACTGTTCCCAGGGTCAATGTCCTTGGCAGATGTAACAGTCCATTATTGCTGTTATTGTTGTCTTTGTAAGACTTTTTTTTAGCTATTTTGTTATAATTATTATTTTATTATTTTCTGTTTTATTTGTTATTCACCTTCGAATCCCTTTTGGTTGATTATAAATGACTTTTAGAAGTCCTTATAGATGAATACAGGAGCTACACTCACCGGCCACTTTATTAGGTACGGGTGGATCATCTCAATCAGTGGTCCTCCTAACTGTCAATCATTCTGGTGATATTTTTAAGTAAGGCCGTCCTATGTGCTTGTCCCATTAGCCATCTTTTTCTACGCATGCTCATTTTCAGGCGTACACTCACCGGCCACTTTATTAGGTACCCCATGCTAGTAACGGGTTGGACCCCCTTTTGCCTTCAGAACTGCCTCAATTCTTCGAGGCATAGATTCAACAAGGTGCTGGAAGCATTCCTCAGGGAGTTTGGTCCATATTGACATGATGGCATCACACAGTTGCCGCGATTTGTCGGCTGCACATCCATGATGCGAATCTCCTGTTCCACCACATCCCAAAGATGCTCTATTGGATTGAGATCTGGTGACTGTGGAGGCCTTTTGAGTACAGTGAACTCATTGTCATGTTCAAGAAACCAGTCTGAGATGATTCCAGCTTTATGACATGGCGCATTATCCTGCTGAAAGTAACCATCAGAAGTTGGGTACATTGTGGTCATAAAGGGATGGACATGGTCAGCAACAATACTCAGGTAGGCTGTGGCGTTACAACGATGCTCAATTGGTACCAAGGGGCCCAAAGAGTGCCAAGAAAATATTCCCCACACCATGACACCACCACCACCAGCCTGACCGTTGATACAAGGCAGGATGGATCCATGCTTTCTTGTTGTAGACGCCAGATTCTGACCCTACCATCCGAATGTCGCAGCAGAAATCGAGACTCATCAGACCAGGCAACGTTTTTCCAATCTTCTATTGTCCAATTTCAATGAGCTTGTGCAAATTGTAGCCTCAGTTTCCTGTTCTTAGCTGAAAGGAGTGACACCCGGTGTGGTCTTCTGGTGCTGTAGCCCATCTGCCTCAAAGTTCGACGTACTGTGCGTTCAGAGATGCTCTTCTGCCCACCTTGGTTGTAACGGGTGGTTATTTGAGTCACTGTTGCCCTTCTATCAGCTCGAACCAGTCTGGCCATTCTCCTCTGACCTCTGGCATCAACAAGGCATTTCCGCCCACAGAACTGCCGGTCACTGAATGTTTTTTCTTTTTCGGACCATTCTCTGTTGATCTACTGGGAAAAATCCCAGTAGATCAGCAGTTTCTGAAATACTCAGACCAGCCCTTCTGGCACCAACAATCATGCCACGTTCAAAGTCACTCAAATCACCTTTCTTCCCCATACTGATGCTCGGTTTGAACTGCAGGAGATTGTCTTGACCATGTCTACATGCCTAAATGCACTGAGTTGCCGCCATGTGATTGGCTGCTTAGAAATTAAGTGTTAACGAGCAGTTGGACAGGTGTACCTAATAAAGTGGTCGGTGAGTGTATAAGAGCTTCACAGAATGACACAAAGGATCAGAGAAAAGTTTAGTTTTACAGGAAAACATCTGGAGAAAACAGAAGAAAATTTCTTCATCGTCCTGTGTGCATCTATCCAAATAACCAGAAACTTCATGAATTTCTTTTTGTGTTTGTTTCTCTGTCAGGTGTTTGAGTTCCTGATTCGTCTTCATTCAGGCGACTCTTCTCAGAAGGAGGAGGTTTTCCCTTTTATTCACACTCTCCTCCATTTTGATACTCAGGAATTTCTCAATGTCTTGGCTATGGTGAGTTATTTTAAAACAGGTTATAATGATGAATAATTCTTGTTTTTAATACAGTAAGAGGAAGAAGAAACTTTATTCATAGAGCACCTTTCACAGATGAAACCACATGGTGCTGCACAAAGGACAACACATTTAACTAAATATAAAATCGAGATATGTAAAAGGTAAATGGTAAATGGCATGTACTTATATAGCGCCTTGTTTTTCAATTCAGGAGACTTGACCAAAGCGCTTTACACTACATTCATTCACCCATTCACGCACACACTCACACACTGATGGTGGCAAGCTACATTGTAGCCACAGCTGCCCTGGGGCTCACTGACAGAAGCGGTAAAGATAAGATAAAAAATAGAATATGACAAAGCTCGACTTGAAAACCAAATACATTCAACCAAAATATTTATTTGCTGTGATTAGTGGGTAAAAAGTAGTTTGAATATATTTTGAAGTGAGAAAGTCCACCTGAAAACATCGTCAGTGCAGTCAGTTCATCCAGATTACCATCCTGTCTTCAGATATTGTTTCTCTGTGGGAGCCGCTCAGACCCCCACATACCGGCGGTGCGCTGTCACTGGGAATCCCCAGCAGCAACTGCCTTTTACCTGGTCGCCTCTTGGGGGTTTTCCCCTACTGTTTGTGGCGGCTGAAAGTAAAAGTTAGCGTTTTTCAGGTATGTGGTACAAACTTCAGGCACCAGGATTATAAAATTGAACATATTTTGCCTGCAGGATTCTATATTTTAAGTTAATTTAGATGTTAATAAACTTTTTCAAAGGAGTAATCATAGTGCTCTGCATCAGCAGTGCTGTGTCTCTCTCCCTGCCAGCTCCCAGAACAGCTTCTCTGATTGGTTGATGTTGTGCGTCGAGCAGCAAAAGTTCAATTTTTCCAGCTCCAGCAAATTTTGAGCGTTCCGGGGAACAATTTGGGCATAGCAAAGCTGTGCATCACCAAAACAGGGCTGACAATTTCTACTATTTACGTACAATGTACGCTTGTACATATTGCTACCTAAATGCCTGGTCAGCAGGCCCTCTGACCACCATCAATAGACAGTGGGGGTCAAGTGCCTTGCTCAAGGACACAATGAATGAGGCTGATTGAGTCGGGATTTCAAACTCCTGCAGTGTCCACGCGTGCTGCCCCCGTAAAAATAAAAAGATGGATTGTGGCAGAGCACTAGGAGGCTTCACTCACACTAAGACTTTAAAGAGGCACGATGGAGTTTCCTAATTATACTGCCACCTATGGTCAAAAAACTTAAGCCACAAGAGCTTTTTTCGCCTTACATGAAGTTCCCATCGGCGTCTTAGTCGAGTTGAGTTCGCTTCTGAGTATCTGCAACATCCATCTTGAATAAAAAACTTCAGTTTTCAAGGTTAGATCCGCTTGATGTTACATCCTCAGAAACAAAGCGGGAACTTCTAACCCAACGCATAGTCAGGGAAAAACGGCTAGAAACTAAGTCCAGCTTTATAGATGCATAAACACTGAACTGTTGAGCAGCAGCAGATGGTGGAGGTGTCTCCATAACTTAAAAAAATAGACATAGAAAATAGACATATCAAACAACCAATCAAATTTATACTAACGTTACACACCAGTATATTTACACGAATGCCAAAAACAAAAAAACAACATTCTAAAATGTTCTGCAAAATGCTTTAAATCAGTCATAGCTGTCTTTATCCATGCTGGGTCAGATCCTGACATTTGAAAAAGGAGGCAGTGAAAGCAGAATAAAGCTTTAGCCTCGCTGCATGCAGTTAGCCTAGCCTTGTAGCTAAATAATTTAAAACCTGTAAATAAGACAGACGACTGTGATGTCAGCGCTGTGGCAGGAGGTGGTGTGGAAATAAAGCTGCTTTCAGCTCAGCAGAGCTGCTCCCCAGGATGCTCCTATCTTTGCCATCGAAGAGGAGCTACTGCGCATGGACCACTTTTAACCAGAGTCTATGGGGGAAGATTTATGGAAATATGTCAACAACCCGATGACAAATGAAACGTCTTTAGTCATCATTAAAGATTCTATATATATCTTGCACATCTAAAAAATATATGAACATATTTTTAAATATTTCAATTTCATAATTAAGTTTTTTTTAAAGTCTAAATCAAGGCAGAACAGTCAGACGGAAAGATCCAAGCCTTTTGTCCGATTCTAACTCACCTTCCTCTGTTTTTTATTTACAGCTCTGACACATGAATAGACTTCTATATCCTGTGTTGTTATCTCTTTATAGCTTTATAGCTGGCTGCTGTTTGAACTGCAGGTTGAACAGTCGCCGTAAACAAAGTTGATTCTGATTCTTTCTGCAGACGTTTGATGACGTCCAGAACGACAAGCAGGCCTTGGAGTACCAGCAGAGGATCGTGGACATTTTACTTCAGGTAACATCACAACCAAAACCTCTCCAACCTGCCGTTTAGTTTTATTCTTGAGGAAAGGTTTGAGTGAACAGCTATGAAAACAACCAGTATTGCTTCAATTTCTTTAGAGGCAGGTAGGACCAAGGAAAGCAAAAGAAGACTGTGATTCTAGTCTTAAAAATTAAAGCCTCCATGCTTTACTTGGACTCATGAGCACTTTTTACCTCAGATGATAAAGAAAGGAAGTTGCTTTGTGATCAGGTGATGCAAGCTTTATTGCCAAAAGATGTGTTTGATTGTTAGCCAGTGATAATGGTGGATTATTTGTGGGTTTTAATGACCCATAAGGACCTGTTTGTGTCAGCCATAGCTTCTTGATAAAGACTATATAATTAATGAATAAGTTGACATTAACAGGATGTCTCACTTTGAAGAAAATTGTTTCATAAGAGTTCAGAAGATTGCCAGCAGGTTGAGAAGTGAAATAAATAAATAAATCATTATGCCTTTCTGCTGAGACTTAAAATGATCTTTATGTGTTTTTTCTCAATCAAAATATGAATCTTTTTTTTATATTGAAGGTGATGGTGGACAACCCTGACTTCACTCCCTCCCAGGTTGGAGGTCTCTTCACCTTCTTGGCTCGCCAGCTGGCCAAACCAAACAACACACTGTTTGTGAACAGGAACCTTTTCGATCAGGTATACAAAGATGCGCTCTTTCAAAACAGCACCTTTGACTGCAGGAAAAGCTCTTATTTAGTTCATTTTCAGAGTTTCTTTCAGGATGACAGTGGTATTTAAACCCTTTCATGTGCTGCAGCTGGCTGAAAACCTCCTGTATTCAGTTATCAGTTTGGCAGGTTGATGGGTTCAATATTAGATTAGGATTTTTTTTAAAGCGGCGGAGGTTATCAACATCATCACAGAAACTAAACCAGAATGTCAGTCTGTAAAAGAAAGGGCTGAGATTCAAACACAAAGCCAGAAATCAGACACATCCACCCGGAAAATAACTTTGAAAGTCGTTTTTTTTTCAGCAGCATCTACAAATGGGGATCAATAGGTCTCTTTATATAACCTTTGTATGTTATGCAGGGCTTGCTGCTCAGCCCCAAACTTTATATTCTATATCAATAATATCTGTTAAGTACAGATGACACCATTTATTTCAGTGTGAGCCTTCAGGAGCAACATTACACAGTACTATAATGCACCTCTATCATCATGCTAACATCAGCCCTCCTTGCTTTCATCATGCTAACATCAGCTCACCATGCTATTATCATGCTAATATTGGCCCGCCTTGCTGTCATCATGCTAACATCAGCTCACCATGCTATTATCATGCTAATATTGGCCCGTCTTGCTGTCATCCTGCTAACATCAGCTCACCATGCTATCATCATGCTAATATTAACCCGCCTTGCGTCATCATGCTAACATCAGCCCACCATGCTGTCATCATGCTAACATCCGCCCGCCTTGCGTCATCATGCTATCATCAGCTCACTATGCTGTCATCACGCTAACATTAGCCTGCCTTGCTGTTATCATGCTAACATCAGCCCTCCTTGCTTTCATCATGCTAACATCAGCTCACCATGCTATTATCATGCTAATATTGGCCCGCCTTGCTGTCATCATGCTAACATCAGCTCACCATGCTATTATCATGCTAATATTGGCCCGTCTTGCTGTCATCCTGCTAACATCAGCTCACCATGCTATCATCATGCTAATATTAACCCGCCTTGCGTCATCATGCTAACATCAGCCCACCATGCTGTCATCATGCTAACATCCGCCCGCCTTGCGTCATCATGCTATCATCAGCTCACTATGCTGTCATCACGCTAACATTAGCCTGCCTTGCTGTTATCATGCTAACATCCGCCCGCCTTGCGTCATCATGCTAACATCAGCCCACCTTGCTAACATAATGCTAACATTAGCCCGCCTTGCTTTCAGCATGCTAACATTAGCCTGCCTTGCTGTCATCAATGCTAACATTGATCCGCCTTGCTGTCATTGTGCTAACATTAGCCCACCTTGCCGTCATCAACGCTAACATTAATCTGCCTTGCTGTCATTGTGCTAACATTAATCCGCCTTGCTGTCATCAATCATAACATTTGTCCACCTTGCTGTCATTGCGCTAACATTAGCCCGACTTGCTGTCATCGTGCTAACATTAGCCCAACTTGCTGTCATCGTGCTAACATTAGCCTGCCTTACTATCATCATGCTAACATTAATCCACCTTGCAGTTCTTGTGCTAACATTAGCCTGCCTT
This sequence comes from Cyprinodon diabolis, assembly GCA_030533445.1. NCBI lineage: Eukaryota > Metazoa > Chordata > Actinopteri > Cyprinodontiformes > Cyprinodontidae > Cyprinodon > Cyprinodon diabolis. The sequence continues at coordinate 5,388,328 of CM060083.1, read as the reverse complement.
GCTGTCACCAACGTTAACATTAATCCGCCTTGCTGTCATTGTGCTAACATTAGCCCGCCTTGCTGTCATCAACGCTAACATTAATCCGCCTTGCTGTCATTGTGCTAACATTAATCCGCCTTGCTGTCATTGCGCTAACATTAGCCCGACTTGCTGTCATCGTGCTAACATTAGCCCGAAATGCTTAGGCCAGAAAGTTTCTACCTACTCTTCAGCTTTTTCATGTTTACGTTTAAAATAACTAAATAGAAATGGAATTGAAAATGATTTTCAGACTGAGACAAGGATAGAAGGATATGATGATGTCCTGGTGTTAGCAGCAGGCTGGACTCAGGATCAGATTGAAGCTTCTGTTGATGAAGTTGTTCTAGTGAGACTTTCGTCTACAGCAGGAACAGACAGGAAGACATAGAGGTTATTTAAAGCATCTCTCATAGTTTTACTCTCTTCAGTCCCTTTGGTCTTATTGGCCTCAGCCAACAGACCGAATGCAACCAGCAGCTACTAACAGGCTTCTGGACTGAGACACGTAGTGAAGTAAGGCGTCCATCTGACCACAGCTGATTTTTGGATTGCACCAGTTTTATGCTGCAAAAAAACACGATCAAAAAAGAAAAATCCTTTAACAATTTTAGGTCAGCTTCTCTGTTCCTTTGGGAAAAACAACCACCCAAGCTAAATGCAATATTATTCACACCTTAATGAAATATTTGGGGTCATGAGGTTTGTGCAACAGACTGGAATCAATAAAGATGTAAAGATTGAATCTGTGGATTCCTCCTCTCTCTCCCTCTCTCAGGTCCTGGAGTTCCTCTGTTGTCCAGATGATGATTCTCGTCACACTGAAAGGCAGCAGGTACATGTAAACACGGAAGCTGGTCTCCATCTCAGATTGTTAAGGTCAGGGGAGTTCTGGTGTGGTCGGCGTTTATCAGCCCTTATTAAGCATTGATGTTCATATAAAGTCTATGAGCGTCAGACAGTGTGCTGCTGCTGTGAGATCAGTTTCTCTTTTAGCAGCAGGTTGGATCTGTTCTACTGAGCCCCTAAAGGGACACTGAAGGAAAGAAAAAAATAAACTTTCTCGTGCATACCACATATAGTTTCTCATGCGCACCAAATACCTTGTCATATCAGAAGGATCTCTTCATTTTCCAGACATTCTATAAACATCTATATCTGTGCAGTCATTTGCAGTTGTTTGAATAAAGGTCACAACATAATCAAGGTTTGTTTATCCTTTGCGCTGAAATAGACCAAAGGACTTCACAATCCATTTTATGGGACGTACAGAGACAACATAATAGTGATGTCTTGCAAGCAATGCAGCAATCTATAGCAGCCCAAACTGAAAATATAGCCTAATTATTTAATGATCATCCATTTTTAAGAACATTCGTTCAAAATATTCCTGCATCATGCGAGAAAGTATCTGGTGCACACAAGAAACTAACTGGTGCGCACGAGAAACTAACTGGTGCGCATGAGAAACTAACTGGTGCGCATGAAGAACCAACTGGTGCACACGGGAAACTAAGTGTTGCACATGGGAAACTAACTGGTGCGCACGAAAAAACTTGCTGGTGAGCATGAGGAACCGGCTGGTGTGCAAGAGAAACCAACTGGTGCACATGAGAAACTAGCCGGTGTGCATAAGAAACTAACCGTTGTGCATGAGAAACTGACTGGTGAACACGAGAGAGTAACCTGTGCGCATACAAAAACTAACCGATGCGCATGAGAAACTAACCGGTGTGCACGAGAAACTAACCGGTGCGCATGAGAAACTAACCGGTGTGCACGAGAAACTAACCAGTGCGCATGAGAAACTAACCAGTGCGCACGAGAAACTAACCAGTGCGCATGAGAAACTAACCGGTGTGCATGAGAAACTAACCGGTGCGCATGAGAAACTTACCGGTGCGCATGAGAAACTAACCGGTGCGCACGAGAAACTAACCGGTGCTCACGAGAAACTAACCGGTGCGCACGAGAAACTAACCGGTGTGCATGAGAAACTAACTGCTGGGCAGGAAAAACTAACCAGTGGGCATGAGAAACTAGCCGGTCTGCATGAGAAACTAACTGGTATGCAGGAGAGAGTAACCTGTGCGGACAAAAAAGAACAGGTGGGCACGGGAAACTAACCGATGGGCATAAGAAACTAATCGGTGCGCATGAGAAACTAACTGGTGGGCACGGGAAAATTCTGGTTCGCACACAAGAATCTAACCAGTGCGCACAAGAAAACTAAACGGTGCGCACAAGAAACTGACCAGTGGGCACGAGAAAATACCCGTGTGCACACGAGAATCTAACCTGTGCGCACGAGAATCTCATCTGTGCGCACGAGAAACTAACTGGTGGGCACGGAAAACTAACCTGTGCACATCAGAAACTAACTGGTGCGCACTGGAAACTAACCGGTGCGCACGAGAAACTAACTGGTGCGCACGGGAAACTAACTGGTGCGCAGGGGAAACTAACTGGTGAGCACGAGAAAGTAACTGGTGTGCACGAGAATCTAACCTGTGCACACCAGAAACTAACCAGTGGGCACGAGAAAATACCCATGTGCACATAAGAATCTAACCTGTGCGCGTGAGAATCTTTTTCGTGCACACCACATATAGTTTCTCATGCGCACCAAATACTTTGTCATATCAGAGGAATCTCTTCATTTCCAGACATTCTATTAACATCTATATCTGTGCAGTCATTTGCAGTTGTTTGAATAAAGGTCACAACATAATCAAGGTTTGTTTATCCTTAGCGCTGAAATAGACCACAGGACTTCACAATCCATTTTATGGGACGTACAGAATCAACATAATGGTGATGTCTTGCAAGCAATGCAGCAATGTATGGCAGCCCAAACTGAAAATATAGCCTAATTATTTAATGATCATCCATTTTTAAGAACATTCATTCAAAATATTCCTGCATCATGCGAGAAAGTATCTGGTGCGCACAAGAAACTAACTGGTGCGCACGAGAAACTAACTGGTGCGCACGAGAAACTAACTGGTGCACATGAGAAACTAACTGGTGCGCATGAAGAACCAACTGGTGCACACGGGAAACTAAGTGTTGCACAAGGGAAACTAACTGGTGCGCACGAAAAAACTTACTGGTGAGCATGAGGAACCAGCTGGTGTGCACGAGAAACCAACTGGTGCACATGAGAAACTAGCCGGTGTCCATAAGAAACTAACCGTTGTGCATGAGAAACTGACTGGTGCACACGAGAGAGTAACCTGTGCGCATACAAAAACTAACCGATGCGCAAGAGAAACTAACCGTTGTGCATGAGAAACTGACTGGTGCACACGAGAGAGTAACCTGTGCGCATACAAAAACTAACCGATGCGCATGAGAAACTAACCGTTGTGCACGAGAAACTGACTGGTGCACACGAGAGAGTAACCTGTGCGCATACAAAAACTAACCGATGCGCATGAGAAACTAACCGGTGTGCATGAGAAACTAACTGCTGGGGAGGAAAAACTAACCAGTGGGCATGAGAAACTAACTGGTACGCACGAGAGAGTAACCTGTGCGGACAAAAAATGAACAAGTGGGCACGGGAAACTAACCGATGGGCATGAGAATCTAATCGGTGCGCATGAGAAACTAACTGGTGGGCACGGGAAAATTCTGGTTCGCACACAAGAATCTAACCAGTGCGCATAAGAAACTAACCGGTGCGCACAAGAAACTGACCAGTGGGCCCGAGAAAATACCCGTGTGCACACGAGAATCTTTCCTGTGCGCACGAGAAACTAACTGGCGGGCACGGAAAACTAACCTGTGCACACCAGAAACTAACTGGTGCGCATGGGAAACTAACTGGTGCGCACGAGAAACTAACTGGTGAGCACGAGAAAGTAACTGGTGAGCACGAGAAAGTAACTGGTGCGCACGAGAATCTAACCTGTGCACACCAGAAACTAACCAGTGGGCACGAGAAAATACCCATGTGCACATGAGAATCTAACCTGTGCGCACGAGAATCTCACCTGTGCGCACAAGAAACTAACTGGCGGGCACGGAAAACTAACCTGTGCACACCAGAAACTAACTGGTGAGCACGGGAAACTAACCGGTGCGCACAAGAAACTAACTGGTGCTTACGGGAAACTAACTGGTGCGCATGGGAAACTAACTGGTGCGCACGGGAAACTAACTGGTGAGCACGAGAAAGTAACTGGTGCGCATGAGAATCTAACCTGTGCACACCAGAATCTAACCTGTGCGCACGAGAATCTCCCCTGTGCGCACGAGAAACTAACTGGCGGGCACGGAAAACTAACCTGTGCACACCAGAAACTAACTGGTGAGCACGGGAAACTAACCGGTGCGCACAAGAAACTAACTGGTGCTCACGGTAAACTAACTGGTGCGCACAGGAAACTAACTGGTGCGCACGGGAAACTAACTGGTGAGCACGAGAAAGTAACTGGTGCGCACGAGACCATATTTTTTTTCTCTTCAGTGTCCCTCAATTCTTTATGCCCCCCATATGTAAAACAGTGGTGCTGAGATGCTGTGAGTTTAGAAGGGATTTCTTGACTCTGTTTGTGTGGTTCTTAGGTTCTGCTGGAGCTGCTGCAGGTTGCGGGGGTGGTCCAGTTCAATGAAGAAAGGCTCTTCACTCTTGCAGAGAAAGCCAAGTTGTAAGTTACCATCCAGACATGATGATGATGATAATTGGATTAGTTCGTTTTATACAGTTGACTGAAGGTAGCGAACCCGCTCTGTTAATCCGGGTTCCACCAGAACCTTACCTTTTCTGCCCTCCGCATAAAGGTTAAAGCAGCATCATGGTTAAAGTCTAAAGGGCTGTAGGGTAGCAGGATCTGACCAAAACCTTAAACGATGGGTTATTATATATGTAATATCAACCCTGGCGAAAATGTTTTAGATTTTTTTTTTCTTTCTTTTTTTTAATGTTTAATCATGACAGTACTAAATGAGTCGCCATGATAACAAAACTCAATTCTCTCTGATATGAAATTGTTTCTTCATGGCTCTGCTGCCTCCAGCTACCAGATCTGTGAGTTCCTGTATGAGAAGAAGCATCTGTATGAGCGCATCGTGGACTGCTATCTGAGAGACCCTCTGCGTCAGGTACGGAAGGAGACGCATTAGGGTTAGCAGTGCGGTGGTCTGATGGGAGTGAGATCCTCTGTAACCCTGATGATAACAAAAATTTTATCTTTAAAATTTTCTGTGATTCTGACACAAACTCATGCTAACAGCTGTTAAACGTAGCAGCTGTAAGTAACTGAGCTAGCTAGCTGTACTCTAGACTAACAAGCTGATGTTAGCTTGTTTGGCTATTTGCTCCGCTGACACCCAGCTGTCTGCCAATCCCAGCCTAGAATGTTGTAGTTTTTAAACCGCCTTCTGGACGACTTGGAGAGAAGCAGTGAAGCCTTCTTTCAGCTAGCTGACAGACAGTGCACAGCAGCTGCTAGGTCGGGGTCAGCCATGTCTGAAGAAGACAACAGCTGCCCCAACTCCCCCAGTTATCTTTGATCAAAATGTATGATTTTCTGTTATAATTGTGTGTAGGGCTGGGTACCGAACTTCGGTTCTTTTATGGTACCGACCGAAATGCTTCGGTTCTACAGAGTATTGAAACATGCCTCGTCTTTCGGTACCAAGTTTCGGTGATTGGCTGTAACACTTAACGTGATTGCGTCATCCCGGAAAAAATACACAGGTGGTCACGCCTACAGCCAGGGTTCATGTGTATCTGTTGTGAACTGGTTGCAGCGTCGTGGAACCCCTTTAAAATGCCCCCCAGGTCAAAAGTGCAGCTTCACTTTATTAAGACTGATGCCAATAGTGCGCAATGCAATACATCGTGCACGGAAACAATTTAAGAGCAGAAAGTTGCTCGGTGTTTGACTGCAAGAAGAGCGGACCGCAGCCAGCGCGACCATCCTCCTCTCAGCAGCCCGTGGGCAGAGCAAAGCCAGAGCGGAGTGAATCATGCTGCTTTCAAACTGGACGCAGCAGGAGCAGCAAAATCACGTCTGCTGCTTCCTTTTTGCTGCTTGTACCAGCTTCTGACGCGCGGCTGAAGCAGCTTTGCTGCTCTGGCTGCGCGGTCGAAAAGTGGCTCTGACGCGCGTTGGGCGGAGCTACTCTATCCTTTATTTGCCTTGCAGCTATATTTGCTGTGATCAGTGGGACTAAAGTAGTTTTAATATGTTTTTAAGTGGGAAAATCCACCTGAAAACTTCATCAGTGCATTCAGTTCATCCTGCCTTCCATTATTTCTGTCGGAGCCGCTCAGACCCCCACATACCAGCGGTGCGCTGTCAATAGGATTCCATTCAACGGGCTTGTTTGTCACACATGGTAATTTTTCTAAAGGAAAACTGCTAAGTAAAAAGGTCCTCACAATGTAACAGTGAATAATAGACACTGAATTTTTTTTTTATGTAAGAGGAAAAATGTAAATGGAAAAATCAGAGCTTAAAATAAAACTCAAGATTTGTACTTTTTTATGTTGTGTAATTTTCTTTTTCTTCGAATTGATATTATAAAACTGGTATCGAAAAAAGTATCGTTCAGGAACCGGTATCGAAGTGAAGGTATCGGTATTGGTACCAAAACCGAAAATTTTTGAACAATACCCAGCCCTAATTGTGTGTAAACGTTCTGTTTTTTTATTTTAGTCTGAAATCTTCAGCTACATCCACAACCTGATGTCCATGCCAGGCTACAGCTCTGAAGAGAAGCTAAAGGTCAAGCAGAAGGTGCTGCAGCACATGCAGGTCAGGAACTGGGCTGTTAGTGGTCAGATTATAGCAAAGGAAGATGGCTTAGTGGAGCCGGAAGGAGGACTGTGGTTACTTCTGCTTTTCCTCGGGGAACAGATCAGCTGAGCTTCTCTGCTTCAGCTTGACTAAACATGTCAGATGATTTCATCCGCAGTCATTCTTTGTATCCAGGCTGATTAGCTTATGTGTTTCCAGGAGTTGGTTAGCCTGTGTCCTGCTAAGTTAGCCGACCTGGTGACGTGGCACTTCGCCGAAGAGGTGCAATCCATCATCTCTTCGCTGCAGGTAAACCGATTCATCGGGATCACTTCAGGCCTTATGCAACACAAACACCACCTTCAGTTTTTAATTCTTTCCACATTTTTGACACGTTATCCTTTAGCCTGCCGTTTCGGTAAGATTCGTGTCTGAGGGGAAATCAGTGAGGAATAATCAGTAACTTGGTGACATGACAGAGAAGGGTGGAGTTCACACCACGTTCGGTCCGCTTTAATCTGACCAGGGTTCCTTCTCCCCTCAGTCTGGATCAACACCGAACAACAGATCCAAACCTTTTAACGGACTCTGATGCATGAATGGAGCCCATATTGATCCCAGCCTAAACAGTAAAAAGGTGCCTTTCTTTGCACCTAAAGTACAACGGAGTGTTTGCGCCATGCCAAGACTTTTTTATCATGAGATTCAACTCATATCATGACGAGAAAAAAGTCATAACATTAAGATAACATTAAGATAAATTATATTGTGAGGTAAAAATCTTTTTTTTAAGCCTTGATGGAGTCATCATCTAGAAGACTGAGCTTTCTGAGAAGAGTTCACATTAGAGTAGGAAATGTAATCTTAAAGGTATAGAGGTCGATCGTTTATTTCCGGGTGGATCATCTCAATCAGTGGTCCTCCTAACTTTCAATCATTCTGGTGATATGTTTACGTAAGGCCGTCCTATGTGCTTGTCCCATTAGCCATCTTTTTCTACGCATGCTCATTTTCAGGCGTACACTAACCGGCCACTTTATTAGGTACCCCATGCTAGTAACGGGTTGGACCCCCTTTTGCCTTCAGAACTGCCTCAATTCTTGGTGGCATAGATTCAACAAGGTGCTGGAAGCATTCCTCAGGGAGTTTGGTCCATATTGACATGATGGCATCACACAGTTGCCACAGATTTGTGGACATCCATGATGCGAATCTCCCGTTCCACCACATCCCAAAGATGCTCTATTGGATTGAGATCTGGTGACTGTGGAGGCCTTTTGAGTACAGTGAACTCATTGTCATGTTCAAGAAACCAGTCTGAGATGATTCCAGCTTTATGACATGGCGCATTATCCTGCTGAAAGTAGCCATCAGAAGTTGGGTACATTGTGGTCATAAAGGGATGGACATGGTCAGCAACAATACTCAGGTAGGCTGTGGCGTTGCAACGATGCTCAATTGGTACCAAGGGGCCCAAAGAGTGCCAAGAAAATATTCCCCACACCATGACACCACCACCACCAGCCTGAACCGTTGATACAAGGCAGGATGGATCCATTCTTTCATGTTGTAGACGCCAAATTCTGACCCTACCATCCGAATGTCGCAGCAGAAATCGAGACTCATCAGACCAGGCAACGTTTTTCCAATCTTCTATTGTCCAATTTCGATGAGCTTGTGCAAATTGTAGCCTCAGTTTCCTGTTCTTAGCTGAAAGGAGTGGCACCCGGTGTGGTCTTCTGCTGCTGTAGCCCATCTGCCTCAAAGTTCGACGTACTGTGCGTTCAGAGATGCTCTTCTGCCCACCTTGGTTGTAACGGGTGGTTATTTGAGTCATTGTTGCCCTTCTATCAGCTCGAACCAGTCTGGCCATTCTCCTCTGACCTCTGGCATCAACAAGGCATTTTCGCCCACAGAACTGCTGCTCACTGGATGTTTTTTCTTTTTTGGACCATTCTCTGTAAACCCTAGAGATGGTTGTGCGTGAAAATCCCAGTAGATCAGCAGTTTCTGAAATACTCAGACCAGCCCTTCTGGCACCAACAATCATGCCACGTTCAAAGTCACTCAAATCACCTTTCTTCCCCATACTGATGCTCGGTTTGAACTGCAGGAGATTTTCTTGACCATGTCTACATGCCTAAATGCACTGAGTTGCCGCCATGTGATTGGCTGCTTAGAAATTAAGTGTTAATGAGCAGTTGGACAGGTGTACCTAATAAAGTGGCCGGTGAGTGTGTATCTGTGATGAACTAGGGTTTCAGACAGTCATTGAAGCTCACCTTTCTCACCGCGGTTCTCAGAAATTGGCCCGAAGGCTCATGAAAGAAAAAGTGTCTACGAAGTGTATGAGAAGAAAAGAAAGGCCTCAGAAGAGGCAGCTATAACCCAGAATGCTTTGCGGGGAGAGCAGAAAATAATAACAAATATGGCGCAGGCACCGTGCAGTGGAGGAGTTACGTGACCAACAGAGCAAAATGCAGTGATCATCTGTTTCAATGGTCAGTTAATTGAGTTCACTATAAAGTCCACTATATAGTCCCCGCTCTATATAGTGATGGAAGGTTTTAGGGGTTAGAGCAGACGTTCAGACATAGTAAGCTTGTATAAGCAATAAGAACTGCAACTCATGCACGCTCTCGCACGTGCATTGTTTTTCAAAGTGGAGGGTACGGGTCTTTTAAAAAATTCACGAAAATCCTCCACAATACCTTATAATGTAATGACTTTATTTTTGTAATGTTACAACTTTAATCTCATAGACTTAACAGTATAACTTTCTTCTCTTAACTTCTCCAAACGTCTCCAAACCTGCTGAAGGATGCACTCTTGAAACTCAGCGGTTCTGCTGCTGTAATAACAGCTTAAACGTTCAGAGAAGGTCTGCAGGTTCCTCCATCTCAAGTTGCATTTAGACCGGCGGGTTGTTGTGTCAAAGTGTGAGATCTACATGCAAAGTCTATGATGGAAGATGTCGAAAGGTCCAGCGGCGCATCCGAGCGCAAATTCAATTAATTTTACTTTTTCCTGCTGGACGCAGAGCGTCAACCAATTATGAGTTTTTTTGGGGAGACAAACTCTACCTGCCAGCTGTCATCTCTTCTGCATATGAAAAATATATAAATGTCATGGAGTTAAACTCCAAAAGTTAAAAAGCTGGAAGAATGGATTGTTTTGTAGAAGGAACAGAGTGGGTTCTGTTCCAGGGCATCTCTGAGTCCCTCTCTGTGTCCTCTCCTTTTATTTCTGCCTCTGCAGGATGACCAGCTGCTCTTCCAGTTTCTCCGCTGCCTTCTGGAGCCTCAGTACGGTTTGCCCCCTGCTCACACACCTCCCCCCTGCTCACCCAACCCTTCCTCCTAATGCTGGACCCGTGGATCTCTGTGTTCTGCTTCTTTACAGGGAAGGGTCTCAGCCGGCATCCCTTCTGCCTCTTGACCCTGAACTCTATGAGCTTCTGCTTGACCTGATGTGCCGGTTTGAATCCCAAGAGCTTCTGAAGTTCCTGCAAACATCTCAGCATTACAGACTAGACGAGGCTATACTGGTCAGTGGTACTTGCACATTCTCATGTGCTTGTAAACTTGTTAAACGTCATCAGCCTTAGCCCTAGTACTGTTCCAATTAACAAGAACAAGGAAGATTGAGAACGGAAAAAGTCCCTGGATGTCGTTCTCGCCCCTCCCTCTTTACCCAGCATGCATCAGAGCAGGCTTGTCCGTTCTTGAGATTGACAGCTGTCCCAGCAAGCACTACTGCAGCAGCAGCTTCCAGATGAGCGCTCACAGAGCTCAGAGTATTAAGTTAAAAGTTTTCTTTTCTGTTGCCATTGCTCAATAAAAGTACGTTTTAAGATCATTTGAGGCGAGAACATTATACTTTTATACGTTAAAATGTCACTATATGGCCCATTTACTGATTTAATGTGTAGTATAAAAATACATTTATGAAGTTGAGAGGACTGCAGCAGCCAGCGGACCTACGAGGGTAATGCAGCCAGGGCTAACGTTAGCCCATCAGCAGCAGCCCTCTCTCATGCGTAGCCGCGTGTGAAGGACCGCTGGCTCTGATCACGAGTTTTTTGTTTTATTTGCAAAATGTTCATTTGATTTGTGTTTTTCTGACTGTGTTAATTATTATTCCCCAATAAATCAAAAAAGTAAACATTTATTATTATCTAGAAACTATTAATAACAGGAGGTGAAATGCAGTTCCAGGCTAGCTTTGAATGTGGTGATGTCATCAGTACGCATCTGTACCAATTGACCCAGATTTATGCTGCGTGCTCCTGTTCTCCCAGAGTCCACACTTTCCTGTCTTCTTCTCAAGAACATACTTGGAGAGGACAAAAGTCCATACTCACGTTCTTTTGAATTGAGAAACGGCTTTTGTCTCCAGATAACGCAGAAGTACGGCTGTAATGAAGCCAAGGCCTACCTCCTGGAGAAGAAGGGAGATATTCATGGAGCATTTGCTTGCTTGCTGCAGGTACAGATCATACAGGAGCTGATGACTTTTATTTCAGACATGGGCTATTTCAGACATAGCTGCTCTAAATGTTTCTTCTCTCCTCTGAAGACCCTGAAGGAAAGACTGCATGTCCTGGCAGCAGAGGTGTGCCGTGACGGAGAAGGAACAGCTGACAGACGAGATGAAAAGGAGCTGGATTTAACACTGATGACTGTGAGGAATTCATTGAACCAAATGATTCTCTTCTGCCATCGGAACTGTCAGAACCTGGACCAAGAGCAAGGAAAGGTAAGCAGAGTGTTTTCACTGTGGGAGCTCCATCACTGCAGCTAATGCTACCTCCACCCTACAGGACCTGTGGTTCCCACTGCTGGACGCCATGATGGCCTCACAGAAGGAAGTAATGGGGCTCAAGGATAAACACGTCTCAGATGGTAAACATGCAACCAGGAAGCAACCCTTTACGTAAAGAACGTTTCTGATTCACAGCGACACAAACCTGACATAAAAACTGGTGAAGTTTTAGAACACCTATAATTTATAATTGTATAATAATAATCTTCTACTTTAATTTAAATTGTATCGTTACAACAATGTTGTTAGAAAATATTTTAAAGTTAAGCTTTCAAACTCCAGAACCATAAATGTAATCAACAGTAGACCCCCTATTGGCTGCTGGGGCACATAGGATACAGCCGCCATCTTGGAGAGGTCACCTGACCCATTGACTAACTCCATCCATCCATCCATCCATCCATCCATCCATCCATTCAACATCCACCATCCATCCATCCATCCATCCATCATCCATCCATCCATCCAACATCCATCCAACATCCATCCAACATCCTTCCATCCATCCATCCATCCAACATCCTTCCACCCATCCATCCATCCATCCATCCATTCAACATCAATCATCCATCCATCCATTCAACATCCTTCCACCCATCCATCCACTCATCCATTCAACATCCATCATCCATCCATCCATTGAACATCCTTCCATCCATCCAACATCCATCCATCCATCCATCCAACATCCTTCCACCCACCCATCCATCCATCCATCCATCCATCCATCCATCCATCCATCCATCCATTCAACATCCATCATCCATCCATCCATTCAACATCCTTCCACCCATCCATCCATCCATCCATCATCCATCCATCCATCCATCCAACATCCTTCCATCTATCCATCCAACATCCTTCCATCCGTCCTTCCGTCCATCCATCCATCCATCCATCCATCCATCCATCCATCCATCCATCCATCCATCCATCCATCCATCCATCCATCCATCCATCATCCTTCCACCCATCATCCATCCACCATCCATCCATCCATCATCCATCCACCATCCATCCATCCATTCATCCATCCATCCATCCATTCAACCATCCATCCATCCATTCAACATTCATCATCCATCCATCCATCCATCCATCCATTCAACCATTCATCCATCCATTCAACACTCATCATCCATCCATCCATCCATCCATCCATCCATCCATCCATCCATCCAACATCCTTCCACCCATCCATCCATCCAACATCCTTCCACCCATCCATCCATTCAACATCCATCATCCATCCATTCAACATCCATCCATCCATCCATCCATCCAACATCCATCATCCATCCATCCATTCATCCATCCATCCATTCAACATCCATCATCCATCCATCCATCCATCCATCCATCCATCCATCCATTCAACATCCATCATCCATCCATCCATCCATCCATCCATCCATCCATCCATTCAACATCCATCATCCATCCATCCATCCATCCATCCATTCATCCATCCATCCATTCAACATCCATCATCCATCCATCCATCCATCCATTCAACATCCATCATCCATCCATCCATCCATCCATCCATTCAACATCCATCATCCATCCATCCATCCATCCATCCATCCATCCATCATCCATCCATCCATCCATCCATCCATCCATCCATCCATCCATCCATTCAACATCCATCATCCATCCATCCATCCATCCATCCATCCATCATCCATCCATCCATCCATCCATCCATCCATCCATCCATCCATCCATCCATCCATCCATTCAACATCCATCATCCATCCATCCATCCATCCATCCATCCATCCAGTGGAAACAGTGGCTGTATCCAAACATCCACCCTAATCACTCTATAGGGCACTTAATTTTCAAACATCTAGTGGATGGAAAAGTAGTTGACTTGAAATTTCCCACAATTCACCTTAAAAAGTAGTGATCATCTATGGTCACTACATAAGCAAATGTGTTCTGACATGCTTTGTGTGGAGAGCTCTCAGCTGTCAAAGTATCATCAGATTTGTTGTCACTGCAGCCTGCTGTTGCTACCTGACAGCGACGACAATTAATAAAGATGGGACGATGAAGGAAGGCGGTGTTACATGATCAACAGAGAGCAAAAAGCAGTGATCATCTGTCTGAACCATCACTTAATTAAGTTCACTATAAAGTTCACTATATAATCCAGTCTAGAAAGTGATGGAGGGATTAAGAGGTTAGGGCGGACGTTCAGACGCAGTCCAGATGTTTAGGATTTATTTCTTGAGAACAACCTGTCATTATTGTCATTATTGTTCTAGTGAGACAACATGTCTGTGTTTGTGGCAGGTCTGAAGGAGATGACCCTGAAGGTCCTGAACTGTATGAGCAGCTTTATTTCCCTCCCCGCCATCATTCAGCACATACTGCAGGTGTGTATCTGTGGCTTTGGGTTGCTGTTTAAACAACCGATTCCTCTGTTGGGTAAGCTGAGGTCATGATTACTGCACCTCAACCATGATGATGTTGGGTCCTAATGTCCTCAGAGAAACGTTGCTTCACCTCCAGCCAACAGATCAACTGTTCACATAGAAATATGAGCCCCGGCTTTTTAATCAAGTTAGCTAGTTTACTGATTACAGAAGAACCTCGGCTGGTGAAAAAAAGTTTTTCACCAGGAGGGCAGATGGCTCTGAATCTTTGGTCTTATTCTGTTTTAGAAAGTGAGATATTCTGGTCAGAAACACATGTTGATTCCAGTCTTAGCCACCCTTCAGCTCTGGTGGGTGGAGTTTCTGTCAGGAAATCCTGTGAATCTGCTTCAAACATGTGACACGAACTGCTGGATTGTTTCCATCAGGACCCCGTTTATGGACGAGGAAAGCTGGCGGAGATTCAGGGGCTCATTCTGGGGATGTTGGACACCTTTACCTATGAACAGGTGAGACTTCATAGACAGGTTCCCATTCACATGCAGGCCATGAACTGGACAGCAGACCAGATGTCAGCTCTCTCAGATTTCTTGGTTGGCCTGAGCTGTTAGGGTTTGGGGTCATTTTTTCTTCCCAGGTGGCAGCTTGCTTGGAGCTTTTATGTCTTAATGGATAAAATCATTATATGGAGAATGGCAATTTGTGTGGACTCAGATGATCTTTGAGTGCGAATAAAACAGTTAAGATCTTAATTAGATAGGAAACATACTCCCATAGCTGTAGATCCTGCCTACAAGGGAGATCTCAGAATGTTAGTTTGTAAAAGTGATCACTCAGAGACCTGTTCCACGAGGCACGGGGTCCCTCAGGGGTCTGCTCCCGGCCCCATTGCTTTTTTTCTCTCCACCTTCTGCCTCTCGGTCTTTTCAAGCCAAAGTAACTTTATTTTCATGTCAGCCATGTGTATACATACACAAAACAGAAATGTCCTTTCTCTCAACCCTCAAATAAAAACACTTAAAGCTACAGTGTGTAATTTTTAGCGACATCTAACGTCCAGACTGCAGACCGCAGCAACATGAACATCTCCCCCCCACCACTTCTCCCCCAACAGTACGGCGAGCGTTACGGCACAAAATGTCTTCCACGACGTCCGCATCACCTACCTTCTCAAGTGATGAGGTTTGTTTACATAGATAATTTTACAGATAGTATTTCATTAGTCTGTGTGTTCAGTACCGTCTCAGTTCATCTCTCTCAACTTGCCGTAGTTACTTTCGAGCGTAATGGGCGATCTCGCAATCGCTAGTTTGTTGGCTCTGCGCTGCCGTAGCGCAAAGATGTCTGCCTCCATGGCTGCGAGACCCGCTCCTATGTAATTATAAATAACAAATTCTAAGGCAACGCAAATATTAAGGTTAAGAGGCTGAGCTCGTAGATGATGATAAATAACATAGTTATGTATAATATATTACATTTCTGACTGTATATCCCTGTAATTATTACACACTGTAGCTTTAAAACATACATATGAAAAAGTATTTAAAAAAAAGCCTTAAAATTAAATAAATCTACCAGAGATACATACACGTCTGTTGGTCGAAACTGGGGAAAAAGAGAGCAGATTTCCATAAACTAACTGACAGTTTATTCACATTAGGTTTCATGTAACCATCGGCTGCCATGCTGATGATGTGTAACCAAAGGAAGGTTTTCTGACGAGTCAGAAATAAAGTCTGTCTGCGCTGAGGTACTGGTTAGCTAATAATCTCCTGCTTCTTAATGCTGACAAGACTGATAGTCACTGGATGTCAGAAATGACATCATCTGTCCCAAAGATTTGCCTTGAAACGTGATAACTGCCTCATTAAACGGTTTCCTGAAGCCCAAATTGTTGCGGAGCTTTTTTTCCTCTGTGTTCCGTCTGTCTGAAGATATCTCCCCATAGACACTCGGCAGACATCTATGGACGGTTTCAAAGCTAAGTTAGAGACACACTTGTCCACTCATCCTATGCATCTCATTTCCATTTAGTTTTAGTGTCTTTGTTTCTTGTTTACCTATTAGTCTTAATTGTTTCATTCTATATCATTTTGCTTTATTGTCTTTTAAATGTTCAGCCCTTTGTTTGAAAAAGCTTAGGTAATGTAACAGTTTAAAGCCTTCTTAAATAAATCGATTCAATTGAATTCAGTTTAATTCTATAGCTCCAATTCACAACACATTCTATCTCAATGCACTTTACTCAGACAATTCAAGAGAGAGCATAAGGTTAGAGATTGAACTACTAACAAATACAGCAGAATGGGAGAATAGAGATATAATGATGAAAAAGGGTCCCTATGTCCTCCAGCGGGCTAAGCCTTTAGCAGCACAAATGCAGAAAATAGCTCAGGATAACCTAAGCATTTTGGTTTAGGTATAAGAAAGGTAGAGCCAAGTAGAAATCTAATTGGATATGTAAGGTAATGATATTTGAGATAGAAGCAGTAAAGATGTTTGTTTTTCTCTCAGACGTTGCTGGAAACGACAACAAGTCTGCTGAACCACGACCTCCACTGGTCCTTGGCTCATCTCCGCTCTGTCGTCACCAGAGGGCTTCATCCACGACAAGACTGCTGCAACATCTGCCTGCAGCACTACAAGAGGAAGCAGGATGCGTCCGAGGAGATCGTTGTGTTCAGGTAACAGATGTTCTGGAAAAACCCACAGACCTCAGCCTTAATGCTGCCTCCATGCTGGGAGCTGGGTGGTTTTACTCAGTAAATAAAAACAGGGTTGGTTGGTCCCCCTCCTTTTATAAAAAAAACCCCAGATTGGACAGAGAAATATTTTCAATCAGACAAAAGTAATAATAAATAAAATTTCTATGAAAATCAACAAATGGGAGTTAGATACTGCTTTTCAACTATGCATCAAGGCTGATTAATACTCAGAAACCAGGTGGTCTGCGTGTGTCGCAGTGAACGCAAATATGCCCCCGCCATTCCGCAAACACTTTTTGATGCACCTCTCCAAAATTGTAGGTGTCCGCAGACAGTGCCACAGACAGGAGGCCTCTGATTGGTCCAATCTACATCCGCTCTACACTATGCTTATTTCCTGTTTGGTAGCTTACTGGCTTGTTTTGTTTGTATGACCGCCATTTTGGGAAACGACTCGTAAAGATGGACCAGCTAGAGGAGTGAGGTGCGTGAAAACGCTGGGACCGTTTTTCCACCTAGATCCCCGCTATTTTTGGCCCTCATGTCCCTCCATTGTCGCACAAACTTGCACCCATTTCCTCACCGCCTCGGCCGTATCTAGACCCACACCTAGTTCGTGATCGTCCCTCTTGCGTTGTGGCGTGGAATAACAGCGCAGACCACGCTTCAATATTGGGAATAACTAAAAAATATCTGACAAGCTCACTGTGACAAACTGCTGAGGAAGGATAATGGGCAGGGGCCATTTACAGGCCTCGGGATTGGAATAAATTCATTAATCTGTTAATCAGATTAACCGGTCCAGTTGGTGGATGCAGATAAAGGTTTATTAAATTGTAGGTTTTGATTTTCACTGATATGAAACTTTTGATTAAAAAAGATCAGCTGGTTGAGACTGAATGTAGAATAGAATAGAAAATCCCTTTATTGTCCCACAATGTGGTGTTCCAGCACCAACAAACAGTTATAGCAGAACTGGTCACTCAATGTGGACGGTGACAGAGTTAAGAAAATAAACATAAAATACTGTACAGTGTTTTCATAATATAAATACTCTGTGTCTGGATTTAGACCATGTTTAACAGAAAGTGCAGAGTATTTGGATTGATTTGAAGGTCCTGACCACAAAAATTAACAATAAACAATCCATCAAAAGAACATGTAGAATAAAAAGGGTTCTTTTTATTTAAAAATGTATATAAATATTTGTTTTATAAAGGTTGATATGTCCAAAAAGATATCAATAATTACTTTTGGTTACCATGCCAACACTGACACGATAGGATTATGCACCATTAGGTCAGGTTAGCCTGAGCTCAGGTGTTTCTAATGTAGAGCGTTGGTGCCGATTTACAGGAGCTAAGGGACTCAGGAGGCAGCCTTCATTCTGCCCAATATTTGCTATTGCTAACTACTCCTATGAATAGACCTGGCACCACTTACACATTTTCCTGTTTCCTCCAGCTGTGGCCACCTGTACCACCTGCAGTGCCTCCAGCAGAAAGACTGTGGGTGGGGCCAGAGCTCCGAGCTGCCACAGCCTTGGAGGTGCTACAAGTGTTCTTCCAGCCATGGAGGAAGGGGCGGGGCTTCTGCTGAACCCAGTAGGAGCCGCAGCGCGTCACTCGCCCAGGTTGGTGCTTCACCACTGATTAGGAGGCAAAGTTTGTAAAAAAGGACTCAGAAGGGAATCGACTGGATTCAAAGTCATAGGGAAATCATATTTAAATGTCAAATCATTCTGGCTTAAACTTGTATATAAATGTACTCTTTATGAGAAATTTCTATAAAAAAAGATCCTGTCTTAAAATCTGGGTTTTTTTCATTATCTTATGCAGGCCAGTTAGTTATACCTCAGCCTGAACACCTAAATTCGGCCAATCATATTTCAACGGTCATCTGTCAATTGATTTTTTTCAGTCATAGCATCTTGACTCATATGTCACAGCTAATATACGCAACAGTTGAAATAAGAAATAAGGCTGTAAGCCTTCTACACCAAACCAAGCTTCTGCCGCCCTGGCGTCCTGTTCCACAACATCTTCGTCCCCGCTTTCCTCCTCTAAATTAAAAAAAGATGACAGAGGAGACTCATCCATGACCCTTAGACACTAAACTCTCCTCCTCTTGCATGTTTCCTCTGTCCATAGCGTTCCTTGACAGTGTTGTTTCTAAGTCACCAGTTTAGTGCTACTTGGTCCCAATGGGAACCTACTAGCACTAAGTTGCTAACTGGTTAGCAAGATGCTTCCCAGAAACGGCCACAATCAAACTTGTTTGTGAAACTTCCGCCACAACAATCCCGCCCTCTTGATAATCGACCAATCACATTCACTTTATTCTCTTATGTAAAGTCGTGCAGCACTCGGGAAAATTCAGAAATGTAACAGTTGGAACAGCCGCTTCCCTACAACCTTAATGGTTTATTTCTGGGGTTAATTGAATCACCATTAAAGAGACAGTTTCTGTAACAAGGTTCTGTGAGGTTGTTTAAGTAGTCTGTATCTTTTCTGCCTTTGAGAAAAGTGTCAGCTAACAGGCTCCCAGTAGACGGGTTTTCACTGACTACTCCTTTGTGATGATTCCAGCTCTCTGATCAACTTTTTAAACACTTAACTTCACTCAGCCACCTATAAGCTTGCACTGGTGAAACAGCTCTGTGGCTAAGCTAACATTTTAGGTGCAGATTAGTGAACTAAGAAGGTTTTTAGAGCTTAGGCCACAACTATGAAGATCTTAGAGGTGATAGAATCTAACTGGGTTTGTTATTAGAGAAGTCTGCTGGACTTTTGGAGCAGAACTACTGCAGCATTAAAACCAGCAGATATGATGGGTCATGTTTTTCTCTCTGCCTCAGACTCGTTTCTCATCAGGACATCAGCAGAAAGGAGGCGAGGCCCACGGGAAGAAGGTAAGGCTTGGTCTGAAGTCAGACAAAACCAGCAGTAAAACGTACGTGATGGTAGCCCTTCCGCTGCAAAGACTGATCTAAAACAAAAAAAATGTCAAATCAGTCTGTTTTTTCTTAATTTGAACAGGTAAATAAGGTGATCAATGGAATAAGTAGTTTTGGCCTTAAAATAAGAAAATGAGGAATTATGCATCTGAAATAACATCAAAAGGTTTTTTTTTCTTATTTTAAACATAAATCATCTTATTCTGCGGACACATGGAGAGCTGAAAGATGGACTTATATTGCATGCTTTTGCAGCGTGCTCCTTGGAAAGCAGCTAAGATCTTATCTTTTTCTGTGTAGCTGCAGATTCAATAATGAGATGATGTGGCTGAAAGCTTCACTCATTCATTTCTCATGTAGCACCAGGATGTCCAACCTTCCTCCTTTAAAGGCGCAGAGTCCCGGTGGACACGCTGTGATGGGATGTTTACTGTGTTCCAGGTATTGGCTGCAGTGACGCTGGATGTGCAGCAGGAGCTGTCCTGGGATCAGCTCCGGGGTTTATACCGAGGACCATCCAGGGTAGGAAACCAAAGCTAAAAACTGCTGATTTTCTGCCTCCCTCTAAATCCCACTGAGACTTGTGGAAGAGTTTGGTTTTAAAGGTAGAATCCCATCTTGCAGAGAAGATGAAGCTCTGCCTCCTTTGGAGGTGAACCCATCATCTGAGTCCAGAGTTTTGTTCTCTATGGGCTAACAGGCTTCTTAATGCTCCACCTGGAGATCAGATGTATGGATTAAGCAGCTGAATTCTGCAGTTAACCTGGAGATCCAACCTTTTCCTCCTCATCTCCCTCCTAACGCTCATTCAGGAGGCCCTGAAAGAACTAAATAAGTCTGAGATATCGCAGCCAGCGCATTACTCGTTAATATGATTACTTCATCCATCAAACTCTGTTTCTGTCTTCAATAATTAAAAAGTCTCCTCTCTGTGGTTGCTGTGGTAACCATAAATTCCTACTGATCAGGGGATACCTAGTGATCCGTGAGTGCATTGCAAGGGGTACATGAAAATATTTATTTCTTTGGTAGTAAAAGAAAATAGGGCTAGGATCTGTTCTGCTTTCTGGGGACCAAATTGACAAAATAAAAAAAAACTTTTATCAACCAAAAAGTAAGTTTTTCTTATATGTTTGAGTTCACATTCAGCTGTGACCCAAATCCAAACCAAGCAGAGGAACATTCTGGATGTAGAGAAGAGACTGGATGTAGAGAACATTCTGGATGTAGAGAACAGACTGGATGTAGAGAACAGACTGGATGTAGAGAACAGTCTGGATGTAGGGAACAGACTGGATGTAGAGAACAGTCTGGATGTAGAGAACAGTCTGGATGTAGAGAACAGTCTGGATGTAGAGAACAGACTGGATGTAGAGAACATTCTGGATGTAGAGACCAGACTGGATGTAGAGAACAGTCTGGATGTAGAGACTAGACTGGATGTAGAGAACATTCTGGATGTAGAGACCAGACTGGATGTAGAGAACAGTCTGGATGTAGAGAACAGACTGGATGTAGAGAACATTCTGGATGTAGAGAACAGACTGGATGTAGAGAACATTCTGGATGTAGAGAACATTCTGGATGTAGAGAACAGACTGGATGTAGAGAACAGACTGGATGTAGAGAACAGTCTGGATGTAGAGAACAGACTGGATGTAGAGACCAGACTGGATGTAGAGAACAGTCTGGATGTAGAGAACAGTCTGGATGTAGAGAACAGACTGGATGTAGAGAAGAGACTGGATGTAGAGAACAGTCTGAATGTAGAGAACAGTCTGGATGTAGATAACATTCTGGATGTAGAGAACAGACTGGATGTAGAGAACATTCTGGATGTAGAGAACAGTCTGAATGTAGAGAACAGTCTGGATGTAGATAACATTCTGGATGTAGAGAACAGACTGGATGTAGAGAACATTCTGGATGTAGAGAACATTCTGGATGTAGAGAACAGACTGGATGTAGAGAACAGATTGGATGTAGAGACCAGACTGGATGTAGAGACCAGTCTGAATGTAGAGAACAGTCTGGATGTAGAGAACAGTCTGGATGCAGAGAACAGACTGGATGCAGAGAACATTCTGGATGTAGAGAACATTCTGCATGTAGAGAACAGTGTGGATGTAGAGAACAGTCTGCATGTAGAGAACAGTCTGGATGTAAAGAAAAGTCTGGATGTAGAGAACAGACTGGATGTAGAGAACATTCTGGATGTAGAGAACAGTCTGGATGTAGAGAACATTCTGGATGTAGGGAACATTCTGCATGTAGAGAACAGTCTGGATGTAGAGAACAGTCTGAATGTAGAGAACATTCTGGATGTAGAGAACAGTCTGGATGTAGAGAACAGTCTGGATGTAGAGAACATTCTGGATGTAGAGAACATTCTGCATGTAGAGAACAGTCTGGATGTAGAGAACAGTCTGGATGTAGAGAACAATCTGGATGTAGAGAACAGTCTGGATGTAGAGAACAGAATGGATGTAGAGAACATTCTGGATGTAGAGAACAGTCTGGATGTAGAGAACATTCTGGATGTAGAGAACATTCTGGATGTAGAGAACAGTCTGGATGTAGAGAACAGACTGGATGTAGAGAACATTCTGGATGTAGAGAACAGTCTGGATGTAGAGAACAGACTGGATGTAGAGAACAGACTGGATGTAGAGAACAGATTGGATGTAGAGAACAGACTGGATTTAGAGAACAGACTGGATGTAGAGAACATTCTGCATGTAGAAAACAGTCTGGATGTAAAGAACAGTCTGGATGTAGAGAACAGACTGGATGTAGAGAACAGTCTGGATGTAGAGAACATTCTGGATGTAGAGAACATTCTGCATGTAGAGAACAGCCTGGATGTAGAGAACAGTCTGGATGTAGAGAACAGTCTGGATGTAGAGAACAGACTGGATGTAGAGAACATTCTGGATGTAGAGAACATTCTGCATGTAGAGAACAGTCTGGATGTAGAGAACAGACTGGATTTAGAGAACAGACTGGATGTAGAGAACATTCTGCATGTAGAGAACAGTCTGGATGTAAAGAACAGTCTGGATGTAGAGAACAGACTGGATGTAGAGAACATTCTGGATGTAGAGAACAGTCTGGATGTAGAGAACATTCTGGATGTAGGGAACATTCTGCATGTAGAGAACAGTCTGGATGTAGAGAACAGTCTGAATGTAGAGAACATTCTGGATGTAGAGAACAGTCTGGATGTAGAGAACATTCTGGATGTAGAGAACATTCTGGATGTAGAGAACATTCTGCATGTAGAGAACAGTCTGGATGTAGAGAACAATCTGGATGTAGAGAACAGTCTGGATGTAGAGAACAGAATGGATGTAGAGAACATTCTGGATGTAGAGAACAGTCTGGATGTAGAGAACATTCTGGATGTAGAGAACAGTCTGGATGTAGAGAACAGACTGGATGTAGAGAACATTCTGGATGTAGAGAACAGTCTGGATGTAGAGAACATTCTGGATGTAGAGAACATTCTGCATGTAGAGAACAGCCTGGATGTAGAGAACAGTCTGAATGTAGAGAACAGTCTGGATGTAGAGAACAGTCTGGATGTAGAGAACAGACTGGATGTAGAGAACATTCTGGATGTAGAGAACATTCTGGATGTAGAGAACAGTCTGGATGTAGAGAACAGACTGGATGTAGAGAACAGACTGGATGTAGAGAACATTCCGCATGTAGAGAACAGTCTGGATATAGAGACCAGACTGGATGTAGAGAACATTCTGGATGTAGAGAACATTCTGGATGTAGAGAACAGACTGGATGTAGAGAACATTCTTGATGTAGAGAACAGACTGGATGTAGAGAACAGATTGGATGTAGAGACCAGACTGGATGTAGAGAAGAGACTGGATGTAGAGAACAGTCTGGATGTAGAGAACAGACTGGATGTAGAGAAGAGACTGGATGTAGAGAACAGTCTGAATGTAGAGAACAGTCTGGATGTAGATAACATTCTGGATGTAGAGAACAGACTGGATGTAGAGAACAGTCTGAATGTAGAGAACAGTCTGAATGTAGAGAACAGTCTGGATGTAGAGAACAGTCTGAATGTAGAGAACAGTCTGGATGTAGATAACATTCTGGATGTAGAGAACATTCTGGATGTAGAGAACAGACTGGATGTAGAGAACAGATTGGATGTAGAGAACAGACTGGATTTAGAGAACAGACTGGATGTAGAGAACATTCTGCATGTAGAGAACAGTCTGGATGTAAAGAACAGTCTGGATGTAGAGAACAGACTGGATGTAGAGAACAGTCTGGATGTAGAGAACAGTCTGGATGTAGAGAACATTCTGGATGTAGAGAACATTCTGCATGTAGAGAACAGTCTGGATGTAGAGAACATTCTGGATGTAGAGAACATTCTGCATGTAGAGAACAGTCTGGATGTAGAGAACAATCTGGATGTAGAGAACAGTCTGGATGTAGAGAACAGAATGGATGTAGAGAACAGAATGGATGTAGAGAACAGTCTGGATGTAGAGAACAGTCTGGATGTAGAGAACATTCTGGATGTAGAGAACATTCTGGATGTAGAGAACAGTCTGGATGTAGAGAACAGACTGGATGTAGAGAACATTCTGGATGTAGAGAACAGTCTGGATGTAGAGAACATTCTGGATGTAGAGAACATTCTGCATGTAGAGAACAGCCTGGATGTAGAGAACAGTCTGAATGTAGAGAACAGTCTGGATGTAGAGAACAGTCTGGATGTAGAGAACAGACTGGATGTAGAGAACATTCTGGATGTAGAGAACATTCTGCATGTAGAGAACAGTCTGGATGTAGAGAACAGACTGGATGTAGAGAACAGACTGGATGTAGAGAACATTCTGCATGTAGAGAACAGTCTGGATGTAGAGACCAGACTGGATGTAGAGAACATTCTGGATGTAGAGAACATTCTGGATGTAGAGAACAGACTGGATGTAGAGAACAGATTGGATGTAGAGACCAGACTGGATGTAGAGAAGAGACTGGATGTAGAGAACAGTCTGGATGTAGAGAACAGACTGGATGTAGAGAAGAGACTGGATGTAGAGAACAGACTGGATGTAGAGAAGAGACTGGATGTAGAGAACAGTCTGAATGTAGAGAACAGTCTGGATGTAGATAACATTCTGGATGTAGAGAACAGACTGGATGTAGAGAACATTCTGGATGTAGAGAACAGTCTGAATGTAGAGAACAGTCTGGATGTAGAGAACAGTCTGAATGCAGAGAACAGTCTGGATGTAGATAACATTCTGGATGTAGAGAACATTCTTGATGTAGAGAACAGACTGGATGTAGAGAACAGATTGGATGTAGAGACCAGACTGGATGTAGAGAAGAGACTGGATGTAGAGAACAGTCTGGATGTAGAGAACAGACTGGATGTAGAGAAGAGACTGGATGTAGAGAACAGACTGGATGTAGAGAAGAGACTGGATGTAGAGAACAGTCTGAATGTAGAGAACAGTCTGGATGTAGATAACATTCTGGATGTAGAGAACAGACTGGATGTAGAGAACATTCTGGATGTAGAGAACAGTCTGAATGTAGAGAACAGTCTGGATGTAGAGAACAGTCTGAATGTAGAGAACAGTCTGGATGTAGATAACATTCTGGATGTAGAGAACATTCTGGATGTAGAGAACAGACTGGATGTAGAGAACATTCTGGATGTAGAGAACAGTCTGAATGTAGAGAACAGTCTGGATGTAGAGAACAGTCTGAATGTAGAGAACAGTCTGGATGTAGAGAACATTCTGGATGTAGAGAACATTCTTGATGTAGAGAACAGACTGGATGTAGAGAACAGATTGGATGTAGAGACCAGACTGGATGTAGAGAAGAGACTGGATGTAGAGAACAGACTGGATGTAGAGAAGAGACTGGATGTAGAGAACAGACTGGATGTAGAGAAGAGACTGGATGTAGAGAACAGTCTGAATGTAGAGAACAGTCTGGATGTAGATAACATTCTGGATGTAGAGAACAGACTGGATGTAGAGAACATTCTGGATGTAGAGAACAGTCTGAATGTAGAGAACAGTCTGGATGTAGAGAACAGTCTGAATGTAGAGAACAGTCTGGATGTAGATAACATTCTGGATGTAGAGAACATTCTGGATGTAGAGAACAGACTGGATGTAGAGAACAGATTGGATGTAGAGACCAGACTGGATGTAGAGACCAGTCTGAATGTAGAGAACAGTCTGGATGTAGAGAACAGTCTGGATGCAGAGAACAGACTGGATGCAGAGAACATTCTGGATGCAGAGAACATTCTGCATGTAGAGAACAGTGTGGATGTAGAGAACAGTCTGGATGTAGAGAACAGACTGGATGTAGAGAACATTCTGGATGTAGAGAACAGTCTGGATGTAGAGAACATTCTGGATGTAGAGAACATTCTGAATGTAGAGAACAGCCTGGATGTAGAGAACAGTCTGAATGTAGAGAACAGTCTGGATGTAGAGAACAGTCTGGATGTAGAGAACAGACTGGATGTAGAGAACATTCTGGATGTAGAGAACATTCTGCATGTAGAGAACAGTCTGGATGTAGAGAACAGACTGGATTTAGAGAACAGACTGGATGTAGAGAACATTCTGCATGTAGAGAACAGTCTGGATGTAAAGAACAGTCTGGATGTAAAGAACAGTCTGGATGTAGAGAACAGACTGGATGTAGAGAACATTCTGGATGTAGAGAACAGTCTGGATGTAGAGAACATTCTGGATGTAGAGAACATTCTGCATGTAGAGAACAGTCTGGATGTAGAGAACAGTCTGAATGTAGAGAACATTCTGGATGTAGAGAACAGTCTGGATGTAGAGAACAGTCTGGATGTAGAGAACATTCTGGATGTAGAGAACAGTCTGGATGTAGAGAACATTCTGGATGTAGAGAACAGACTGGATGTAGAGAACAGTCTGGATGTAGAGAACAGAATGGATGTAGAGAACATTCTGCATGTAGAGAACAGTCTGGATGTAGAGAACAGTCTGGATGTAGAGAACATTCTGGATGTAGAGAACAGTCTGGATGTAGAGAACATTCTGGATGTAGAGAACAGTCTGGATGTAGAGAACATTCTGGATGTAGAGAACAGTCTGGATGTAGAGAACATTCTGGATGTAGAGAACATTCTGCATGTAGAGAACAGCCTGGATGTAGAGAACAGTCTGAATGTAGAGAACAGTCTGGATGTAGAGAACAGTCTGGATGTAGAGAACATTCTGGATGTAGAGAACATTCTGCATGTAGAGAACAGTCTGGATGTAGAGAACAGTCTGGATGTAGAGAACAGAATGGATGTAGAGAACATTCTGCATGTAGAGAACAGTCTGGATGTAGAGAACAGTCTGGATGTAGAGAACATTCTGGATGTAGAGAACAGTCTGGATGTAGAGAACAGTCTGGATGTAGAGAACATTCTGGATGTAGAGAACAGTCTGGATGTAGAGAACATTCTGGATGTAGAGAACATTCTGCATGTAGAGAACAGCCTGGATGTAGAGAACAGTCTGAATGTAGAGAACAGTCTGGATGTAGAGAACAGTCTGGATGTAGAGAACAGACTGGATGTAGAGAACATTCTGGATGTAGAGAACATTCTGCATGTAGAGAACAGTCTGGATGTAGAGAACAGTCTGGATGTAGAGAACAGACTGGATGTAGAGAACAGACTGGATGTAGAGAACATTCTGCATGTAGAGAACAGTCTGGATGTAGAGAACAGTCTGGATGTAGAGAACAGACTGGATGTAGAGAACAGACTGGATGTAGAGAACAGACTGGATGTAGAGAACAGTCTGGATGTAGAGAACAGTCTGAATGTAGAGAACAGTCTGGATGTAGAGAACAGACTGGATGTAGAGAACATTCTGGATGTAGAGAACATTCTGCATGTAGAGAAGAGACTGGATGTAGAGAACAGTCTGGATGTAGAGAACATTCTGGATGTAGAGAACAGACTGGATGTAGAGAACATTCTGGATGTAGAGAACAGACTGGATGTAGAGAACAGACTGGATGTAGAGAACATTCTGCATGTAGAGAACAGTCTGGATGTAGAGAACAGTCTGGATGTAGAGAACAGACTGGATGTAGAGAACAGACTGGATGTAGAGAACATTCTGGATGTAGAGAACATTCTGGATGTAGAGAACAGTCTGAATGTAGAGAACAGTCTGAATGTAGAGAACAGTCTGGATGTAGAGAACATTCTGGATGTAGAGAACAGTCTGGATGAAAACAAAAAAAACTAAGTCAGTCTGACTATAATTTCTAGATCCAATTCATTGAGTTTAAATGTGATTATAAAGGACTTACTCAGAGGAGCTCCAGGTTTAAAAATACAGGTTTATATCAAGATTTTTTTATTTTGATTCCTTACTAACTTCAAGGTAACATATTTATGCAGTTTTTTTTATTTTAGATGTAAAGCATAAAATACCTAAGAATTAAATGCTAAAATTAAAGTAATTAAAGTGAAATTGTTTCTATTTCATAACCAGTTATTGTACGTTTCATTTTGGACAGTTATCAATAATAAAAAAAAAATAAATGGTAAAGGCTGCTTTAAAGGACCGTGGTTGGTCTGTCGGTTCTGGACCAAACATAAAGGAACCTTGGTGTCTAACTCAACTTCTGGTTGGTTGGTTCTGGAACGATGCTCTCAATTAGAACCCAGGACTGTTCCTCCATGTTCTCCCTCTGCTCTCACTGATGGTCTCCATTCTCTTTGCCCTCCAGCTGTCCATCCTGTCAGAGGTGTCACATGGCCAAGGAGGCGAGAGGCCGGGCTTCCTGGTTCCGACCCAATCAGGGGCGGAGAATTTCCACCTCAAACTGGCTCCTCCTCCTCTGTTTGAAGAGTAGCTCCATGATGGATTCCCCCACGGTCCTCCAGAACCTTCCTACCCAGGAGGAAGGATCCATCAGTGGAAATGCTTCTTGGATCAACTGTGAGACCCAGGAGGAGAAGCTCCTGCTCCAACCAACTTATGTATAAAAAGAAATGGACCGGTCCAGACCCCATATGTTCATAAGAAGGTGGCGCTGCTCCTCATGTTCAGCCATCTCCATGGGGCGTTTCTAGCACTACACATAGTTCTGGTTGGTACCCAAGATTAAATCGCTGTTCAGCTGGGTCTGGTACCAGTCCAGAACCACTGATCTGTTTGTGGTTTTCTAATAAAACAGTGTTCAGCATTTCATTTGCTTTCTGACAGTTTTTTACTGGAAGAATCAGACGTTTAACCAGAACGGATCATCTCCACAGATCAGAGAACAACAACCTGCTTTGTTCCCATTATGAACTTCTGCTTTAGTTGGATCCAGCAGTCAGCGTGGATCATCTCCCAAAAGCTTCCTACCAGGATTTCTGTTGGCATCACAAAGCTGGGATCTCCTATGGAAAAACTTTTCTTCCAATATTATCAAAAGCAACGAAAGGCATTAAAAATGTTTACTTTGAAAAACGAATATTTTTAGTTTGACTTTTCTCCCCCCATTCTTTCAGATTTAATTTTCACAAATTAAATCAAATGTAAGATCTTTTGGAAAGACTTTGGCTGTTTCTCAATTCACATGAACGCGAGTACGGACTCATGTCCTCGCCAAGTATGTTCTTGAGAACACAGGAAAGTGTGGACTCTGGGAGAACGGGAGCACGCAGCATAAATCTGGGTCAAATCGAACAGAAGCGTACTGATGACATCACCACATTCAAAGCTGGTCTAGAGCTGCATTTCACCTCCTGTTATTAATAGTCTCTCGATAAGAATAAATTCTGACTTTTTTAATTTGTTGGGGGATTAATGAAAGTCAGATAAACACAAATCAAATGAACATTTTGCCAAATAAAACTAAAAAAAATCACCATCAGAGCCAGCGGTCCTTCACTATGCTGAGAGAGGGCTGCTGCTAGCCTCGGAGCTCCGCTGGTTGCCGCGGTCCTCTCAACTTAGGATTTTTAAATTTTTTTATTACACATTAAATCAGTAAATGGGACATATAGTGACGCTTAAAAGTATAATGTTCTCGCCTCAAATGATCTTACAACGTAGTTTTATTGACCAACAGCAACAGAAGAAAACTTTTAACTTAATACTCTGAGCTCTGTGAGCGCTATCCTGGAAGCTACTGCTGCAGCAGTGCATGCTGGGACAGCTGTCAATCTCAAGAACGGACAAGTCTGCTCTGATGCATGCCGGGTAAATAGGGAGGGGACTTGTTCTTGTGAACTGAAACCGTACTAGGGCTGAGGATGATGTTTCACGAGTACACACAAGTCCACATAATAAGAAACGGCCTGTTTCACAACTTTTCCCCTTCTGTGTGCAGACCAGTAGAAACGAGACTGCACTTCATCGCCCTTAGCAACAGCATTTCTATTGGCCTGCACTCAGATCACTTAGGAATGTGGAAAAAAATGCAACAATACAAAAATCTGTCTCCTCAAAACTAGGAAACCAAATCATAAAAATTAGCATACATAGGATCTCTAAAAACATAAATTACTCTCAAAACTCTTTTTCAATTGAGTTTTTCAAAATTCCCCTTTTAAAACTTGTTTCTTGGTTTTACATACTGGAACCAATGTCTCTCCATAAATTCTGTTTATTACCTGGATCCTAAACTCACCTGTTGGAACTAGGGGCGCCTGGAACGAACCAGAGCAGAAAACCTTCTTTCAGACGGAACCCTGAATCATCGAGTTCAAAACGGATCCACACACGCTTTTAACACAAGTTTAACATTTTATTTAACAAGTATATAAATATATCATCTTCCAGACGTCATGGAAACAGGAGCCTATCAGAGTCCTCTGGACGGCTGTTAGATCTCTGATCGAAGGTTAGGGAACCTCCTCAGCAGAGTGGTGGCCTGTTTCGGTGACAGACGTCCTCCCGCGGCGTCGCTCTGCTGAGATTTGTTCTTCGTGGCTGCCTGTGGGACACAAACATTGTTTAACTGCAGCCGTTTTCTGCTGGTTTCATGCAGAATGAAAACTGAGTGGCTTTCAGTTTTATATAGCAGTGCAGCTCCTGATAAACCTGAAGAATCTATCTCTATCTTGTCTATGCTTCATATCTTCACTTTAGCTGAAGGTTCAGATATTTGCAGACTGACTGACCAGGTAGTTTGATTCTGCACCTGCACCAGCAGATGGCGCCGCTTTACCCTGATGAATCCTGGGAAATGCTTCCAACTCTGCTTGGCCTGTAGTCCAGAAATTAGTTATACCAAAATATTTGACTATTCATTTTGCAGTCAGATGATCAGTTAAATAGTTTATTCATTTCATTCATTACTTCCAGAACTTTCTTTTTTTTATACTTTGTATTTTCCAGGTTTGTAAAGAGCAACAAAAAAGGATGACATTATTATTTGAGGGTTGGGGGGGTAAGCAAGTCTTCTTATGTCTGAGTTTCAGAAGTGGGCGTTTCTGAGTCACTTTCCAACCAGTTTCTAGTAACCACCTTTTTAGCTGCGATTATCGGGATCCTTTCCTTTATATATCTTCACTCTCCAGCCAACCCAAGGACACCATACATAGGTCCTTTCACTTCTTCTATAGCCTGAACCACTTGATCCCAGTAGGTGTGAATGTTTGCACATTGCCTGCGTAGCTGAGAGTGACAGGTGTTCAGACTGTCCACATTGCTGCTGAGTGTGGAATAGTTTTTTTTTTTTTTTTATTGAGGTCTTATTAAACAACGGATCAATTTTTCCAGCTGAAGTCTCTGCAGCCTGTAGAGCTTATGGCGCACTGTTGGGTTTTACTCAATGAAAGCAGACGCTCTTTGACTGTTTCACTTCTTCAACATTACATCTAGAATGAGTCATAATTTAGATACGAAGCTCATTAGTGACGGCAGGCATCTGAGGGATTATTTTTTCAATCTCATTAGGTTGAGTTTTTATTTATTTCTGGATCAATTCATCAATTTCTGTCTTCAGAAAGAAAATTATTATTAGTCTGATGATTTACAGGATTCAAATAAACTTTTTTTTATCAATTAATGCCCTATTTGATAAAAAAGTCTCTCACAAAAGTTGTGAAAATAGCAGATCTAGTTCACCGCATCATATTGATTGATAAAGCAGACAGACAAGCTAACAAAATGTATGATAAAGGAATGGTTTTAGACATCAAAGGTTTCCATCGTAAAGAAAAACTTCCTGATCTACTATGAATTCTGCATTACACACAGATCAATAAAATCTGCATTACTACAAAAAAGCAAAGAACAAAAACCTTCTTCTTTCTGCTTTGGCAGTTTTGGCTTTATTTCTGAGAATTTACCCCTCGGTTACTGCTGCTTACAGGGTCAAAGTAGATTTAAATTCACAGAGTTTGATATAAAAAAAATACAGAGAGAACCTACATAATTGCCTTGTAATGCCATGGCAACCACAACTAAATTTAATGAATATGTTGAACTTAAGTGTTGAAATATTCAAATAGAAACAAGAGCAATGAGAGAGAAATATTCTGATGATCTGCGCTGGAACAGACATGATTACTGATAGGTTATTGGGATACATTTCATTTTTTTTCTTTACAAATTCTGTTTTACTAATTATTTAAAAACAATAAGGCGATAGCTTCAGTAGTATTGAGATAATATCCTAGTTTTGAATCTGCTAAACGTTTTTTTCAAAACAAATGAAAAAAAAAATACAGCTGAATTTATTAGTTTTAATTCAGATTATTATAGAAAATGGTCATTTTAAATTAAATTAAGTCACAAATATGTAAAATTCCTAAATTATGAATGTATATTGGCCTAAGACATTGAATTTTAATTAAACCTAATTGAATGGAAATTTCCCTTCATGCAGCTCTCTTAATATATTTGAATCCCTTTCTCTGTTTTTTATTTCCTGCTTTCCTGTTCCTTTGCTGGCCCCCTGATACATTTGGTCTAGAACAGATACTGCCTTTTCATCTGGCTCTTTATCTAGAAATTAACAGAATGCAATGAAATATTTGCTTTGGATATAATTTAGGGTTTCCTTTTGGTAGAAATTAAAGAATGTTTAGCATCACCTCTTGTGAGCTGGAAGAAATAAAATCTTGATAGTTAGACAAAGGGATTTTTTACACATGGCAGAGGATGATCAGTCACATTGTTTATTAAGTAGCGAGAGCAGGAAGATCTGCATTGCTGAGAGAGAATGTCAGAGTGGAGCGTGAAGCTCAGACTCAGAGCTAAGTGATGCATTTCTGTACAAGCACAGCTGAAGGAGCAGTTTGTAGTTTAGTGCATAGTACCGGCCTGCCGCCATGATCCATCTGTGGTCATGCAGAACGTGCAGCGCTGCACGGCAGGCGGGAGGCGTGAGCAAAGAGGACGCAGCAGCACGGCTGATACTGCTTAGCACATTACAGCATGATAATGCGTTTCAAAAGTCTGACCGACGACCCGCTAATTTTTATTTCGTCTCATTGATGAAAACTTAAATCCATGACTCATCGTGTTTTTTGTCTTTAAAGATCCATCTTTATCACATCAGTTTTCATTATCGCCATGAAAAACAGGAAAGTCAAAGTAATATTTTCGTCATCCTTGATTAAAAAAAAACACTAACATTTACTAAGTTTAGCAGCGGATTTCTCTGTTGTGTCTCGGTGCATCCTTTGTTCTCCAAACAAATAAAAGCAGATTTTATGCTAAATTAAGCAGATTTTAAAACCAGATTTAGAAGCAGAACTTTACACCAACGTCTGTGTTCTTGGTTGGATTTAGACCGGATTGATATAAAGCCAATCAGTATTTCTCTCCATCGGCTGGAGGTCACACCGGGCTATAGGCCCGTCTCTCAGCTTCTGGTTCCTTCAGCCGTGAAATTAGGGGGAGGAAAAAAAGTGTAGGGCTGCTCAGTGCGTAGCACTGCCGCCTTACAGAAAGAAGTTCTGGGTACGATTCCCAGCCCGGGGTCTTTCTGCATGGAGTTTGCATGTTCTCCTTGAGCATGTGTGGGTTCTCTCCGGGTACTCCAGCTTCCTCCCACATTCCAAAAACAAGACTGTTAGGTAAACTGGCTTCTCTAAATTCTCCTTAGGTGTGGATAGCTGCGTCTCAATTCGCAGGCTGCGTACTTCCGAGGACGCAGCCTACCTAGCCTCCAGAGGACCCAGCCTCGGTAGGCTGCTCCGGAGGATCCTCAGCCGTTGGTAAATGGGACGGTTTAGCCTTTGGAGCACTTCCTGGTTACGACACGACGTCATCACGTTTACCCCAAAAACAGCGCCATCCGACAGCTCGAGAAACACGGAAAGAAACAACAAAAAAATAGATATGGAAATTTTTTTTATTATTATTATTTACTTGTTATTGGAGGAGGAGAGTCGCTTTGACGGCTTCGGCGGCAGCAAAACCTGCGACGGATTTTTCTAACCCCCAGATTCCACATACTCCGTCAGCGCTCCGCTCCGCTCCGCCCCGCCCCGCCCCACTGACGTACGTCGTGCGGAGCGCTTGTCTTTCATGGAAATCAATGAGAACTGTTCCACCTCCACCGCTACTCCTCCGCACGTCTCCGTGCACGTACGTCTTCTCCGTCCGTCACCGACAAAATACGGAGCCGAGCTATTTTTTGCTCTGCTCCGGTCCGGCCAGGTCAAGATCCGCAATTGCAATCGCACCAAACAGGAAAAAGAACGTCGACAAATTCCGGTTCGTCAAATTAAAATATAGTAGCAACAGATAAGTGACTAGAAATTATAGCACAATTCTTATAAATATCAAAAAAAAAAAAAACTAACACCGTTTATTTAAATGATTGGATCCAAACTATTGGTTATTCACCAACCAGGAAGCAGATTTCTCATCTCCATTAAAATATTTATTTTATACCGAGGGACCTAAAGTTGAATCAAATCCATTCAAAAGAAACTTCTTATTGCAGGAATGAAAAGAGATGCTGAGTTTAGGAGTAGAGAACAAGTTCATTAAAAAAAAGCAGTTTTGAATTATCCTTATCCCCGTTACAAAAATCTACAAATATATATAAATATATTTGGGCAGAAACTGAACATATGCTGGATGATGCTGGGATTTTTTTAATATGTCATATTAAATTAAGCGCTCACAAGGTTCATACAGGAATGAGTGACTCTAATTTAATGCTATTTTAATGCTATTAGAAATGATTTTAATGCCATCAACAAGAACCATGTACACAAGTTATTAGTGTACATGAAATATGAAGGAGCTGTAAGCACAGTTCCATGACTCCTGTATGTATGTAAACACACACACACACACACGTGTATATATATATATATATATATATATATATATATATATACACTCACCAGCCACTTAATTAGGTACCCCATGCTAGTAACGGGTTGGACCCCCTTTTGCCTTCAGAACTGCCTCAATTCTTCGTGGCATAGATTCAACAAGGTGCTGGAAGCATTCCTCAGGGAGTTTGGTCCATATTGACATGATGACATCACACAGTTGCCGCAGATTTGTCGGCTGCACATCCATAATGCGAATCTCCCGTTCCACCACATCCCAAAGATGCTCTATTGGATTGAGATCTGGTGACTGTGGAGGCCATTTGAGTACAGTGAACTCATTGTTATGTTCAAGAAACCAGTCTGAGATGATTCCAGCTTTATGACATGGCGCATTATCCTGCTGAAAGTAGCCATCAGAAGTTGGGTACATTGTGGTCATAAAGGGATGGACATGGTCAGCAACAATACTCAGGTAGGCTGTGGCGTTGCAACGATGCTCAATTGGTACCAAGGGGCCCAAAGAGTGCCAAGAAAATATTCTCCACACCATGACACCACCACCACCAGCCTGAACCGTTGATACAAGGCAGGATGGATCCATGCTTTCATGTTGTAGACGCCAGATTCTGACCCTACCATACGAATGTCGCAGCAGAAATCGAGACTCATCAGACCAGGCAACGTTTTTCCAATCTTCTATTGTCCAATTTTGATGAGCTTGTGCAAATTGTAGCCTCAGTTTCCTGTTCTTAGCTGAAAGGAGTGGCACCCGGTGTGGTCTTCTGCTGCTGTAGCCCATCTGCCTCAAAGTTCGACGTACTGTGCGTTCAGAGATGCTCTTCTGCCCACCTTGGTTGTAACGGGTGGTTATTTGAGTCACTGTTGCCCTTCTATCAGCTCGAACCAGTCTGGCCATTCTCCTCTGACCTCTGGCATCAACAAGGCATTTCCGCCCACAGAACTGCCGCTCACTGGATGTTTTTTCTTTTTTGGACCATTCTCTGTAAACCCTAGAGATGGTTGTGCGTGAAAATCCCAGTAGATCAGCAGTTTCTGAAATACTCAGACCAGCCCTTCTGGCACCAACAATCATGCCACGTTCAAAGTCACTCAAATCACCTTTCTCCCCCATACTGATGCTCGGTTTGAACTGCAGGAGATTGTCTTCACCATGTCTACATGCCTAAATGCACTGAGTTGCCGCCATGTGATTGGCTGCTTAGAAATTAAGTGTTAACGAGCAGTTGGACAGGTGTACCTAATAAAGTGGCCGGTGAGTATATATATATATATATATATATATATATATATATATATATATATATATATATATATATATATATATATATATATATTCTCTAGCTTCTTCTCTGCCTGGAGCTTCCTTTCCGAACATACGGCTTTATGATCAGTTTCACGCAAATTAATAGCGATATAATATATCTAACGAAATTGTTTTAGTAAACATTTCTATTAAAGAATCATAAATGCCACGATAAACAGATTTAATTAATTTTAGTGCCAATTAAGGCCTTGATTTTAAAAAAACACTATGAATTGTAATTATTTTCAATGATCCGCCGAAACCCTGGTTCATCTCGCGCATGCCCTCTACCATCTCCAAGGAACTCAGAGCGGAGCGGACGGGAGTCACAGCGGCGGCTGTAGGCTTTGCTTTGCGCAGCGGGGCGGAGCGCTGACGGAGTATGTGGGATTTCAGGGTGAGGCTGGCAGAGCGCAGTTGAGAGGTAAGATCTACCTGCTATTATTCTAACCCACAGGGCCCTTAAACGCTTGTCAGCAGATTGATGAATATGTTTAAATATCAAATTTTATATTTATTTGTAAGTTTGTAATTTATTTGTTTGTAACTTTAGTAATTTGAATTGAATAGTTAAATGTGTACAAACCCTGTAAATAACTGACTTAAATAACTATATATATATATATATATATATATATATATATATATATATATATATATATATATATATATATATAAACATAATACAGGAAAAAAAATAAAAAAATATAAAAGCGAAAAAATAAGTGGATAAATAGTGGATCTAGATGAAGTAAAATTTAATTTCTAATAAATCATGTAATAAAGATAATGACAAAAAGATAGATGACTGAATAAAAATAAATATTTTTGTCTTTTTTTCTACAGGTCATAACGGCATGTGCTGTCCTGCACAACATCTGCCTGGGAGCCGGTGACATCACGGCACCCCCCCGATGATGTCCCACTCGCAGTCGACTCCAAGGACATCTGTGTGGCATCCCATCCAGTCCAGCAGCACCAGCAGGGACTCCTGCTCAGTCAAATTTTTAAATATAAGTGTTCTCTAGTAATATTTACTGTATATCTTCTGTAAATAGTTGTAGTAGTTAATTTTAAAATCTAATGTCAATAGTTAAAAATGTTTTTAATAGTTTATTGTAAATACTTGCTTCTCTAAAAATAAACTGATGTCACTGAGAACTTGTTCTAAGTTTACTTAAATTATAAAGAAGTGATGAAACAGATCATGTAAAAAGGTTAAAAGACTTTAAGAACACACAGACAACAATAACTTTTATAAACAATTTAATAATAGCAACACAGAACCTGAACTTGTTAAAAAAAAAAAACACCAAAAATAATGTCTGTCCACCATCCTCTCCAATAAGTGAAATAATCTGTCCATCCTTTCCCGCCTCCCTCTGCCATCTGATATCCTCCCTGATTAAATCCACCAACTGGTCTCTCCTTCTTATCTTCCTCCTCTCTCATCCTCATTTTCTTCCTCATCGTCACCCTGATGCTGCTCAGCCTCTGCAGCACCTGGCCCTGGTGTGTCCTCAGGGATGGAGGCAATTAGGACAGGTGGGGCAACAGAGGGCCTCTGTCCTAATACCTCATCCATGAGGACAAACCATGGCCAGGTGGCAGCAGTAGGCTTCCCACTGACCCCCTGCTCTGTCCCTGGATCTTTGCATTACTAAAGTAGAGGAAAACTATTTGTGTCAACAGATGCTATTTTCTGTAGTGTTTCTTTAAAGCTAGAAAAAGGAAGATTTCATGATTTGGATGGATTGATTAAATTCTACAGAAAAAGACTTTGGAATGGTAACCTGGAGATTACTTTTTTAAGCTTACTCAAAGTGGAAATTAACATGAATATAATAAATGTAAGATTTAATTTCCCTACACACACACAAGCACACATATATATGTGTGTTTCATTACATTATCCAAACCTGAACATACTTTGTATTTTTTTTTTTAAGTTGTCCCACACAAGGATCACTTCTATCACAAATATGAGATTTACAAAAAGTGGCATCTGAGCATCATTTGTTGTAATCAAATTATGATATTTGGTGTTTGAATAGGACTTCTTTTAACTTGTGTGACTTTTACATAGAAATGCAACATGTAGATGGAATTCTGCCTCAACTCTTCCCTCCATCCGACTGCAGCAGTATTTTTGGCCCCGATGATAAGGTGGTCATTTTATCATCTCCTCTGTCTGCTCCAAAATGACATGTAAAGCA
The DNA here is from genome assembly GCA_030533445.1 of Cyprinodon diabolis. NCBI lineage: Eukaryota > Metazoa > Chordata > Actinopteri > Cyprinodontiformes > Cyprinodontidae > Cyprinodon > Cyprinodon diabolis. Next base: position 5,349,845 of record CM060083.1, on the reverse strand, counting down.
TATTTCTGTTAATTCAACAGGCAAAATAACTGTTCTGTATAATTACACCGGTATTGTTCTTCAAGTGAATTATACTTTAAACCGTATTATACTGTACTGTAAATTAACTATACATTATTGAGTATTAAAACAAAACGTTTGCAGTATTAACAGCCCAGTACAGCTGGACTAATGTTATCTCTTCAGCTGCATTAGGCTTTAACAGCTCTAATCCCTGTTTGAGAATAAATAGATCCGATTAGTGAGGGATACGGCTATCAGTACAGTAAGATGTAGGTTAAAATAAAAAATAGTGACATTTGTATGAAGGCTTTTAATTGTTGATGAGCATCTTGTATCAACAGGTTAGCTCTAAGCTTTAGCTGCTCCTACACATTCCGGTGGCTCCATTACCGTCATGTAATTTAATAGATGTTCATTTACAAAAAACAAAAACAAACTACTTACATTTAAAGGTGTTCTCCGCACTACTGCCGGCGCTGCTGCTGCTTTCGGTTGTCCGTAACTTGAAGAAAATACGACTTTCTTCTTCTTCTTCTTCAACTACTAAAAAAAAAAAAAGTGCGCAAAGCACCTCGGGAAATCTAGTGGGAGGCGAGGCCACTAAGGACGGTAGCGATGCATCCTCAGAATTCGGGGAAAAGGAGGACGCATTTTAAGCGTCCTCAGAATTTTTGCTAAATGGGACGGCCTCCGCGCAGCGTTGTGACATCACCGGCCTCAAAATGCGTCCTCCCAAGTACGCAGCCTGCGAATTGAGACGCAGCCAGTGTGTGCATGAATGGTTGTTTGTCCTGTTTGTCTCTGTGTTGCCCTGGCAACCTGTCCAGGGTAGACCCCGCCTCTCGCCCGTAGTCAGCTGGAGATAGGCACCAGCACCCCTCACCACCCCAGCTGGGATAAAGCTTGATGGGAAATGGATGGAAAAAGGTGTAGCCATCAAGACAGTCTTAAGGGCTGGTTATCCTCCCTCAGCATTGTGTCGCATTGAGCTTGTCGCAGATATTTTTGATTTATACCCAAAGTGTGGTCTGCGCTATGTTAGTCAACGCCACAACGCAACAGGGCCAATCAGAAACTAGCTCGGTCTAGATACGGTCAAGGCGATGAGGAAGTTGGGGCAAGTTTGAGGGACATGAGCGCGAAAAAGAGCAGGGATCCGGGGGGATAATGGGTCCCAGCGTTTTAGCGCACCTCGCTCTTCTGGTCCAACTTCACAAGTCGTTTTTCACGGTGGCGGTCAGACAAACAAAACAAGCCGGTGAGGTACCAAACAGGAAATACGCATAGTGTAGAGCGGATGTAGATTGACTAATCAGAGGCCTCCTGTCTGCGGCCATCTACAATATTGGGGAGCTGCAGCAGAGTGTTTTCCTTTAGTTGTGAAGTATAGAGGTGGAAGCATTATGCTGTGGGGCTATATGACCATAGCAGGGACTGGTGAACTTCACCAAACGTCTCACATCTTCTGACTGCTATCTCTTAGACTTGTAGGAGAAAAGAAAGCCCTTAAATTATTTTCTTTACTCGAAGCATTTAAATTAATTTGAAATGGCCCTGTGAAATTTATGTTTTTATTTTAATCTTATTTTAGTTTACAATCCTGTTGGATTAGTTTCATACTTTTTTTTATGTTGAACATGCTCAATCCATGTTAAAAAAAAACACAAGTGTGAATTTATTGTATGCCTTGTATGTTTATATTTACATTCATAAATAAAAAAATAAATAAATAAAAAAAATCTTCTGACTGCTCGGCAGATAGAACAGCGCCCTCTGCTGGTCAGATCTGAATCCCCTGATCGGGCTGGAAAAGTTTGTCTCAGACCAAAGGTCACAGCTAGAAGAAGAAAGCAGCTTCTACACGGTATAGATCTAGACTCACCTGGGCCTTCTGAACGCACGAGTAGAAGGTTTGGACCTCACTGGAGCACAGCCCGTCCACAAAGTTGTTCTGCTTCCAGCAGGCCATCAGGAGGGACATCTCTGTGATACAGGAGGCCTCTGGAGACACAAACACACTAAGCCTTCCGGAAGGATGGATGGATGGAGGGAGGGAGGTTCTGGGACCGGCCCGGTTCTTACCTCCTTTCCTGGGTTTCCTGTTGGCCACTGAGTCCTTCAGAACCAGCGGTCTGTTGGGTTTCAGGGTCGGTTTCCCGTCTTTCCTGCTCAGCAGCCTGCTGACCTTCTCCTGGAAAGCAACTCCTCCCTGCGCCGCCATTTCTCTCACAACGAACCGGCTTTTTAGTGGAGTGGTACCGCTGTTTTGGACTCAGACCGACCAGGACCAACCAGCCGCCGCACCGGACGGCCGTAAACAAAGCCGGACTGTCGTGTTGTGTTGCTGTCGCATTTAATTGCGGTTGGCAAACATCTTTTCGGCGCATTACCGCCACCTAGTGGTGAGGAGTGTGGATCAGAATGGCCCTATTCATAATATTTATATATCTATAATATTGCTTTACAAATACTAAATCCTCCTAATTATTCCTGTTATTATTAAATATTTAAATAAATATTGATAATTATTTACTTTTTCTGCAGAATATCTATCAAATCAAATTTAAATTTCTCCTTATTTAGGCCTCTAACCAAATTCTTTGTTTCTTCTTCTTACTTCTTACATCACTACATGTTCTACTGTTTCTACTTGTCCACAATATTCACATTTGCCTGATAAGTGTTTCCCTATTTTTAATAATATATTATTTAATCCTTTATGCCCAAATCGATGTGTTGAAATAACTGTTTCCTCTCCTCTGCTTCCTCCTGCTCTCCTCATTTCTCCAAACAAACCTTCTTCCTCTCCTTTCTTCTTCCCATTGTTTTTGCCACCTTTCCTTCATCCTTTGTTTAATGATACTTTTAATTTCTGTCTTACTTAAGTTAATCATCATATCAGTGGTTTTATTTTGTGCTGCTTCCTTAGCAATCTTGTCTACAATTTCATTTCCTTTGATCCCTATATGTTCTGGCACCCAAATAAATATAACACTAATACCCATCATCTGAACTTGATATAAAACTTGCTGTATTTCAATTAAAATGTCTGATCTACTTTCTGAACTATGATTTTGCATACTGATTAAAGCTGAACTCGAATCTGAACATATAATTGATCTTAATGTCTCACTTCCTCTATCCATTGTAATGCTAATAATATTGATAATAACTCTACTGTATAAACGGATAATTCATTATTTATTCTCCTATTTACTTTGATATTGAACTCTGGAACATAAAATGCAATACCTAGCCTATTACTCACACATTTAGATGCATCTGTATATATTTGAATTTAACCATAATAACTATTAATATTCCTGTATCAGTTTATGATAAATATTGCCTTCCTTTTTCTTTTCTAACCATGTCAAATCCACTGTAGTTTCAGGTATGATCCAGGGAGGGATTACTGGTAACGCTACAGTTGGACTACATTTAATTTGATCTGATTTAAGGTCTTAGTTTATTCCCCACTATCCATCCAAAACGTCCCGTTTGTCTCCTCTCCCTTTCCCAAAACGGCTGCAGTGTTTCTTTTGTAGGATAATCTTGACCATGACCCTGTAAACTAACCCAGTCATTTAGCAACAGTTCTCCTGATTTCCAGGCATTTCTCCACTTTCAACCTGCAATGTTGTTTTAAATCCTCCTGTAATTAATCTTAAAGCTTGTGTCTGTATATACTCTAATAGCTGTGATAGCTGCTGAACCATAAACCACTCTGCCAAAGTCTATTGCTGATCTTATCAATCCTGTTAGCTTTTAAAGCAGTTCTGTCTGCTTTCCACTCACGACCAACTAAACATCTCATAACATTCAAAACTTTTTTGCACTTATCAAACATTTTCTGAATATGAAATGCCCTTTTAATTCTATCATCAAACCATAAACCAAGGAATTTAAAGTTTTTGACCCTTTCTATCTCTTGATTATATAATTTAACCTTCACCATACTATCAATTTTTTTCAGAGTTAAAAAAAAGTTTTCGATTTTTCCACTGAAAGTTTGAATCCTCATTTATACGACCAATCTATATCTTATTAATAGCTTTTTGTAAGTTCTTCACAATATAATCAGTATTCCGACCTCTCACCCAAACCCATTTTCTACATCTTTAAAAACATCATTAATCATTATAGAAAAAAGTAATGGACTTAATATGCATCCTTGAGGTGTTCCATTTTCAATAATATATTTTGAAGAATAACTCTTTCCTATTCTAACCTGTATTTTCTTTTCACTTAAAAAATCTTTTAACCACCTATATATTCTAGCTTTAATATCCATCTTCAGCAGTTTGATCATCAATCCTTCTCTCCACTTCATATCGTACGCTTTCCCATTATCAAAGAATACAGCCACTACACTTTCTCTATTTATTTGTGCTTTTCTAATGTTATGTTTTAGGCACAAAGATGGATCCATGGTATACCTTCCTTTTCTGAAGCCCCTTTGCCATCTGGATATACATTGATTCCTTTCCAAATAATATGTCAGCCTGTCATTGATCATTTTTCTCCATTATTTTGCAAATATTTGAGATTAAAGCAATAGGCCTATAATTTCCTGGTATGCGCCATCTTTTCCTGGTTTACGTATTGGTATGATCACAGCTTCTTTCCAAACCTTTGGCAGATTTCCTTGTTCATGTTGCATTATTTGCAAGCGCACCCTCTGCCATTAAAAAAAGTATCTTTTATATATATATATATATATATATATATATATATATATATATATATATATATATATATATATATATTTTTTTTTTACATCAATTATTTTGTTTTTTAAGAAACGCATGTAAATAGTCAGTATCAAAATAAAAAAAAACTAATTATGATTTCTACAGGGAATCAACTAATTAAAAACATTAAGCATGTATTTTCCAAAGTATCTGCTGATGTCCCCAAACAGCCACATAATAATTTCTAAATATGGTCAATACTCAGTATTGATCAATGTTCCTTATATCAATAAATCCATCACAACTATTGGTGCACACTTTTCTTAAAAGGAGAAATCATATTTATTGAAACTAAAAAGGAATTTAAATCATAGAAATATGTCTATTTGAGTGGAATTCTACACAGTTTCTTTCCCTCCATTTTGTTAAAAGCATCCATGTTGGATAACATTCTTGGGCTGTTTCTCAATCTGTGTAAGGATACACTGTCAAATAAATCTATTTTAAAGAGGACCTTCCCTTTAGGCGTTAATGACATCTTGACTGCTTTTTTATTAAACTAATTTTCTGCCAATGTGACAAAGATGCAGAAAACCAGAGCAGCTTTTATATAAAAGCAGGTGTTTCCTCCACCATTAGGTCGCTGTCACACACGCTGCCAAATTCCAGCTAATTAAGGTCTGAACGGACCACTAGCCCTACCCACTACCTGGTTTGGGACGGCCTTTAATGGGGTGGAGCCTCTGGGGTTGCGTGTTCTAAAGGCCACATCATCCATGTTTTAATACTGTAAAATTACCAATGATTGTATGAATCAAATAACTGTTTAAAGATGGGAGCTGGCTGAGTTGATGCAATTAACTGGTTTTCCTTAAGATAGAAAACTTTGAATCAATCTGACTGGATGATCTGGTGAACTCTAAAGTCCTTGAGATGACAGGTGTTGTGAATTGGTGCTATAGAAATAAACTAAATTGAAATTAATCGATTTACTTTGACTATATTAAAACCCTTTCCCATTGACCAGATAACCAATTTTAACTCTGGAACAATCAGCTTTTAGTGGCAGTGGGAACAGCTCACTGATGAGTCGTCTACCCGGATCTAACGACTTGGCAAGAGACCCGCGTTAAAATCGCCTAAGATCTGATCGACATGCTGTGGGAACACCAGAGCGACCTGCTAATTTACATGATGAGTAACATACGGACGTCAACACACCGCGCCAGTCGCTTCTGATCTAACAAGCAAAATCAACTCTGTTTACATTGGATAAACATGGAGCAGCTCTGGTGAGAGTGATTCAGACAGATAATAGAGAGAAGCAATAAAGCACACTGACTACGCCCTGGCTTCCTGCCATGCTGCTCTCCATTGTTTACTTTCCTGATATCTGTCGTACCGGTGACATCATCAACGCTAACCCGGCATGATGGCTTTACCAGACCCACAGCCGCCAGCGAGGGGTTAGACAAGCTTTTATTGCCAGTGGGAAGGGAGTTAAAACATCAGTGATTCTGATGCCATTTTACTTTATGTGGATGATTTAATTTCAGCTTCCTCTGATGCCATCAATGTTGTTCTTTTACTCACATACCACATTAAATATAATAAACTGAGAGGTAATGCAGCATCTTTCTCTTGAGTAATTAACAGATTAAAAATATACTATTTAGCAATAAATAAAGTTAAACAATAGAAAACTAACAAATCAGCATTAAAAAACCTTTGTTTTAAGCTTTCCATTGTATGGCTTTGCAAGGTATATTTGCATGGCTCTTTTCTCTTTTTTTTTTTTTCATGCCCCCTTACTGGTTATCCTCCATGAAATATATATTCTATTGCAGCAGTAACCAATTTTAAAATCAGGGGGGTCTGAATAAAGAAAATCATCAACCAGTAAAGGTCCGGAGACATTTTCAATTATAATCTGTTACTTTATACAGAATTTAAAGGCAGACTATGCAACATTTTTTAGTTAATTAATTTGTTCCATAACGTTTTGGATGATTAAATGAGTCATTTCAGGTTGAACAAAGGTATTCTCAGCCGCCCTGGTGGTCTGTGGGGGAAATACCGCACTTGCAATTGCAGGAGCCCTCGGCCCGCACCCACAGGCTCAGAAGTCTCGCGAGAGTCGGTCTTGATTTACGGCAAGAACTGCTACATGCCCCCAGCTAAAAGCATACTCGTTGCTAGCAAAGTGGCGATCTTTGTGCAGTTATCATGGCGGAACCAGCGTGAAAACAGCAAAAGCCCATGTCGGAGCAGGCAAGAAAGAGGAAAAGGGCTCCGGACAGAGAGAGGAGTCGTACACGGGTGAACATCGGGCAAGCTTTTTCCGAATGGCGAGAGCTGAAATAAAAAGAAGGCTGCAAGGCTGACGCTGACCTCGCGTTTCTGCTGATGCGATTGTAAGTAACATTGGAATGGTTTCTCTCTCTCTGTGTGCATGTTCATACTTTCACTGTGTTAGTCATTCGTTGCGTTCACCTGTCTGCTAAGCTCAAAACAACCGCGCCTGGCTTGACGGAGAAACCAGGAGAACAGCTGAGCATATTTACGACAGTGCACTTTTACTTTCGCCCTCTGGGGGGAGCCTCGCTGGAAAATCAACACCGGTTGCATAGTATACCTTTAACACTGAAATAAAATGAGTTTTTTATGCATCCATGTTTTACATTTAATTTTTAAATTAAAAAAAAATGTAAAAAATAAAAATAAAAATGTTCCTTTTTTTTTTAAAGTAGAGAACAATCTTTTAGTATATAGACAATTTCCTGATTCACATATTTTATAAAACGCCTGAAGTGGCCGTTTGTTATTTTCTTTCTTTTTTCTGACTTAATGAGAGCAGTGGGCTTTATGTTGCCCTGCGAGGCTTTAAACCTGGGTTTGAATGGAGACTAAGCCATTCTAAAGCTCATATCAAGGAGCTCATTCTGAGACTGGATCCATAATTATTTTTGATTCTGTTCATGGTGGAGAATCCTGCTTCACAGCACCAGGTTGAGCCAAACATCCTCTAAATGTGCAGGATCATCTTGGAGCACCATTTCACTTTTCTTTCACCAGTTCACCACAGTTCTTCCAGCAGTCCACACTTTCTCTGCTCTTTTTCTCATCATCTTCTCCTTCTTTCCCATCGCCCGGCTTGCCACAAGTTTGCCTGCTGTGTCTAAAAGTAGCAGCAGCAGCAACCCAGACTGACAGTAGCTCATTGGATCATTTAGATCATGTGCAGCCTGGAGCCGGACGCTCTGGAGGGCTTTACCGTATTAACAGGGGAAGCGGTGCAAGTGAAGTTAGACACTGTCCTCTGACAACATGTAGTAATTTATAAATGTTTTAAATCCAGATTAGCCAGCAGGTGGGTCCAGATCCGGACCCTGGTCCGCTAATCTGTGACCTCTGTTCTAGTGTTTTATGTATGATTTATGCATTTCTGTATTGTTTATCAATTCAAGGGGGAAAAGACCAAAAAGATTGCTTTCATTAGAACAGGAAAACACATAATTAACATCAGACTAAAAAGGATTATTTGTTTGAACTCTTTTTTTTAAACCAGTTCTAATAATTAAATTGGTAAAACTTCTCAGTAGAGAAGTGTGATAACAAGCATCACACTGCTGTGCTTCAATAGGGCATCTTCAGTCAGAAGCATCTTCAGCCACTGTAGGACAGACCTCTGCAGAAGATCCTTCCTGTACCTATAAGCTTCTACCACTCATTGAAAGAAAACAGGTTAAAAACAGGTTAAAAAATACTCTCTTTGGATGTAATACAGTAATTTAGATTTAAATTGAATTATAAATAAAAATACTTTCTGATACTGAGGTCTATATGTTTAGTGATCTTACTGTCTCAGACTTTGCTGTATGTGTTTGAGCCACTAAGAACAATGGTAATGCTTTTTAATAAATGTTGTCGTTAATCTACATTTCCAAAATAATCTTTTAAGATTATGTTAAATTTATGGCAAGATGAGTGTGGTTTTATGGATGTATGAATGAATGAATGTTTTATTTAGCTAAATCCAAAAGCATGAAGAGAGAAGGTGAGATGCAGATGCAGAAATGGGAGGAGAGGAAGATCCGTGGAACCAGGGGAAAGATGCACTCCCACTGGAGCGAGGAAATCTGAGCAAGTAACGGCAAAAAGATCAAACAAGGGGAGGCAAACTCAGAGTACGTCTAATCTTAATATGCAAGCGTTACCCTCCTCCGGGCTCCAACCCCCACCCCCACCCACGCAGAGCCAGCAGTAGAGGCAGGGAGCCAGCAGAGTCTGCCGAGCAGCAGCCATGACAGACGTGGGTGAGTAGCTTCACACATAATATCATCGTCTGTATGTCTGTTTGGGATGGATAGATAGATGGATGGATGGACGGATGGGTGGGTGGATGGATGGATGGATAGATGGATGGATGGATGGATGGATGGATGGATGGATGGATGGATGGATGGATGGATGGATGAGTGAATGGATGGATGGATTTTTCAGCATCTCATTGGGCGTCTAGCCTGGTAAAAGTCTGGTCTTCAAGGAATTCGATCAGTTAGGGGTAAGAACCACTTAACAGGAATTGGATTAGTCTCTGCAGGCTTTGTGTTTTACTGCTGCATAGTAAGTACCTGTGCAGTGTTATTGTATACATGCTCACATGTTGCACTGTGGGAGACATTGCCCTATGCATCAGGAGGGCTTCCTGGAAGATCCCAGTAAGCCTGATTAGGAAACTGCTCCTCTCTCTCTCTACATGGACACATAAACACACCTGGTCACACGACAACAAAAGGACAGGGGCTTTAGGTCCTGGCGTAGCAGGGACTGCCCCTCCCTTCCATTCGAGCTATTTTGGACTCTGTAGGGATTAGCCTAGTAATCACATTCAGCAAGTCGTCCTTCGTTTATATGTGTTCCTAATACAATGTGTTGTGTACTTTGGTTGCTTACTGATTACACCCTCATTCCACGGTTTTAGGTGAAATGGCTCTAGCTGGACTGATCCAAGAGGATTTCATGCTATTAAACCCAGACACCAAAGTTACAAGCATCTTTATGCTGGACAGTTTCACAAAAACATCTTTCTAGCTTTTTTTTAACCAGTGCAGCTGGTTAGAGGTGACAGGTTTGCTACTGGCTTCTAAAGGATGTGAATCCCAGGCCTGGCTCCTGTAGAGGAGGCTGGCGTTGTTTAGTTAAAGCTAAGGATATCAAGAAAAGCCAGGCTGGTGGGGTGGTATCTCTTTAGTGCTGCATGGTAAACCTCTAGAGGCAAAGGTAACGATCCAGCCAGACTTTCCTCTGGTCATAAATGTAAATATAGAGAATTAGACAGGACTTCAATGTCCAGTACAGTCTGTTTAAATGTTAGTGAGCAGACATCAGTCAGCATCTGGTAAACGAACAACCAGCCTAGGTTGGTGAGTCCTTTGCTTTCTTTTGGTTGTCTCTCATATGAATGTTTGGTTGAGTACATTATGGCCTGTACTGGGACAGGGAGTAGTTGGTTGCCTATTGCTGGGATGGATTGCTTATTTCTTTTGAGGTCCATGGTGTGGTTAGACCCACCCAGTAAAAATTGGTTGAAAAAGACATGATTTACTTTCAAAAGACGTCTACATTCAGTTGGAAAAGTGAAAGGTGAAAAGCCGTAAATTTCATATCGTTGATAAGACGTTAAAAAACTGAGTTTGCAACGTCTTTTCAACGTCTATTATTGGACTCAATGGGACAAAATCAGACCGACCAAACACAGGCCAATGTTCAGAAGCTTCTTCTGGAAAAATGAAATGGTCAAATCAGCCAGCACATCTATAGATTTATCAGCTAAAAGGACAAATCCTTCCTTGCTGTGTCCAACTCTTAAACTCTGGGTCTCTGTGTATCTGTGTAACTGTATAGAGCATTTCTCCTGATCGTCTTCAGGATTTTATTTGAAGATGCATTTTAATCTGCTTACCCACTTCCTGCTAAGAATACTAAATGTTGGAGTTAAAACTTGTTAAAACAATTACTTTTTGGGAGATATCATTCGTAGCTATAAATACTTTTGAAAGAACCCTTCCCAACAAGACAGGTCCATTATTTGAGGCCATGAGGACATCACTAGTGACTTTCAGCAGTACTTTTTCAGTGCTACGATGAGCTCTAAAACTTGATTTAAACTCGTTCAGGAAACAGAAGACCGAATGAGGCAGGCAATGTTTTACTAAAGATTGTGGAATTGAAGTTGGACAGATGATGGGAGAAAAGGGCAGATAGATGGCAGGAAGGGGGACATTTAGGCAATGATAAATAAGGCAGCTTTTTTTTATATCTGTATCTGCCATAAGATTTGTATATTTTTACATGAGATCACACACAGTACCCTACAAATAGGTCAAAATGGTCACCTCTGCCTGCCAGAGCTAAGGATGGACTGTGAAGATGAGGAGATAATTCCCCTCATATGCTGCTGTTTTGTCTGTCAGTTTATAGCAGGAAAAACAAATCATTTTCGAATGAAAGCATTTCTGCTCGATTTGGTTATTTTCAAAGATGGCAAAACATTTGCTGTTTCAGTCGTTTGGTTCCAAGAGAAAGATCTCTGCTCCTAGATCAGAAGATCTCTTTGCCTTGATCAGAAGATCTCTGCGTCTCGATCAGGAGGTCTTTGCACCTCGATCAGAAGATATCTACTTCTTGATCAAAAGATCTCTGCGTCTCGATCAGGAGATCTTTGCACCTCAATCAGAAGATATCTGCTCCTTGATCAAAAGATCTCTTTGCCTCGATCAAAAGATCTCTGCGCCTCGATCAGAAGATCTCTACTCCTAGATCAAAAGATCTCTGCGCCTCGATCAGAAGATCTCTACTCCTAGATCAAAAGATCTCTTTGCCTCGATCAAAAGATTTCTGCGCCTCGATCAGAAGATATCTGCTCCTTGATCAAAAGATCTATTCGCCTCGATCGGAAGATCACTGCACCTCGATCAAAAGATCTCTGCGCCTCGGTCAGAAGATCTCTTCACCCCAATAAGAAGATCTCTTCGCCTCGATCAAAAGATATCTGCGCCTCGATCAGAAGATCTCTACTCCTAGATCAAAACATCTCTTCGCCTCGATCAAAAGATCTCTGCGCCTCGATCAAAAGATCTCTTCGTCTCGATCAAAAGATCTCTGTGCCTCGGTCAGAAGATCTCTGCGCCTCGATCTAAAGATCTCTGCGCCTCGGTCAGAAGATCTCTGCGCCTCAATCAAAAGATCTCTGCGCCTCAGTCAGAAGATCTCTGCGCCCCAATAAGAAGATCTCTTCGCCTCGATCAAAAGATCTCTGCACCACGATCAGAAGATCTCTACTCCTAGATCAAAAGATCTCTTCGCCTCGATCAAAAGATCTCTGCGCCTCGATCAAAAGATCTCTTCGTCTCTATCAAAAGATCTCTGTGCCTTGGTCAGAAGATCTCTGCGCCTCGATCTAAAGATCTCTGCGCCTCGATCAGAAGATCTTTGCGCCTCGATCAGAAGATATCTGCACTTCGATCAGAAGATCTTTGCACCTCGATCAAAAGATCTTTGCTCCTTGATAAGAAGATCTCTGCACCTCGATCAGAAGATCTTTGTGCCTTGATCAGAAGATATCTGCTCCTTGATCGAAAAATCTTTGCTCCTTGATCAGAAGATCTCTGCGCCTCGATTAAAAGATCTCTGCGCCTCGGTCAGAAGATCTCTGCGCCTCAATCAAAAGATCTCTGCGCCTCGGTCAGAAGATCTCTACTCCTAGATCAAAAGATCTCTGCACCTCGATCAGAAGATCTTTGTGCCTTGATCAGAAGATATCTGCTCCTTGATCGAAAAATCTTTGCTCCTTGATCAGAAGATCTCTGCGCCTCGATTAAAAGATCTCTGCGCCTCGGTCAGAAGATCTCTGCGCCTCAATCAAAAGATCTCAGCGCCTCGATCAGAAGATCTCTACTCCTAGATCAAAAGATCTCTGCGCCTCGATCAGAAGATCTCTACTCCTAGATCAAAAGATCTCTTTGCCTCGATCAGAAGATCTCTGCGCCTCGATCAGAAGATCTCTGCGCCTTGATCAAAAGATCTCTTCGCCTCGATCAAAAGATCTCTGTGCCTCGGTCAGAAGATCTCTGCGCCTCGATCAAAAGATCTCTGTGCCTAGGTCAAAAGATCTCTGCGCCTCGGTCAGAAGATATCTGCTCCTTGATCAGAAGATCTTTACTCCTCGATCAAAAGATCTCTGTGCCTAGGTCAAAAGATCTCTGCGCCTCGGTCAGAAGATATCTGCTCCTTGATCAGAAGATCTTTACTCCTAGATCAAAAGATCTCTTTGCCTCGATCAAAAGATCTCTTTGGCTCGATCAGAAGATCTCTTCGCCTCGATCAAAAGATCTCTTCACCTCGATCAAAAGATCTCTTTGGCTCGATCAGAAGATCTCTTCGCCTCGATCAAAAGATCTCTTCGCCTCGATCAGAAGATCTCTGCGCCCCGATCAAAAGATCTCTGTGCCTCGGTCAGAAGATCTCTGCGCCTCGATCAAAAGATATCTGTGCCTCGATCAGAAGATCTTTGCCCCTCGATCAGAAGATATCTGCGGCTCGATCAGAAGATCTTTGCGCCTCGACCAGAAGATATCTGTGCTTCGATCAGAAGATCTTTGCACCTCAATCAGAAGATATCTGCGCTTCCATCAGAAGATCTTTGCGCCTCGGTCAGAAGATCTCTGCGCCTCGATCAAAAGATCTCTGTGCCTCGGACAAAAGATCTCTGCGCCTCGGTCAGAAGATATCTGCTCCTTGATCAGAAGATCTTTGCGCCTCGATCAGAAGATATCTGCGCTTCTATGAGAAGATCTTTGCACCTCGATCAAAAGATCTTTGCTCCTTGATCAGAAGATCTCTGCACATCGATCAGAAGATCTTCGTGCCTTGATCAGAAGATATCTGCTCCTTGATCGAAAAATCTTTGCTCCTTGATCAGAAGATCTCTGCGCCTCGATTAAAAGATCTCTTCGCCTCGATCAAAAGATCTCTGTGCCTCGGTCAGAAGATCTCTGCGCCTCGATCAAAAGATCTCTGTGCCTCGGTCAAAAGATCTCTGCGCCTCGATCAGAAGATATCTGCTCCTTGATCAGAAGATCTCTGCGCCTCGGTCAGAAGATCTCTGCGCCTCAATCAAAAGATCTCTGCGCCTCGGTCAGAAGATCTCTGCGCCTCAATCAAAAGATCTCTTCGCCTCGGTCAGAAGATCTCTGCGCCTCGATCAAAAGATCTCTGTGCCTCGGTCAGAAGATCTCTGCGCCTCGGTCAGAAGATATCTGCTCCTTGATCAGAAGATCTCTGCGCCTCGGTCAGAAGATCTCTGCACCTCAATCAAAAGATCTCTGCGCCTCGGTCAGAAGATCTCTGCGCCTCAATCAAAAGATCTCTTCGCCTCGATCAAAAGATCTCTGCGCCTCGATCAGAAGATTTCTACTCCTACATCAAAAGATCTCTTTGCCTCAATCAAAAGATCTCTTTGCCTCGATCAGAAGATCTCTTCGCCTCGATCAAAAGATCTCTTCGCCTTGATCAAAAGATCTCTGTGCCTCGGTCAGAAGATCTTTGCGCCTCGATCAGAAGATATCTACTCCTACATCAAAAGATCTCTCTGCCTCAATCAAAAGATCTCTTTGCCTCGATCAGAAGATCTCTTCGCCTCGATCAAAAGATCTCTTTGCCTCGATCAAAAGATCTCTGCGCCTCGATCAGAAGATTTCTACTCCTACATCAAAAGATCTCTTTGCCTCAATCAAAAGATCTCTTTGCCTCGATCAGAAGATCTCTTCGCCTCGATCAAAAGATCTCTTCGCCTTGATCAAAAGATCTCTTCGCCTCGATCAAAAGATCTCTGTGCCTCGGTCAGAAGATCTTTGCGCCTCGATCAGAAGATATCTGCGCTTCTATGAGAAGATCTTTGCACCTCGATCAAAAAGATCTTTGCTCCTTGATCAGAAGATCTCTGCACATCGATCAGAAGATCTTCGTGCCTTGATCAGAAGATATCTGCTCCTTGATCGAAAAATCTTTGCTCCTTGATCAGAAGATCTCTGCGCCTCGATTAAAAGATCTCTTCGCCTCGATCACCTCGATCAAAAGATCTCTGTGCCTCGGTCAGAAGATCTCTGCGCCTCGATCAAAAGATCTCTGTGCCTCGGTCAAAAGATCTCTGCGCCTCGGTCAGAAGATATCTGCTCCTTGATCAGAAGATCTCTGTGCCTCGGTCAGAAGATCTCTGCGCCTCAATCAAAAGATCTCTGCGCCTCGGTCAGAAGATCTCTGCGCCTCAATCAAAAGATCTCTTCGCCTCGGTCAGAAGATCTCTGCGCCTCGATCAAAAGATCTCTGTGCCTCGGTCAGAAGATCTCTGCGCCTCGGTCAGAAGATATCTGCTCCTTGATCAGAAGATCTCTGCGCCTCGGTCAGAAGATCTCTGCACCTCAATCAAAAGATCTCTGCGCCTCGGTCAGAAGATCTCTGCGCCTCAATCAAAAGATCTCTTCGCCTCGATCAAAAGATCTCTGCGCCTCGATCAGAAGATTTCTACTCCTACATCAAAAGATCTCTTTGCCTCAATCAAAAGATCTCTTTGCCTCGATCAGAAGATCTCTTCGCCTCGATCAAAAGATCTCTTCGCCTTGATCAAAAGATCTCTTCGCCTCGATCAAAAGATCTCTGTGCCTCGGTCAGAAGATCTTTGCGCCTCGATCAGAAGATATCTGCGCTTCTATGAGAAGATCTTTGCACCTCGATCAAAAGATCTTTGCTCCTTGATCAGAAGATCTCTGCACATCGATCAGAAGATCTTCGTGCCTTGATCAGAAGATATCTGCTCCTTGATCGAAAAATCTTTGCTCCTTGATCAGAACATCTCTGCTCCTCGATTAAAAGATCTCTTCGCCTCCATCAAAAGATCTCTGTGCCTCGGTCAGAAGATCTCTGCGCCTCGATCAAAAGATCTCTGTGCCTCGGTCAAAAGATCTCTGCGCCTCGGTCAGAAGATATCTGCTCCTTGATCAGAAGATCTCTGCGCCTCGGTCAGAAGATCTCTGCGCCTCAATCAAAAGATCTCTGCGCCTCGGTCAGAAGATCTCTGTGCCTCAATCAAAAGATCTCTTCGCCTCGGTCAGAAGATCTCTGCGCCTCGATCAAAAGATCTCTATGCCTCGGTCAGAAGATCTCTGCGCCTCGGTCAGAAGATATCTGCTCCTTGATCAGAAGATCTCTGCGCCTCGGTCAGAAGATCTCTGCACCTCAATCAAAAGATCTCTGCGCCTCGGTCAGAAGATCTCTGCGCCTCAATCAAAAGATCTCTTCGCCTCGTTCAAAAGATCTCTGCGCCTCGATCAGAAGATTTCTACTCCTACATCAAAAGATCTCTTTGCCTCAATCAAAAGATCTCTTTGCCTCGATCAGAAGATCTCTTCGCCTCGATCAAAAGATCTCTTCGCCTTGATCAAAAGATCTCTTCGCCTCGATCAAAAGATCTCTGTGCCTCGGTCAGAAGATCTCTGCGCCTCGATCAAAAGATCTCTGTACCTCGATCAGAAGATCTTTGCCCCTCGATCAGAAGATATCTGCGCCTCGATCAGAAGATCTTTGCGCCTCGACCAGAAGATATCTGCGCTTCGATCAGAAGATCTTTGCGCCTCGGTCAGAAGATCTCTGCGCCTCGATCAAAAGATCTCTGTGCCTCGGTCAAAAGATCTCTGCGCCTCGATCAGAGGATCTTTGCGCCTCGATCAGAAGATATCTGCGCTTCGATCAGAAGATCTTTGCACCTCGATCAAAAGATCTTTGCTCCTTGATCAGAAGATCTCTGCACCTCGATCAGAAGATCTTTGTGCCTTGATTAGAATATATCTGCTCCTTGATCAAAAGATATTTGCTCCTTGATCAGAAGATCTCTGCTCCTTGATCAGAAGATCTCTGCTCCTTGATCAGAAGATGTCTGCGCCTCGATTAAAAGATCTCTGAGCCTCGATCAGAAGATATCTGCTACTCGATCAGAAGATCTCCGGCCTTGATCAGAAGATATCTGCACCTGGATCAGAAGATATCTGCTACTCGATCAGAAGATCTCCGGCCTTGATCAGAAGATATCTGCACCTGGATCAGAAAATATCTGCTCCACAATCAGAAGATTTCTGCTCCCGAATCAGAAGATCTTCTGCTCCACAATCAGAAGATCCCTGCTCCTAAACAGAACATATGCGCGCCTCGATCAGAAGATCTCCCCTCCTCTATCAGAAGGTCTTCGCGCCTCGATCAGGGTGGAATACCAATCAATGAGATGCTGCACTCATTGCGAATAGATCTTTTGATCAAAAAAAGATACTTGGGATCAACCTAGAAAAATGACAGATTTTTTACACTTACTTTTTCTGAAAATAAATTTATCAGATAAATGAAAGTATAAATGTAGAATTTATTAGAAATGTTTTTATTTTTACCTTCAAACAAAAAAGAGACTTAATTCAAACAAAGTAAAGCTATAAGTTAAAACATAAACAAGTTTTATACTTTGTTATATCTTTTTTTGGAGTTTGGAAATTAACAACATTTTTTTTATCCATTAAACGTAAGTAAAAATGTACTTTGGAATAAATTATTGACAAAAAATGAATATTGTATCTATTTCAAAGAGTAAATGCATTACTTTGGTTCAACTATATTTATTCAGCACATGCACAGGATTTATAATTCATCATAACTTAGAATTGGTCCTTTAGTTTATAAAACTGTAAAAAAAAAAAAAAATGAATAGCAGTATTCTGTTATGGATTTTTAACAAGCTAAAGAACCTGAAATGCTTCTGAGTGCTTAAAATCTTCTCCATGTGATATTTAAGATATCTGACTCATTGATATTGATGCCAGCCCATCATAAACATTTCTGTTCAGAAACTGCTTAGACCGCATTAGTTGTAATAATAACCTCCCTTATGGTGTCACAGTGCTTCCCACACCTGTTTTGAATCAGTCAGGTAATGTAGTCACATTCATGTGAGTAAAAGCAGTGAAAGAATAAACCTCCACCGTTGACTTTAAGTAGATATTTATTTCAAAACTAATTGTTGCAATTTTTTATTCCCTGATAAGTGATTTTTTTTTTATTCCAGGTAAAGTGAAATGATTGGTCTCTGTAACGGATCATATGAAGAAGAGACTACAGTACCTTTGGGGGGGGGTGAAACACAACAAAACATCAAACTAACAGCAAAAACAAAACTGACCTGAGACACAGCACACAAAGTCTGGCTGATCAGACCAGACTGACACACAGAAGAAGAACATCTACGAAGGGAGAACATCTACACAAACTTAACAAAAAATAACCAAACAGTTAGCTTAAGGATCAAACTTAAATTACATTACTAAACAAAATTAGCCAAATGAGCAAATCACAAAAGAAAAAGAATAGGTTATGCAACATATTAAAAATGTGGAGTCTGTAGTCTTCCCCCATAGTGGAACTCCAGATGGTACGACCCAATCAGTCATTGAGTCTGTCAGCCAGAGTCCTATGCAGTCCCCCTCCAGAACACCAGAAAAAACCCCACAAACAATATTAAGCATTTGACATAATTAAATATACAAAAGTTAACCAAATGTGCGTGCTACAATTGGAACTAATGTCTTCTAAAATTGTCAAAATACAAACAAACAAACCAATACATTTATGCTACTGTGTGTTAAAACTTAAAGTGAAAAGTGGCTGTGTGTGGGGTTAGTGACCATGTGACCATCACAGTTTAGAAACACAAACACATTTTTTTAAGTTGGAACAACATCAAATTTTAAGTTTACCAAATGAGGTGGACATTTTCACATTTTTCAGTGTGTTTCAGTTTCAGTTTTTTAAGAACAACTGAGTCTCTAGATCAGGGGTTTCAAACTGGTTCCAGAAAGGGCCGTGTGGCTCCAGGTTTTCTTTCCAACCAAGCAATAGCACACCAGACTCCATTCATCTCATCAAGTCATTGTGTTCAGATTGAACTCACTTAATTAGATGACTGGAGTTTGGTGTGCTACTGCTTGGTTGGAAAGAAAACCTGCAGCCTCATGGCCCTTTCTGGAACCAGTTTGACATCCCTGCTCTAGATCGTCCAAATTGAAGATGTCGGATGCAAAAAAGCTCAGAGAGCAAAGCAGAGGCACATCTGACATGTTGGTTTAAAAACATTCATGTTGCAGTGAAGCGATTGAACAACAAGGTGGTTCTGATGGCCGCCATCATCAGTTGGGTACCCACCTAGCAAAAATTGGTTGAAAAGATGACATGATTTACGCCCTAACGACGTCTACATTTGGTTGAAAAGGGAAGTGAAAAGCCATAATTTTCAGATAGTCTTTTCAACAAATATTTCTGGACTAAATCAAGACCATGACGGACCAACCAAATTTAGCCTACACTGAAAAAATTATCTAGAAATAAGTAAAAATGTCTTGAATTAAGTGTATTTACCCTTACTTTGAGTAGGCAAATGAGGTAGTTTGCCAATGGAATGAGTGTTTGTACTTTTAAAAGAAGATAATGAGATAATATGCACTTGAAATAAGACAATGCAATTGTGTTTTCTTATTTTAAGTGTAAATTGTATTGTTCCATTGGCAAAATGTCTCTTTTACCTCCTCATCCAAGAACAAATGCACTTATTTTAAGAAAATATGACTTATCTAGATTTGTTCTTCCAGTGTAAAACCAACATCTACATGACGTCTGGTATGTGGGGGGTAGAACCAAAAGAAAAAATCTTTGAAATTCTGCCCTCCTGAGGTATTCGTTGGGAAATCCTGCTGTTGAAGCAGAGCTAAGAACCGATTTACCAGAACCTCGTGCACTGCGCATGTGCAAACAAGGGAGTTCTTCTTCTGCTTCTTCCAGATCGACGAGTCCGACCAGCGCCACCTCTCTTAGTCTGACATTTTTGGACATACAGTGTGAGCAGGTAAATTGCGTCAGAGCGTCGGGTCGCAGTGTGAGAACATAGCTGTTTGTCGTACAGTTTGAGGTGTAGCTGCGTACAAGGACAAAATATCACACAGTGTATGCCCGGCTTTAGGCAACTGGAAGGGAAGTTTTCTAGAAGATGTTTTTCCTCTCGTCCAAGAGGCTTCATCAGTTCTAACTAGTGATGGGGAGCAATGAAATGAATATACTGTAGGTCTAACAAAGTATTAGGGGGAAACATAGCTCTGATCCCTCCCACCGGATTGGCCATGGAGGTCACATGGGGGGGTTAATGGTCGTTATGGGGTTCTGATGGGTCGTTAGAGGGTTCTGATGGGTCGTTAACTCACTTGCAGAGTGGTTTCGGTCACATGCCTTATTGAAGTGTGAGGGCAGGTGGGAGGTGAATTTTCTGGCCATTGGTCCTAAATGTGCTTTGCAGGTGGATGAAAGGTAATGTCTAAGACCACCTACTCTGTTGAGAGATGGTTTATCCAGGTTAACAGAGATGGCATCCTTTACCCCTCTCTCAAACCATCTGTCTTCCTTGGACAGAATATGGACATTGTTGTCCTAAAACGAGTGTCCTTTAACCTTTAGGTGTAGGCGAAGAGCTGAGTCCTGTCCTGAGGAGTTGGCCCTCCATTGCAGAGGTTTCAAGTAACGAAGTACAAATACTTTGTTACTGTACTTAGGTACACTTTTTAAGTATCTATACTTTACTCTATTTCTTAGTTTTCTTCCTACCTCTGACTTCTAATCATTACATTTTCACACCAGTATCTGTACTCTCTATTCCTTACATTTTTAAAACAAACGTTACTCGTTACTCTTGGCTTCGGTTTAATGTTTATAAATATTTATTTCCCGTCATGTGCTCCATCCAATGCAGATCATTGGCTCCATCCACATCTAGTGAAAACTATTGTAATTGGATGAGTCATAGAAAGCAAACACTCATTGGTTAGCTAAAGGAAATCATCAGAAGCAAGCAGGTGTTCTTCAAACTGCAAACGTGAATTGTCTATGCCATGCTACAATGTGGGATTCAGAAAAAGATGTTGAAATGTCTGAAAGGTCAGACACAGCGAGAGCGTATCGGGAGACGGAGACCCACAAGACCTCCCTCATCCTTGGCCCTATCTCTAAGAATTTTTAGAAATAGTCGTAAAATTGAGCTTTCAGTTCATATAGTGGCACCTGGCTGTTTTTTTTAAAGGTTTCTTTAAACTTTTATACTTTAAGTAGTTTTTGGAGAACATACTTTTAAACTTTTACTTAAGTAAAGACGTAAAATTGATACTTCAAGTAACAGATGTGTGTACTTTGACACCACTGCTCCTGTGTTGTGCCATGCGTCTGTGTAGCAGTTGTTTAGTCTCTCCAATGTAAAGGCCTGTGCGTTCTTCACTTCACTGAACGGCATAACCCACCTTGTCGGTCTTGTTTCATGGTGTCTTATCTTTGAGGTGAACCTGTTTTTGTCTCAGGGTGTTGCTGGGTTTGCTGAGAAAGATGAAAACACGGTTGAGGTTGGCTCGTGTGACATTAAGGTTTAAGGTTTAAAACTTGGCCCCAAAGTCAAGTTTTAAAATATCATACATCTCGTTGACCCGCAAGCTGCCAACAGCTGGACTAAGAACCAGTCAGACCAACAGGTAAACCAGAAAAGGAAACTCTGCGCACATTCTGACTTCATGTCTCTTCTGCTATACAGCGGGATCCAGGTCAACAGGTTGGCCTTATCTTTCATATAATGTCTAAAAAAAAAAAAACTTGATTCACAGAAATATGTTTTATGAGCATTTAAAAACGAAGAAATCAAAGTTTCCCGTTTGAACCTGTTTCCATGTTTGACCTGCCGGCCCATAAATATCTGCTTTATAGCAAACAAGTGAACAGAAAAGAGATGGATGGTCTTTAAACACTGGGTGGGTTTGGACCTGCAGGTCCTCAGAGACCCGTTTCCTCAGTGGTTCCTAAACAATGTGAGGCAGCGTCACTGCAAAAAATGGATATCTAAAGAAGTTATTTTTTTTCTTCAATTGAAGAGGCAAGTAAAACCCTTTGCCAATGGAATAAGAAACTTTACATTTAAAATAAATTTAAAAAAATTATTGCATTGTCTTCTTTCAAGAGCAGTTTATCTAATTTTGTTATTTTAAGAGTAAAAATATTGAATTTGGAGATCATCTTATTTACCTGCTAAGATTAATTTAAGAGATGTTGACTTATTTCTAGATGGTTTCTGCAGTGTTCTAGTTCCTATGCTCCTCAGATCCTGGAACAAACCGCCTGGAAATCTAAAGCCAGCATATGAAAGATATACATTTTTTGTATCTTGAGTTAACATTTTATCTATTTTTTGTATTTGACATGATTTAATCTCCTGTTTTTATCTTCATCTTTGTTGCTTCTTAAAAAGTATCTAATGGTTTATTTGATGTTTGTCTGTCCTGGTTCCTTTCTTTTCCTGTAAAGCTCTCTGAATATCCCAGAATATCTAAACATGCTAAACCCTGCTTCATTTACCAGCCTAGACCTTTAAATTTCAACTTGTTCAATGCAGATCTGCTCATTGTTCTGTAAATACCAGCATCACAGGTTGTTCTGTGATCCAGCAAACTGGGTCCACATGTCTCCTTTAATCCTTGAGCTTAACGAAACAGTCCTGGAAACCAGAATAAACTGTTTAGGAGTTGGTTTGTGCGTCTGTGCTGCATTCTGAGGAGGTGGAGTCAGGAATCAAACCTAATAATTAACATGACAGAAACATTTCTGGGGTTAACGATCACTTTGTGATGTGTATGTCCTTATTTTTTAGACTCTCTAAATGAGGCGTTGAAGGCCATCAGTGTCAGCACAGAGCTGATTGAAGAAGAGCTAAAGCCTCATCTGGACACGGTGCTGACGGCTCTGCTGGAGAAGAGTGAGTTTCAAGGCATAATGGGACTAATCAGAAAGGAAACCCCCATCCTTATGCTGCCTTAGATCTTTCTTAAATGATCTTTATCCAGGGTAACTAACGAGGAAAAGAACTATATTGTGTCTCAACAGAGAAGGATGCAGCTGTGGAGATCGTCAGAAGTGGGATCCTGCCCACACTGGCCCAGGCCTTACAGGGCAGAGGCAGTCTGAGCTGCCAGGTGGCTCTGCTGGTGGCAGAAATGGCACGAGAAGGTAAACTGCATCCTGATTGGCTCTCTTCTATCACACATCAGTAAGACAAACTTCATGATGGAGGAGGGGCTCCTGTGCTACCAGAGGGACAGGTTATGTAGAAATCATCAGTTTTAAATGACTGTGAAGCATATAAGCAGCTCATCAGTGACGTTTACCAAACTGCAGTTTCCATTTTTTCCTCACAGTAATAGATTTATTCCTGTAACAAGCTGCTCCAACATGCTTCATCCGACATGGTGTCGTGGGAAAAAAGTATTCAGCTATTCACCCTAGTTAAATAAACAGAGATAGATCGATGGATTTCCCTCAGTCGGCACTTTTATTCATCATATCATTGCAAAAAGAGAACAGTTCATCATACAGCCCTTATGGCACAGTATTCAGCCCTGTTCTGCCTGAGCAGCCTTTATTCCTCCTTACTTACAACAATGGAAAGTAGTCAAAGTCAAAACAAATTACAGACACTTTGGTTAACAGTAACATGTTATGAATAAACCTTGAGAAAGAATCTGGTTTGTTATGGGAAGAAGCTATGTCTGGTCTACAAACACCATCCTGCATGTAATGATGTGGCCTTAAGGTGAAACAGACTGAGTGAAAACTTTCATAGTGAGTAAATAGGATAAATTAATATATGAAATATGAGAAATTAAAAATTTCCGACAGCAGTGGTTATCTGCAGGTTAAAATGTGCTGCCCTGTTTCTGCACACATTCGTCCTTTTTTATGGAGTGTGAAAGGGGTCAAAATGTTTGTAAACTTATAAATCTTAGTTGAAACTGAAAAAATAAAAATATGTACTGTGATACTTAGTGTCAAATTTTACCTTATAATCTGAGAAACTAAAAAAGAAAACATAAAATAATAGAAATTTAATCTAAATTCTTCCCGTCAGCTTGAAAATTCCCGTATGTCATTTTAGTATTTTAATTACACTTTTTCCCTTTTTTAAATCTCATCTTTATTGCAGTTTTAGATTTTATATTTTGAGAGTCAAATCCCTCTCTTTCAGTTTCTTTTGTTTGTTTCTTCTTCCTATTTTATGATATTTTTCTTTTTTTTTGCTCTTTCAAATCATTTTTTTTCACATTTTTTAAAACGTGGGCTGGGAAACGTGATTGACAGCTTGCAGCAGCCTAGAGAGATGTCCTGTTCCATGTTGCATTCATGGACTGTGGGAACTCCAACTACTTAGTGAACACATTCTCTGCAGCATTTATTTTTCTTTTTGGCAAAATCCTGTGACAAATATTAGATATTTAATTTAATTTAATTTAATTTTCTTAAACTGAAAAAGCAATTTGAAACAACAAAAAGGAACAGAAAATAATGGATTTGAGTCCAAAAATATAACATCTACAACTGCAATAAAGAAAAGAAATAAAAAATAAATAGTGTAATTAAAATACTAAAGTGGATTTAGATTAAATTCTAATAATTTTATGTTTGCTTTTTGAGTTTCTCGCATTATATGGTAAAAATTTCACAGTGCATATATACTTCTATTTTTTCAGGTTCAACTAAGATTTAGAAGTTAACAAACATTTTGACTCCTTTCTGATTCCATGCTTTTCTAACAGTTTAATAATCGTTGCAAACCACAGACCCATCAGATCATAGATAAGTCTAATTAGATGAATGTTTTCAAACAGGATATTTAAATTGGCCAATTAGACCTTTGCATGTCTTCCTTTTCTAATCCCATTTCACTGTCTGCCTACATAAAAAAAAAAAGATAAACAAAGTAAAAGCCACTAGTGCCTAAAAAGTAATCTAAAAAAAATTCTTCTTGGATTTTTAGCTTTCTGGAAGGTTTGAAATTTAGTTTAAGGAAGCAGAAGCAAAGGGTTTCCTAAAATAAGACTTTAGACAGAATATCTTGTCCTGATTTATTAGATTCATTCCTTCAAGCTCCAGATAAAAAGGTTACATTTATCTCTCTGCAAATATTAGTTTTTAGGCTCCTGGTCTTCATAGATTCCACCGAGCATTAAATGGTTAAATAGACAACATGATTTATGACCAAACGACATCTACAATGGTTGAAAAAATCTTAATTTTCAGATTGTGGAAAAGACGTTGAAAACTGGGTTGTACCGTCTTTTTTTAAAGTCTATTATTTGATTAAAGTGGGACAAAATCAGAGCGACGAAACAGCCCGATTTTCAACATCTATGTATGAACTAAAACATGAGCTGACCAGATTTAAAGTTAAAACCAAAGTGTAAATAATGTCCCTTTGACTAACACGAGTCTGCAGGAATCTAATCAGGCACGGTTAGGCTGAGCAGAAGCAAAGGATCATGGGAACAAAGCACAGCCTGCAAATGTGGTTTAAACAGCAGAGACTTTATGGGCAAACGACTCAAACAAGAAACATTTTTATAGGCCATCCTGATGTAACTACAGGGTTTAAGGTGAACGGTAAACAAAGAATTGGTTTCAGAAATGTTTCAGCTTTTTTCAGTTTTTATTTTACAGATTTGATCCCAAAAAGTTTTTTTTTACTAATTGTATTATTTCTTTAAATCCCATTTTACAGATCTCTGTGTGAGGACCAATAGAAATGCTGTTGCTAATGACTCGTTTCTTTTAATCAGTTTGTAAACTTTTAATACAAACAATGAAAATATAATCTGAAAAACTACTTTAAAAATTATAAATTCCTGTCAAAAAATAATTTTTTTGATGGAGATTTTTTTTGTAAAACGTGTTTTTTTATTTCAGTAATAGTAAAAACGATTTCTCTCCATACTCTTGCTTGCAATGCATGCAGCAGTGCATCAGAAGAGTGAAAATAGCTCAGTGTTGTCTGTGCGTGTGTTGTAGCTGCTGTGAGAGATCAGTGCATCCAGGCTGGACTGGTGAAGGCTCTGGTTCCTCATCTGAGCAGCAGCGACCAGGAAATGCTGCTGAACACTGGCAGGGCCATCGGCCGCATCTGCTTCGACAACAGTGAGTGGTTCTGACAGCACAGGGATGGAGTCTGATGCTCACAGTGACAGCTCCACTGTTTACTCAGAAACAGAATATTGTTTTATTATTTCTAAATAAAGTTCTAACCAATTCAGAATTTTATTTTTACAGAAATAAAAAATAAGGGCAGTTTTTTATTAAACATAATATAAAAAAAGGTACAATGTAATATAAGAGAAATACTAACGAGCTTTTCATAAAGAAGAACCTCACAGTATATATGAGATATATAGTAAGGTAATAGTTTCTTTCTAGAAAAAATGCTCTGATTTATTATGCTATTCTTGAACACACAGCAAATCCAACATGCTCAAATTAACACTTTCAGATTTGATTTTAACACTCTTGAAGTGTCTATATGGGTCCACACCAGAGAGAGTTAATTTGACTCTTTTTTGAGGGTTGGCCCCGTAACTCTTATTTAGTGTTAAAAAAATAAATCTTTCTGGAGTTGATAATTTAACACTTAATTACACCAACTCGGTGTTAGAATTGGAATATTAACACTCTCATAGAATGTTTTCCTAACTACATAGGAGTTATTCTCTAAAACTAAATGCTGGAAATTTTACTTTTCTGAACATATAAAAATCCCTTGGGAAAAATAAATAAAGAAAGAAGCAATGTTGGTTCTTTTCAGCAAATATTTATTCCAAAAGTGCACCACAATTAGAAAATGTTTTTTCAAAACATGTAACAATGTGGAACAATATGTACATACATGTTCTCACTTTTATTAGAATATTGCCTGTCAAAAGGTCTGACATAGGTGAGCTTCCTCAACAGAACAAATTATTGTTTGAACAGCACTTTCAGAAAGACCAGAAGCTTGTAAGTGAGCAACAACAGATCCACACATTCCAACAAGTGACTTCTGTGTAGTAACAGTGGGAGTTACACAAAGGGACACGTATTTGTCAAAACTGTAATAACATGGCAAAATTACATATATGGGGAGTTTCAGACAGAATACATACATAACCATTTTTTGAGTATAGATCCTAAAGATATGGAAAAAGAGTTGCAATCCCCAGGGCATAGTTAGTCCGAACACTTATGGGTGGGATCCTCCTTTTGAAAACAAAAAGAAGTATCACTACTCTGGTCAGTGAATACGGATTTCTTTGATCATCAAAAGAGTTATACCCATGAGATTCTATCATATCTGCGACCAGTATGTTGACCATTTGCAGACGAGTCGCATCTGAGAGCGTTTTAGTTTTTTGATATTCGTTGAAGATTTCTTCATCCTTTGGGTTTGACCTCAGGACTGTATACACCATCTGTAAAACAAAAATACATATTCTGATTAACCTCCAGTAGCTGGCCCAAAGGCTCCTGCTTTTAAAATTAATATCAACACCAATAACTGGCTATAGGCTTTGCTTCTGACCTGTTTTGCATCATCACGATCAAGCTCTTCTTGGCCCTTTTTTCTGTTCTTTGTACTTTTGAGGATAAGAGTTGAATCCGAAGAACAAGAAGAAGCAGGGGATGAGGAATGGTCTGACAGTGAAACTGGTGATGTTGGAGTGACAAGAGGGGTGGCCTGCACTGATGATTGTAATTCATCTTCAACCAAACTGATCTCAATATCTAGAAAATAACACCAAAAATCCATGTGCATAAATTACAATTAGACTAATGCACAACAAAATAATTGTATTTGATATGTATTCGACAGTATTCTTTAACTCAAAGAAAGAAACTTGGGTAGGATTTTTTTTTTTACATTGCACCAATATTCAAATATGAATTAAACATCATAAAGGAATTTACTCCAGATTATTATGAATCCGTTTTACCTGTTGCTAGCTGCTTTCGGTATCCAACCCTGAAAGCTCGAACCCCAGACCTTAGAAGTTCAAAATGTCTGAGTCAACTTCAGTGTCCGAGGTATCAGTCAGGACGAGGACACCTTCTGTGAAGGGCTGAAGCTCACAGCAGAATTTAGCCGTTACTGAAAAAAAGAAAACTGAAATTAAATTTAACTAAAACATAAAATAAAGCCTTACTATAAATTAGTCACATTGGAGATTATTTTACACCACTTTAAATTTCATATGAATACAAACCATCTTGAAGAAACTGGGAGTAATAAAAGCATTCATCACTTTGTGGAACTTTAATGTACTTCTGCACTCCCCTATATTCCACCTTTACAAGCATCTCCTGTGAGGAAATCTAATAAAGATTATTTTTGCACTACTGAACTGCATAGACAATCAGTAAATTAATTGTTACTTCTGTAAAGCCAGTCATTTTGACATACATACAACTCTGATCAATTCACAGGTTGGATTTTAGAGGGTAGTAGCATGTTTACTTTTACATAATCACATTGGTTTTTTGGAGGTTAACTTTTAAATGCACAAAATAATTGGCTACACTACCCACCACTGACTATATGGCATATATATATATATATATATATATATAGGGCTTTTTTTGAGAACCTAAAACTTGTGCTCGAATTGTACAACAATTGACACAGTCATTATTACCTTAATAAATTTAAATCATCAATCTTTGCCAATTTCCACTTCAATACTTTGCTTTGTAACAAATTCTGAAGGGAACTAAATTTAAACTAAAACATATTTTCATGCACTGCAGAGGAGATTAATTTCTGCAATTCAGCTGCCGTTTACTGCATCGATTTTTATGGGAGACAGTCTTCAGATAGATGGGGATTCACATAGCTCTATGTGTTGACGATAACATTTCCCGAATGATTCTTTTAGGTGTAGCTATGTTGATGAGTTTAGCCAACAAATACATTAAATATTCGTCTGCAAACCTTTTTTCAACACTATAGTTACAAAGATCACTAGTTAGCTAAACATGATTAGGCTATCACCGAAGCAATGTAGCTAATCCAACGTAGCAAATGTCTATCACACGGCTCTATTTTGACTCAAACAACGCCATAGAGTTAGAAAGCAAATGAAATATTTAAACCATCTGAGAGAAATTACTTACCAGGCTGGGTAAACGGGTCTGAATAACAGTAAATTCTCCAAGACCCCTCTCAAATTTTCCTCAGCTTCGTTCGGTACCTGTAGCATTGGAGGCGGAGTCTGTGAATGTACTCTTTGGGTGTCAAATCCACTGTAGGAGTTCAGAGTTGATAGACGAAGTGTTATTTTTTTCCATTTTAACACCTCCAGATTTAGTATGTAACACTATTTATTTAACACTCTGTTTTAACTCGTAATATGTGACACCTCAGAGTTATATTTGTTTAATATAACTCTATTAAGAGCTAAATTAACACTGCCTTTGAAGAAAGTCTACTAACACCCTATTATTTAACACTTTTGAATTTGCTGTGCATCTTTGTTGTCTAACTTTCTCTACAGCACATCAACAGGACCAGTTAGTCCAGAGTGGCGTAATCCCCAGATTAGTGTCCATAATGAAGGAATACACTGATAACGACCCCCTCGTCAACGTCTGCCTGCTGGCTCTCTGTAACCTGGCTGATTTAGGTACAAACCTTGTTGATTGTTGCTCATTGGACGACATATTCAGGAAATAGCCACAGTTTGACTCAGAGAATCTGATTGCATGTATGATTTACAAGGTGAAGTTAAGAAAGGAGTTCTTAGTGACATGCCAGTGTAAACTCCCAGTCCTCTTGCTCATGGCTGTGAGCCCTCTGTAAAGATAAACAGTCAAAAATTAGGAGCAATATTTATGTTTATCTAGCATGTTTTTTGTTATTCATATATATATGTGTATGTATATTGTTTTTTATTACGAAAAAATAAAATTAACTAAAAAAAAAAAAATTTAGCGTGTTTTAAGAAAAAAAAAATAAGGGTGTTATTTTTTCCATCTCGTTTTTTTCCTGCTATTTCATTCATTATTTAATTCATTCATTTATAAAGATCAAAGTTCCAAAAATGTAAATATTTGTTTAACAAGTTAACAAACAAGTTCCATCCGGTTTAATGAAAAACTGGTGTTTAATGAGCGCAGAGATGGAACCGAGTGTGAGGTAAATGGGTTGAGCGCGTGTATGGTTTTGAGCATGTGTGTGTGAAATAGAAATGCAGAACACCTTTCTCTCTACACACATGGATTGGTGCCTGCATGCTCAAACACATGGCGCAATCCTTATGGCATAAATACTGACATACAGACATCCCGGCTTAATGTGTCCTACAGACTACCTCACAAATAGTGCTTCATAGAGTGGCTCTCCAGGGCTTAGATGCTGCATCTAAACCTTATGTCACAGTGTAGTAGATAGAATAAGATCTGTGTGAAGTTACTACCACTGAGCCTTAACTCAGAGACAATGGAGGACTTTAGGTTTGGCCACCAGAATGACAGTACCTGCCTGAATGCGTTGGGTGGAGTCTAAAGTCTGGAGGAGGGAAGGTTACAGTGGGGGTTTTCTCACAGGGTTTGGTCAGCCTTCAGGGATAGCTCCTTAAGTTCCCCAAAAAATTGAAAAAGTATGTAAAGACATGAATTCGGACAAGTAACTAGAGAGAGGCATGAAGACAGTCCTAAGGTTTCTGAAGTTTCTAAAATAAGAGCAGAAACTTTAGGCCACATCATCTTGGTCTCTTCTCATGTTGGTGTTTGTCTTCAGATGTATTTCTAAAGAAATTATCAATAATCATTATTAACTCCCACCTAAATCCTTTAGCAGGCCTTCACCAAAAGCTGTCATAGCTACAAAGGATTGGTCTACATATTAAGGCCAGTGTATGTAATTTCTGACATTTTTGAATAGCACTCCAGGTTGGACTCCAGATTGCTCATTAATGACTAGCTTAAGTCTGCCTGTGGCATGTGAAAACTTATATTCCACCATATCTACCACATCCTTGAATTCTATTCCTGTATCTTATTGGTTAAACTGTGCATTACTGGTGAGGATAGGGTTTACAACCCTCTGACAGTAATTATAGAGCCTTGTTTTTACAGACAGTGCACGGCAGGCCCTGGTGGATCAGGATGTGGCAGATACACTGATATTTCAGCTAAAACGGGCTCCTGATGCTGAGCGGCGGCATGTCATCTTGGAAATACTGGGCTCACTGGGTGAAAGTGGTAAGATGCGCCAAACACAAAAGTTAGGAAAAGTTAGGTAGCCGTGGATTTTGACACAGTCCATGCTTGGATCTCAGTGCTGCATTTGATACAGTTGACCATAATATTATTTTGGAAAGACTTGAATATTTTGTTGGAATTAAAGGAACAGCACTAGACTGGTTTATATCTTATCTTTCTGATCGCTTTCAGTTTGTTCACATCTTCCTCATGCTCAAGCGTTACCTGTGGAGTACCACAGGGATCAGTGCTAGGACCAATTCTCTTTACTTTATACATGCTCCCAATTGGTAGAGTTATTAGACAGCATGGGATTAATTTCCACAGTTATGCTGATGATACCCAGCTATATCTGTCTATAAATCCAGATGAAGCTAACCCATTACATAGATTACAGGCATGTCTTGAAGACATAAAAACCTGGATGACTCTTAACTTTCTGCTTCTGAATGCAGAGAAAACAGAAGTTACAGTCTTTGGACCAGAGTCTTTGAAAAATAAGCTGATTAGTCAGTCACTTCATTTGGATGGGATTAAACTGATTTCAGATAATAAAGTAAAAAATCTTGGTGTTATTTTTGATCAGGACCTGTCATTTAAATCCCATATCAAAGAGGTTTCTAGAATTTCCTTCTTTCATCTGAGGAACATTGCAAAAATGAGAAATCTCCTGTCCAGGGGTGATGCTGAGAAACTAATCCATGCATTTGTTACTTCAAGGCTGGACTATTGTAATTCTTTACTATCAGGAAGTCCACAAACTGTAGTTAAAAGCCTTCAGCTGATCCAAAATGCTGCAGCCAGAGTTCTGATGAAAATTAAAAAGAGAGATCATATCTCTCCTATCCTGGCTTCTCTTCATTGGCTTCCTGTTAAATCCAGAATAGAATTTAAAATCCTCCTTCTCACATATAAAGCCTTAAATGGCCAAGCTCCATCTGATATCAGAGATCTGATTGTTCCTTATGTTCCTAACAGAGCACTTCACTCTCAATCTGCAGGTTTACTAGTGGTTCCTAGAATTTCTAAAAGTAGAATGGGAGGCAGATCTTTTAGTTATCAGGCTCCTCTCCTGTGGAACCAACTACCAGTTTTAGTCCGTGAGGCAGACACCCTGTCTACTTTTAAGGCTAGGCTTAAAACTTTCCTTTTTGATAAAGCTTATAGTTAGGGTGGCTCAGGTTATACTGAACTATCTCTAGAGTTATGCTGCTATAGGCTTAGACTGCTGGAGGACATAGGGACCCCCATTTCCTCATTCTGCTTCATTCTCTCTCTATTCTCCCACTCTGCAGAATCTGTTAGTTCAATCTCTAATGTTCTGCTCTCTCTGCTTTTTCTCATAGTAGCTTCATCTGGTCTGTTCCTGTTTGGCTGTGACTCCATCCTGGAGAGAAATATCAGCTGTGCTGCTGCCATCAACATCGTTGTTTATAGATGTTGGAGATCGGCCTGTTTTTCAGTGTAGTCCTGTTTCTCTGACTGTGACTGGCTGGATGTGCCCTCTTCATCCTCTGACATGGGAGCTGGCTCAGAGTTTGTTTGCCTAACTGTGTGTTTCCTGGACGGGGCCGCCTGTGGAGCTGGTTGACAGTTGCCTTTTGTATCTCTGCTTCTTTTTGTGTCTCTGCTTCTGTCTCCTTGAACCCCAGTCGGCCTCATCAGATGGCTACTCACACTGAGCCTGGTTCTGCTGGAGGTTTCTTCCTGTTAAAAGGGAGTTTTTCCTCTCCACTGTCACTACAAGCATGTTTAGTGTGAGGGGTGGCATTTGAGTCAATGAGTCTATGCAATCAACTGGTTTTCATTAGAAAACTTTGAATCAATCTGACTGTATGACCTGGTGAACTGTAAAGAGCCTTGGATTGACATGTGTTGTGAATTGGCGCTATAGAAACAAACTGAATTGAATTGATGCTTTGTTGACTTAATGTGGCAGTGAATTGTCAACATTTTAAGGAAGCATTTTTACTATGCAAGTTTTAACAATGTTAACTAATACTTTGTTGATTCTCTATTGGTTAAAAAGATAGTTGGCTTGTCATGCTGCTATCAATTCAATTTAATCTATTTCTATTCAAAGTTTTCTATCCAAGGAAAACCAGTTGATTACATCAACTCATTGACTGGAAGGCAATCCCTCACACTAAGCATGCTTGTAATGACAGTGGAGAGCAAAAACTAACCCTAACCCTAACTGGAAGAAACCTCCAGCAGAACCAGGCTCAGTGTGAGCGGCCATCTGCAGAGGCCGACTGGGGTTCAAGGAGACAGAAGCAGACATAGAAAAAGAAGCAGAGATACAAAATGCAACTGTCAACCAGATCCGCAGGCGGCACCGTCCAGGAAACACAGCCAGGCAAACAAACTCCGAGCCAGCTTCCATGTCAGAGGATGACATAGAGCAATATAGTTAGTCACAGTCAGAGAAACAGGACTACACTGAAAAACATGTCAAGCTCAAATATCTATAAACAAAGGCATTGATGGGAGCAGCGCGGCTGATGTTTCTCTCCAGGATGGAGTCACAGTCAAACAGGAACAGACCGGGCAAAGCTACTATGAGAAAAAGCAGAGAGAGCAGAATGTTGCAGATTGAACTAACAGATTCTGCAGAGTGGGAGAATAGAGATAGAATGGGGGTCTATATGTCCTCCAGCAGTCTAAACATATAGCAGCATAAATATATTAATAGTGTTAAGGAAGAAAATATTCTAAAATAGTTAACTTTGGAAAAAGGTTGGCTTCTCTCTTCCTTTCCCAGGATCTTCTCGGCGAGCTGCGTGTGGCCACAAGGAAAACCAGCAATGCGTGTTGACGTCACAGAATTACAGAGTTTAATCCAATATAAGACAATGCACAAACTTAGAAATAAGACAATGCACAAACTTAGAAATAAGACAATGGACAAACTTATACCAGAAACTGCAGAACAACGGAGACATACATTCAAATACCTGACATAAATGGAGAGAAGGAAAGAAAGCAAAGACGTACAAAGACATCTTTGGAGAGTTGCAAGAGCAAATCTGATTTGTTACTTCTGTGTAGAAAGTTTTATCCTCTTGTATTTAATTTATTCAAATAAGGCTGGCTTTTGCTCCTCCAACCAGGAGCTATCTTGGACACTCAGAAAAACTTAGAGCTTCCCCTAATTTACGGCCTGACCTCCAGGAATTCTATGGTCTTCTGGCTAAAGAAAACATAAGATAAGACCTCACAGAATAGCTGTTGGAATGCGGGGGGGCTCTTTCCTACCATAAATTCTCAGGAACAAACTTAAATTCAGTCCTTTGGTTCAAGGAAAGGTTATCTTCACAAACTTGTTCAAAATTAAGAAATATGTTCAAAATGAGAGTGCTCAACATACCTTTTACACATGCCATAAGATTAACTGTATTAAAAACTAAAAATAATAATTTTTCTTCAACAGTCCCTCTTTTGAGGTCTGAGACACACAGACCTCACAAATAAATTTAGCCTTCTAATAGAGGAACCAAGAAACTATTTAGTATACTAAAAAACTAAAACATTAGCCCAATTATATAACAGTCCCCTTTTAAACAGAACCTCCTAGCTCCACGGCCAGGTCATGTGTCTGAAGCTGAACTCCATTATCTGAACTTATCAAATGTATCTTGCGCTATCCAACAATTTAATACTCACCTGATGAACCACAAAATTTTAACCAGTAAAAACTAAAAATGAAAATACATTTCACTTATCAAATATGAAAAATCATAAAACTCAGTTATGTCAATAGAAGAAAAAAAAAAAACACAATAGAAATATCAGCCCAAGTATAAAATTAGAAACCCAGAGTAAGATATCTCGAAATTACTAAAAAATGCCCAGGAAACTTAAAAGACAATACTCGCCACAAAAATTACAGAGTTTAATCCAATATAAGACAATGCACAAACTTAGAAATAAGACAATGGACAAACTTATACCAGAAACTGCAGAACAACGGAGACATACATTCAAATACCTGACATAAATGGAGAGAAGGAAAGAAAGCAAAGACGTACAAAGACATCTTTGGAGAGTTGCAAGAGCAAATCTGATTTGTTACTTCTGTGTAGAAAGTTTTATCCTCTTGTATTTAATTTATTCAAATAAGGCTGGCTTTTGCTCCTCCAACCAGGAGCTATCTTGGACACTCAGAAAAACTTAGAGCTTCCCCTAATTTACGGCCTGACCTCCAGGAATTCTATGGTCTTCTGGCTAAAGAAAACATAAGATAAGACCTCACAGAATAGCTGTTGGAATGCGGGGGGGCTCTTTCCTACCATAAATTCTCAGGAACAAACTTAAATTCAGTCCTTTGGTTCAAGGAAAGGTTATCTTCACAAACTTGTTCAAAATTAAGAAATATGTTCAAAATGAGAGTGCTCAACATACCTTTTACACATGCCATAAGATTAACTGTATTAAAAACTAAAAATAATAATTTTTCTTCAACAGTCCCTCTTTTGAGGTCTGAGACACACAGACCTCACAAATAAATTTAGCCTTCTAATAGAGGAACCAAGAAACTATTTAGTATACTAAAAAACTAAAACATTAGCCCAATTATATAACAGTCCCCTTTTAAACAGAACCTCCTAGCTCCACGGCCAGGTCATGTGTCTGAAGCTGAACTCCATTATCTGAACTTATCAAATGTATCTTGCGCTATCCAACAATTTAATACTCACCTGATGAACCACAAAATTTTAACCAGTAAAAACTAAAAATGAAAATACATTTCACTTATCAAATATGAAAAATCATAAAACTCAGTTATGTCAATAGAAGAAAAAAAAAAAAACACAATAGAAATATCAGCCCAAGTATAAAATTAGAAACCCAGAGTAAGATATCTCGAAATTACTAAAAAATGCCCAGGAAACTTAAAAGACAATACTCGCCACAAAAATTACAGAGTTTAATCCAATATAAGACAATGCACAAACTTAGAAATAAGACAATGGACAAACTTATACCAGAAACTGCAGAACAACGGAGACATACATTCAAATACCTGACATAAATGGAGAGAAGGAAAGAAAGCAAAGACGTACAAAGACATCTTTGGAGAGTTGCAAGAGCAAATCTGATTTGTTACTTCTGTGTAGAAAGTTTTATCCTCTTGTATTTAATTTATTCAAATAAGGCTGGCTTTTGCTCCTCCAACCAGGAGCTATCTTGGACACTCAGAAAAACTTAGAGCTTCCCCTAATTTACGGCCTGACCTCCAGGAATTCTATGGTCTTCTGGCTAAAGAAAACATAAGATAAGACCTCACAGAATAGCTGTTGGAATGCGGGGGCCTCTTTCCTACCATAAATTCTCAGGAACAAACTTAAATTCAGTCCTTTGGTTCAAGGAAAGGTTATCTTCACAAACTTGTTCAAAATTAAGAAATATGTTCAAAATGAGAGTGCTCAACATACCTTTTACACATGCCATAAGATTAACTGTATTAAAAACTAAAAATAATAATTTTTCTTCAACAATAGCTCAGCATAACCATACTGTTTTGGATGAGGTATTAGAAAGCTAAAGCTAAATAGGAACGTCTGTCTAGACTGAATTCTGCATAAAGGATGAATTTAAACCTTTTCTAACCTTTTTTATTAGACAAAGGAGATATATTACAGAGACAGACTGTATCATGTCTGTAAAGTGCCATGACATGTCATGTTGGTAATTGCCACTATAAAATAAACTGAATTGAATTTGAATATTAACTATTCGAAAAAAATGAAACGGTGTCTTTAAAGTGTGGGAAGAAAAGGAAAACCTGGACCAGTACTGATGAAGCCATAATGGCTGAGGGTATAAACCTAACATCAAACTTTATGCTGTGTTTTACCACCAGATGCACTAAAGCTGCAGTTTACAGAGTCGGGCGTACCAGAGGCTTTATCGCTGATGATTCGAGATCTACAAGGACAGTCTGACCCCCATGACCTCTGTAGCATAAAGATCGCCTCCAACCTGATAGTGTCGTTGCTTTTAGGAGGTGAGTGGTGATCGGAGAGAAGTGAACGAATGAACTTTGTAGAATATCTGAATAAAATAAATAAATCCTTGATTTAAGTTGCATGAGTCTGGTTTGGAGTATCTGGACTATCTGATGATAAACAATTTAGAGAATACTGAGGAACATTTGACTGAGCTGCTGAGAATATGAGACAGGACAGCATCGGTGACAACTAGGTGATTTATTAAAATATTAAATAAAAAGGCCTAGTTAATGTATTTTGATGTTCCTGGGGAAACATTGTGTCACAATTATTCTGGAAGGATCCTTGCTACTTGCTGGAAATTACATGTATGTGTTGTGTGACATGTTGATTAGTGTCTTTGTATGTGGTGGTTTTCCAGATGAATCTATGCAGAAATGTTTTGGAGAAGGATCAGGCGTGGTCTACCAGGACATTCTGGCCTGGCTGCAGAGCTCTAACACGCAGCTCCAACTCTCAGGAGCCCTTGCTATTGCCAACTTTGCCAGAAATGGTAAGTTTCTTATGTGAGTAAATGCTTCACAAAGTTTTCCAAATAATCCCACAGCTTTTACCTTATTTTTTACTCGCATGAATTGGTTGGAATGCTGCAGCTGTTTACACAAAACATTTCACAAATGTTGTAGAGACTGGGGGTCCTGAAGCTTGGTGTCAGCTTGATTTATTTGCTTTTAAACCAGTTTGGGGGCGTGTTTATAATCTCGTTCCCAGTGCAAAACCTGGTTGTAAATTTGAACCAATTTGACCAAAAACGACACCCTAAAAAAGAAAGATTGGTCAGAAGTATGGGGAAAGATAACTGTCAAAGAAAGTGTATCCGTCTAAATCTGTAAATATACGTAAGAATATGTGAAAAAAGACATTTAGAAATTATAAATGCCAGTTACAAAATGATAACAATACATATTGTGAAGTTAGGAAGCTGAGGCAGAGGCAAATTTTGCAAAAACAGATTTATTTTAACTTAGACAGAGAGAAAGGCTCTGACTGGGGCAGGCCCAGCATTTATACCTTACAAAATCCCAACACACACTCTCTCTCCCATGGAACCATCCCACCCCTGCATGAAGAACTTTCTCCCACTCGAACATTGGAGCAAAACAACTTCAGTTCATTAAGGATATACATTTTTCATTACCCCGATAAACACTTCAGAAAAGGTGTCTTCTGTTTCTCCTTAATTCCAACCAAATTAGATCGAGGAAAAACATGCTTTCATGATATGTTGAAAATAAGGAAAAAATACAAATCTGAAATATAATGATGGATTTTGACTTACATTTACGAATTAAGGCACCAGAACATATGTTTTTTTATTCTCAGATATCTTACCTTATATAGAAGGATCAGAAAGACTCCAACCCTAGCTGAAGCCTTCCACCAGCAGGCAGGTTCTTTAATTACACCTGCCAATCCCAAAAATAAGTACCTTCAAGCTAAAATGACCTTTACAAGTTGACTTAAGGCCAGAACACTTACAGTATGATTTTGCATTGGATCCGACATTATTGTCTCGGACGAGGTCGTGGCGTTTAACGCTCATTGGAAGTCAGTGGAGATGATTTCCTGCAGGGGGCAGCGTAGCTCCAGATGAGATAGAGCCCAGGTCTGTTTTAGTTTGACTATGCAACAATTCAGCAGCAATTTAATGGGTCTGACAGGAAGAGAGACGCAGTTACAAAGTAAAACACATCTGTTTTGGTGGAAAATACAAAATAAAATCTGTTAATCTCATGGGGAAAGAGTTAGTTTGGAGTCACACATCGGATTATAGTAAGCAGGACAGACTGGAGCAAAAACAGTGAATGAAAGATTGAAACATCCCCATGATAGGGGTTCAGCAGGACAGAAACGGATAAAGAAGTGATCCTGTTTGAGCCCCACAGAAACCAAAATAAGGAGGTGCAGACAGAGCAGGTAAGTGCAGCGTATCTCTCTCACCTCTTTATGGAAAAAGAAATAAAAACTTGGATAAACTTCCCAGATCTCTCTCTGAGAATCACCTCTCTGCCTCAGTTACCATAGAAACGTTTATTGCTGTGTTTTTCTTTTCTTTACACGTAGATCTCATTATGTTTTTAATAGATGAACATTCTCTATCTGTTCTGGTTCTAGATGCTGCACAGACTCGTTAAGTAGAGCTTTGCTATATAGCAGAGCCGATGGTTTTTAATTTATTTTTAACTAACTTTTCATAATCTGTTCCAGTCAGATGAGGGAAATAGTTGTAATGTGTGTATACCCCAGAGACAGAGGTGAAAATAATCTGCACAGATCTGCTCACCCTGCCTAGCCCGAGCATCTCTATATGCAGTCAGTGTGAGATGGAAAAGAATCGGATTGGAGATTTAAAAAGTCATACAAAGCTGGTGTGTTCATAGCCTGGGTGCCATTCCGAACTTAGTCCCGCCCACAAGGTTTGAGGTTGGGAAGTTCGGTTTGGCATTGCTCCATAGTAGCGCGAGTATGCTTGCACAATATCTGGGGGGCCAATCAAATTGTCAGGGCGGGCTTTATACGATGATGGACAGATGATCAACAGTAACGTAATCAACCACGTGACCAAAGCGCGCTTGGGTGACAACAACAATGGCTGCCGCTGGAGAGTTGAGGTGTGTAGATTCTGCTATTAGGTCTGTTCTAGAAGATATCGACAGCAAATTAATTTTAAAAGAGGAACAGAGAAACGCCATCAAGGCATTTGTTGAAAAGAAAGATGTTTTTGGCGTCCTTCCTACGGGATTTGGCAAAGTTTAATTTATCAGCTGGCTCCCTTGGTCGCTTAACATACAGTACGTCACGCACTCCGTTGCTCTTATTGGTTGTAGGTCTATCCAATTGAGTGCAGAGGCATTTTTTTTCCTGGTTCGTTCGAAACACGCCCCATAATCACAGCTCTATGGAGCAGTATCAGACTCATATTCTGACTAGAATTGAGTAGGACTATGTCAGGCTAGTGTGTTCAGGCCTTAACATGAAGAAGCTAAACACATTGTAAGTTTCATGTTCAGAGGTAACAAAGAATGTGACTTCAAGAGCTAAAAGTACAAAAACTACCTGAACAGGTATCAAGATAGGAAGTTACTTACATTTTTTATATTAAAGTTAAACTAGCCATCCAAACCAATCTGGTCTCCTAGGAGAGCATACCTGCCCCCTTATCCAGCCACTAGAACTACTTTACATTTAGTATCCAAAAATGACTCCCCAAATCATGTTGAATAAAGTTTAATATACAACTATGGAGCTGGTTGACAGTTTCCTTTTGTATTTCTGCTTCTGTCTCCTTGAACCCCAGTCCTGTTAAAAGGGAGTTTTTCCTCTCCACTGTCGCTACAAGCATGCTTAGTGTGAGGGATTACCTTTAAGTCAATGAGTCAATGCAATCAACTGGTTTTCCTTAGATTGAAAAACTTTGAATCAATCTGACTGTATGATCTGGTGAACTGTAAAGCGCCTTGATATGACGTGTGTTTTTAATTGGCGCTATAGAAATAAAGTGAATTGAATTGAAGTACCGAGTAGAACCTCATGTCATTCCGGTCTGCTTGTGAAAGCTAAGCTGTTGGGCTATTAGTTAGCTAAAGGATATCTATTCCCAGAGCTATATTGGCTAAACGGGACAAAAACAAAGGATCCAGAAATCACTTAAATAGAACCTTTTTAAGGTTTTAGATTTGTGTTTTGAATAATTTATAGAACATGTCTTACTGCAAGCGGCTGAAGTTAGGTTGTTAGATGTTTTGTGGATGTCAGAGGATGACTTTGGACTTTGCCCACTGTGTTTGTTCAGACAGTAACTGCGTGAAGATGCTGGACCTCGGTGTGGTTCCACACATCCTGACTTTGCTGGAGAAGCACGTAGATGAGGGGGACGTCTCTGTTCAACATGCTGCGCTCAGCGCACTGAGGAACCTGGCCATTCCTGGTACTCCTCCAAGCACACAGTAACACTGTGTTTGTCCTGTCTATGGTATTTCAACTTCTATATGTAACAACCCCACAGCAGGAAACACTGTTCAGCCACTTTTAAACGGCATCTGACTTCAAGAAAAAACACTAAAACATGAAACTCAGCACAAAAGTCCTAAAGCTGGATAGATGTCCTGCCGTTTGCATCAGGTGTACTTCAGAACAGCTGCATGCTGGGTAACATAAACACAGACACTATCTTCAATAAGACACCTGCCTCTTTTCTGTGTTTCAGCAACCAACAAAGTGAGGATGCTGGAGGACGGAGTGACTGAGAGGATAAAGGCTCTGCTGCGTACGGACATGCCCCCGGTTCAGTTCAAACTGCTGGGAACGCTACGCATGATGGTGGACGGGCAAGGTGAGGAAACTGCTGCACCGATTCCACACATGGCCGCCCGGTACGCCTGGTTCTATACAGCCCATGGACTTTCTGGTACAGCTGGTTTGACCCAAGAGGATTGTCTTCATCTATGAGTTCTGCCAGGCTATAACTTTACTTTACTGATGAAAACAGAGATTCAAACGTTCTGACTGTAGATGTGACTGCATTTGGTCTCTATTCAATTCTATTCAGTAGATTTCACAACATGTCATTTCAAGGCACCTAACAATTCAACCAGATCACACAGTCAAATTGATTCAATCTTTTCTATCTAAGGAAAACCAGTTGATTGCGTTGACTCATTGACTCTTTAGCAACCCTTCACACCAAGCATGCTTATAGCGAGTTCTCTTTTTTAAACGTTTGACGTTCTTGGATTTATTATGAATTTCCCAGCATCCTCTGGTGTCTGTTGCAGAAGGGGCAGCCTTAAAGCTGGGCAGAGATGCGGTGCTGCTGGCACGGATCATGGAGTGGTGTGAAGCCAAGGACCACGCAGGTGTCAGAGGAGAAGCCAGTCGCCTGTTGGCCGCCCTGATCAGACACAGCCGCAGCCCTGTGAGCTTCCTTACTCTGACCGGCTTGTTGGTTCTGACCCGACTCGATAATGATGAGGCTCTCTAAAACGTCTCTCATTGGTGCTTTTGTTTCCTTTTTCTAAAAGGAAGTTGTGCGTGCTGTGGCTGGGGCAGATGGGGTGAGACACCTTATCGCTATGGCAACAAGCGAGCATGTCATCATGCAGAACGAAGCCCTGGTTGCTCTTGCCATAGCATCTGCTATTGACATTGGTAAAGCTATTTCAGAGTTTAGGTAATACCTAAAATAAATAATCCAAGGTTCTGGCAGATTAAAGCTATTGCTGTCCATCTGGCTGTCCTATGCAGAGAAATTCAATCCCGTATTAATAAAAGCTTAAAAACTTAAAAAATCTTATTCTCACACATAAATCCAGCTGTAATATCCTTGCATCATTCTATTAATTATGGTTTTCAACTATTTTTTCTCATTCTTTGTCTAAATAGTAGCTTAGTTTAGCTGAGTTTCACTAGTGTAGTCCAAACCTCTTATTTTTAACTGAAAAGATTTTAAATGTAATTTTTTGAAACCTGTTCTTTGCTTTAATAATGTTACAAAAACGTTTCTCTCCATACATCCTAAACACATTACTGTGGGCCCTTGTATTCTGATACGCTCCAGTTCACTTCAGGCCGCACCCTCCTGGTTTTATTTCTGTCTACGCCAGAAGGCGGCAGCCATGGTTTAGCTCATGTGTATCTGTTTGCCTCTATGGAAACCAGGGTCTATGAGGGATCTATTTAGTGAAGCCAACCTCTTACCAACGCTGAAGGCGATGTTGGACGACCCTGTGGGGGCGCTAGAGGTCAAGTTCAGCGCTTTGGGTCTTATCTGCACCTTGGCGAACTCTGGTATGTGTTTCCTTGACAACAGCCTTTATTTTCCAAAGAGAAATTCAGAGCCAAATGGAAGTGATGTGGACGCTTTGTCTGATGCTACCATCCATCCATCCTTCCTCCATCCATCCATCCATCCATCCATCCATCCATCCATCCATCCATCCATCCATCCATCCATCCATCCATCCATCCATCAATCCATCCATCCTTCATCCGTTCATCCATCCATCCATCCATCCATCCATCCATCCATCCATCCATCCATCAATCCATCCATCCTTCATCCGTTCATCCATCCATCCATCCATCCATCCATCAATCCATCCTTCCTCCATCCATCCATCCATCCATCCATCCATCCATCCATCCATCCTTCATCCGTTCATCCATCCATCCATCCATTCATCCATCCATCCATCCTTCATCCGTCCATCCGTCCATCCATCCATCCATTCTTCATCCATCATCCGTCTGTCCGTCCATCCATCCATCCATCCATCCATCCATCCATCCATCCATCCATCATCTATCTATCCGTCCGTCTGTCCGTCCATCCATCCATCCATCCACCCATCCTTCATTGGTCCATCCGTCCGTCCATCCATCCATCCATCCATCCATCATCTATCTATCCGTCCGTCTGTCCGTCCATC
The DNA here is from genome assembly GCA_030533445.1 of Cyprinodon diabolis. Classification (NCBI taxonomy): domain Eukaryota; kingdom Metazoa; phylum Chordata; class Actinopteri; order Cyprinodontiformes; family Cyprinodontidae; genus Cyprinodon; species Cyprinodon diabolis. Next base: position 5,306,483 of record CM060083.1, on the reverse strand, counting down.
CATCCATCCATCCTTCATTGGTCCATCCGTCCGTCCATCCATCATTGGTCCATCCATCCGTCCATCCATCCATCCATTCTTCATCCATCATCCGTCCGTCCATCCATCCATCCATTCTTCATCCATCATCCGTCCGTCCATCCATCCATCCATCCTTCATCCATCCATCCATCCATCATCTATCTATCCGTCCGTCTGTCCGTCCATCCATCCATCCGTCCGTCCATCCATCCATTCTTCATCCATCATCCGTCCATCCATCCATCCATCAATCCATCATCCATCCATCCATCCATCCATCATCCGTCCGTCCGTCCATCCATCCATCCATCCATCATCTATCTATCCATCCGTCTGTCCGTCCATCCATCCATCCATCCATCCATCCATCCATCCATCCTTCATTGGTCCGTCCGTCCATCCATCCATCCATCCATCCATCCATCCATCCATCCATCATCTATCTATCCGTCCGTCTGTCCGTCCATCCATCCATCCATCCATCCTTCATTGGTCCATCCGTCCGTCCATCCATCCATCCATCCATCCATCCATCATTGGTCCATCCATCCGTCCATCCATCCATCCATTCTTCATCCATCATCCGTCCGTCCATCCATCCATCAATTCTTCATCCATCATCCGTCCGTCCATCCATCCATCCATCCTTCATCCATCCTTCATCCATCCTTCATCCATCCATCCATCCATCCATCATCTATCTATCCGTCCGTCCATCCATCCATTCTTCATCCATCATCCGTCCATCCGTCCATCCATCCATCCATCAATCCATCCATCCATCCATCATCCATCCAGTGTTTGCTTGCTCTTACCTTGTCTGTTTGGTCTAAACTCATTTGTTGTACTGGAACTGTTTTTGATAAAGAATGCAGCAATAAAGACATGATGTTTCGGTTTGACTGAATCTGTTAGCAGTTTACACTCCTGCAACCATTCAGTGTTTGAAGTTTCTTGTTTTATTTTTATTAGCTCTGTCAGTTTGTCCTTTTTTATCTGTCTGTCTTGGTTTATCATTTGTTTTGTAGGTTTGATGAGAGATGAGCTCAACTCTGTGAATATAAAGGAAAGTTTGAAACTACTGATGGAGCACAGCAGCAGCAAACTAGCTTCCCAGGCCAGCTCCATTCTGAGCGTTCTCAGCGACCCCAGTTAAACCAGCAGGAAGGACGGAGTTTCATCTGCTCTATGATTGTGTGTAGATCTGATGTTAACTCATCCAGACAGCACAGATATTACTAAATCTAAAGTGTCACTTATTTTGTGATAATTGATATATTTTAGTGCTGGCATAATGCATATGTGAGAGGCAAGACAAACTTATATGCACCTTTATGCTTCCTATTTTTCTAGGAATTGTCCCTATGTTCTTGAGATATATTCAGATCCACATGTTGGGTGATTTCAGACAGGTGGGTCCTTGTGTAAATGAGAGGAAGTGATAGCTGAAAGGAATAGCTGTTATATGAGAACTTCATTAGCCAATCATTTCTGTTTGTCTTTTGGTTTTTCTGTTTATCAGTAAAATTCAGAAATCCAGTTCATGTGTGGTAGTGAAGTATACTGAATGGTGTTTCGCTATGTCAATACTGAATAAACATGCAAACAGTAAAACAAAATATTTGTGTATGTGAGTATGTGACATGAAATACACACAATAAATTATTTTCTGTATATGTAGATTTTAACTAGCTCTGGTTCAAAAAGAATGCTTTAACGTTACCCATTGCTGTTTTGGCTAGATGAAGCTAGTGCTACTGGACCTAGCATACATTATATACAGAATACAGAAAGTACAGTGTAAAAATATGGGTGCCTTTTGTAAAGTTAAGCAGTTAAAATATTAGGAGCAATATTTATGGTTATTTAGTTTGTTTTAAAAGATAAACAAGGAGGTTGTTTAGTCATTTTGACTATGTCATACATAAAAATCAAACTTACAAATTAAATATTTAGTTTGGTGCTAGCTAAATATTTAAATTGTATGTCAAATTAAATATTTAGCAAAGACATTAAAGCTGAAGTCTAAGTTTTTAAAAATGACTTTTTTGTCATATTGGCTAAAACTGTCCCTATGCCCAGATAGCAGTACATGTGATATGTAACCTGTGAAAAAAAATACTTCAATTGGTCCCGCCTACTGCCTGTATTGCAATCTGGAAAGAATAATTCGGGACGAGACAAAACAACCAATCACAACCAGAGGAGCGTCTGATGGAGTGTCAATCACAGCTCACACATGCTGAATCCCGCCCCCTCCCTCTCACCGCTGAACCTGCCGCTGCCGCCCGGCTGCCGCAGTCAGGAGGACGCGGGTGGAAGTCATGGCGGAGCGACAGCCACCAGCGAAAGAGAAACTGCCCTTACTGCCCCTGCCGACAACTGCTTACATGGCAAAGACTTCAAAAAAAGAAGATGTGGTATGCGGTAGCTGCGCAGATGCTGTGAGAGGGGTGGAGCTTGGAGGTGGGGCATGAGTGAAGCAGAGAGGGTGGGGGAGTGGTGTGAAACCTGTTTTTCTTCAAATTTTCAGTCGAAGTCTGCTCTCTTCTCAATGTAACAGACTGCAGCTTTAGGTTGGGTTAGTGTTGATGATGTCACCAGTGCGACAGAAATCAGGAAAGTAAACAATGAAGAGCAACATGGAAGGATGCCAGGGCGTAGTCTGCTTCAGAGTATGTGAGCAGAGCGGAGTGGAAGAAATATGGTGGAGTGCAGAGCGGTTTTCAATTCAAAGGCCGGAGCGAGGATTTCGCTCCGCTCTAGTTCGCTCCGACTTTAAATTCATGTGTGACTTAAAACCTAGGCCAATGCCTATGCTGTAGTCTGTGCCTATAATCTGTTATAGTCTATGTTTCAACTTTACCATGGAATCACCGAGACCAAGGATTGCATATTGTGAGATAAAAAGTGGGATAAAACACCATAAAAACATTCTAAAAACACCCTAACTATACTTAACTATACACAGTGGGTTTACATAAAGTGATTGTTGTGGTAAGGACCTGTTTTTAAAACTGGATCACATACATCCTATGCTATTATCTCATTTGCAAAGGGATGCGAAGTGACCTTTTTTATTTTTGAGTTTTTTTACGGCACTAGTGGCTCGTTTTTTGTTTTTTTTTCAAAAGGCTGACAGGAAAGGGTGTATGAGAGAGGGGGTGAGACATGTGGTAAAGGACCACAGGTCCCGGGTCGACCGCATTGAGGATAAAGGCCTCCGTACATGGGCTCTGCGCGCTAATCACTGTGCCACCTGCAGGCCCCCGAAGTGACCTTTTTTAATGTTCAGTGTGCTTTATTGTTTCTCTCTTTTCTCCATCCGAATCCCTCTTAGCAGAGCTGTGCCATGTTTCATTAATGTAAACAGAGTTGTTTTGGCTTGTTAAATCAGACATGACTGGCACGGTACTGTATGTTGACGTCGGTACATTGTGCTCAATAGTATCATATAAATAAGCGGGTCCACCCGGCTCTGGTATTCCCACTACACACTACAGAGATGACAGAAGAAATGATTGATGACATATGACCTTATGACCTATGACCTTATGACCTCCCCCCTTCCGGTCCCCTCCCCCCACAAATGATTTATGACTTATGACCTTATGACCTCACCCCTCCCCCACAAATGATTTATGACTGATGACCTCATGACCTCACCCCTCCCACACAAATGTTTTATGACCCACCCCTCCCCCACAAATGATTTATGACATCACCCCCCCCTCAAATGATTTATGACCCACCCCTCCCCCACAAATGATTTATGACATCACCCCTCCCCCCTTCCAGTCCCATCCCCCACAAATGATTTATGACATCACCCCTCCCCCCTTCCAGTCCCATCCCCCATCCATCCGCATCCCCAAGATTTATGACTCAGGCAACCAATCAAATAGGAGAATGAAAATAGGAGAGCGGAATTATGTCGGAATTATGTCCTCTTTAAATATTGCTGGGGAGAAAAGTTTCTGTATTTTCAGCAAGAGAAAAAACACTTACATTCCTACCGACAATGTCAAGAATTCCGAGAGCTATTCTTAAAAGCAGAGAATTACGCTCTGCATTGGAAAAAGAATCGGTGTTACCTGAGCAGCTTGAAGTAGGTGTAAAAAACGAGATCCGTTTTTCCGTCTGCAAAGAAATGGAGGACGCGATGGGAGAATTCGGGATCGCACCTTTGGTGAAAGATGCTTCAACTTCGACAACCCTGGACGCTATGGAAAACTCCGAGACCACGCCTTCTGTGAAAGATGCTTAAACTTCGACGACCCCGGACATTAGACCGGCCGAAGAAATGGAGGACGCGATGGAGGTGAATAAAAGATCTGCATTGCCGAGCGGAACATCTTTATTATCCGAGACGCCAATTTCCGTATTCCAAGCTTCGAACCACCCCCTCGAAGCTCCCAAGAAAACGGCGTTGTATCTATGCCGGGTTCAGCATCCTCCCTTAGAAACACTGCATGAAGAATGGTCTTTAGAGGATTCTGGCATGGTTGGGGCGCGGGGAAACATCTTCAGGTTGGTGGTGCTGAGGTTGGTGGTCCCGTACCATACAGAAATAAGTGGGGAATTGGCTACACCAGATCAGTCAGAGTTGATCGGTTTTCCATCCGATGTTGAAATCGTCAACGGAGAGATGCTTTTTAGCGCAGCTTGGGAAACAAAATCTACCACAAACGGGTCCTGGTCTCTCCGAGCGAGCAGGCGACGGAGCTACGAGGCTTATTCCCCCGACCTGTTTGTTTTAGAAGTTTTCAACATAGAAAGTGGGATCTTTAGGACCATGCTGGCGATACCTTTTAGTGTATGGCGCCAAAAAATTATCGAAATTGGGGATCGAATTTCCAACCTGTTCCGGAGTTCGTGCTGCTGGCTTGACATTCTGACTGTGAAAAAAACCCTCTTTTAGACACGCACTCCACCCTCCACCCTATATTTTTAGCATGAGGAAGCATACCGGCTCACATCTCTTCAAGAAGAGACAATCCTACAGCTGATAGAATGGGGTCGTACTGGGATTTATACTCTCCTGTTTCCCCTACAGCGACTCGATATCTTCCACCTTCACCACCCTACCCTCTATCACTGGTGCTTTTTCCAGACGAAGCTAATCATCCACCATCACTAGCGCCTTTTCCAACCAGCACACATCTCTTCAAGTAGAGACAAACCTAGGATCGAATTTCCAACCTGTTCCGGAGTTCGCGCTGCTGGCTTGACATTCTGACTGTGAAAAAAACCCTCTTTTAGACATGCCCTCCACCCTCCACCCTATATATTTACCGGGAGGAAGCATTCCGGCACACATCTCTTCAAGAAGAGACGAACCTACAGCTGATAGAATGGGGTCGTACTGGGATTTATACTCTCCTGTTTCCCCCACAGCGACTCCATATCTTCCACCTTCACCACCCTACCCTCCATCACCGGTGCTTTTTCCAGACGAAGCTAATCATCCACCATCACCAGCGCCATTTCCAAGCGAGACTATCCTGAAGGAGGAAAAGAAATTGCTTCCCACTCTTTCTGAGTCTGATGAAGACAGGGCGGCGGGGGCCTCACCTGACTCGTCGCAGACCCCGCCGATTATAAACGGGGAGGTGGATGAGGATTGGATCTTTTCCTCGCACATTACTATAGTGAAAACAGCCATGCTTCATTTGCTTAACCACGTCGCTTTGGAATATAATCGAGAGACTTGTTACGGGTGTCAAATAGACCACCCGAGCCAACTACAGCATCATTGTCTCGAAGCATTGAAAGAAGAATTCTATCAGACTAACTTTATCACGCTTCAACGTCGACTCAAAACACCGCAACTCATTCCAGCCATTCAACATCTGATGAAAGAACGCGGACAAGAAGCGGGGGATTTCAGGGTGAAGATAATGTGGAGACTCTTTTGTACGAACTCAGATCTTCGTTCGGACTGTGTGCTGCTGTTGAAGAAGTGTATCGGAACAACAGAGAAATTTACAAAATCAAACAACTCTGTACTATTTCAAACATCTTTGGTCGCACTGGATGAATGATGTGCTATTTAGTTGCTTGTTTATCTTCTGTATCACTTGAAGTGATTGAAAAAAAAGAAAGAAAAAATATTTTAAAAAAAATAAATAAACGTTTTTTGTTTTTTTACATTTCAAGTTTGTAGATGTGATTTTAAAAAGTTTTTACATTTTGTAGTTTGTAGATGTGATTTGAAAAGTTTTTACATTTTGTAGTTTGTAGATGTGATTTTTGAAAAGTTTTGTTTTTTACATTTCAAGTTTTTACTTTTTGTAGATGTGATTTGAAAAGTTTTGTTTTTCACATTTCAAGTTTTTTACATTTCTAGTTTTGTAGATGTCATTTGAAAAGAGTTACATTATGAAGAATTTTTCTGGGTTTTGTGTTTTTGTGTTTTGTTGTTTTACTCATTTAACCGATGTAAATAAAGGAGAAAAGAATAAAAAAAGTCTCGTTATTTTTTGAGTGCTGGTGTGAGGAATAGGATGTCTGACCGTGAAGCTATAAGAAAAGTCTACTATAACCCTTCCAATCCTGGAAGTTTTGGGGGAATAGTTAGGTTAAGGAAAGCTTTGCAGAATGAAACTGGGGAAAATATTAAGGTAGCTGAGGTTGAAGACTTTTTGTCGGAGCAAGACTTTGTTTTCCAAGGAACAGAGTTTTTGTCTCGGGGCCATTGAAACAATTTCAGGCAGATCTTTGTGACATGCAATCTTTAGCCGACCAAAATGACGGATACAATTATTTATTAACGGTAATTGATTTGTTTTCCAAAAAGGCTTTTGTCCGAGCTCTTAAAAAAAAGACTGCCTCAGAAGTAGTAAGGGCGTTTGAATCGGTGTTTAAAGACAGTAAAATTCCTAAGAAGATTCAAACCGATGCAGGGAAAGAATTCTTTAACAAAGACTTTAAGGCCTTAATGAAAAAATATGGAATTATCCAATTTGCGACAGCCAGCGATGTGAAGGCCTCCGTCATAGAGCGGTTTAATCGTACGCTCAAAACAAGAATGTGGCGATATTTCACCGCTAATAACACACGGAGATATCTTGATGTGCTTCAAGATCTTGTAAAAAGCTATAATCACAGCTTTCATTCCAGTATAAAAATGACCCCTATGGAGGTTTCCTTTGAAAATAAAGACCAAGTCCTGAGGAATCTTTACGGTCGGAAGGTGGGGAGAGAAAGAAAGAAGGCGGCAAAGAGAAAATTTAAGAAGGGTGACCCGGTTAGAATTTCAAAGTTAAGAGGGGTGTTTGATAAGAAATATGAACAAAGCTTTACGGATGAAATCTTCACCATATCCGAATGCGTCGATCGTTCTCCTCCTGTGTATAAATTAACGGACTATGATGGAGAGCAGATCGAGGGGTCTTTTTACGAAGAAGAAATATAGAGAGTCAAAATACCCAAAGACAAGGTATACCATGTGGAGAAGATATTAAAACGACGTACACTCAGAGGTCAAAAACAAGTGTTTGTAAAATGGAAGAACTGGCCGGAGAAATTTAACAGTTGGGTCAGAGCGGCAGACTTGAGCGATGTATAAAAAACCCCTGCATTGAACCCACCTTCGACACTTTACCATGGATCCGGTGAGCGATGACTACGGATTCTATATTACATTACCGTCTAGCAGCAGCGTGGACGTATTTAAAAATAATACCGGATCTAGTTTCCGCGTAAATTTGGGGCGGCATATAAATTTAGAAGGTAGATGGCAGGTTGCCTTGGTAGAGATTTCATATCTCCACACGTGGTTAAACGTCCCTGCAGAATCGGCCTATTTTGAATGGCGGGAAGCTGGACGGGAGCAGTTCTTCCGGCAGAATATAACGCACGGATATTACGATGACATGACACGATTCAAAGCGGAGATTGAAAACCATCTGAGAAAAATAGAAAGTGATATGTATTTAAAGTTAAATATGATCGAAAAAAGGATATTTTGTCAAGCAGGGGGTCGGTACAGTATACGTTTTCATCCTCCTATAGCATACATGTTGGGGGCAGAGCCGGGGAAATAGATTTTGGCTAGTAAAAGATCCCTTCCTCACCCTTTTGATCTAAAAGGCGGTATAGATCTTCTGTATTGCTACAGCGATGTAGTCGCTCCACAGGTGGTGGGCGACGCTTATGCCCCTCTCTTACGTACCGTGAAAATAGAAGGCAGATACGGCGATATTATCACACTACATTTCAATCCTCCTCACTATTTACCCGTTTCAAAAAATCATATTGAAAATATCCACGTAGAAATAAATCCGATCAAAACGTACCGATTAATTTCAGCTACGGAAAGACCGTCGTTAAACTACATTTTAGACCCGTCTCTTCGAAGCGTATGAGGAGAAGAGACATACAATACAACGTGTAATTTACACCGATCATTCAAGATATATATTTCTGGGAACAACGTTCATATCGTCACTTCACCATAGACTCCCCTTCTGAACTATTTTACCCTGCTGCATCGGAGAGAAGCAAATAATTTAAAAAAAAATCACACCATGGCGCGTATCGGATTGAATACGGATCCCCATAGGTTTATACATTATTACCAAAATCAGGTCGGAGGCGATTTAGGAAGATTTAAAAGCGGATTTTCTATAGCTAAACCTCATCTTAAAAGAGCGGCGAGCGGCATAGCCTCAGACGTGATCGGAAAAGCTATGAAGAAGATATCCGGAACAGGACGGTTGAGGGCTGATGCTTTTATCGCGACGAAACAAAGAGCGTCCGCCCAGAGAACGTGTTTGGAACTTTCAAAAACGCAAGAGCGTTAAAAGAAAGAAATCATTAGGAAAAAGCAAGGCTAAGAGCAAGAAGTCTGTCAGGAGAGGAGATATTTTTCAGTGAGGAGGAGAAGACATGGCTCTACTGTATCAAAAGTCCCCGGAATGCAGTTTGACGGAACTGGACTTATTTTCCGCTCCGATGACGCAACTGTCTATAGAAGATAAGGTTTATACAGAAATTCATCCTCTCTCGGTTCTCACAGAGACGGGTCCTATCCAATTTTTTATCTGCTGCGAAGGCGATAAATATTTGGATCTAAACGACACACTGATCCACCTACGTCTCAAAATTACTAATGCGGATGGTAGCGACCTAGCGCCGGACGCTCCCGTCGGATTAATTAATTATCCTTTAAATACCATTTTTAGTCATTGCGATGTGACCTTGGGAGAAAGACTTATTTCCCAATCCAGCGCTACTCACCCCTACCGATGTATAATTGAAACATTGCTCAACTATTCAGAAGATACGTTAAAGAGTCAATTCAGCGCAGGCCTTTTTTTTAAAGATACGGCCGGTGCTATTGATTCAATCGTTACCACCAACGGACCAAACCATGAATTGAATCGGAGAGCCGCTTTTACGGCAGAATCTAAAGAGGTTCATCTGATAGGAGCTCTACACGGGGATATATTTTTCTGCGAAAGACTCCTTCTGAATTCTGTTGATATGAGAATTAAATTAACACGAGCCAGCGACGCGTTTTGTTTAATGGGGGCTCGCGATTCTACTTTTCGACTAAAGAAATTAGGGGCTTCTCTTTTTTTGAAAAAGGTCTCAGTCTCTCCCGCCATACGCTTAGGTCACACTTCGGCGTTGATGCGCGGTAATGCTCTTTGTCCGTTATCGAGAGTTAATGTGAAGACGTTTTCTATCCCAGAATATTCAAGAATTTGCAACCAAGAGAATCTATTTCTGGGGGCCATACCTAAATATGTGGTTCTGAGCTTAGTACACCATGAGGCCTTTACCGGGAGGACAGATTTATCCCCCTTTCACTTCAGGCACATGAATTTAGTGTTTCTGGCGCTTTGCAGAGATGGAAAACAGATCCCGGCTAAAGCTTTTCAACCCCAGTTCAACGGCGGGAACTCTGCAAGGGAATTTTACAGCATGATTACCTCCACGGGTCGTCATTTGAAAGATCATCCAGTCGCCATCACTCGACAGGACTTTGATAACGGATACACACTTTTTGTTTTTAATCTTAATCCGGGAGGAGATACCGAAGCCCTATCCCCAGTGTCTCACGGTAATCTGAGGCTGGAAATGCGCTTCAGAGAGCCACTACCTCACACCACTACACTCATTGTTTACGCCTGTTACGATTATATACTGGAGATTGACTCAAAGAGACAAGTTTTGGTGGACTATTATTAAGTATGAATAATCATCGATTGAATTCCCTGCTCTCTCATCTCCTCGGTGACGTGTTTGGAGGAGTCTGGGCCTGCGATCAACTCAGCCAGCTGCCACGCCATCTTACACGACCGCTATACCTTATCGTTAATACCCACCCTTCACACATGCCGGGGGAACACTGGTTGGCTCTGACCCTGGAAAAGAACGGAAAATCTACTTCTTTTTATTCTTACGGCTTCCAGCCTAATTTAGGCTTCTACCCTCCCAGCATTTCTTCATTTTTGAAAGAAAGATCGTCTAAAATAATGTACCACGATCAGCAACTACAACATATTCTTTCCATCGTTTGTGGTCAGCATTGTGTATTCTACCTATGTCATAGAGCATTTTTCAATGAGCGAAGTGTTAAGCTTGTATGATGATGATGTTTTAAAAAATGATGTAATGGTTTCAAACTTTGTCAAAAAATATCAACGTTGTATTAAAAATCATACATTCAGCTCCTTTAACCAGGGCACGTGTTCTTTAAAAATGTTTAAAGATTGTTATAAATTGTGATGTTTTGCAGAAAATAAACAAATGAATGCTTGAAATTATTTCAATAAATTTCTTTATTGATAATCAGCGAGCGTACGGTGTTATTTTTAAAAGCATAGATTATGGGGAAAAGGTGATCCAGGCGGATGGATTTCTTCTTCTTTTCTGACACTCGGTCGTTCTTTTTTTCTTTTCTCGCTTCATCCTCCTTCGTTCCGGAGAAATTAGGAGAAAGAATAATTTCTTTCTTCTCTTTACCGACGGTGTCTCCTCCTCCTCCTCCTCCTCTGTTTTTTCTGTTTCGATCTTGAGACAACGGTATTGTTCACGCGCGTGTGGGTTACTCACAGACGATACCGGTATGTTTAATCGATCCAAAGTACTGAGGAAATATTTCCATCCCGTTGGTTGTAGAGTCTTTTTTTATACGGGAGTATAAGGTTCTTTATTAGATCTATTAAATTGGACCCTTTAACGGGGCGGTCTTTAAAAATAAATTCTCCTTTCGAGGTCCATCCCCCATTATGCTGAGAAAGTTTTCTTAAAATGTACTCGGCATTTTTCCGCTCCTTTTGTGGAAGGCTTTTTATCACTTCGCTGGCTGTTTCATCCATTTCGGACCGCTCGCCTGAATCGATTACAGGTACGGAGGCCGGCTCGTTTTCTGCCTCCTCGCGCCGAAGAGAAATAGTCATACGAGGTTCCTCTAACCGACCTTGCTTGATCAAGGTCAGATACCGCTGTAGCAAAGCCTCATATTTCTTTATTTTTTCGTAAGGGGTTAACCCGGTTTCATTCAAAACCGCTTTCATTTTCATATCCAATTCTTTCTCGGCCGACTGTCTAATAGAAGTATCCGGCTGGCTCAGACGTTTAAACTGGTGGGGTGAAACCAGGTACATTTTTTGGGATGATCTAAGAGCCATTATTTCCTGGCAATTCCAACCAATAATTCACCTAAAAGAGGCGCTAAAGCTCCCAAGATTGGGAGAATAAAACCCCCTTTCGCAGATTTGAGGGCAGTCTGCTTTCGTTTTATTCCTACCCGTTTATCCGCCAGTAGTCTGACTATCTTTTTTTTGCTTTTTCAATTTTTGATGTTGAGAAGGAGATAACTTGATATTTCCTTTTAAAATATTGAGAGAAATTTCACACAGAGCTTGGAGAAAGTCGGGTGAGCAATGTGCCAATATATCTTTACGTTTCTGAGGAGTAGCGTGGTTCTTTTTATACGGGCGGACATGATCAATAGGAACCACCTACTTTGATCTGGGGAGATAGATGACGGGCCACTGGTGAGGAAGTAATCCTGTTCTCAGTCTATACTCATCTGGACACTTTGGTGTAAGATCTACGATTAAATATCCAAAAGGCTGACTGGTAGCGTCTTCAAAACTCTCCAGGAAAAAATCCTTCTGGGATGGGAAAATTTGGCAGGCTAATATATTGATTTGGAGTTTATCTCTTGGACTTTTAAATAGAATCATATAGTTAGCGTTCAAGCTAATGGTTCGACTAAACTTTCCTTGCTGAAACACATTTTGCGTAATTAGTATTACGCTAATGTTGGCATGGTGTCGAAACTATGTGAATATCTTGGCCACCTGTTCACTTTCTCCAGCCTGAAAGATGAGGTCGTCTAGAATTACCAGATGAGATTGATCCGGAGGAAATTCCTCGTCTTGAAATGAAGATGGGAGACCGTTCACAAAGTTAATTACTTTTATTTCTACTTTACAAATCAGCGTACAAACTTTGAAATGAAGTATAAATCCAGACAACATTTTCTGGTACACAGTTCATTACATCATGGAGATTATCCATCAACATTTTGACAAAAAAGCTTTTACCCGCTCCAGACGGGCCAGAAATGATTGCACAAAAAGGACAGTTTAGTCTAAAATCAAAATGAACTTCTTTTGGCTCAGTAAAACAACACATTTTTTTTTTTCCACTACAATCTAGTAGCCAAAAGGAAGGGTTTTACCGCATTTAAACAGTCTTCTCTTGTCATACACAACCCGAAATGTTTTCATGAATGATGCATTCTTCAAGTGAAACCCGCTTTTATCACGTCTAATGGTTTGCTGAGGAATCCCTATAGAAGCAGTCTCCTGACCCTGGAGAAAAGCATCAACCAGCCTCTTCATGCTCTCAAAATTGACATTTTCAGAAGCCTGCATGTTTCGTGTTATGCCTTTTGCTTTCAAAACCACTTTTTTCTGACGGGTCTGATAAGCATAACTCTTTGGACATGTGGACACAAAATGTTCTATGCTATCCCCGTTTAACTCATCGCTTAATTGCCCCAAATAATTCCCCGTTTCCAGCAGAGTCTGACCCTTTTTGGTAATGTAGATTATACTGTCTGTGTCAAAATACAAAACTCTGTCTTGCAGCTTTTGAAGGTAACTCAACAGTTTTAATCTAGCGTAGGCCGTAGTGAACGCTGCGATAAAGACGTTGTTAGTTCTGTTTGGGGGACTAATACGTTTTTTTGTCCATTCCCATTGAACAAGCACATTTTCAGGATTCAGAAAGGGAAACATGTTTGTTCCCTGAAAACAACAGTTAAAAAAATTCCTGCGGTTCTGATAAGATGTTGGTCTGGGTCTGATCATTTTTCTGAGCAAACTTTCCCCAAAGACTGTTGAGACATAACTTTGCCACTTGTCTTTTTGCTGGATTTGTCTCAATTTTTGAATATTCTAGTTGAATACCTTCATTCTTCCGGAAATCTGCCATGTAACGCTGTTTCCCCTCTTCATCGCTCATGTCGGCGGGAAAACCTGATGATTCCAGTTTGCACTTTAGAAAAGTATTTATATATCGGTCAAAAATGTCATTACTTTGTTTTTCAAAATGCCATACAGCGAGGATCTTTTCAACCCTATATCCATGCTGTAAGGCCTTATTAAGCTCGACAGAAACCCAGGTTCCCTTTAGGGATGTTTCTTCTTCATTGTGATTGCAAGGTTCTTTCTGGTTATTGAGTTGAGCGCAGGAGCGGCACAGAGTGAAAACCAATTTACCTTTTTCGGTCTTAAAGGGAAGAATTGGAAAGAGCAGACCTCGTGGTGGGGAAACGATAGCTTTGACGAACCCGAAATATTTTGTGGGATCATCAAAGTTGTCGTAAATGATCTTTGGATGCCCTACAGGGAAGTAGTGCGTTTTCATAACGGAGGGATATAACGAGAGGACGTCTTGGTAAGCCACAATCTCATCAGGAGCGGCAGAATATTTCAACGTGACGGCGTTGGTTCTGCCTCTAAACAGAGCATCTCTGGGGAACTGAGGTTCAGGCAGGGAACTGTTTTGAATAAATTCTTTAACAGCGGCACAGTTTCTTTTTTTCTCTTCCCATTCATGCTCCCAAATGACTTCAAGTTTTAGACCATGAAGCGATTCCAGAATCTGCTTTCTTTGGAGGGTGGCTGCAAAGATTTCTTCATAGCTTGCGCATCTTAACGGACAAATGGAGAAAGGATTAAAACAGGAAGGGCAACCGTGGAACAGACAGCCAAAGTATTCAAAACTGTACTTGACGTCGCCTATTTCGGCGTAACCGTCCAAAAAATACGACCCTACTCTTTTCTCCTCTAAATTAAGGGCGTGTTGGATGAAGATGTTTCTGGAAAACGCCAAGTATTCCAGCCATTCGATCGAACCGTTTGAGACTTTTATCACTAAAGCCTAAAGCTTTCGGCATGGCACTGAGTTTCATAGGTAGAAATGAAAGACTATCTATAAAATTTAAACCATAGTCTGGGTCGATAAAACTTCGAATTTTACAACCTTGCATAATGATGCAAGGTTTTATACCCATCTGAACCATGGCATTCAGAACCAAATAATAGTCAAAAGATCTACCGTTGTGCGCCAAAAAGACAAATTTGGAAAACTTTGGTCTTCGAAAGTGGAGAATAAAATCTTGAACGCATTTCAGACCAAAGGAGGACCATTCTTTTCCCGATTAATCTTTTGCACAGACGAGGAAAGGAACATGTTTGCTTTCCTCGTTAACAAAGGTCTCAATGTCAAAAAAAAACTAATTTCTCCTCTAGTTTTTCATCTTTCTGACACGGTTGAATGAAACACTGGTGCTCTCCCTCACCCGAATCTGGAGATATTTTCTCTCCGCATATGTGACATTTTCGAGGTAGACATACATGGGGTTTGCCAGGAGTAGAGATGGGAAAATAATATTTTCTTCCACACTTTAGACATAATTTATGTATCTCGCAATTACTGGCCCGTGTTTTGCTATCGGTCTTTCTTTTTTGATTTTATGTTTCGCATAAGAGGTCTGATTGCGGCAAGTCAGATTGCAGTCGGGGCAAAAAACTGGTGAGGATTCAAGCTGAGTACAGCCTGGATTGTTGCAGACCGGACAATAACCCCGACAGGAATGTCTGTCTTTTTTTACAAAAGGGGAAAAGCATTAATCGCATACGTAATTGGCACCCAGAAATCCTGTTAAGGATTTGATTCCGTAATAATGTTGGTTGAATAGAAACAAGAAAAGGGGTCTTGATCTGTCTGAAAAATTTGTCTCAAATTTAGAAAGAGGGCTTTCCTTTACTGAGCGATAATATATCACAATCTTTCTGTTTAAGATTTCTTCAAATGTTTTGACATCTGAAAAGGAAACTGGTGTTTGATCAGAAAGTCCTGCCTGCCTTTGCCACGCTCTAGCCTGATGACAAACCTCTATGAGGGAGAGATTCGGATATGCTAAACAGGCTAAATTTTTTGCAAAGCAAAGTTGATCGCCGTCATCATTAATCACAATTAAATGTCTTCTCTTTCTTTTTATTAATTCTTGGTCTACAATTTTTTCAAGTTTTAGTCTGCCACCCCCGTGAGATTTCCGAATCAGCTGGAGAATGAATTCCATATTATCCTCTTCGGTTAATTCCGAATTAGATTGTACCAAAGTATCCATAAAATTTTCAAGTTCCTCCATGATATTTCCCCCATTATCATTTACAGTAAAGGTTGTGTGACGAGACCCATCATCGGTTAATAGTTCAAGTTGTATGACATCATTTCTAGATGCGAGCGGTCTTATTCTTTCAGCCAGATTGGATAAAACATTCATCATGCTGAGGAATATTTCTGCTAAATCTCCCTCTGAACCATTCTGATTTAGTGAAAGCCGTTCCCTAATTTCCACATTGTTAAAATTTTCTCTGTTTAGGGTTTGTACTCCTCCCCCACCACCGGATTCAATAAAATTTTAAGAAGGAAGGGGATGGTTTAACGGTAAAAGATTTTCACTAGAAGGAGAATGTCTGGATAATTCGCTCAGAGCTTGCTCCAAGCTAATTAAGTGTTCTAGATTATTTTCTTGCTGCAGAGGCGGACTGTGAGAAAGAATTGTATCTTCTAAGGGAGAGGTCGGATTTAAAGGCGAACCGGCATCAATTAAAGGGCTTATATCATCGGCAATATTTCGCAAATTCTGTAAAACCGCTTCAGAGACAAATTCATCTAAAGAATCTGGTTGTGCTGCATTTGATTTTCACTAGAAGGAGAAACATTCGGAGATGTGTTTGACTGAGATAAATGCGGGTCAGACATGTTTATTCACTAGACTTTTTCATCCATGAATGTTCCTCATTATGTAGCACATATTCACCAAGATGGACAAACGGAAGCCGGGGTCTTCTTGGTTGCCTGGTGCAGTCAGAAGCTCGCCGACAGCTGCCAATGCCTGAATAACCAGGCGCTCGGGAACTTCTTCTTGGTTGCCGGCTGCAGACAGAAGCTCGCTCACAGCCGTCAATGTGTGAAAAGCCAGGTGTCTGGATTCTTCTCTGATGGGAATGCTGGACTGGCCGTTTCGATTTCTTTTGTAGGAAAAAAATAAATAAATGAAACGAATTACTAAGATTGACTTAAAAAAAAAAAAAAAAACTTAATAAATAAATACAGAGTATTTACCTTCATTTCTCAGTCTGTTTGTTATAGTGAGAAGGGGTGAGTCTAAGAGAGAAAAAAAAAAAAAAAATATATATATATATATATATATATATATATATATATATATATGATTATATGATATTAAAACTCAGAATTATTAATATTATTATTTTATTTTCTTACCATTGGTTTCGGGTGTTGAACTAAAAGTTGGCTGGTCAGATCTTTCTTGAATCGTATTTTCAATTTTTTTATCTTCTTCACCACTTCCTGCTTCTGGTATATCCTGGACTACGGTTTCTCCGCCATTATCGGTTTCCTGGACTACAACTTCACCGCCACTTCCTGCTTCCGCTATATCTTGGACTACAACACTTCCGGTTTCCCGATCTTCTCCGCCGCTTCCGGCTTCCTGGACTACAACTTCACCGCCACTTTTTTTTTTTTTTTCACTTAAAGTCACACAACAATATATAAAAAAAACAACAAACAAACAAATAAATATGCCAGGGGGTATGTCACAATAAACAAGTACAGTTAGGAGAAAAAAACTTGCAATTATACAAACATATGCGCTGGGGAGTGTCATATATATATATGTGTATGTATCATACAAATAAATATATCTTCTACAACATTAAGTTGTCTAGAATTTCTAGTTGGGAACAGATTGTTATGGTTTTTTGAGCTTTCTGATGAGAAGAAAGATGAATTGTATGAAAATAATGTTTGACTTCTATCATATAAGCTTTAAAGTCCGTTTTTTTTTTTTTAGAAATTTAAATTTATGCAAGTGAAATTTGGCCAACAAAATTAAAAGATTGATAAGGAAGGGTTTGGGAAACATTTTACTCTGCAGTTGAAAGCCAAATAAAATGTTTTTCCAATTAAGCTGAAAATTTTTCATAACATTTGAATTCACATAGTTGCAAAAGTGTAAACAAAACGTCTTAGAGTATGGACACAACCAAAACAAATGTGTTACAGTTTCTGGGAGAAGATCACAAAAAGTGCAGTTCACAGGAATATCAGGTTTAAACTTTTTTAGGTAGTCTTTTACAGGATAAATCCTGTGAATGAGTTTGAATGAGACTTCTTTCACCTTGTTAGTGAGGAGAAAGTGATTAGGTAACAGCCAAGTGTGTTTCCAGGACACATCAGACACAAATCGGTTCCAATATGATAGAGCAGCAGGAACAGACGCCACCTCTCTCTGCAAAAGGGATCTGATTGACTTATTGTTCTTATGAAGAGATGAGGTGAGATATATTTTGCCAACAGGAGAGTCCATGGGAGTCAGAGAGGGAGATGAAGAAGAATCGAGTCTTGGCCTCTGTCTATATAACATGCAGATCCCAGACGAAATAGCACCAAAAACCTTTGCGTATTCTCCAGAAGAAATAGGGAGGTCAAATTTAGATGTCCTTATTGTTCCAAATAAAATACCGGTGAGGCGAAAAGTTGTGCTTGTAGATAAGTGACCATGACAAAAAAGCCTGGCGGTGAAAATTAGAGAGATTGATGGGAAGTTTATGTACATCAAAATTACACACCAGGAAGAAGGTTAAACCCCCAAGTTTTGAAAAAATGTAATACGGAATAGTATTCCATATAGAAGTTTGAGATGCGAAGAACTGGCGAATCCAATTTATTTTGAATGTGTTATTTAAGGTGGAGAAAGATAAACAGTTAAGCCCTCCATTTTCATATGAGTTAATTAAAGTAGATTTTCGAATGTAATGTATTCTATTCTTCCAAACAAAGTTAAAGAGCAATTTGTCTATTTCTTTTTCAGTGCCTTTATTAAGATCTAAAGCCTGAGCAGCATATGTGAGCCTAGAGATGCCTTCAGCTTTACTAAGTAGAATACGACCTTTTAGTGAAAGATCCCTAACAACCACTGATTAAGTTTCTTTTTAGCTTTTAGAATTAGAGGATAAAACTTTAAGGAGCTACGATTTTTTTGTTCTTTTGTAATGGTTATGCCTAAATAAACAACCTTGTTTTTAACTGGAATGCCTTCAATTGATGTCTCAGTGCAATCTTTAACTGCCATAATTTCCCATTTTTTGAGATTCAAATGCAGACCAGAAGCTTTTGAGAAATTATTTAATTCTTGAATTGCTAATGAAACTTCATCCTTGTCCCTTAAGAACAGGGTAGTGTCATTAGCCAGTTGTGTTAGGATAAGTTCTTTTTCTGCAACAATTAACCCTTTCAGAGGACTGGTTTTAATATGATCTGCCAGAAGCTGAGCTACCAAAAGAAAAAGGTAGGGGGAGACTGGACACCCCTGTCTGATTCCTCTGCTGATGTTAAATCTAGGAGAGGAGCCATTCCTTAATTTGACAGAACTGTTGTTGTTTTGATATAGAGTTTTGATAATCGTTACAAATAGCTTTCCAAATCCAAACTTTTCTAAACTTTGAAATATAAAGCCATGTTCTACAGTGTCAAAAGCCTTATAGAAGTCTAAAAATAAAATAAGTCCATTATCAGAAACAAAATCAGGATAATCTAAAATATCAAGAACAAGTCTTATATTATTTGTGATATGCCGATTTTTCATAAATCCTGATTGAGTTTCGTCAATGATTGAATGAAGAACTGATTTTAATCTTTTAGCGATCACCAAGGCTAATATTTTATAGTCGGTATTAAGAAGACAGATAGGTCGCCAATTATCGAGAAATACAGGGTCTTTGTTGGGTTTTGGTATGAGTGTAGTTAAGCCCTGAGTAAGAGTTGCAGGCAGAGAGCCATTTTTAATGCTTTCATTAAAGACCTCCAGTAAAAAAGGGGCGAAGTCATTAGAAAAGTGTTTATAGAATTCGGCACTTAGACCATCGGTCCCAGGGGATTTGTTGGTTTTGAGATGTGCAATAGCATCAAGAATTTCATGAATTGTGATTGGCTCCTCACATCGTTTCTGGTCGATATTAGAAATTGGTTTTACTAATAAATTATTTAATAAGGAATCAATTGAGGCTTGACAGAGGTTAGAACGATACAGATTCTCATAAAATGAACAACAGTATCTAGCAATATGATCAGGATTATCAGTTATTGAGTTGTTAATTTTTAGTCTGCTAATAGAATTATTGACAGCATTATGTTTTTCAAGATTGAAAAAGTAATGGGTATTTTGTTCTCCTTCTTCCATCCATTTTCTTCTTGATCTAACAAAAGCACCTTTACTTTTATTTACGTATATATTGTCTAACTTAATCTGTAATTCAGTTAATTCTTGTTGTTCTAAATCACTTAAAGTGGAAGGATTTGAATAAGACATCTCAACAATTCTGGAAATTATACAATTTTCTTCTGCTCTAATAGTTTTGACCTTATTACTACTAAATTTTCTTAAGAATTTGCCAGCTTAAAATTTGAACAATTCCCAATTAAGGTTATAGCGAGCATCTACATGAGCTTTAGACCAATACTGATTGAATAACGTTGATATATTTGCAGAGACTTCTTCAAATTTCAGTAAGGAACTGTTCATTTTCCAGTATGATGGTGAGTAAAAAGAATGTTTTTTGTCTGAAAAGTTTAAAATTATTTCAATAGCTTTGTGGTCAGTAAGAGGAGTAGGAAGTATTTTAACAGTTAAATTCTCCTTGTTTACTGTGTTTGATATTAACCAGAAATCAATTCTAGACATTCTTGTTGACGATTTATTATTCCAAGTGAATATATAGTCATGAGGATGGACAGCTCTCCAGATATCAGTCAAGTTGAATTTTTCCATAAAGGATTTGACAGTTGAGTTGGAGGCATTAGGTCTGTTTGGAGGCCATTTATCAAGATCCCCATCAAGAACAGTATTAAAATCTCCTCCCATGATAATTATAGCTTTGGGGAATTTCTTTAGCCATTCTATAAAAAAAAATCTCTATTAAGTGAAATAGTTTATCATTCTCTTGTTTGTTGTTGTAACCATAAATATTAGCACAAATGAAGCAATGGTTTTCAAAAGCAAAAACTTGACAGATATAGTGTCCCATTAAGTCACTTTCAGAGGTAATAATATTCCCCTTAAATCTATGTTTTAACGTCATAACTCCTGCAGAATGCTCCGAACCATGAGAAAACCAAATGGAATTTCCCCATTGGGCTTTCCAAAAATTAACACCAGAAGCAACTGAATGACACTCCTGAAAGAAACAAAAATCAGGATTGACATAAATAGAAATAAAGCTTTCCTTTTTAACATATTACGCATCCCCCTGGCATTGAGAGATATAAATGAAAGGTTTAACATTTAGAGAACAAGTCAAAAGGGCTCAGTCAGAGAAGGTGAATAGTAACATAAACATCGTGGACCAGCACCTTATTAAGGAACTAAATATTAGTTGGCACTGAAATATACATTCTTAGAACAGTATGGTGAACCAAAACAGGATATCTGAAATATAGCTTATTCCTTTACTGGGTCAAAAGTTGCAGGAATCTCCACGCCGTCAATGAAACCGCGACCACCTATGAAATATGCTGATTTCCCCTCTTCCTGAGCTTTCTGGATGGACGGCCATAGTTTCTGTCGGAAGTCGCGGTCTTCTTTGCACAGATCTTCAGTAAAACGGAGACCATTTTTTTTAAGAAAGTCGTTGCCTTTAGCTGCTTTCCATATGTAATCTCGATACCTTCTGGCGACAAAACGAATGATAATAGGACGAGGACGGGAGCTGCCGACGAACTTTTTCTCAACTCGATGAGCAACATCAATGAAGAGCTGAAGCCTCTCTTTTTCCCTCGGCAGAATCTCTTGGCAGACCCGGGTCACCTCTGCCACGGCGTCCTCCTTCTCCGTCTCGGGGACTCCGTGAAGTCTGAGGTTCCAACGGCGACTGTAGCGCTCCAGCCCGGTAACACGAATCGAACAGGCTGTGGTGTTTTTTTCAGTGAGCTCAACACGTTTTCCCATGCAGTCAACCTTTTTTTTAAAAAGTTCCATTTGTTCAAGCATATTTCCCAACTTCATTTCCAGTGCATCACTTCTTGTGTTGATCCGGTTAGCAAGCATGGCAATAGGATCTTCAGTATTTGGGTTGCTTGTTGTGCGAGGAATATTGGGAGAAGGTTTCTTGGCAGCGGGAGACTTACTTGGTGTTACCGGAAGCGGGGGAAATTCATCCTCCTCAGCATCTGTTTGTGGCTCCGTGCTAGTGTAGTTATGGTCATCATTAGCAGGCATGGTAGTTGTGAGCAACTTATGCTCATTGGGTCTTTTCTGGGCAGCTTTTCGCATTTTCTTTCACGAGGAGTAGTGAAATTCGATAAGAACTAATTTCTTCTCAAAGTGTTATTTGGGGAAGCAAATAATTGCCATCTAACGTCCTGGTACTGAGAGCACGATGCAATATGTCTTACACGTCCGCCATCTTGTCCAGACCCGAAAATCCCCTTGCGCAATGTGTTGGACCAGCGGCGCTGCAGAAACGATGGCGGAGCGTTTCCTTCGTTTTCCTACTGAGGAAAAAAATAAAAAATAAATAACGCACTTTAGTAAGACCGACTTAAAAATAAAAATCCTAACAACTAACTAAATTAAAAAGGCTATTTACTTTCTTTTCTCCGTTTTGAAGAACGCCGGACTTTCAATACCTTCCTTGTAGCACAGAGAAAAATATATATGATTATATGATATTTAAACTAAGAATTATTTTATTTTATTTTTTCTTACCACTGGCTTCAGTTGGTGTTGAACTACAAGTTGGCTGATCAGATCTTTCATTCAGAATGGATGTGTCTGTGAGAAAAAAATAAAATAAAATAAATAACGCACTTTAGTAAGACCGACTTAAAAATAAAAATTTCAAAAACTAACTAAATTAAAAAGGCTATTTACTTTCTTTTCTCCGTTTTGAAGAACGCCGGAGTTTCAATGCCTTCCTTGTAGCGAGAGGCTGAGAGTCTAACAGAAAAAAATAAAATAAAAATAAAAAATAAAATATATATATATATATATATATATATATATATATATATATATATATATATATATATATATATATATATATATATATATATATATGATTATATGATATTAAAACTAAGAATTATTTTATTTTTTCTTACCACTGGCTTCAGTTGGTGTTGAACTACAAGTTGGCTGATCAGATCTTTCATTCAGAATGGATGTGTCTGTGAGAAAAAAATAAAATAAAATAAATAACGCACTTTAGTAAGACCGACTTAAAAATAAAAATCCTAAAAACTAACTAAATTAAAAAGGCTATTTACTTTCTTTTCTCCGTTTTGAAGAACGCCGGAGTTTCAATCAATGCCTTCCTTATAGCGAGAGGCTGAGAGTCTAACAGAAAAAAAGAAAAGAAAAAAAAAAAAAAAAAAAAAAAAAATATATATATATATATATATATATATATATATATATATATATATATATATATATATATATATATATGATTATATGATATTAAAACTAAGAATTAATTTATTTTCTTACCAACGACTTCAATGGGTGTTGAACTAAAAGCTGGCTGATCAGATCTTTCATTCAGAATGGATGTGTCTGCGAGAAAAAAAATAAATTTATTAATATTATTTTTATATATGTTCGAAATCACAACGACTTCGATAAAATATTTTTTAAGCTTACCCCTTCTGTCTCTTTCTCCATCCGCGTGTAAATCGCTCCCCGCCTGGGCTGCAGCTCCCTCCGACCCAGGTTCCGCGATGTGTTCGACCCTTGGCGCTTGCCCAAGAGACTGGGTTTTGGATGTCAGCGGCTGCTCGGAACTTTGGTGGCTGATCGAGCGAGAGCCTGGGAGCTGAGGAGACAGAGCACCCTGCTGCCTGACGGGTCGAAACCCTGGGGGATGCGCTGTGGCACGGGCAGATGACACTGGAACTGACGGATAAGGATCTGGACGTCTGGTACCACCAGCGCACGAACTCACTTAAAAAGAAAACCTTTTACCTAATACAATGATAGGATTAATTTCCGCCATTGAGATCTGCCCTTGAACAAGAAATTAAATAAATGAAAAAGAGAATGTATTTATTTCTAATAACGTAGAAAAAAATTACTCACTGTGTTTCATGGTGGAGACGCCTGCCCGACACTCTTAAAAAAATGGGAATGGAGTTCCTCTGGCATACGGTCTTTTGTAGAAGCTTAAATCCCTACATCTGTTGAGCTGTAAAATTATATGATGTTTTTAGATAACACTAAAAACGCGGGGTGTCTGTTTTAGAATGCGGGAAACGAATAATTGATTAAACACATTTTAAAACCCTCATTGCAAACCATTTGCTGTTTCACGCACATTCTGAAGGGGTGGGGGTCTGTGGGCTCAGTGGTGTGTGTGTGTGCGCGCGTGTGGGTGTGTGTGTGTGTGAGTCTGATGGGCTGGGTGTAGGAAAAAAAAAGGTGAAAAGTTTAAGGATGGGTGTCTGTTTTTAAAATTAAAGTTCTGGGGGTGTGAGATTTTAAACTGTGTCTTTTTACATCATGGGAATGGACCCAACAAATGTTTTACAGCTTGGATGATGGTAATGAATGGTTTTAACACAAAAGAGGGCAGTAGATTGAGTGTTTTTGTGGAGGGATGATTAGGAAGGTTTCTGGGGGCTGTTCAAAGAATAATAGAAAATACTTTTACAGCACGGGAAAGGAGCCAGCAGATGTTTTACACCTTGCCTGATTTCTGGAAGAATAATTAGGAAGGTTTTCTGGGGGCTGTTAAAGAATAATAGAAAAATACTTTTACAGCGCGGGAAAGGAGCAAAAGACCCAACAAATGTTTTACACCTTGGTTGGTGGTAATGTTGAACTGAGTTGAGGGCTGAATAATGGGATGCTTGATGAAAGCAGGTTTTTTGTGGATAGAAAAGTTAGTTGGATTGATTTAAAAATGGAAACTTACTAACAATTCCGGTGTTTGTGTTTTTGCGAGTAACACAGACTTTAATGATGAATTAAACAAGGAAAGTAAATGGAGGCTTACTGAAAGGACATCTGTATTTAAAATAAAATAAGATTTGTTAGCTTTTGTGGATAGAAAAGTTAGTTGGATTGATTTAAAAAAGGAAACTTACTAACAATTCCGGTTGTGTTTGTGAGTAACACATTTTTTTTTTTTGAGCATAGCCTGATTTATAAAACCTTGAATCACAGACTTTAATGATGAATTAAACAATGGTCTTTACACAAAAGAGGGCTGAAGGATGACTGTTTCTGGAAGGATGGTTTATTAAGGTTTCTGGGGGCTGATCATAGAATAATAGACAAATAGAGAGAATACATTGAAGCATGATAAAAGCAGGTTTTGTGGATAGAAAAGTTTGTTGGATTGATTTAAGAAAGGAAACTTGCTAGAAATTCAAGTTATGTTTGTGAGTAACACTTTTTTTTTGCATATCTAGCAGACTAGACTATGGATGCAACAGGTTGAATAGTAATGTTTGTATCCTAGTTTGAAAGTGACAGTAGATTAATTTATAAAAATACAAAGAAACTTAATGAAAGGACATCTGTATTCAAATTAAAGCAAGCTTTGTGGATGGAAAAGGTATAGAGTAATATAAACACATTTTAAAACCCTTTAAGAAACAAAACCTACGAGGAAGCCGGGTTAAGTTTTTGAATAACAAATATTATGAACATAGCAGTGATTTATAAAACCTTGGATCACAGACTTTAATTGTGAATTAAACAATGGTCTTTACACAAAAGAAAGCTTGATCGGTGAGAGTAAATCCATTTAGGAAAGTAAACAGAGTGTCATGATTGGTTCAGAGAGGCCCAATATGCAGAACACCACGGGAAACAGGGAAAAGGTTTAAATGAGTTTATTAACAAAGCACATGGAAATGAGTCTGGAACTGGTTCACATCTGGAGGACAGGTTCACAGGAGACTGTAGGGATGACAGTTCAGTTAGCCACGTAGCAGATGAATGTGGAATTGTTATCTTCAGAGATCTACCTTGAAGAGTCCGGGTTTGGCTTTGAGAGAGGCACTGTTGGGTCCAGAGACTGTTTGTTTCAGCAGAGTTCAATGTCAACTTCAGCGTCTTGCATCTAGCGTTGGACAGACCTTGGTTTTCCAGCTCTTAGTCCAGAGCAGCATGGGAATCCAGAGGAAGGTCTTCAGGTTTGGGCTCAGAGGGCAGGCTCGGCAGGTTAAGCTCATCCAGAGCTTACAAGGCAAAAACAGGTTTCCTGTAAGCAGAGACAAAAAGGGAATTAGAATCCAACTAGGAGATTTAAAGCAACAAAGATTTCACAGAGGAAGTGAGGCTCAGGTGCTAACCAAACTGGATAAACACTGCGGCGTTGATGCGAGGTCTGAGGGCTGCTTATATAGTGGAGGATCCTCCTGATGATGAGATGGGCTTCAGGTGTGTCGAAAGGCTCAGCTCAGGAGGATCCACAGCGAACTCTGCTGGAGACAGGTGGAACTTCTCCAGATCCCAACAGTACCCCCCCCTCAACGACCGCCTCTTGGCGGTCCAGAAGACGTCGATGGGAGGGATCGCTCGTACTCCTCGATGAGGGATGGGTCGAGGATGTAGGAGCCAGGAACCCACTGGCGATCCTCCGGACCGTAGCCCTCCCAATCGACGAGGTACTGCCAGCCACGACCTCGCCGACGGGAGTCCACGATCCGGCGGACGGTGAAGGCCGGATGACCATCGACTTCCAGGGCGGGTGGAGGGGAGTCGGACGGAGGGCACAAAGGGCTGGAGATCACAGGCTTGACTTGAGAGACGTGGAACGTGGGATGAATACGAAGAGTCGGAGGAAGTTGCAGTCGTATGACTGATGGGTTTATGACCTGGGAAATCCTGTAGGGACCAATGTATCTTGAAGAGAGTTTACGGGACATCCCCTTGAGGGGAATGTCCCGAGTGGAGAGCCATACCTCCTAACCGACGGAGTAATCTGGGGCAGGACGTCTCTTTGAGTCGGCGAAACGTTTGGTGGTTTCCAAGGAACGGTTGAGGGTGGCTATGGTGTCTCTCCAGATACGACGACAGCGGCGGATGTGGTGGTTGACTGATTGGACCGAAATCTCTCTCTCGTCTGCGGGAAAAAGTGGAGGTTGGTAACCAAGACTGACCTGAAATGTGGACTGGCCGGTGGAAGCTGACTTGAGAGAGTTGTGGGCATATTCGATCCATGGGAGATGTTGGCTCCAGTCGGTGGGATTACTGGATGTCAGACAACGAAGGGAAGATTCGAGCTGCTGATTCATTCTTTCCGTTTGGCCATTGGACTGTGGGTGATAACCTGAGGTAAGAGATGATTTACAGTTGAGTGCTGAGCAAAAAGCCTTCCAAACCTGAGAGATGAATTGTGGTCCACGGTCAGAAAGAATCTCCTGAGGGATGCCATGTAGACGGAAGACGTGTTTAATAAGGAGCTGGGCGGTTTGAAAAGCCGTGGGAAGCTTCCTGAGGGGAACAAGATGGCAGGACTTGGAAAATCGGTCAACAATGGTGAGGATTGTGGACATACCTCGAGAGATGGGAAGACCAGTAACGAAGTCAATTGCGATGTGAGACCAGGGGCAAGAAGGAACAGGAAGAGGATGCAACAGCCCAGAAGGAGGTTGATGTGTGGTCTTGTTTCTGGCGCAGGTAGGACAGGCCAGAACATATTCTTTAACATCCCTGTGCAGGGTAGGCCACCAGAAAGGTCTCGAGATAAGGTTGATGGTTCTACTCACCCCCGGATGAGCGGAAAATTTGGCAGTGTGCATCCACTGAATTAGGCGTGATCTGACCGAAGAGGGAACATAAGATTTGTTTGGGGGACCGTTACCTGGGTCAGGTTCAGAAGCCAGGGCAGAGTTTATGAGGTCGGTGATCTCCCAGGTAACCACCCCAACAGTGCAGGAAGCGGGTAGAACAGGTTCAGGCGTCTCGGATTGATCAGTGGAATAAAGACGAGAGAGAGAATCGGGTTTGATGTTCTTGGATCCGGGTCTGTAAGAGCCGGAAGTTAATAGAGAATTCAGCAACTGAAGAATTTCCTTGTTTAAGTTTCAAAAGAGCCCGAGAATCTACAGTTTGATCTGTTTCCTGGTTAAAAACTTGTGAAAACTCAGAAATAAAGTCGGAGTATTGGCAACTAAGGCTTTCTTCGGAGGAAAACCTAGCCTGCGCCCACTCAAGAGCTCTTCCAGTCAATTGAGACAAAATAATATATTTTCTTGTAATCCGTTGGAAAACTGCCTGGAGAATTTTGAAAGATTAATCGACATTGAAATAAAAATCCTTTGCAGTCTTTTATGTTACCTGAAAACTTTTCAGGGAGACTAGGTCGGAACTCAGATGATGATGTCACCGCCGGTGACCTCGGAGGAGGAACTGGACCCGGAAATGGTTGTGAAAGCGGCGTGGCGTTAGCGCTGCTCAAATTGTTAGCGAAGCCTTGAATAACTTGATTCTGGTAAAGTACCATTCTGTGCAACTCACGGAGGGTTTGGGTTTGTCCCTGAATTTGGGCATCTTGTTCCTCCAACCGACGATGAAGTTGGTCTGCTGGGCCTTGTGTTTGGCCGCAGTGTTCTGTCATGATTGGTTCAGAGAGGCCCAATATGCAGAACACCACGGGAAACAGGGAAAAGGTTTAAATGAGTTTATTAACAAAGCACATGGAAATGAGTCTGGAACTGGTTCACATCTGGAGGACAGGTTCACAGGAGACTGTAGGGATGACAGTTCAGTTAGCCACGTAGCAGATGAATGTGGAATTGTTATCTTCAGAGATCTACCTTGAAGAGTCCGGGTTTGGCTTTGAGAGAGGCACTGTTGGGTCCAGAGACTGTTTGTTCAGCAGAGTTCAATGTCAACTTCAGCGTCTTGCATCTAGCGTTGGACAGACCTTGGTTTTCCAGCTCTTAGTCCAGAGCAGCATGGGAATCCAGAGGAAGGTCTTCAGGTTTGGGCTCAGAGGGCAGGCTCGGCAGGTTAAGCTCATCCAGAGCTTACAAGGCAAAAACAGGTTTCCTGTAAGCAGAGACAAAAAGGGAATTAGAATCCAACTAGGAGATTTAAAGCAACAAAGATTTCACAGAGGAAGTGAGGCTCAGGTGCTAACCAAACTGGATAAACACTGCGGCGTTGATGCGAGGTCTGAGGGCTGCTTATATAGTGGAGGATCCTCCTGATGATGAGATGGGCTTCAGGTGTGTCGAAAGGCTCAGCTCAGGAGGATCCACAGCGAACTCTGCTGGAGACAGGTGGAACTTCTCCAGATCCCAACACAGAGGCTTGATAAAAGGACATCTGTTTTTAAAATAAAATAAGATTTGTTAATGGAAAATGGAATAGTTTAAACACATTTTAAAGCCTAATTTTAGGAAAATGTGTGGTTGATGTCTTATGAGGGAAGCATAAATCTTGGGGGATCCGGAAGGATGGGGGTTGGGACTGGAAGGGGGGAGGGGTGATGTCATAAATCATTTGTGGGGGAGGGGTGAGATCATAAGGTCATAAGTCATAAATCATTTGTGGGGGAGGGGTGAGGTCATAAGGTCATAAGTCATAAATCATTTGTGGGGGGAGGGGACTGGAAGGGGGGAGGTCATAAGGTCATAGGTCATAAGGTCATATGTCATCAATCATTTTTTGACATAAGGTGTATCTCTTTAGTGTGTCCCACTGTTAGGATATTTTTATTATTCATATATAAGTCTTTTAAACCCTAATAATTGCTGGCTGTTATGTGTCACATCTAATGTCTACCCAAGCAGTTTATCTAATTAGGGCAGTTCCTCTGTCAGGATATACAGTTATCATCTTCATTATGTGAAAAACAGATTTGGAAATGAAATGAGAGTATGCAGACAGAGTGGATAACTCTTAGCAGCAAACTATCTCCCATGGTGCATTTGCAGCGTCCTTCATCTAAAAACACTGTGTAATATTTTGAGCCATGGATGTCTCCTCTTTTACAAACGTGTATGATGTAATGATGTGAAGGTTTGCAGACTGTCAGTAAAAAGCTTCTTTAGCTGGTATTCGGGGCCGACTTCCTGAAGAAGCAAGCCTGGTTGGTAAGCTCTGCCATTCGTAACCTTGCCAGATTCTACAACACACCTTCTTAAGTTCTTGGCTTTTTCAGATTTCTATTGGTGGTTCATCCGCAATTAGAGCCAAACTGCTACACTACTTACAGTGTTAACCTCTACGAAAGGTGCCTTTCAGATGGTCCGATGAGGCGGAGCCCACCTTCACTTCTCTAGAGGAAAAGTTTTCCATGTTCCCATCATGATCCACATTGATTCCTCTTTGCGGATTGTCTTAGAAGTGGATACTTGGGTGGGAGCTGTCCTCTCCCCGAGATCTGGTGGTAAATGGTACACCCATTTGCATTATTTTCTCGGATACTTATACCTCCTGAGAGAACCTACAACATTGGGGATAGTGAGCTATAAAACTGGCCTGAGAATACTGGTCCTCTGTCTAACAGCGGCGGAACACCCAGTCATGGTTTGGTCTGATCCTCATGATCCATCCCCTCCAAGTAGCTAAAAGCTTGAATCCTTCCCAGTACTTTTAGTTTTTATTCTTTATTCTTTATTTTATTCTTTATTTATTCGTTTTTATTCTCTAGATCGAATCTGTCCATCTCCTACAGTCCAGGATCCAAAAAACCTTAAACTGGATGCTCTATCCTGCCATTGGCTCTGTAAACAACCAGGTCCCTTCCTGCCAGTTCCCATATTGTGCTCATTCCTGGGACATAGAGCAGCAGTAAGCTCTGCAAACCGAACCAGACCCAGGTACGTTTCCTCCAAACCAAACCTATGTCCCAGCTTTAGTTTGGTCCAAATTAATTTACTGGTACCCTGCTTCCACAT
This sequence comes from Cyprinodon diabolis, assembly GCA_030533445.1. NCBI lineage: Eukaryota > Metazoa > Chordata > Actinopteri > Cyprinodontiformes > Cyprinodontidae > Cyprinodon > Cyprinodon diabolis. Next base: position 5,275,976 of record CM060083.1, on the reverse strand, counting down.
TTTCAGTTGATCCTGGATTTAGTGGGTCTGTGTCATTAATCTCCAGACATTTCTGGGGGAGCTCCATCCAATTGGTAAGAGTATATTCAAGCCTGCACTATCTGCACAAAGAAAACCACCCCATAGACCTCCTTCTAGTCTTTTATTACTGCTCCTCATCGACAAGTCCCCACGTCCCATATCACCCTATACATCACCTGCTTATCCAACTCCAAAGGAATTACAACTTTTGTGGCTATGGTTGACTAAAGCATGTCATTTACTTCCACTCAGAAAGTTGCTGCCAGCTCTCCAAACTGTTTAATGGCTTATAAAGCATCTCTTTCAGCTCAGTGGGTTACCAAAGGTAATCCTCTCTGATTAGGGTGCTCAACTCATTTACCAAGTCTGGAAACAGTTCTGGTCAGCTCTCAACGCCAAAGTATCACCTATTTCTGGTTATCATCCACAGTCTAATGCAAGGGTGGAACTTTGTGATGAAGGTTGGGGGGGATGCTCGGGTGGGGGCTCATGGACCTACAGTTACACTTTCATTTGGCTAATTTTCCAAAAATTAGCTCAAACATATAGTTATTGAATGCTTTCCTATTTTTGAGAACACAAGACCACAACACACTGATATTTATATTTATAGATGTTAGATAGATGCCTTTTAGTGTATTACAAATATAGGGCCCAAAAACATCAATGCATGAAAAAATAATTAATAGGAGTCAATTCCAATGCCAAAATTCATATATCATGCATCCCTGGAAGTACAATTTGAATTCCATCCAGAAAAAATGGATATGCTGCATTTTAAGTATAGCATAAAATATTATTTTCTTGTAAACTTTCTGGTAAACTTGGAGATATATTTTATTGCATATCCCAGTAAATCTGTTTCACCTTTAAATCTGCAGCCCTCCCAACTTCTCTCTCTGCTCTGTTTAAAAAGATTTATGAACCTCTTTACTGATATAATGATGCCAGAAACAAAATTTCAAGATACGTAGAAGCTCTGCAGTCTGATTCTGTCTGCACAATAAGAAAGCATTTTAACCTGTAACTGGGAGTCATGGTCCTCTGAGAAGCCCAGAATTTTTAACTAGTAAAGAAGAACAAACTATATTTTCTCAAGCTTCTTGCGTTGTAACTTGTTTAAACTTACAATCTGCCCCTGAAACATCTCCTATTATGTTGTGGGACCGTGCAAAGGCCTATTTAAGAGGTAATATCATCTCCTACACAACAGCAAAAAAAAGACAAAAGGCAGCCAAACAGAAATACTTAGAAGATAGAATTCAGGATCTGGATCTTTAACATAAAAAGACTAGAGCATCCAGGATCCTGAATGATTTGAATACAACACGCAGAGAGCTCCAAGATTTAATATCAAAAAAGATAGAAGGCAAGCTTTGTTTTGCCAAGCAGCAATATTATGAAAATGGAAATAGAGCGAGCAGACTTTTGGTCTTCCAACTTGAAAAACAACAGTCCTCAAACGTAGTTTAAAAAGCTGAAATCGGGCAATAAACCCATCTTAAAACCAAAAGATATTGCTGAAACATTAGCAGAATTTTACAAGGTTTTATACCGAGACACTGACACTTGTGATGATGAGAATAAAATAGCAGACTACTTACAAAATACAAATATTTCAGAATTATCTGATACTGTAGCTAAACAATTAGATAAGCCAATTCAAGAAGAAGAAATTAAAAATGTTGTCTTTTCTCTTAAAAATAATAAAAGTCCTGGTCCCGATGGTTTCATAAATGAATTCTATAAGTGTTTAATTGACATGGTTAGTCCACTGTTATTAGAAGCATATCGCTTTTCTTCAGAAACCAAAACAAGGGCGCCATCTTGGTCTGATGCCACAACAGTTGTATTACATAAAGAAGGTAAGGACCCCACTGACTGTGGGTCATATAGGCCATTATCAATGCTTAACATGGACGTACGCATTCTAACTGGTATTCTGGCAAGACGATTAAATGTCATAATAAATAAAATCATACATCCAGATCAAACCGGATTCATTGTCAGGAGACATTATGGAAATAATCTGCGTCGTTTATTAAATATTATCTCTCACCGAAAATAAAATAAAGCTATGATAGCTGTAATATGTTTAGATGCCCAAAAGGCCTTTGACCGCGTATCATGGAGATACCTTATTCAAACATTAAAGAGGTTTAAATTTGCGCCCAAAATCATAGATTGGATACATACATTATATTCATCCCCACAAGCGGCTGTAAGAGTTAATGGTTTTAGGTCGGCAAGTTTCAAGTTGGAGCGCGGATGCAGGCAGGGGTGTCCACTGTCACCTCTTTTTTTACAATTAGCATTGAATTAGCAATAATGAAATTAAAGGGATTTTGATTGGCACAGAGGAACATAAAATATCTCTTTACGCAGATTACGTACTTCTATATCTGTCTGATCCGACATCCTCAATACCACGTCTGAGGGAAATGATTTCTGTTTATGGCAATTTTTCTGGCTATAAAATAAATTTTGATAGAACAGAGGCAATAGATATCAATAGCAATATTCCACTGGAGGTCAAACAACAGAGCGGCTTTAGGTGGCCAAAGGAGGGCATTAAATACTTAGGCATCAACATTCCTCTCTCATTAAAGGATTTGTATCATGTCAATTACAGTAAAATACTGGCTACAATTAAAAATGACCTGGAGCGGTGGTCAGCATTGCCTTTGTCCCTCCTCGGTCGCATTGAAACCATTAGCATGAATTTGTTACCCAGATTACTGTATTTGTTCCAGATGTTACCGGTTGGCATACCTAAGTCCACATTCATCGAATTGGATAAAATTATCAAATTATCAAAATTATCAAAATGCATATGGCAAATCAGGCGCCCTCGCATTAAATATAAAACATTACAAAGAAGTAAGACGGAAGGGGGTCTTAAGCTTCCTGTTTTAAAAAATTATTTCTGGGCAGCTCAGTTAAAACCTTGAATTTCTTGGATCCAACAGGATTCTCAAACAAGATGGCTGAGCACTGAGCAACTAAAGTGTTCAGTACCATTAAAGGTGTTTCCGTTTTTAGATATTCCAGTAAAGGAACTGCCATTGTGGACTAAAACCACTCTTGACATTTGGAACAAAGTGCGAATTTCTTTCAAGCTACCAAGAGGTTTATCAATTTTATCAAGCATTGGACATATTAAATCCTTCACACCCAATTTATTGGACGAAACGTTTTCTAAATGGGCTGAACAGGGGCTTACATTTCTTCATCAGTTGATCCACAAGAACAACCTTATGTCATTTGAAGAGCTATGTAGGAATTTTCATCTCCAGAAAAGTGATTTCTTTAGATATTTACAGTTGCGCTCTTTTCTAGTTTTACACAGGGACTGGGAAAGAGTACTTAATCCCAAACCAATTGAAAACCTCCTAATTCATTACCAGAAAGGGGGAGGAGATAAAAAATTGATAGCAAAGTTATATAGTGTATTTCTGTCAATGAACCTTAACGATCCCACTTGGACAAAACTAAGATGGGAGGCAGAGATGGCCAGAATAATCTCTTACGAAACATGGGAGGGAGTCTGGACTGAGGCACATCGAGTTACAAACTCCAATACGTGGCGGGAATATAAATGGAAAATTATTAGTTGAAATTTCAGGACCCCAGATGTTGTTGCCAAGATAGATCCTAGAATACCAAGCTTGTGTTTGAGAAACTGTGGCTCAGCGGTCCCCAATCATACACTCATCTTCTGGTCAAGTCCCGAACATCAAAACTTTTGGGATGAGGTATACAGGGCTATGAACCAGATCTTCCCGGAGGTTATACCGAGGGATGTTGCTGTTGCGTTACTTGGTATTATACCGGAGGGTTTGCAAGGACGGGCCAAAACTTATCTGTTGAATTTTCTTTTTACAGCAGCCCTAAAATGCATTACAATCAGGTGGATGCAGTTGGAGCCTCCTTCCTATGACTTATGGGTTCAAAAAGTAAGGGAATTGTATAAAATGGAAAAGATAACCTACTCATTAAGACTTCGAAAAAACTGTTTTAGCCTGCGCTGGGGGCCAGCATAAGCTATGTTGATGTAAATAAGCCCAACAAGTTTGTCTCTTGGCATATGGTGTTTAGTTATTCCGCCCAAAGTGTATCCTTATTTTAGGGTTTGACCCTACAAATGGATCCAGTCAACCAATAAGATATCAAGTAAATATGTTTATTTTATGGAAAACTTTATATTGTCAACAACTGTGTTATGTACCATTTATGTATGGCTGTATTATTGCTCTGTAAAAAATAATAAAAGTATAAGTTCTAAAAAAAACAACTTATAATCTGTTGTCATTTTTAGCGGGAGAGAGGAAAAAAAACACTGACTCAAAACGCTCTGAACACAGATAGCTGCACCCAACTCTGTTATCTTTGGCTAAAGAAGATTAGCGGAAAGGGGAAAAAAAGCAGAAATTATTGGTGGTGACATGTCCACACCGGTCCTTCAGAAAGTTATGCCTAATACTATCTAATGCCCAAGTTAAACGTATAAACCAAGAATCCCTGCTAAGATGCAATACCTTAACCAGTCCCAATGAATGGAGCTAATTTCTGCCTTGGGGGGAATATGCTCACAATTCCCATATCTATATCGCTTCTGTTTGAAACCTCTTTGGGAAATCAACCACCCTATTCCCGAAAGTATGGCTCTCTACTTAGGATTTTCTTTTAAAATCTGTCTCCAGGTAGCAGGCCACCCATGTTATGGGACCTTATGAAGAGCAGACAGTCACCACTTCAATTCAGTTTATTTATATAGCCCCAATTAACCACACGTCATGTCAAGGCACTTTACAGAGACAATTAAAACTGATCATTCAGTCATTCAGTCAACTCATTTAAAGTTTCTAAGGAAAACCGGCTGATTGCATCGACTCATTGACTCAAATGCAGTCCCTCACACCAAGCATGCTTGTAGCGACAGTGGAGAGGAAAAACTACCTTTTAAGAGGAGGAAACCTCCAGCAGAACGAGGCTCAGTGTGAGCCATCTGCTGAGGCCAACTGGGGCCTTCTGCCTTGCGTCTGCCGCCCAATCTCCATGTCCATCCAATCTATCATGTCTCCCAAATCAAACTTGTTTTTTCCAGCCTTTATTGCCCTCCTCCCAGATTCCAACCAACCTCCTTGGATTCAGATGGGCACCCAGTGTATGGAGTCTGAGGAACTATGGACTCCCATCGACAGGGAATACATGGCAATACCTCATCGTTTGGGAAGGATATCGTCCTCAGAACTGCTGCTGGGTGCCCGGTTCCTTCATCTGTCTACCTCTTCTGGCCCGTCAGGAGACTGCTATTTTGGCTGGGCTCATGTTGGGTTTTTGAGTTTCTTCTCTGTTCTCAGCCTTTCCACTAGGTGGAGCCAGGAGTTCAGCCTCTGAGTGTTAGCTGCCTGTGGCAAACTCTCCCCTCCTGTTCTCTGCCCATTTACTCTAAAAACCAGCTTACCTGTGGTTTAATAAACTGCTTAAATCAATTTTCTGTACCTGGTGTTTCTCCTTGTGGGTCAGATCTCTGAAACAGAACTTGACAAATGTACTATAAAGACCTGAGTGAACATAATCTAATGAGGAGCATCATCATTAGCGTTCCAACATGTCACAGGGATCCTCTGCATGGAGAAAAGTTCACAATAGCTACCTCATTAACTGACATCAAATAAGCTAAACATATTTTTTTCTTCTGACAGAGGTCATACAAGGAGGCAGATGTAGCAATAAAGCAGGTTTGGTTGACTGGATCCATTTAAACACTAACTTTAAGCAGAGACCTTTGACTGTCCCCACTGACAATGATGGAGATCAAATCTTATCAGACTGAACATACTCCCACAAACATAATGCTTAAAAGATGCAAGAGATGGCTATACATTAAGGCTGGACTATTGTAATTCTTTACTATCAGTAAGTCCACAAACTGTAGTTAAAAGCCTTCCGCTGATCCTCTTCGTCGGCTTCCTGTTAAATCCAGAATAGAATTTAAAATCCTCCTTCTCACATATAAAGCCTTAAATGGCCAAACTCCATCTTATATCAGAGATATGATTGTTCCTTAAAGCCGAGCATACACTGTACCAGCTTTTGCCCTTTTCGGGCCGATTCTCCAGTCGTGTGAGAATTTTTTATGGATGAGTTTTAGCCTCATGGTGCGTCCTCCGTGGTGTATTATACAAGTGGTAACAAGGGGCGATCCACCTCTAACGACCATCTCCCGATCAGGAATCCTAAGGTCAGGAGAAAACCAAACATGTTTGAAACTCTCAATCTGCAGGTTTACTAGTGGTTCCTAGAATTTCTCAAAGTAGAATGGGAGGCAGATCTTTTAGTTATCAGGCTCCTCTCCTGTGGAACCAACTACCAGTTTTAGTCTGTGAGGCAGACACCCTGTCTACTTTTAAGGCTAGGCTTAAAACTTTCCTTTTTGATAAAGCTTATAGTTAGAGTGGCTCAGGTTATACTGAGCTATCTCTATAGTTATGCTGCTATAGGCTTAGGCTGCTGGAGGACATAAGGACCACTTTTTCCTTATTCTGCTTCATTCTTTCTCTGTTCTTCTATTCTTTAGTATTTGGTAGTTCAACCTTGTCCTCTCATAGTAGCTTCATCTAGTCTGTTCCTATGTGGCTGTGAATCCATCCTGGAGGAAAATATAATCTGCGCTGCTGCCATCAACACCTGGGATTATAGATGATAGGATTTGACCTTTATTCATAGGTACAATGTTGTTGCAGAGTCAAAGACAAAATTCAAGCTAATACCTACTGTGTCAACATGTTCATCCAGAAGGAGAGAATCATTCAGTCAATGATGGATGCAATCAGCTGGTTTTCCTTAGATAGAAAACTTTGAACCTTTAATCTGACTGAATGATCTGGTTAAATTGTGTCTGGAAAGTGGCCTGAGATGACATGACTTGTAAATTGGTGTCTGAATATGTTGCACAGAGTCAAATTTTTAATAAAAAATAATAATCTTAGATTAAACCCTCCTTCTTTAGTAAATAACTGGAAGCAATGTGGTCCCAAACCAGGTGGATGTTGTTATGGATTAATCTTCCTTTTAGAATTACAGATAAATACTTCAGCGAGTTTATGTTTAGAAGTATAATGGCTCTGAGTTTTTTGAGGTTTCTCTTGTCCTTCAAAGGTTTTGGAATCAGTTCCATAAAACTTTCCACAAGTTCCTTCCTGGAACCACATTCTGCTAGAACAACAAAAGTTTCACATCCTGATAGAAATGTTAAGAAAAGCTTGCTGTTAATCAGCCCGGCCATCTTTGTTTTTTATTGCAGCAATTCTTAACTATCCATCACAATTTTTACTAACAGGAATCTAATTTCTTACTTGATGAAAAAAGGAATAAGGTCTTTTTTTCTTTATGTGGAGATTTATAAGGCTGACTGTTGTAGTGAAATATACTGCTTTAGTAATTTTTTTCATCATGAGAGCATTGATAATATTTCTGACTACATTTTTCTAAGTTAAAGAAGCCAATATTTTCCTGTCCCTCTTTGATCCACCTGGATCTGGACCATCGTCCATTGTAGTTTGTTTCTGCTTATTTTATTCTCTTTGCTCCAGTTTATTGTAAAGAAATAAAACGTTCTCAGACATCCTTGTTTTTTCTAATATTTTTTTCCCTTTCATAATTTAGTTCAACTTAGTTGTGAATAACTGTTATGTTCAATGCCCAGCCAGCTGGGACACCATATTATGCTGTGATGTTTATTGCCCAACCCGGTAGGGGTGGTAAATATCTTATTTAATCAGATATTATTTCGGCTGTTATATACCGTTTATGAACACACGTCCTACGAGCTGTGTGTTAGAACAATAAATTAAAGAGTGATTCGAGCACTTATCATGGTCAAATAGATAATTCTGCACATACATGGAATAAATGCACCACAACTTCTGTTAAAAATATAAGAGTTTATTAACAAAAATCATTCAGCTCCAAGTCAAACATATTTCAACTAAAAACCTTTAAATAAATCTAGTGAAACTCAACTAAACTAAACTACTATGCACAAAGGGGAAAGGGAAACGTGGTTGAAAATCATATTACAGTTTAAGGTGGAATTTTATGTAGTAACACAGAGGAGCAGTGGAGCTGACCGTCAACTGGAGACTTTGATGTGGTCTGAGCTCAGAGGAGAGGAGCTGTGGAACTCTCGGCATCTCAAGAGGATTTCTTCCAGGGTTTGAAGGACTCGACAAATCCCAGAGGATCCGAAAGGTTTGCTGCCGAAGATTCACAAGAAACAAACGTAAGAGCATGAATAAACTTGAAAAATTCAGAGAATAACTTAGCAAAGCTCAGAGGGGCTAGAGTACCCAAAACAGGCAAACACTCTGGCGAAGAGGTGATGACAGTCAGCTGCTCATATAGTCCTCTGAGGTGATGATGATTGATTGCAAGTGTGAGTAGTAATTAGAAGACACCACCTGTGGACAAACGGTGGAACTGAAAAGGAAAACAAACTAACCTGGGGAACAGCTCCGCGGGGGGCCAAGGGATATGTCTAAGGGTGGGGTCCTGCAGAGCCAGTTGGCTTATAGGGGGGTACAGAGCAGAGAAGAGAGGTCTCAGAGCTGTTTTATGAGCAAAACTGCATCTTCTTCTCCAGTGATCATGTTAAGATGAAACATGGACAGTGGTTCTCAATGTCCAAAACTATTATCATGGCTTATGGCACAACATCTGAATGCTTTGTTCTGGGCCCTTCTGCCATAACATCCAGGGGAGATCTGATAAGAGGGAGGCCATATCTAGAATAACACTTTTTGTTTTGAGAGCAGGCTGCACAGGAATTTTCCGTCAGCCTTGAGTTTTTCCTGCTGACTCCACATTGTGAATCCAATATTCCAAATTTGTTGGGCTTTATTGGATTGATGTGAGGATGTACATCTAAGATATTATCCCAATTCACCTTTGAGTTCAACCACCACAGCCAGCCTGCGTTCAATAGCACCCAGCATATGGCTCATCTCACAGTCTTGCTCATTCACAGCCTTTGTGGGCGCGTTAACCGCTGCCGTCAGCCTGATCAATGCCCAAATTATGCCGACATCCTCTATAATTGTACAGGTGCTGGTCATAAAATTAGAATATCATGAAAAAGTAGATTGATTTCAGTAATTCCATTTAAAAAGTGAAACTTGTATATTATATTCATACATTACATACAAACTCATATATTTCAGATGTTTATTTTGTTTAATTTTGATGATTACAAATGACAACAAATGAAAATCTCAAATTCATCATATCAGAAAATTAGAATATTGTGAAAAGGTTCAAAATTGATGGCCCCTGGTGCCACACTCTAATCAGCTAATTAACTCAAACCACCTGCAAAAGCCTTTAAATGGTCTTTCAGTCTAGTTCTATAGGCTACACAATCATGGGGAAGACTGCTGACTTGACAGTTGTCCAAAAGACGACCATCGACACCTTGCACAAGGAGGGCAAGACACAAAAGGTCATCGCTAAAGAGGCTGGCTGTTCACAGAGCTCAGTGTCCAAGCACATTAATAGAGAGGCGAAGGGAAGGAAAAGATGTGGTCGAAAAAAGTGTACAAGCAAGAGAGATAACCGCACCCTGGAGAGGATTGTGAAACAAAACCCATTCAAAAATGTGGGGGAGATTCACAAAGAGTGGACTGCAGCTGGAGTGAGTGCTTCAAGAACCACCACACACAGACGTATGAAAGACATGGGTTTCTGCTGTCGCATTCCTTGTGTCAAGCCACTCTTGAACCACAGACAGCGTCAGAAGCGTCTTGCCTGGGCTAAAGAGAAACAGGACTGGACTGCTGGTGAGTGGTCCAAAGTCATGTTCTCTGATGAAAGTAAATTTTGCATTTCCTTTGGAAATCAAGGTCCCAGAGTCTGGAGGAAAAGAAGAGAGGCACTTCATCCACGTTGCTTGAAGTCCAGTGTAAAGTTTCCACAGTCAGTGATGGTTTGGGGTGCCATGTCATGTGCTGGTGTTGGTCCATTGTGTTTTCTGAGGTCCAGGGTCAACGCAGCCACATACCAGGAAGTTTTAGAGCACTTCATGCTTCCTGCAGCTGACCAACTTTTTGGAGATGCAGATTTCATTTTCCAACAGGACTTGGCACCTGCACACAGTGCCAAAGCTACCAGTACCTGGTTGAAGGACCATGGTATCCCTGTTCTTAATTGGCCAGCAAACTCTCCTGACCTTAACCCCATAGAAAATCTATGGGGTATTGTGAAGAAGAAGATGCAATACACCAGACCCAACAATTCAGAAGAGCTAAAAGCCACTATTAGAGCAACCTGGGCTATCATAACACCTGAGCAGTGCCACAGACTGATCGACTCCATGCCACGCCGCATTGCTGCAGTAATACAGGCCAAAGGAGGCCCAACTAAATACTGAGTGCTGTACATGCTCATACTTTTCATGTTCATACTTTTCAGTTGGCCAACATTTCTATAAATCCTTTGTTTTTATTGGTCTTCAGTAATATTCTAATTTTCTGATATGATGAATTTGAGATTTTCATTTGTTGTCATTTGTAATCATCAAAATTAAACAAAATAAACATCTGAAATATATGAGTTTGTATGTAATGTATGAATATAATATACAAGTTTCACTTTTTAAATGGAATTACTGAAATCAATCTACTTTTTCATGATATTCTAATTTTATGACCAGCACCTGTAGATACATCAGGTATCCTACAAATCCAAACAGGAGAAATCAGAGTATCATAAATCCGAAATTCCATACATCTTCGATATCCTCCACTGACAACATTGTAAAACACACCATCCTCCAAGCCTTCCAGGAGTCCATGGTGTATCCAACGAAGTATGTGTGAGATGAGATTAGACTGTGCCTTTTCCCAGGCAATTATAAGTTACCTTGAACCTGTCTATGCTGGTGGAAGCTATGTGGGGAGTTGGGAGTGAGATGACAAAGAGCTCTTGCCTCCTAACTCTAGACAAGGGTGAAATATAGATACATTAGGGTAACAGTCAAAACTATTTATTCCCTAGACAAAACATTTTGAAAACAATATTTTATATCAGAACGGTAGTTCACACATAACTAGACCGAGAGAAGTGCACTACAGACGGGGTAACATTAGCCCTGGCTGCGGTTACCCTCGGAGGTCTGCTGGTCACTCTGGTCCGCTCAACGTCGGACTTTTTTTTTTTTTTTCGCACTAACTCTGTAAACAGGCCACACAGGGAGGCTTAAATGTATAATGTTATTGCCTCAAACAATTTCAAAACGTACTTTTGAAGAACAACAGCAGCAGAAAAGGGAATGTTTAACTTACCACTGTGAGCGCTGTCTCGAATCAAGCTGCGGCCGCGGGGCATTCTGGGGAAGCGGTCAGTCTGAAGAACGCACAAGTCTGCTCTGATGCATGCTTGATAAAGAGGGCGGGGCAGGAACAACATCCGGGGATTTGGTGCGTTCTCGATCTGGCGTTCTCAAGAATTGGAACGGTACTCGGGCTGAGGCTGATGACGTGTCACGAGCACACGAGAACGCTCAAGAACGCATATTGAGAAACGGCCCAGGAAACCTTGGAGCGCAGGGGGGAGGGGGGGGGGGGGGAAGAATCTCTGTTCCCATGCATAGAGATGTCTGTGGCGTGCACTCATTTAACATAGGCCTATGTAATCCTACAATAACATGATATTTACAGTTGATTTATTAAAAATGCTTTTCAGTAAAAGTCAACAGCAATAGCTCCAATAACAAACAATAATTTTAATTAAAATGTATTTATAAAAAATGCTTAACAATTCCTATAATGAATGGAAAGCACAAAGAAAGAAATAATGTATCATCTAAACATCCCTCAATTAACAAAAGTTAACAATAACTCTCAACTCCCAATAACAGATGATACTCAGCCTCAGCAATGAACGAAATAATGTCTGTTCTGTAGGCTATTGGAAAAAAATAAATTAACAAATGAGCTAATTAACAAAAAATACCTCTTGTGTAGGAAAAATAACTCAAAATGTACCAAAAACGAACAAACATATCAATAGACTATCTTTACTTTCGGAGTCCATGTTGCTTTTCAGACTCCTGGCACCTCCATTGGACACCGAGACATATGTGCCTGCTTTGCACACTGTGCACAAGGCCTCCAATGTGTCTCGACCCGGTCTGAAAGCGGGGAAACTCTTTTGTAAATCGTCGGTAAACATACATTTGCGCTTTTGCATGTTGTTGGCGTACTGACAGCCACGCAATCTATATTCTGATTAAGAACAGGGCTGCCCGCACTGACGCGGCTCAGGGATTACGTCACACGCAGCGTCGTGCGCAGTGCCCTAGTGCCTGTAAATTTAATGGTCCAATTAAGGTAATTTAAAAAATCAGGACATTTCCTCACTTTCTAAAAAAAACCGTGGGACGCCCGGGACAGGACATGAAATACGGATATGTCCCGGGAAATACAGACGTTTGGTCAACCTAAGATACATGGCCCCAGCCACGACACAATGGCAGCTCACTGCTCCCCAAAAAAGTTCATTTTCTATGTTCTTTTCTTTCCATTCCTTATTTCTGCACATTAATTAGGTTTTTGATAAAAATCCTTTCGCTAAAATGCCATCAGAACGCTTATTATATTAAATGTGTCTGAGGCAACATCATATAAAAGCAGTGAACTCTGCTCTCCAGAGCCAGTAGATTGGTAACCCCGCCTCCTGCTCTCCTCTATCTTGTCTGCTGTCATGATTCATGCAGCTATTATTTCATTCAAATGAAAAATGGAGAAGAGATAAGCAGATCATGGCTTGTCTACAGTGAAAAGAAGGACTGGGTTATTTACTTTTGCCGTCGCCTTTTTGGAAACACAGGAAGGAGCAATCAGCTAAGTGAGCTTAGTGCTTGGAAAAAAATCTTTCATTCCTTTAGAAACAGCATGAAAAGTCAGCTGAATACAAAACATAGAGAGGAAAACAAGAAGAAACGGGACGAGAAGAGAGGGACCTAGAACAGATAATGGCCAAACCACCAGCAGAGGTGGGAGATACAGGTGGGCGGATCGATCCTTGGATCGATTCCAATGCTGGTATCGATACCAGCAGATTCAGTCTATAAACATGTTATCTAAGTGGGCTAACATTAACTAATCTTTTATTTATCCAACCATGGGGACATTTATAGAATTAAAGTAACAGGCAAGTGCACACAATAAAAACAAGATTACATAAAGATTGAAAAATACAATGAACATAACATTATTAATATTGTTATTTAAAGCTACAGTGTGTAATAATTACAGGGATATACAGTCAGAAATGTAATATATTATACATAACTATGTTATTTATCATCATCTACGAGCTCAGCCTCTTAACCTTAATATTTGCGTTGCCTTAGAATTCGTTATTTATAATTACATAGGAGCGGGTCTCGCAGCCATGGAGGCAGACATCTTTGCGCTACGGCAGCGCAGAGCCAACAAACTAGCGATTGCGAGATCGCCCATTACGCTCGAAAGTAACTACGGCAAGTTGAGAGAGATGAACTGAGACGGTACTGAACACACAGACTAATGAAATACTATCTGTAAAATTATCTATGTAAACAAACCTCATCACTTGAGAAGGTAGGTGATGCGGACGTCTTGGAAGACATTTTGTCCCGTAACCCTCGCCGTACTGTTGGGGGGGAGAAGTGGTGGGAGGGAGATGTTCATGTCGCTGAAAATTACACACTGTAGCTTTAATAAGAATAAAATAAAAATCACAAAAACACCAAAAGGGCAACAGTTAGATGATCCATCAAGTTTATATATAAAAAGTATTGGTATTGTATCGATCGGTATTGGCAATACTGACCCTGTATTTAATTGGAAGAGTATATATTCGAAATTCCGGGTATAGCCCACCTATGGTGGGAGATGTAGAGTCAACATGTCTTTTCTATCTGCCATGCATGTGTTCTTAACAGTCCAGTCCAATCTGCACAGTTTAATTCACAGTGCAGATTGGACTCACCTGCATCAGTGGATGGGCAGAATAAATAGATGACAGGTAATGACTTGTTGACTCATCAGCCATCTCTGTCTGCCAGCTGGTGCTGAGTGAAAACAGAGAGAACCGCACTAGAACAGCACACCTTGCTTCAAAATCTACCTTCCTGCTGATAAATGGGACCAGAGCCACTTTACTGGCCTGTAAATCACATAAAGCTTCAGCTTGTTTCATTATTTCCCCTGCTTAGACTCCTCTGCTCCACCGCTAAACGGAGAAGATTTCAACCAATCAGTGTCCTCTAAAGGAGTCACGTGACGCGACACCAAATCCAAAGTTCGTTTTGTCTCTTTTTTTGTTACCGTCTGGAGAAAACCAATAATTAGAGTAAGCATAAACGGAAGTAGTTGTATTTGGTTTCCAAATTAAAAGCTCGGGGCTGGACAGATATATTCTGCTCCTCTGGGTTCGCTTCCTGATTTAATCACTTTTCTACGGAAAAAAAAAAGTTAATTGATTTTTTTTATTTCATTTGAGTTTAACATTGAAAAGGTCTCGGTGGGCCTAATCCTCTTCCTTTCATTTCTGTTTCATTTTGATAGAAGAAAAACTTTTTTCTTCTTTATTAACAGGTAGTTTTTAACATATAAATCAGAGTCCTTCTCCTCCTCTCTGATGGTGGAACCTCAGCAGGTCCTCCTCTGTAGAGCCAAAACACCCAGTGAACTTATAATAGTAAACGTATTTTCTTAATTTATCATATGTGGGCTTTCGTGTTCAAGTCATGAATTCTGCTCATTATTATTACTTTACACCTGCTATTTAGATTTTTTTTTTTTTAGTGTTAAATGTGTTTTTTTCTATAATGTTTACTATACAACATTTTGCTTTATTTCTACACAATGCCACAAAAAAACATAAATAAAAACATTTAAGGCACATAAATAAACTAATTAAAGGAAATTCTATATTGATTATTTATTTACTTCAGATCAGAATCAGAATCAGAAATACTTTAATAATCCCAGAGGGAAATTACTTTTGTTACACGCTCCAGTTACAGTTTTACATGATATATACACACATCTAACTATACAATATAATAAAGATAAAAAATAAGAATACAAAGAGATAAAATATATACACATATAGCTCTTCTGTATATATATCTGTACGTATATCTATGCATATGTAAAAACTAAATCCAAATGAAGTGAAAATCCAAGTAAAGTGATAAATCCAAGTAAAGTGATACGTGGCGTGCAAAAATAGTGCATAAATGTCAATTACAGGGGGGGCTGAATCACTTGAGGGAGGCGTTATAGAGCTTGATGACCACAGATAGGAATGATTTCCTGTGGCGCTCTGTGGTGCATCTGGGTAGGAGGAGTCTTCTGCTGAAGGAGCTCGTCTGCTGGACCAGTGTGTCATGAGAGGATGTGACTCATTGTCTAAGATGGACTGAAACCTGGACAGCATCCTCCTCTCTGCCACGGTGGTCAGAGTGTCCAGCTGCTCCCCCACAACATCACCGGCCCTCCTGATCAGTTTGTTCAGTCTGTTGTTGTCAGCGACCCTCAGCCCACTGCCCCAGCATGTGACAGCAAAGAAGAGCGTGCTAGCAACAACAGACTCATAAAACATCCTCAGCATCGTCCCACTGATGTTAAAGGACTTCAGCCTCCTCAGGAAGAATAGTCGGCTTTGGCCCTTTTTGTAACCTTACATCTACTTCACCAGGTGTCACTTATTAATTTACAATCAATTATCCGTATCTGGTTTCCCTGGATCTAGGGAAGTAAAATTGATTAAAACTATCTATGTATGACGCTAAGCTCTATACATGTGTGCTTATATGTAGTTTTACCATAACTTACAGCAGGGGTGTCTAAGTGGTACAGAGAGGGCTGTGAGTCTGCAGGTTTTCTTTCCAACCAAACAATAGCACACCAGACTCCAGTCAACTCACCAAGGGAGTGCAATCTGAACACGATGACTAGATGAGATGACTGGAGTCTGGTGTGATATTGTTTGGTTGGAAAGAAAACCTGCAGCCACACGGCCATTTCTGGAACCAGTCTAGTTTTACCCCCAGCCCCCCCCCCCCCCCCCCCCCCCAATTCAAGGTGGGGGTGGGTGTTTATAAAATGAGAATGAGACGCCTCTTCTTCCAAACCAAAGCAGTGGTTGATATGGCAACACAGTGACCAAGGTATGGTGGTAGCTCTGCAGTTGGCATACAAGCAAACATTTGTCTCTTTCCAAAATAGCAATGTAGCCAGTCAAATCAAACTAGAAAATCTAGAAATAATTGAAATAATGAAATAAATGAAATGTATTTGCACTTAATTGAAGTTGGTTATAAGATGATCTGCCAAAGGAATCAATATTTTTATTTTTAAAATAACATTATTAGATAATATGCACTTGAAGTAAGACAATGCGATTGTTTTTTCTTATTTTAAATGTAAATTATCTTATATATATAAAGTGTCACACTTACTTCCTATTATTTCAATAAAAAAAAAAGACTTTTGCAGTGTAAGGCTGCCACAGAGCTTTGAAGAATAGAACATGAAGACCAAATCAAACCATTTCAAAGAGGACCTTTTCATTTAAAAAAATATTTTTCCTAACTTTTGATGCAAACTTAGAGCTAAATGCACAGGTTTCTGGTTCGCCAACCTCCAGCCAGTGTGTCCTGATGCAGACTGGCTATCTAAGGGCTGAACAGGCCACTCAACCTACCCAGTAATTGGTTTGGGACGGCCCTTAATGCGGCAGGCCCTCTGCAATGAGGGTTAGTGCTAGAGGCTGGTTTGGGAAGTAGGTTATGGCTAGTTATATTTAAATGTGTAACATAAAAAAAAGTACTTTGACTAATAGTCTTAATGACGCTGAGTCATTTCCTTGTGAAGAGTCAGCTGAAAGCAACAGATGTCCTTTCCTCTGTCCTAATGGGAGAGTGGGAACAGGTTTTACTCTTCTCATCATTCAAACTGTGAATCAAACTGACTGGATGATCTGGTGAACTGTAAAGTGCCTTGAGATGACATGAGTTGTTAATTGGTGCTATAGAAGTAAACTGAATTGAACTGAATTACATAACCAATACTGTGCTGTTGTTGATTTGAATCTGTAACCCTTTATAGGGCCCTTAGTGAAATCCTTTAAAAATCAACATTTCAAGCCAATAGCGTTATTGGAATCCAGGACAAGATCTTATTACCTTTGGAACATTAAAGAAATATGGATATTTTGATGGCAAAAATGAATGTCAATATAATAGCAAGAAACGCCAACTTCCTCGAATTTATTAAGAAAAATAACAAAAGTGCTTCTATAAGAAATTAATAAAAACACATAACCTTAGAGGTATTAATGCTGATACTGGCACTGACATTTTTTAGTTTATAAACCTAAATGTTATTGTTAACTAGGCTTATTTACTTTTTAACTTTAATTTTGACTTTTCAATTAGCTTTTTATTTATTTTTTCTTGACTTGCTAACTTTTGTCCAGCTTAATTCACAGTAGGTAATCTATCATTCAAGGGCTCATCTAATTGTTCAAATACCAAAATAAGATGTACAGCCATGTAGCAGCATCTTTAATGAATGGCTGGATATAGATCTTGTGCTTCTAGAACTCACTGAGGGACGGGGGGGGGGCTCCATTTGTAAGGGGGATCCAAGTGATTAAAAACGCTAACTTGCCCTATTTAAGCAGACACGTCCTGGAGAAGGAATGCAGACCTGTCATCGACGCTCCCTGGGCTTTTATTCTGAAAAGCAGCGGAAGTCTCGCGCGCAGCAGCGACAGCTTCACACTATAAGAATCTGGGAAGTTGACTCGACAGCACTTCAGGAATGTGGATGGAGACGGTTCTGGACTTTTACTGCTTTTAACCCGAACTCTGACGGCCCGCCGGTACCGACCCGAACCGAGCCGCAGCTGGAGGACATGCGGCGGCCGGATGGAGGCTCCGTCGGTCAGCCTGCGAGGGTCTCCTCCTCCTGGGTCGGTAAGTTGGACAGTTGTCCTCCTGCACCGCCTGCTGGCTGGGACGCTGTCCCGGTTAGCTCCTCCGGAGGAACCAGAGCATCAGGCTGAGCTCTGCGGAGGACACACATCACATTTATACATATAAAAATAAAAATGAACCTGTTCAGAGTTTAAAATAAATAGATTTAACCTTAAGGAAGGAAAGAAAACTGATTATTTCTGTAGCTTCTAGCTAAAGCAAAAACACCTCAAAGCACCTAAACACTGAAAATCATCCAAGTTATTTGTAATCATTGTTTCTATGGCAACACAGAGCATGATGACGAAATATGCATAAAAACTATTAAAGTTTGATCTATGAAATAAAATATCCTGTTATGGAGATATTCCATTAAACTACTTTAGCTGATGTGCTGGGAAATCATCAAGAGGAAAATAAAGGTTAAGAAGATTGTTTCATATCATCTCCTGGATTTTTACAATTTTTTCTTTAACCATTAGAAGGTATATTGTTATTTTGGTGCTTTAACCCTCCACAGAACCAGAACCAGACTGTTCTGATATGTTTGGGCTCATTAAATGGGTTTAACCCTTTATAGGGCTCTCAGTGAAATCCTTTGAAAATCAACATTTCAAGCCAATAGTATTACTGGAATCCAGGACAAGACCTTATTACCTTTGGAACATTAAAAAAATATGAATATTTTGATGGCAAAGATTAATGCCAATGTAATAACAAGAAATTCCAACTCACCCGAATATATTAAGAAAAATAACAAAAGTGCTTCTAGAAGAAATTCATGAAAAAAACTCTGATAGAGAAAGAAACACATTTTTTTGGTCCAACATAACCTTAGAGGCTTTAATGCTGATACTGGCGCTGACATTTTTTAGTTTATAAACCTCAATAGAATTGTTAACTAGGCTGATTAACTTTTGAACTTTTCCATTAGTTTAGCTTTTTTTCTTGACTTGTTAAATTTTTTTCCATCTTAATTTCCCGTAGGTAATCTATCATTCAAGAGCTCATCTAATTGGTCAAATGCCAAAATAAGATGTACGGCCATGTAGCTGTATCTTTGCTGAATGGCTGGATATAGATCTTGTGCTTCTAGACCTCACTGAGGGACGGGGGGGACTCCATTTGTAAGGGGGATTCAAGTGATTAGAAACGCTAACTTGCCCTATAAAGGATTAAGGAAATAACTGTCATATCTGTGTCCTGTGAAGACGGCTAAAAGAGACCAGAGTGAGGAGTCAGTTCATGTCCTATCATTGTTAAAAAAAAAAAAAAACTGCACCCATACGGATCAAAGCAACGACAAATTATGTTCAAAATATTACAATTATTAACTGAACTCATTTTGCTGAAATATAAACAGAGTTCAGTCCTTAACTAGCCTGGTCAAGTTTAATTAAAACTGTTAAGAAATATCTAGACCAATTAAAAATCAGCAGGGTCCAAATAAAGAAAATCATCAACCAGTAAAGGTCCAGAGACATTTTTAATGATCTGTTACTTTAAACAGATGTTATACATTGAATCTTTAAATAGAAAATGTATATATGAAAAAAAGAAGAAACATTTCCATTTTAAAATCTAAAGTTGAGAACAACAATTGCTCAGTTTGGTATATAGACGATTTCCTGATTCACATCTTTTATAAAACACCTGAACTTACCGTTTTTTCTGTCTTAATGTTCGCAGTGGGCTTTATGCTGCCCTGCAAGGCTTTAAACCTGGGTTTGAATGGAGACTAAGCCAGACTTCTGATCTAGATGATTAAAAAAAGAAAAGGAGAAAACTGCGTACAAATAAAAGGAAAATGGACACGTTTGAAAACGACCATAAATAAAATGATGCACTGATGTCTGGGTTCGATCAGCGCTTCTATGTCTGAGAACAAACCTTCATGTTGATGAATGGGGAATGAGGTCAGCTTTAAACTAGTCCACTGGGTCATTAGAGGCCCAACAGGTCCTGTTTAAACCACCAGATAGTATGGATTTGAATGCTCCATGAAGAGTGGATTGGAAAAGATGAAAACACATTTTCACTGCATGTGAAAACCATGAACCGATGGTCCTGCAGACATGCAGCACCAATACATGGATGGTTCTGTTTTCGTCTTCTTCCTCTTCTGGTTTCATGGCAGTGTGTGGGAAACTTTCGGCGTGTTACCGCTGCTAAGGAGCGTCAGAGCTTCATCAGGCGTCACCAGCAGGCTTTTAACTGAAGCTCTATTTCCTGCATTTAGAGGTGGAATGCAGCTATCTGATTGTCTTTGTTCCAACACCACTTTAGTCCTGGTTATGGGAAGCATGTGTGCTTGACTAGAGGTGGAAAATTCAGAAACAAGATATGAAATCATTTTAACTACAATATTATGTTTCATAGGTTAAATCAAACAATCAGAAAATCTACTTCCTCTTTTAATCACTTACATTTGCATACGTTCTTTATGGACTGCTGTGTTGACCCATACTGCTGCCACTCAGGATAAAGTCCTCGGATACATTTTTAACCAAAAACCTGGATCTGGATATGAAATGCCAGGGGTGACGCATACAGTGGCGACTGGTGCATCTGGTGCCTAAAACTATGAATTAACACATGTGGTTGTTCTTCTGCACTGCAAAAACAATGTAGAAATAAGTCAAACAATCTTAAATGAAATGTATTTACCCGTAATTGAAGTTGATTATAAGATGATCTGCCAAAGGAATTAATATTTTTACTCTTTAAAATAACATAATTAGATAATATGCACTTGAAGTAAGACAGTACAATTGTTTTTTTCTTATTTTAAATGTAAGTTATCTTATATATATATATATAAAGTGTCACACTTCAGAACAATAGAACATGAAGACATGTGTTGTCCTCATTCCTTGGTAAGGCTGCGTAGAAATCCTGGAGTAGAAGTTAGAACCTTCAGAACCGTGAAGCTGACTCAGTATGACTCAGATCTGAATGTTTCCTCCCCCAGTGGATGAAGGGACTGGATGGTTTGTTCTGGTCTGGTTTATGTTCAAGTGGATGATAATAACCAGTTAGAATGACTGGGTCATACTGGTTCTGCTCAGAATAGTTCTAGAAACGATCTAGACATAAGTAAAAAATGTCTTAAATTAAGTGTATTTACCCTTAATTAAAGCAGGGAAATTAGACAGTTTGCCACTAGAATGAATATTTTTACTCTTAAAATAAGATAATTAGATAATATGCCCTTTAAAAAAGACAATCCAATTGTGTTTTCTTATTTAAAATGTAAACTGTCTCGTTCCATTGGCATCTCCTCAATCCAAGAACAAGTTTTTTCCAGTGTGAAAACACCTGGGAGTGCTTTGTGATGCTGTTGTATATTTAGCTTCTGGTGAAAGACAGACTTCCTTGAACTGGGAATCTGGTAGAACCTGTTTAGGCGTTTCAACATTATGATGAAAGATTCAGGTAATTAGAAATGAACCCATGAAATAAAGCCATGAACTTCAACTCTGATTTTCCTAGAAGTTATTTAAGGAAAAAAGTAATCATGTAAATGAGGAGATGATGACCTGTCATGGAGCTGCTATGAGCTGTTGACCAGGACCTGCATCCCAGGAAGGTCACATCAGCAGACGATGGAATAGGGCTGGGCGATAATTCAATAACGATATATATCGATCGATAGACGTTTGGCGCAATAGAAAAAAAGAGAGTGGATAAAAGTTCGATAAAAAAGAAACGCTGTTTTCCTTCCTTCTCATTGTAGCCTAGGATGTAGGTTTATGCTAGTCACTGCTTCCTCCCAACTAATCACAATCGCGGACCCAGGCACGCCGTCACCAAGCGCCGCCCTCTCAAACCACAACACAGAGCACATGAAGATGTCGCAGTTCCAAAGAAGGGTTTTTGTAGTTCGCCAGTTTGGAAGTATTTTGGTCAGTGGCGGCTGGTGAAAAATATTTTTGGTGGGGCTGATATAGCCTAGTGTATGTCTCCAACTAATCCGGAATAAGAATTCAAATAAACAATTGGACAATACATACAATTTAACAGTAATGATTTAATTTACTATATAATAACAGTAACAGTGATGATTTGGGTCACTGTGACGGGGTTCTTTGTCCTCCAAGAATCCAGGCTCAGTCCGGTTACCGGTGTTGGTGATTTATTGTGCTCAAAAACTCAAAACAGGGTGCAAAAGAAACTAAACATAACAAGATCCTCTGGGCCTCAGCCTCCCTCCAGTTACCAGCAATGTAACAAAGAAACAGAAAACAGAAATGGCCGCTCTTCTTCCCACAGCCCTCATTAAATAGTTTAAGCCCCTACAGGCTCTCTTATTTCTGATTTCTTCTCATTAATCAGTTTTGTCCATATATTACCTCCACAAACAATTGATGTACAAAAACAAATAATTTTTACAACTTAATTATTTTACACAGATTCATTGACTTATTCAATTACACCAAACTGGGTTTGAACCCAGCAAAGACGCAGCCAGACTGAAGATGACCAGTCCCCGTATCATAAACACGTACACCCCCCCCCCCCCCCCCCCCACCCCCCACACACACACACACGGCTAACCCCACTGAAATATTAAGTGTGCACCCTCAATACGCCAGCAGGTAACCAGGAACAGCTTGTGTGTTTTAAGTTAATGGAGCCACTGGGCTCAGCGCGAGTGAATTGGTCCTCAAAAACACAGTATAACAGGAATGTGTGTGTGGCACGCAAAGTTTTAAGCGACGAGGTGGATTCGTCACAGTCACAATAACCATGACAGGAAATTTTCCTACCCTACAACAGGGATGTTCTTCTGGCAAACGGGTAGATAAATAAGGATCTCACCGAATTTGGTGGAAGCTGCATCTCGCTCGTTACGTTCACCATCGTCCCTCTAATTGTCTGCACCTGCGCTTGGGTGCAGATGCCTGTTAAAGCGCAGTATTTTCAGAGCCCCAAGACCATAAAGTTCTGAGACGCTGATTGGCCATTAAATTCACCTAGCAATAGTACATGATTGACAGATTCTCTGCAAATGTGGGGCTGTCTGATCACAGCCCCCAGAACAGAGACGGTAGGAGTCTGTCTGTGGAAATCCACAAATGAATGACAGTAGGTAGGGAAATGTAGTTTATATAATTTGTTATGCTTATAGGTACACACTCTAGAGAGTAAAACTGACATTTATGAGTTAATTTCTAAAAATATATTTTACGTTTCTCTCTTCTTATCAGGGAAGGCGGTGCCCCAGCGCCCCCTATGGGCCGGCCGCCACTGGTTTCGGTTATGGCAAGTCGGACAAAAAACAAACCACAGTCATCTGTAAAATGTGTAGGGAACCAGTGAAAACAAAGTCTGATAACACAACCAACTTTTTTTTTTATCATCTCAGCCGCTCACACCCGCTGGAGTACGAGCTGTGTAGGCCTCGGCGCGGCTCTCCTCCGAGGAATCTTCGGGAATTTCGGGAAAATATATATATATATATATATATATATATTCAGTTCTGGGCAGTTTCCCACGTAGTTCTAACAATTGAGAGAAAAATGCTGAGGGGCCAGAAACTTCAAAGTAATAACTCAGGTTAAAGCAGGAAACTAAGCTGAACCAGGTTCAGCTTAGAAGAATGGGGGCGGCGGGGGGATTTATTTATTTGTTATATTCATTTTATTTATTTTATTCTTTGTCAGTATTTAATAACATAACCCAGGTCTCTTAAGTTATTTTTCTTCAAAACAATTCTGTTTTCCTTCCTTCTGGTTTACCTCAGGTCCGTCCTGTTGTTCTTTAACAGACTTAAAATGGACCTAAAGGCCCGGAAAAAAAGGCACAAACTGTCAACAGGAGCAATGATTAGGAACCCTGTTTGAACATCTCGAAGGAAAACCCACCAAAGCTGGAAGAACATGAGGTGATGGAGCAGGGTTGAGTTTCTTCTGGAAGAAACAGCTAATAGATGCTATTTTGGAGAACTGCAAAAGTTCTATTGAAAATATCAACTCATTATATCCACCGGGACAAATGAGGAGAAATCTTTATGAGAATACACACAGTGACACAGATTAAGAATTTATTAAGTGTATCTAATACTAATCTAGATGAATAAATAACTATTGGTCACAAAACCTACACTGCAAAGTGATTTTTTTTCTTAAAATTAGTGATTTTGTTCTTGAATTGAGGAGGTAAAAGAGACATTTTGCCAATGGAACAAGACAATTTACAATTAAAATAAGAAAACACAATTGCATTCTCTTATTTCAAGTGTATTTTAAGGGTAAAAATACTTATCTCAGTTACCTGCTCAAATTAAGGGTAAATATTGATAAAGTATTACTTATTTCTAGATTGCTTCTCCAGTGTTCAAAGTAACAGTCGAGTTGAAATACTGCATTTATACACTGGAAAGAATTATCTAAAAATAAGTAAAACATCTCTTAAATTAAGTGTATTTCCCCTTTGTTTTAGCAGGTAAATACGTTTTACTCTTAAAATAAGATAATTAGATAATATGCACCTGAAATAAGACAATGCAATTTTGTTTTCTTATTTTAAATGTAAGTTGTCTTGTTCCATTTGCAAAATGTCTCTTTTGCCTCCTCAAACCAAGAACAAATGCACTTATTTTAAGAAAGAATTACGTTTCTAGATTTCGATTTTTTTTCTAGTATACATCCAGAATAGCAGCAATATGGTAGAAAAATCCCGTTCAGCAGTCCAGCTCATTCTTTTTCTTTCATTTCATCTGCTCTTCCTGCCCACCAAACCTCCCTGGTTTATAGATATTGAACCCCGCCTCCATGTTATTGCTGGATCTGGGCCTTAGCTTAAGGCTAAATATTCACCAAAAGAAATGAAACTTTCCAGTAAATTTGACTTTGCAAGTTTCTTCTAGAAGAAACAGGAAAGAACTGTTTCTTCTGGATGGAAAAACCTGGAAAATCCTGGAAAAAAAAAAAAAGACACTCGGAAGAAACTTCAAAACCCTGTGACAGAGGATGCATCTGCTGTCCACGAGCCTGCATGGTCAGCTGACGTTCCTTCTGTAGAGAACGGCTCTAGAGTCAAACGGGGACTAAACTGGGGGGCCGCTGTGGGCTAAATTCTGAACTGCAAAAACAATCTAGAAATAAGTACAAATTTCTTAAATTAAGTGTATTTCCCCTTTATTTGAGCAGGTTAATAAGATAATTTGCCAATAGAATGAGTAGTTTTGCTCATAAACTAAGATAATTAGATAATATGCACTAGAAATAAGACAATGTAATTGTTTTTTTCTTATTTTAAAGGTAAATTGTCTTGTTCCATTGGCAAAGTGCCTCACTTTCCACCTAAATTCAAGAAAAAGCACTTATTTTAAGAAAAAGTGCTTATTAGATTTAGATTTTTTTGTCGACCTTAATCAAAATCCAATCAATTAAAGCTACAAACAGACTACACAGATATGAAAAATATCCCTTCCTCACCCATTCACCCTCACCACTCTGCATCAGTAGGCGCTCACACGCCAGCAGGGACACGCCCATGATGCCACCTGTCACCTAATGAACCAATGATACTAATGCTCCTCCTGCAGGCTCCTTTAAATCATCTCCCCACTCCTCTGACCTTTTCAGCATCCTTCTGACACTGAGGGTCTGTTCTTCAGCTCCTCTTTGAGTTGGGAGGTGCTGTGACTCCCTGGACCAGCAGCTGTCCGTGCAGCACTGGGAGCGCCACCGTAGGATCCCCTCCAGATGAAACATTACCCTGAGAGAGGAGACACCATGCCCTGTGAGCAGCAGAAGAGGGGCAGCTTCTTCCAGGTGTGTGAACTTTACTGATACTCTTTACCGTAAAGAAGAAGCAGCAGCAGATTTTATGATCAGACCTGGGAGTGAACATCATGTAAAGGGTAGAGAGCATCCCAGAGGTTCCACTGCAGGAACCCTTCCCACAAACCAGGCTCTATTTTTTCAAAAACAGAAAGATATAACCAATCCACTGGACTTTGTTTCCAAGTTTGAAGACGTTTCTCTTCCAATCCAAGATTTTCAATTCAAAATGTCGGGAATAGCGTTGAGTTCCAAGCTTTATACAGTAGCCCAACAAAGCCTTGTTCTTGTTTTTTAAAACATGCAAATAGAAATGGACGAACGGATCCACCCCTTTGGAATGGAGGTCGTTTGGCTTCTTTTGTTAGACTGCAATGCCCCATACCAGTCTAAAGGCTGATTTATACTCAGAAACCAGGTGGCCTGCGTGTGTCGCAGTAAATGCAAATGTGCCCCGCCCCTTCCGCAGACACTCTGCTGCAGCTTTCCAAAATTGTTGGTGAGCGCAGACAGGAGGCCTCTGATTGGTCAAATCTACATCCTCTCTACTCCATGCGTATTTCCTGTTTAGTACCTTACCGGTTTGTTTTGTTTGTCTGACCGCCAATGCGGAAAAAGACTCATGAAGATGGACCAGCTAGAAGAGCGAGGTGCGTGAGAACGCTGGGACCCTTTTTCCACCTGGATCCCCGCTCTTTTTGGCCCTCATGTCCCTCCATTGTCGCACAAACTTGCCCCCACTTCCTCACCACCTCGGCCGTATCTAGACCCACAGCTAGTTTCTGATTGGCCCTCTTGCGTTGTGGCGTGGAATAACATAGCACAGACCAAGCTTCAATATCGGACATAAATCAAAAATATCTGTGACAAGCTCACTGTGACGCACTGTCATTCCGTAAAAGTAAAAAAAATATCCACTGGACTTGGTTTCCAAAATTTGAAGACGTTTCTCCACCTCTCCAGGAAGCTTTCTCATTTCAAATGTCTGGATCCGCAGTGAGTTTGAGTCTTTATATGTTATATTTGCATGTTTTCAAAACAAAAACAAGGCTTTGTTGGGCAACTCAACGCTATTCCTGGCTACGACCTGGATAACTAAGAATCTTCACCAGGCTGACTTTTCTCTGGTCAAAGCAGGAACTTCTGTTTCTTTTGAGGGGAAAACAATGGCTGCCCTCTTTATGCCAATTGAGTAATGTAAAGAGAGAAGTGCTGTTCTCCCAGTTTCTCAAGGGCAGAAATCTACCCAAAGGTCCCCTGTGAGGGTTTAGCAGGTTAAGCCTAGCACCCCCATACAGCTGTGGTACTGTTAAAAGGATGTGGCCTCCACCACCGGTCTGCACTGGATGGAATGGCCTGAACCGGCACGGGTTCTGTGCCCAGAGGACCGTTCTGTCCTTCTTCCACACTTCTCCGTCAGCTCCACAGGCTCCCACCTTCAGACGTTCTCAGGTTACTCTGTCATAGATGACCTATGGAAACAGTTACAGTGAAGCTGAAGAGAAAGAAAAGGTTTATGTGCCCTCTGAATGACTTAAAAATCACCTATAATTACTGTTTAACCTTCCAGATCTCTCCCAGACACAGAGACTCTTAAGGCTGGTAGATTTTTAACGTAGGATGAAAATGACCTCCTGGACCAGTGAGAGCAGCCTGCCTGAAGTCACTCACTAAGTGAACAACCTGTCTTTAAGGAACAGGAAGAGACACTGAAAAGAAAATAAAAAATTCTGCAGCTCCCAGTTCCTGAAAGTGAGCTAACCAGAGCTAACCTTCCTGGAAATTAAGTGGTTATGAACCAGTATAGAAGTCAGGGAACTAACCTTGATGACAGACTCACTGAGATCATTTGTGGTTTTAATAGGAGTTCATCTTATGAAACAGAAACCTAGCTTCTGAAAGGCCAGTGCAAGCAGCAGGATTCCCAGTGCTGCCTCATACAGGCTAATTTAATTGAACTTTACAAAGTGAGGTCATTAAGAACCATCCTGGTGGATCCAGATAATCCATGGCTTCAAGCTACGTCGCTCTGCCAATACCCGAGCTGAGCTGCTGCCAAGATGAAGGGAAAATAGACTGAAACACTTTTGTTCCTTTAGCTTTTGGATTATTGTATAATGAGTTGGTTGAATTATTAAACTGTTGCTGTTAAATCAGTGACCACCAGGGGGCAACAATGATTCTTCAATGCCAGTGGTCAGACTCCCTCAGAAAATATGGTTGGAGAGAAAGAACACTTAAACCTGACGTTTGCTTTTTCTGCTGAAGCTGCTGGTTGGATGGATGGATGGATGGATGGATAATAGATGGATGGATAATAGATGGATGGATGGATAATAGATGGATGGATAATAGATGGATGGATGGATAATAGATGGATGGATGGATGAAGGTTGGATGGATGGATGAAGGATGGATGGATGGATGGATGGATGGATGGATGGATGGATGGATGGATGGATGATGGTTGGATGATGGATGGATGGATGGATGGATGGATGAATGGATGATGGATGGATGGATGAAGGTTGGATGGATGGATGGATGATGGTTGGATGATGGATGGATGGATAATAGATGGATGGTTGGATAATAGATGGATGGATGGATGAAGGTTGGATGGATGATGGATGGATGGATGACGGATGGATGGATAGATGGATGGATGACGGATGCAGGATGGATGGATGGATGGATGAAGGTTGGATGGATGGATGGATGGATGGATGGATGGATGACGGATGCAGGATGGATGGAAGGATGGATGTAGGTTGGATGGATGGATGGATGGATGGATGGATGAAGGATGGATGGATGGATGGATGAAGGATGGATGGATGGATGAATGGATGGATGGATGATGGTTGGATGATGGATGGATGGATGGATGGATGAAGGTTGGATGGATGGATGGATGGATGGATGGATGGATGGATGGATGAAGGATGGATGGATGAATGGATGAAGGATGGATGGATGAATGGATGAAGGATGGATGGATGAATGGATGATGGATGGATGGATGATGGTTGGATGATGGATGGATGGATGGATGGATGGATGAATGGATGATGGATGGATGGATGAAGGTTGGATGGATGGATGGATGATGGTTGGATGATGGATGGATGGATGGATGGATGGATGGATGAAGGATGGATGGATGAATGGATGAAGGATGGATGGATGAATGGATGAAGGATGGATGGATGAATGGATGATGGATGGATGGATGATGGTTGGATGATGGATGGATGGATGGATGGATGGATGAATGGATGATGGATGGATGGATGAAGGTTGGATGGATGGATGGATGATGGTTGGATGATGGATGGATGGATGGATGGATGGATGGATGAAGGTTGGATGGATGGATGGATGAACGGACGGATGGATGAGGATGTCTGATGGTGTCTGCACTGTCACTGTTAAACTCTGGTTTATTAGATGTGTGTGAATCTATAGGTTCTGGTTCTGTCCAGCTCACAGACATGTTTCTAATGATAGCAATAAATGTTCTGATCCCATCTCTAGTGTGTGTGTAATGATAGAAAAGTTGGGATAGAATACACCTACATCACTCAGTGCTGATGTTTCTCCAGCTGATCGACTCGATTGCCTGGGAGATCGGCACTCTGAAGCAGGAGATGAGGAGGAAGAGTGAGACGGCAGAAGAAGGTCAGGAAACGGACCCACATGTAAGGTGAGCTCACTTCCTGTTCTATATCCTGTTTCAACCACCATACCCTAATACTCTGCTCACAAAGTGCAGGTTCTATAGCTACCAGCCGAGGGCGCTCTTCTCAGGTGTTTAGAGTTAGACTGAGGTACAGCAGGAGGCGCTAAGAGAGATGATCTAACCTCTGCAGGAGTCAGCCATTGTTATCTGGCGTGCTTGATGGGAGCCCTGTCACTGACCACGCCCCCTCGAAGTTGTCTAAGACTTTCTTAGGTGTGTGTCTTTGTGGCTATTGGTACCTAGTGAGGACAATTTTCCAGAGATCTGCTAAAGATAGAGATTTTGTTTACTTATAGGTACTTGTGGGGACCATGAGGAGTTAGGTTTAACAGTGATGGACGAAGAACTCAACAGTAGTACTGAATTAAAAATCTCGGACACTCAGTCAAATCTTTTTCAACTACAATTAAAAGTTACTCAGTCAAACATCTACTGAAGTTAAAGGAGTGAAGTACTCACTTTTGAAAATACTTAAGTATTCAAAAGTACATGCATTTCAAATTAATTAAGTATTAGAAAATACAAATAAAATTTTCTAATATCAGCATATTTCTGTGTCATTTTAAGAGTAATTTTGTAGAACCTGTAACTCAGGGGAACCACCTGATTATTATTCATTAAAAGTCATTAACTTATTATTTATTAAATTAAGGCCTTATTGGCATTAAACTTCATTAAATGTGATTATCGTGGTATTTAATAGTTTATAAAAACAATTTTGTCAGATATATCGCAATATATTTGCGTGGAACTGCTTCCGGTTGATTGTAAAGTTGTATGTTCGATAAAAAAGCTTGAGGCGGAAGAAATTATTTCTCCGATAAAACATTAAATTAGAGTTACTAGTTATAAACCCTGGTAGTACCACCTTGATAGATCTACCATTTTGGAATTACATTTCAGGAAAGAAAAACCGCAACAGGATCACAAAGCTACGCTGAGCCAAAAGGAACAAGGAACTAGTAGCTTCCTGAAAATGGAAGCTCTTAAAATAAGACAATTAGATAATATGCACTTGAAATAAGACAATGCAGTTGTTTTGTCTTATTTTAAATGTAAATTGACTTGTTCCATTGGCAAATGTGACTTGTACCTCCTCATTTCAACTACAAATTCACTTATTTTAAGAAAAAATGATATATCTAGATTTAGAAATCTAGATGAGTGAAATGATTTTGCTCTGCAGCCAGGGTTTAGGACCTCTGAAAACAGTCATGCTGTTGCTCGAGCTGCCATCAGGAGATTCGGTAATTTCAGCCCAACAAACTGTTCTGATAGTAGTCCTAATCAGCCTGGTTTCTTCTTCTCTGACTGTTTTCCAGGCTGAGTGAAGAGGTGGGACGTCTGTTTCTTCAAGCCTCACCCTGTCCGGCGATGGGAGGCGGACCACCCAAAGCCCGGGACTCTGGCTACGACTCGCTCCACCGGGGGCTCAGTGTCCTGGACAGACTGACGCACACTCATGCCGTGTGGCTGCAGCTGGGCCTGAGCCACCGCGACGCAGCAGGAATCCTGCAGGACCGAGCCGCTGGGGTGAGAGGACAGTATGCAGAGGTCACCTGTTTAACACCACAGCATGAAATTCCAGCCTCCGTACTCCTCTGGTTTTATGGAGGCCGGTTGGTTTTTCCTTTTTCTAAACACCCCAGAGTCCTCAGAACAGGTCTTTGCTTCCATTGCTTGGAGGTCAGCGCTGTCATGATTAAATCCTGCTGATCATTGCGCCACATTAACTCTGAGACTGCGTTCTGTTACCTTTCAAGATTAGACATATTAACAGATGATCACTAAACTACCAACAGATCATCATGTCTTCAAAGGCTATATTCACACAGCAGCCTGAAGTGACCAAAATCTGATTTTTCTGAGACCTAGATCTGATCTTTTCATGACTCTCTGAACAACACAGATCGATTCCTTGGCTGTTCCTTGGCCGGTCCTTGGCTGTTCCTTTGGCCGGTCCTTGGCTGTTCCTTTGGCCGGTCCTTGGCTGTTCCTTTGGCCGGTCCTTGGCTGGTCTCCTACAATTCCCTTTTAAACATCAATCTTTATACTAAAATATTCTTTCTGCCATGATTAGGATCTAAAGAGAAGCGCCATCTCCTGGTCAGACCTTGTAATTGTAAGTGAAAGGCTGGAGTCAGAGTAAAAAAATATGCAAGAGGAGGTCCCTCTAGTGGCTGGGAGTTGGAGGGGATTTGGCTGGGAGTTGGAGGGATGCCATTCTGCTGGCGTTTGAGGGAAGGGCCATTTTGAATGGCTGCTACTGAACAAGTTGCACATATTGGGAAATGTGAACGACCAGGCAGAGTAATCGGATTTCATAGAAAATCCTGCCGTGTGAACGTCGCCTGAGTTTCTTCATGATTCTTACAGTGCTAGTTTTTATTTACCCATCAGAACAGGGTGAAAATATAACTTTGACTGAACGGTTAACTCCCGCCTCTCTGCTGCAGATGTGGAGGATTTGAAATCAATATGAGAACAGAAAGGAAAACAGATTGGAATCAAACCATTTCTAGCAGTTGGATGTTGGCGAGGCAGACTGCAGTAACAAAGCGGTTTAGTTTCCTCTCTCTGAATAAATAGGAGCACTGTAGGGGTCCGGTTCCTCCTTTAAGGAGAAGATGAACATCTGTCCTCCTGCTCACTGACCTCTGACCTGCTCTAGTTTCTCTCTGCAGTCGTTCCTGGTAAGGAGGTCCAGCCGCCTGCAGAGGAAAGTGGTTTCTGTACGCGTGGACCGAGACTCCACAGAGCCCATCAGGGACTTCCCCATCAGAGAGAACCAGTACAGTAAGTTCTGTCCTGGATGTTCTGGATCTGCAGGCTGTTGCTACTATTCAGTCAGGGGGTGAATCGAGCAGAAGTTGCCATCATGGAGAGCCAGCTGAGGTTCCTGTCCCTCCTAATGTTTCAATGTTTACAGCAATTAGAGCGACTGCCTATCTCCTGGTTACACTCGTGCATTAATCCGACCAATAGCGTAACGGTAAGCAGAGGCTGCAGTTGCTTAGGAGCCCAGTCACTGAAACCTGGTTGGCCACCTACGCAATTGTGGACTAGGACGTCTCTTTGCAGATGTAATTGTGAGAGAAATTCCTCTAAAACCCAGCTGATACTAGGTAGACTGACCGGAGCGTATTTATACCCCAACATATGCCAGAGTTCAGCATGATGGTGAGTCGTTTAAACACGACACCAAAGTGGAGTAAAGGTTTAGTTTCTTGGTGTTTTTCTGCTCTGCTTTTCTCCACCATGCTTCTCTCCGCTAGCTGCAGCACGTTCCAGCTGCTCTACTGTGGGTGGGTCAGAGGCCGCAGGTTTCCATGCCAGCACTGGTTTTGATAGATCCCAACCTTTACGTGGAAGGTGGCGTACATAATTCTGAAAAACCAAGACAGAAGGTCCTCTCCATCCTTCATCTGCACTCCTCCACTGATCCATGTTCTCCTGATGTTTGTGTTGGGTTGAATCAGAACCTCTGCTGCAGCTTCAGCAGCCTGTGTCAGAGGGTGGTGAAGCTGTCATCCATCTTTCTGTTTTAGGAGCACCTTCTCATTGAAGGTCATAGATGGTGTTGTTCCTCTCATCCAGCTTTATGATGGTAATGCAGTAACAGAGGGTCTGATGGACAAAGTTCCATCTAGAAGGGTCCAGAACGGAGAGAGCATGTCCGTAGCTTCTGCTGTTTGTTGAAGGTTGTTGGTTTGTCTCCTGCAGCTTTCTCTCTGGAGGGATCAGACCTGAACTTTGCAGACCTTTTCCGTCTCCTGGCTTTCTGCTGCATCAGCAGGTGAGTTTCCACCGATCCTTCTCATCCATCTCAGTGTCAGCCAGCAGCAAGGAGGAACATGGAGCATTGGATGGATGGCTGCTGGTCTGTGGGAGACAGTCCAGCTGCTCCCTCTTTCTATCTGCTTAGCTTCATCAACAGAAAAACATTACAAATAAAACAAGACAGTCATGCAGAACCTGCAGTCATTAAAATCGGCAGAATCAGAACCTTGCAAGAGGGTCTAGCTGCAGACCTGCACTGTGATGCTGCGTTCACACCGAACACAGATGCTCGAGATAAAAAAATTGAACTTTTGCTGCTCGATGCGCCGCATCAACCAATCAGAGACGCTGATCTGGGTGCTGGCAGGGAGACAGACACATCGCTGATGATCAGAGCGCTATGATCACTCCTCTGAAACAGTTTATTAACTTAAAATATAGAATCCTGCCAGCAGAATATGTTCGCTTTTATTATCCTAGTGCCTGAAGTTTGGATTACGTACATGAAAACCGCCTTCCAGCCACCGAGGGGAACCGCAAGGAGGCGACTGGGCCTGAGGCTGCTGTTGAATGGGAATCTACTGTCGGCGCACTGCTGGTATATGGGGGTCTGAGCGGCTCCGACAGAAATAATATTGGAAGGTGGGATGGTAATCTGGATGAACTGACTGCACTGAGGAAGTTTTCAGATGTATTTTCTCACTTAGAAACATATTAAAACTACTTTATTCCCACTGATCACAGCAAATATAGCTGCAAGGCAAAGAAAGGAGAGGGTAGCTCCGCCCAACGTGCGCCAGACACACTTTTCCACTACGCAGCCAGAGCTGCAAAGCTGCTTCAGCCGCGCGTCAGAACTAAACTGGTACAAGCAGCAAAAATGAAGCAGCAGACGCAATTTTGCTGTTCCTGCTGCGTTCGGTGTGAACTGCACTGTCAGAACAGGAAGTTTATTCAAAGCCTTTCAAAGTAAAAGCTAAATAATAGCTAGTATATCAGAAATATTTTACATGTTTATTTCCTGGGTCTTCACAAAATAAATATGTTTTTTTATTCATGTGTTTAATGAAGAATATATAATCTCCTTCCAGTTCAACTGGATAAGTAAAAAAAAAACGCAAGAAAATTTCAAAATAACAACAGTAACTCATTTTTTTAATAAATTAAATTCAGTTTATTTCTATAGCGCCAATTTACAACACACGTCACCTCAAGGCACTTTACAATTCTACCAGATCACCAAATTTGATTCAAAATTTTCTAAGGAAAACCAGTTGATTGCATCGACTCTTTGACTCTTCAGCAATCCCTCACACTAAGCATGCTTGTAGCGACAGTGGAGAGAAAAAACAGGAAGAAACCTCCAGCAGAACCAGGCTCAGTGTGAGCGGCCATCTGCTGAGGCCGACTGGGGTTCAAGGAGACAGAAGCAGAGACACAAAAAGCAACTGTCAACCAGCTCCACAGGCGGCCCCAGGGGCGTCAGCTGATCCAATACTATACAGGGGCACAATAGGGCACCAAATAAAATGCGAGCATGCAAAGCACGCAACTAAAAAATGTTTTGGGTAATCATTTATTTTAAAAGAGCATGGGCACAGATAATTAATGCAAGCACGCAAGCAAATATTTTATAGCACTTATTTATTATTATAAAGCATCATAAATAAATTGTCCAATCAAATTGTTATTTTTTGCATCATTAAATATCTACCTGAACAAAACTGTATTGAATTGGCCCACTTGTGAACTTAACTGTATATCTCTAATCCACTACTGATGAAGGCAAAATGTATCTTCTTTAAATACTTGAAAACTGAAAATTTGAAATGTGCAACTGTAAAAAGAAAAAAAAAAAAAAAACACCTCTACATAGATCCATGTCTGTGTTTATCATTTCTATTCTGGCCCATCCTATGATGCTGTGATGGTGATGATCCTATGAGGTGTGTATATCATGGCCAGAAAGATGGGAGAGCTGGATGTTCATATTTTTAACAGTAAACAGTGGCGTCTCGGCCAGTGGCAGCTGGTGGAGTTTTTTCCTCCAGGGGGCGCTATAAATTCAAAATACACGTATACTAAGTTATCACACCAGTATATTTATATACTGGTGAAATATTATAAAAAAAAATATTATAAAAACAAAACAATTTATTTTCTGAGAATGTGTTTTTTTATGAGCAACTATGCAGATAAACAAACATCTAGAAAAAGTAAAGTATACTCTGTTATTTTTCATGTGAATCCCAGATTGTTCGTTCTTCTTTGCTTTTTCTACAAAGTGCTTTAAATCAGTCCTTCCTGTCTTTATCCATGCTGGGTCAGATCCTGACATTTCCCTCCCTTTCAGCTAGAATGCAGAATGTTGGAGCGAGGTGGTGCATGGCGCGTGTTTTTAAGTCGCTTGTGGAGAAATGTCCTGGTCCGCGAGTAGTGAGGAAATGGGGAGCGATTCTAGTGGGATGGAAGAAGGAAACAGTGAAAACAAAGAAGATTGGAAGAGAGTAGAATCAAAAAATGAGAAAAAGCGGAAAAAGCAGAGATCAATTGGAGGGGAGTCCAGTTCAGAACAGTAAAGTGATGATCAATCTAGAAATTCCACAGAAAAACTAAATGATTACAAAGTCATAATGAAACTAATTAATCAGGGAGACTACTTTGCAGATTGGAATCAGATTCAGTTAACAAAATCGATAAACAAACTTGTAGGAGAAGTCCGAAGTGCCAGAATACTGAATAGTGGAGACCTGTTAATAAACTGCAGAGACAGTCTCAACAAGACAAAGCTATATGCATTAACAAGATGAGGGGAAAGTGTTCAGTGCAGCTTGGTGGAGAACAAAAGGATTAGCAGGGGAGTCATTGTTCCTCTACAGTAACTGATAAAGAGATTCTAGAAAACATAAGTGGTGCAAAAGTAAAAGAAGTGAAACGGTTAAAAACAACAAGAAATTGAGAAAGGTGTGACAGCTTATCTGTGTTAATTAAATTTGAAGAAGAACATTTATCGTATAAGGTTTTCATTGGTTATATGAGCTGCAATGTCAAAATGTACAATCATCCACCTCAGAGATGTTTTAAATGCCAAAAATTTGGTCATATAGCAGCAATGTATAAGGGAAAACAACGATGCGGAAGGTGTGCTGGAGAGCATGAATATGGAAAATATGGGAAAGGAGAAAAATATTAAACGCTGTAACTGTGGTGGAGAACATACTGCTGCAGATCATGGATGTGAAGTGAGCAAAAGGTCTGAAGAAATAAGAAAAGTGAAATTAGAGCTTGGAATAAGTTATGCTAAAGCTGCAAAGAGAATCTAATCCCAGTCAGAAGAACCCAAACCAACAGTTCAGCTCATGAAAAGTTCAAAACCTCTGGAGCAGCGTCCCAAAATTGAAGATTCATTGATTGTAAAATTGATCTTTTCATGGTAGAAGTGATCAATTGTAATGCTCAGATGACAAGAAAAACCGAAAAAAATCATCCATCCATAAGTATCCATCAGTAACTGGTCGAATGACGATAAATTAAACATAAATTAGAAATTATGAGGACAAATTTGATTAAGTATTTATTATGTTCAGTTAAGTTAAATGGTTCGGAAAAATATTATTTATTTATTTTTTCTAAGGGTGGGTCTTGTTCCCTGTTTCCTTGTGCATACCGCCACCTCCTTATCGGTTGGTGGTGGTAATGCACTTAAACTATTTTGCCAATCACCATAAAACCTCACAAGAAGAAGAAGGGAGGCGGGGAGCAAATACACTTCCTGTCATCTTGGGGCTCACCAGAGCTACGGCGGAGCTGTGAGAGATGAGCTGTGAAAGTGGAAGGTTAATTAGTAAAAAAAAAAAGTGCCCCAGGCACCGCAGATCCACAATGGGGCACGTGCCCCTGTGAAAAGGGTCTGTCAACGCTGATGGGCGGCCCCATCCAGGAAACACAGAGCCAGGCAGACGAGCTCCGAGCCAGCTCCCATGCCAGAGGATGAAGAGAGCACATCCAGTTAGTCACAGTTAGAGAAACAGGACTAGGCTGGAAAACCACCAGATGAAGCTATTGTAAAGTCATCTCTAATGTGTGTTTGCAAGTATTATATTTTAAAGCAGAGGTCACGGATTAGTGGACCCACCTGCTGACTGATCCCGACCCAACCTAATTTAAAACATTTATAAATTACTGCATTTTATCCGACCACAGTGTCCAACTTCACTTGCGCTGCTTCTCCTGTTAATACGGTAAAGCCCTCCAGAGCGTCCGGCTCCAGGCTACATGTGATAGAAATGATCCAATGAGCTGCTGTCAGGCTTGGATTAAAAATGTCCGGAATAAATCTCTGGTCCTGACAGTGCAGGTCAGCAGCCAGGCCCCTCTCCAACCGTTACTTTAAGCATTATTTCTCCCAGTTCTTCTCCTTAATGATCAAAGTCCTTTTTATTCTGAACTGGTTGTTTTCTGATGATGATGCTCGCTGTGGCTCACTGATTCAGAACCAGTCCTCATGTCCTCATTGTTGCTCTGTCTCAGGGACGTCCTGCCCTTCACGCTCAGGCTTCCAGAGGCCATCTCTGCTGCCAGTAGTTTTGGGGATCTGGAGAAGGTCGCTAAACTGGGAGCAGGTTTGTTTTTCCTTCTTTTCTGCTAACATTAACCAGATTTGATTAACTTTGTCAGCTTTTTTTTAATAAACATGGAGGTTTTACTGAAGAACGTCTCTGATTGGGTCCAACGTTCTGACCTCCTGCTGTGTTCTGGTTCCATCAGAGTCATTTGAAGAGTCATTTCTGGATGTATGGGAAGCAGGTGGTGAGCAGCTGCTTAGCTGCAGTGACTCAGCTCTGGGTGTCCGAGGTTCCTGGAGCAAATGGTCTGACCTTCAGACGCATGAATGAACGAGCAGCCTGTTTGGTTGCCTGGTTCTCAGCCTGGTTATAATAATAATAATAACAATAATAATTTAGCTTTATTGATCTTACATTGGGGAAATTGACCTCTGCATTTAACCCATCCCTTGGGGAGCAGTGGGCTGCGCCCGGTGAGCAGTGTAGAATTAAGGGTCTTGCTCAGTGACCCATATTGGCAGTCTGTGGGAGTGGAGCTTGAACTAAGAAATCTCAGGTTTCCGAGCCTTATGTCCTAGCCACTAGGCCATCCCGGCCCCCCTATTGCCCTTGGCTCCTAAAGCAGAGCTGTTGTAGCTTGTTTGATGTATTCATCACCTGAGTATTGATGTGTATACATATTCCCCCCTTCCTGGCTCACTCAGTACCAGCTGGTTCTGCCTCAGCAGTTCCCTGTACAGCAGCCTTAAGGGGGGGTGGGGGGGGGGTCTCTCCTGTCCAGTATAGGTCCAACGTGCCTGCAGTTTCCAGCCAATGCAGAGTATGCAGGATACCTCCATCAGCAGCTTTCTTTCTTCAGCATGCTTCCCTGCAGTTCTTCTGAAAGCCTTTAGATTAAACTGTTGGCATAACAAGAGGGACATGTTGAGAGAGAGGCGTCCTGGGGGAGGAGTAGAGAACGACTGAGGGAGGAGAGGTGGGGCCAGAGGATAGAGTCCCTGCCCTCTCAGTGAGTGAATCATTGCTCAGGCTCAGACAGAAACCAGAACAGTTTCAGCCTGTGGAGACGTAGTAAAGTCTTGTGAACCGCGGGGACTGTCTGTCAACAGCCTGTCTGAGCTTCCGCTCAGGAATCTCTGTAAGTATCATCTCCTGCAGCAGCTCTGGGTCCAGAACCAATGCTTCCATCTTCTTCTTTCTTCACTGCCTCACAGGCTGGAGACGCTCCGCTGACTCAGACTGACCTGGCCGTAAACAAGCAGCTCATGGCCTGTTTTATGTTCTGTATGTTATGTATTAGAACCTCTAAGAGGAACTATAGGATGTTTTTCTTTTGTCCTTTTTATTGGCAGTAGAACGTCCAAGAGTGCAGGTACATTCCTGGCAGAACCATAAAAGTTGTGGATTAAAATCATTGTTCTTCCTGCCTTCTGTACCAAAAACACAAGGGGTTCGGTTCTGTTTTTGCCGAAGTCGGATTAACTCTGGACTGGTTTCCAGTCCTGTATAAGTGGATGCTTGTACTGGATGTCTGGACACTCTGCTACTGTTCTGACTTCCTGCAGCTGTTATGTTTGTGCTCTGATGTTTAACATTCTGGTTCTCCATCAGCACATTTCTGCTGATCAGATACCAAACCTTCTACTGGAGCCATGGGGCTGAGGTTCTGTAGAACCACACCAACAGTGTTCATTGACCAGGAGCCTCAGTTCACAATCTGCCAAGCTGCATGGTCAGAACAGGTTCTGAAGCCTGTGACGCATTGGACCCTTATCAGTGACTCTTCATCACCTTGACTGATGGTGATGAAGAAGTAGCTGCTGTTGGATTTTTCATAGAATAAGGACGGTGCTGGGTTATACTCAGCAGCAGCAGCATTTAAAGGGCCGGTAAGCCCAGTCACGTCATTCACACTGTCCTTGATCCTGCTCTGGGCAGGGTTGAGTTTCTTTAGGACAAGTGGAAGAAACTGGAAGAAAGTTCTGGTAGTATCTCATATTTAGGAGAACTGGGATAGTTCCATTAAAAAGTTAACTCACTATATCCACCATGATACATGAGGAGAAACCTTTATGAGAATACACACAGTGACACAGATTAAGAATTTATATGATTTATTAAGTGTATGTAATACAAATCTAGAGGAATGAATAACTATTGGTCGTAAAACTTTCAAAGTAAAAGACCCTTTGGAAAAAACAATCAGGGAATTACATATTTAATACAGAAGTGATAATTTACTAATAGCCTTTAAATGGTAGAAATGGCAAACTTTCTTTGTCTTTGATTTCTTCTGCTCTTCCTGCCCCCAAATCCTCCCTGGTATATAAATATTGAACCCCGCCTCCATGTTATTCCTGGGTTTGGGTCTGCCTAAAGCTAAATATTCATCAAAAGAAACAAATCTTTCCATTAGATTTGGCCTT
Organism: Cyprinodon diabolis; assembly: GCA_030533445.1. Taxonomy (NCBI): domain Eukaryota; kingdom Metazoa; phylum Chordata; class Actinopteri; order Cyprinodontiformes; family Cyprinodontidae; genus Cyprinodon; species Cyprinodon diabolis. The sequence goes on along the minus strand of CM060083.1, from coordinate 5,235,618 downwards.
TAAAGTTTCTTCTGGAAGAAACTGAAAAAAAAACATGGAAAAACCCTGAAAAAAAAAAAACATCCAGGAGAAACGTCCAACCCTGACTGGGATGTTTAGGAATTGAGGATGTTAATCAACAGGTCCAACAGTTGAGGGTGTCTTCGCCGTTTTCCAGGTCTAACAGAACCTTCAGTTGAAGTAACCTTTCCTTTCCTTTTGTAGGTTTCTGGGAGAGAAGGGCCACATCAGCAGGTCCTGGTAGACCCTCCCCACCTGCTCAGAGACCTCTCTCCTGCCCATTGTCCCCTTCCGGTCCTCGTCTTCCACTCCGAAGCCCCTCCCAGCTGGACTGTTGGCTGCCTAGCGGAGCGCTGTGCTTCACCAACCCCCTCTTCATCAAGCCGGATGGCGGCGACCAGATCAGCTCCAGCAAAGGCCCACACCAACATCTGGTAGATGAAGCCAATGAAGTGAGTCCCTCCAGTGGGGGGGGGGAGGACTCCGACCATCTGACCTGTGACCCCAGCCGTATGGGAAAAGCTGAGAGCAACCAGCAGTTGACCAACTTTTGCTCCCTTCCTCCCGTTCGACCACCTCCCCCTCGTTTTACCAAACCCCTGCCTGCGCCTCCTGGTCGACGGAACGTAATGCCAGAAAAAGTTTCCTGGATAAACCTTGCCAAGGAGGAGGCGAAGGAGAAGAGCAGCCGCCTTAGCTCCTCGCTGAGCAGCAGCCCGCCGCCCTTGCCGCCTAAGAAGTTCAGCATCAGCTCCCCCATATCCATTCCCCGACGATCCCTCCCTCTGCCCTCATTCTCCTCCTCTCCCCGTCCGACCAAAGCCTTACCATCTGACATTCGCTGCCACCTGACTCTGGAGGAACAAACCATTAAGAAGTCGGTTCAGTCTATGTCCCAGAACTCTCATAGTCCATTAGAACCCCCCATGACATCAGGGGGTGGGGTGGCAGAGGGACCACCTGGACAACAAACATCTCAGAGGGAATGTCGTAGTGGGGGCCAACGCCTGAGTGACATTAGCCTGTCAACCGACTCCTCAGACTCCTTGGATTCCTCCCAGTCCTCCACCTTCTTCCTCCCTCCCCTGCATGACCCCAGGCCCCCCACCATCGCTGACTTTAACACCCATCTCCCCCTCTCCCTCCCACCGACGCATCTACGCTACAGCAGCATAGATATAGACGACTACGTCGATGACGACGATGATGAAGAAGAATCCGACTTCAGCATTAGCCTGGAGAGCGACCAGGACTTGAGCATGCTGCCCCCTGGGGGCCAGGCCAAGCGGCGCTCCAACTCTAGCGCCTCGGTCCTGCAGAAAGCCCTGCAGGGGAAACTCCGTAAGATGAGCAGCGTCTTTAACTCACTGCTGACGCCGGAGAAGAGGGCGATCCGCAAGGTTTTAGAGATGTCCAAGGACAAGAGCTCGTACTTCGGCTCTCTGGTGCAAGACTATCTGAGCTACATGAGGGAAGGTGCCGGAGCCCAGGCCTGGCAAGGCTACGCCTCAGGGCTGGAGCTGCTTCAGACAGTTCGCCAGTTCATTACCCAGATGAAGAGCTACCTGCAGCAGAGCTCCGAGATGGAGCCCCCCATCGAGAGCCTCATTCCCGAGGATCAGATTGGTGAGGATTGAATCAAACACTTCCTTTTTCTTATCGTTGCTTTTCCATTAGTCATGCTGATTTCACCGCTCAACATAAAGCCTTCGGGAACAGGAAGGACCTTTGGTCACGCTCAGTCCGGCTACTGCTGACAACACATTTCCACACCTTAAGCCTCATTACCTCATCGCTTTCTCCTGAACACTGTGGGAGGAATTTCAGGTCCTCACTGAGATATTGTGTTTGTTCAGGGCAATGATGAATCAGTGCATATCAGGCAGTTTCACATCTCTATTCTAGGAGCGGAAAGATGATGAGTTGCTTATTAATGGTGTTTTCTGTTGGCAAGCTAAAGCTCTTTGTGGATGTTACTAATCCCATAGACATCAGGGTGTAGCAGCTCCTTTAGAATGACCTGCAGAGGATCTGCATGCAGCGTGGGGGGGGGGGGTGGGGGATGGCTGCGGGCTTCACTTGGACAACCTAACGTAAACAGAGAATAAAGGCAGTTCTGTCTAAGGAGAACTGGTTCAGTGTGCCGCACTTATGAATGAGCTTCTTTCTACTAAACTGCCTCACAGCTTCAGGACTCATGTTGTTGAATGTGTGCTTGGTGTCAGACCGACCGAAACATGACAGTGAACCGCATTAAAATGTGCTACTTTAAAAAGCCGTGTAACCATCCATTGGTTGTGTTATATCTGATTTTATTTCGGCCGTCCTGCTGCTGCTCATAGAGCAGCTGCTGTTGGGCTCAGAGCCTGGCCAGTCCAGATGCATCAGGGCGACTTTGCTGCCAAGTTCAACAGTCCTCCAAGTCTGACTAAACCGGCTCTTTCATAGCAGCTGACCAATTAGAGGCAGAGGATCAGGGCACACCCCTGCAGTATTTTGCCACTAATGTGGGGTTACGGTTAAAGATGCTCTGATCAGGATTTTGGGATCCAATTACCTATGACCAAAATTCTATCTGCCAAATCTGATATCGGTGATTACTAATAACAGCATCAAAACCATAAATTCTTCAATACTGTTGTCTCATTCTAATAGACAATGGCCTCTTTCACCTTTTACAGCTGCTTTTTGTATCTCTGCTTCTGTCTCCTTGAACCCCAGTCGCCCTCAGCAGATGGCAGCTCACACTGAGCCTGGTTCTGCTGGAGGTTTCTTCCTGTTCAAAGGGAGTTTTTCCTCTCCACTGTCGCTACCAGCATGCTTGGTGTGAGGGATTGCTGAAGAGTCAATGAGTCGATGCATCAGCTGGTTTTCCTTAGATAGAAAACTTTGAATCAATTTGACTGGATGATCTGGTAAAGTGCCTTGAGATGACGTGTTGTGAATGGGCGCTATAGAAATAAGCTGAATTGAATTGAATTAAGGATAGAGCCAAATGGCCTCATACCTTTTTCTGTTGTTGGGAAACAGGCTGCTCTCTCTTTAGGGTCAATTAGGGCAACAAACCTGTTTTTAGGGAAATCCAAATATTCTGAGTCCGTCCTTCCTCATTCTTTGTTTTTCTAACTAGCTTTTTGCACCTGTTGTTACTTTGAGTAAAAGACTTGTTTCTATGAAATCTCAGGTTTACTCATCTTAGATGTGGCGTTTGCCCTGTTAGGCGTCTTGTCAGACCTAGGTTACGGTAAATTGTTTGTGTTTTGGCTTTGCTCCAAGAGTTTCTCAGCAGGAGCTATCGGTCTGGTTATCATTTGAATCAGCACCTTGTTTCTTGGTTGTGTTGGTTTGTTTTTACTCCAACATGTTGCTTTTTATCTGCTGGGTCGACACTGGCAGGGTCGTATAATTTTCACAAGCAGCATTTACCTTCTCATTCACTTCCAGTCTGTTAATTTCCATTTCTATGAAAGCTATTTACTTTACAAACTTGCCCATGTCCTGACTGGTGAAGGGAGGCTTTTATTGAGCATTTTACATCAAGATGTACATTACTACTAACATATTTAACCTCTTGATATCCACCTCATATCTGGGAAATTCACCTATTTTGCAAACCCAAATGGAAATTAAATGTGTGATACGTTATTTGAAAGCTAACACCATCTAGTTTCTGAATATATACACGAAAATCGGGTGAGTGAAACACCCAAGCTGCATCAGTTAAAACATGACATCAAAGTAGTTTTTTTTATTCTCAAAAAATAATAGGTCTTTTTTGAACAGCAGTAATAAAGATATTGTTGCTTGTTGTGGCTGCTTTGTCATGCTACATTTCCACAAGCTGCTATAATTGTACTTTGATGCTCACTATGTCTATTAATTGAATAAGGAGAATGAATTGTGGAGAATCTAAGCTTTCCAACGATGTCTAACATGTCTGTATTGGTAAACATTTTACCAGTGTAATTTTCATGCATTCTAAGTTATTAGTTGTAAAGCTTTAAAACGGTTTTGAGAGGTTACAGGCTGACTGACACAAACTATAGCCGCAGTGCTAACATGTTTACAGGCACAAACGATAGCCGCAGTGCTAACATGTTTACAGGCACAAACGATAGCCGCAGTGCTAACATGTTTACAGGCTATTTACAGGCACAAACGATAGCCGCAGTGCTAACATGTTTACAGGCACAAACGATAGCCGCAGTGCTAACATGTTTACAGGCTATTTACAGGCACAAACGATAGCCGCAGTGCTAACATGTTTACAGGCACAAATGTTAGCCGCAGTGCTAACATGTTTACAGGCACAAACGATAGCTGCAGTTCTAACATGTTTACAGGCACAAACGTTAGCCGCAGTGCTAACATGTTTACAGGCACAAACGATAGCCGCAGTGCTAACATGTTTACAGGCACAAACGATAGTCGCAGTGCTAACATGTTTACAGGCACAAACGATAGCTGCAGTTCTAACATGTTTACAGGCACAAACGATAGTCGCAGTGCTAACATGTTTACAGGCACAAACGATAGCCGCAGTGCTAACATGTTTACAGGCACAAACGATAGCCGCAGTGCTAACATGTTTACAGGCTATTTACAGGCACAAACGATAGCCGCAGTGCTAACATGTTTACAGACACAAACGATAGCTGCAGTTCTAACATGTTTACAGGCACAAACGTTAGCCGCAGTGCTAACATGTTTACAGGCACAAACGATAGCTGCAGTTCTAACATGTTTACAGGCACAAACGTTAGCCGCAGTGCTAACATGTTTACAGGCACAAACGATAGCCGCAGTGCTAACATGTTTACAGGCACAAACGATAGTCGCAGTGCTAACATGTTTACAGGCACAAACGATAGTCGCAGTGCTAACATGTTTACAGGCACAAAAGATAGCTGCAGTTCTAACATGTTTACAGGCACAAACGTTAGCCGCAGTGCTAACATGTTTACAGGCACAAACGATAGCTGCAGTGCTAACATGTTTACAGGCACAAACGATAGCTGCAGTTCTAACATGTTTCAGGGATTGCTGAAGAGTCAATGAGTCGATGCATCAGCTGGTTTTCCTTAGATAGAAAACTTTGAATCAATTTGACTGGATGATCTGGTAAAGTGCCTTGAGATGACGTGTTGTGAATGGGCGCTATAGAAATAAGCTGAATTGAATTGAATTAAGGATAGAGCCAAATGGCCTCATACCTTTTTCTGTTGTTGGGAAACAGGCTGCTCTCTCTTTAGGGTCAATTAGGGCAACAAACCTGTTTTTAGGGAAATCCAAATATTCTGAGTCCGTCCTTCCTCATTCTTTGTTTTTCTAACTAGCTTTTTGCACCTGTTGTTACTTTGAGTAAAAGACTTGTTTCTATGAAATCTCAGGTTTACTCATCTTAGATGTGGCGTTTGCCCTGTTAGGCGTCTTGTCAGACCTAGGTTACGGTAAATTGTTTGTGTTTTGGCTTTGCTCCAAGAGTTTCTCAGCAGGAGCTATCGGTATGGTTATCATTTGAATCAGCACCTTGTTTCTTGGTTGTGTTGGTTTGTTTTTACTCCAACATGTTGCTTTTTATCTGCTGGGTCGACACTGGCAGGGTTGTATAATTTTCACAAGCAGCATTTACCTTCTCATTCACTTCCAGTCTGTTAATTTCCATTTCTATGAAAGCTATTTACTTTACAAACTTGCCCATGTCCTGACTGGTGAAGGGAGGCTTTTATTGAGCATTTTACATCAAGATGTACATTACTACTAACATATTTAACCTCTTGATATCCACCTCATATCTGGGAAATTCACCTATTTTGCAAACCCAAATGGAAATTAAATGTGTGATACGTTATTTGAAAGCTAACACCATCTAGTTTCTGAATATATACACGAAAATCGGGTGAGTGAAACACCCAAGCTGCATCAGTTAAAACATGACATCAAAGTAGTTTTTTTTATTCTCAAAAAATAATAGGTATTTTTTGAACAGCAGTAATAAAGACATTGTTGCTTGTTGTGGCTGCTTTGTCATGCTACATTTCCACAAGCTGCTATAATTGTACTTTGATGCTCACTATGTCTATTAATTGAATAAGGAGAATGAATTGTGGAGAATCTAAGCTTTCCAACGATGTCTAACATGTCTGTATTGGTAAACATTTTACCAGTGTAATTTTCATGCATTCTAAGTTATTAGTTGTAAAGCTTTAAAACGGTTTTGAGAGGTTACAGGCTGACTGACACAAACTATAGCCGCAGTGCTAACATGTTTACAGGCACAAACGATAGCCGCAGTGCTAACATGTTTACAGGCACAAACGATAGCCGCAGTGCTAACATGTTTACAGGCACAAACGATAGCCGCAGTGCTAACATGTTTACAGGAACAAACGATAGCCGCAGTGCTAACATGTTTACAGGAACAAACATTAGTCGCAGTGCTAACATGTTTACAGGCACAAACGATAGCCGCAGTGCTAACATGTTTACAGGCACAAACGATAGCCGCAGTGCTAACATGTTTACAGGCACAAACGATAGCCGCAGTGCTAACATGTTTACAGGCACAAACGTTAGCCGCAGTGCTAACATGTTTACAGGCACAAACGATAGCCGCAGTGCTAACATGTTTACAGGCACAAACGATAGCCGCAGTTCTAACATGTTTACAGGCACAAACGATAGCCGCAGTGCTAACACGTTTACAGGAACAAACATTAGCCGCAGTGCTAACATGTTTACAGGCACAATCCTTAGCCGCAGTGCTAACATGTTTACAGGCACAAACGATAGCCGCAGTGCTAACATGTTTACAGGCACAAACGTTAGCCGCAGTGCTAACATGTTTACAGGCACAAACGATAGCCGCAGTCCTAACATGTTTACAGGCACAAACGATAGCCGCAGTGCTAACATGTTTACAGGAACAAACATTAGCCGCAGTGCTAACATGTTTACAGGCACAAACGATAGTCGCAGTGCTAACATGTTTACAGACACAAACGATAGTCGCAGTGCTAACATGTTTACAGGAACAAACATTAGCCGCAGTGCTAACATGTTTACAGGCACAAACGTTAGCTGCTGTGCTAACATGTTTACAGACACAAACGTTAGCTGCTGTGCTAACATGTTTAAAGGCACAAATGTTAGCTGCTGTGCTAACATGTTTACAGGGCAGGCTTTCGGACACAAACGTTAGACGCAGTGCTAACAAGTTTACAGGCACAAATGTTAGCTACTGTGCTAACATGTTTACAGCCTTTCAGAAGCAAAGGTTAGCTACGGTGCTAACATGTTTACAGGCTTTCAGGTACACACAAAAACATTACCCTGCACTTTGCTCAGCACCTGCTCTGTTAGCTATGTCTGTTTGGATGATCGGTGTGGGCGATAAAAGATGGTACCTGCTGGAGGGTGGGCTTAGACTGGTGATGATGGGGCAGGGGGGTAGTGGTTTTTCCCCCAAATAATACTAAAACTATTTCACCAAATAATATAAAAATTATTTCCCCAAATAAAATAAAAATAATTTTGATCTGGAGCCTTTTAAGCACACATTAACTTAGATGAGGAAGAGAGGGGAAAGGTTTTTTTTTTTATTACATACATAGGCCTCAGGACACATATAACTGATGAAAATGATTATAAAGTGAATTTTGCATAATCTGGGACCTTTAATGGACTCGTGAGGTTTCATGTGTAGAAGAGGTTGAGTCGAACTCATCAGGCCAGGTAAGAGTGGAAACATGGTTTGAGCTGAAAAACAACTGCATAAATCACTCTGTGAGCTACATAAAATACAAATAAAAAATGCTTACAAACAGGGGCATTCAATGGATCTTCAGCATGGATAGGAGTAACTGCACTGGGTTCTTATGAAGGAACCGGACCAGAGGTTAGGAGGGAGTGGATAACGGTAGTTTACTTTAACTGTGCAGGTAGGAAATGTGTCAGAAGGTGTAATCCGTTCATAGCTGAAACGCTTATGAAAGGAACATATTCTCCTCTACCTGGAACAGATTCTTCTATCAATCATGAAACCGCATCTTGTTTGTTCCTTATATTTTTCAACCTTTTTTGGGGAAATACTGAAAAGTTTCCTTCTCTGTGATGTTTTGGAGCCGTATCTGCCAGCAGGAAGATGAGTCGGAAAGAGGAAAAGTGTTTTCAGTAAAAACAGAAGGAAAATATTTATTATGTCTGCTGAGAACAGAGATAAACTCTCTCTGATCACTCCTTGGTCCTCATCAGTGCCAGCAAGCAGTAGAAAGTCCCACTGCAGGAATGAGGAAGTAGGAGTGACATGATGACACAGCTCGGTTCTGCGCTGGCACCAGAATCTTTATCCTGCAGGTTTCCTCTGAGGCTGACTGTGCATGGCAGTCACTGGATGTGCTTATACTACGGTGGAAAGAAAAGCAACAGGAGGGTTTGGATGTGCTGGTTCAGAATAAGTGCTGACTCAGGGTGTCCTGGAGGGCAGTTAACAGCTCTCAGTCTTGCTCCTGATTCAGCAGGCCTGTGGTTGGGCCTGTGGTTCTTGTAAATGCTGATGTGTTTTGAATCAAAGTTCTTTCCTTACATCCAGCGTCTACCTAATAATATCTAGTAATGTCAGCTTTCTGAGGTGGGGAACCAGTCCTGACCCACATTGCAAAGCACGAGTGAACATCAGTCAGTGTCAGTGACGTATATATTGAGGTTTTTAGCCTTAAAGTCGTAGGGGAGCCATATTTAAATGTCAAATAATTCTGGCTAAAACATGGATAAAAATTTACTCTTTATCAGACCATATTGTCCCAAAGTTTATAAAAATTTCTATTTAAAAAAATCCTGTCTTAAAATCTGTTTTCTTGTTTGTTATCTTATCCAGGCCAGTTAGTTATACGTCAGCCTGAACACCTAAATTTGGCCAATTGTATTATAACGGTCATCTGTCAATCACATTTTTTCGGTCATAGCATCTTGATTCATATGTCGTAGCTAATATACGCAACGGTTGAAGTAACAAATGAAAATAATTTCCTTTCCCATTGAGTTCTGTCCCAGTGTTCACGGGGATGGACGTCTGTGTCTTCAGCAGGCGTAGAGCTAACAGAACTGGCAGCGTTGCGAGGCAAGGGCTCAAACATGTACGGCTGGAAGCCTTCTACACCAAACCAAGCTTCTGCTGCCCTGACGTCCTCTTCCACAACATCTTCGTCCCTACTTTCCTCCTCTAAATAAAAAATGTATGACGGAGGAGACTCATCTACGACCTCCGACACTAAACTCTCCTCCTCTTGCATGTTTCCTCTGTCCATAGCGTTCCTTGACAGTGTCGTTTCTAAGTCACCAATTTAGTGCTACTTGGTCCCAATGGAATTTCCCATTGGGAACCTACTAGCACTAAGTTGCTAACTGGTTAGCAAGATGCTTCCCAGAAACCAGCTACAATCAAACTTGCTTGCGAACCTCCAGAAGTCTAAACCTATAGCAGCATAACTATAGAGATAGCTCAGGATAACCTGAGCCACTCTAACTATAAGCTTTATCTAAAAGGAAAGTTTTAAGCCTAGCCTTAAAAGTAGACAGAGTGTCTGCCTCACGGACTAAAACTGGTAGTTGGTTCCACAGGAGAGGAGCCTGATAACTAAAAGATCTGCCTCCCATTCTACTTTTAGAAATCCTAGGAACCACTAGTAAACCTGCAGATTGAGAGCGAAGTGCTCTGTTAGGAACATAAGGAACAATCAGATCTCTGATATCAGATGGAGCTTGGCCATTTAAGGCTTTATATGTGAGAAGGAGGATTTTAAATTCTATTCTGGATTTAACAGGAAGCCAATGAAGAGAAGCCAGGATAGGAGAGATATGATCTCTCTTTTTAATTTTCATCAGAACTCTGGCTGCAGCATTTTGGATCAGCTGAAGGCTTTTAACTACAGTTTGTGGACTTCCTGATAGTAAAGAATTACAATAGTCCAGCCTTGAAGTAACAAATGCATGGACTAGTTTCTCAGCATCACCCCTGGACAGGAGATTTCTAATTTCTGCAATGTTCCTCAGATGAAAGAAGGAAATTCTAGAAACCTCTTTGATATGGGATTTAAATGACAGGTCCTGATCAAAAATAACACCAAGATTTTTTACTTTATTATCTGAAATCAGTTTAATCCCATCCAAATGAAGTGACTGGCTAATCAGCTTCTTTTTCAGAGACTCTGGTCCAAAGACTATAACTTCTGTTTTGTCTGCATTCAGAAGCAGAAAGTTAAGAGTCATCCAGGTTTTTATGTCTTCAAGACATGATGAGTATTATGTTGCTCCATAATAATCTTTACAGAAAAGTGTATGACTGCAAATTTTAAAAAGTACAACATGGTATCAAAGTTGAATATCATTCAGGTAAAGGGTCATAGGTCATGAGCAGCAGGTGAAGGTGATGCTCACAAATATCGTTTATGATCAGGCCTAACGTTTTTCCACCACCAGACATATTGGCAGGTAAATTATGAAATCCAGCAGCTAAAATTCTGTTACTTCTAAAAATAAAATGAACGACTCAGAAAATGCTTTAAAATGATCCTTGAACTTCTACAGAATACAGATTCATGCGCCGTCTGGTTATTGACCAACTCCATCTTATTTATGACTTGACCTACATCATGAAAACTGTATCTGACCTGGAGTGAACGTCATCTAAAATAGAAAATGACAGGAATAAAAGCAGCCAATCGGCTCATTTCTTTAGTAAACACCGAGCTGCAAATATAATAAACTGATTAAAATGAACCGATTCATATTGTCACCAGATGCATATTTGTTTAACACTAATATAATACCGGTAAACATTGTTTTTATTTCAACTTTGTACTGTTCATTTTCGTTTTAAAGACAAGTCTAATATTTCGACTGAGTAACTTTTTAGATAATTAACAACATCCATAATAATATTAATAACCTAAGTTTCAGAATACAAATTTTTTATTTCACATTTTTATCGATCTCTTGCGTTCAGTTTCACCTTTCCTGTTAAAAAAGTAAAAAATATGAAAATCTTTTTCCTAATTTTCCCCATTTTGTTTAAAAATAAATCCTGAGTCCCAGGAATAAGAGGAATAATTTGCAGCATGATTTCACAGATTGTTTCAGTCATGACCTGCTCCACAAACATAACATGCCTGTAGTTCTGGAGTTGGAGGAAAGTAGATTAGATCCAGTCCTTCTAGAGCTGCTCTGTTTATAATATCTGCTCATGTGAGTTATTATTCTGGTTTAACGGGTCAGACAGTCCAATCGCTCAATTTTACATGTTGTTCCCTGTAACGTCGGCTCTCACTGCTACCTTCAGAACCATTCAGGACCACATTTCTGGGTTCAAACCAAGTCTGTTCTGTTTAATCTATCTGTTAGAGTTCTGTTGGCGCTGTCGGACTAACTGTGTCTCCTTCTCAGACCGCGTCCTGGAGAAGGCCCTGATAAAGTGCGTCCTGAAGCCCCTAAAGCCAACCCTCAGTGCCGCGCTAAAAGACTTCCAGGTGAGCAGCGGCAGCTGGCAGGAGCTGAAAGACAACCTGTCTTTGGCCAAAGCCCGGCGGCCGCAGGAAATGGGCGTGACCGACGCCCTTCCCCCCGACCCCGTAGCCGTTGAGAAGATCAGGCAGAAGTTCCAGGTCATGTGTAAGCTGTACTCCCCAGAGAAGAAAGTCTGCACGCTGCTCCGAGTCTGCAAGCTCATTTACACCATCATGGAGGACAACTCGGGTACAGACCTCTGACATCATCAGTTTCTGTGGTAGAAATGCTCTACATGATGTGTTGGAGATGCTGAGGCAAGGCTGTGTCTTTGTGTCAGGTCGCTTGTATGGCGCTGATGACTTCCTCCCCATGCTGACCTACGTGTTGGCTCAGTGTGACATGCCTGAGCTGGACAATGAGATCCTGTATATGATGGAGCTGCTGGACCCTTTGCTGCTGCATGGAGAAGGTACCTGTCCAACATCCCCTCTGGTTTACGAATCAGTTCCTCCTGTTTCTCCTCTCCGGCTCTAACCTGTTGTCTCTGTGTCCAGGAGGCTACTATCTGACCAGTGCCTACGGAGCCATGTCCCTCATCAAGAACCTCCAAGAGGACCAGGCGGCCCGGGTGCTGAGCTCTGAGGCCAGAGACACGCTGCACCAGTGGCACCGCCGCCGCACCACACAGCGTTCGGCGCCCTCTATTGATGACTTCCAGGTGAGAACCCAATACCAAACCAACAAATCGGCAGGACCCTAATTCAAATTCGAAGAAACTACCTTTTCACAACTATGCCCATACCTGTCTATGTCTCTGAAAGGGGGTCGTTAAAGGGAATTGTTGACCTGGCTGAAAGGGATTGAGGTTGTGATGATAGCGGGAAGGGAACCCCAAACCTTTTACAGGGGAACAGAAGACCTCGCCTACTCAGCCAGGCCAACAATTCCCTTTAACGACCCCCCTTTCAGAGAAATAGACAGGTATGGGGCATCGCAGGCTAACAAAAGAAGCCGAACGACCCCCATTCCAAAGGCGTTTTTTGTTTGTTTTTTTCGATTTTTTTTTCTTTCGATTAATGTTTTTTTTTTGGTCCAAATGCGAGCTCTCTATGGTGCTTCTGAAGAAGGTGGTGAGGATGGGTGGGGGCAGGTGGCTCTCATGCTATGTCTTCAGTCCCCCTGCAATTTTGGAGAGGTGCAGCAGAGTGTCTGCAGAAGGAGCGGGGGCTCATTTGCGTTCACTGCGACGCACACGCAGACCAACTGGTTTCTGAGTATAAATCAGCTCTTGCAATGCAATACAATGCATATGTTTCTTATTTTAAATGTTAATTGTCTTGTTCCATTGGCAAAGTGTCTCACTTACCTCCTAAATTCAAGAAAATTTGCATTTATAAAAAAAAACAGACTTATTTAGGATCATAAGCATAAGAAGTCTTATTTTGAGAAATCCCAGATTGGGTTTTATCTTTGAGCGCAGAGAGAGCAGGATAGTGTCTGTTTATTGTGGTGTCACGATTGATCATGTTATACTCACCCATGGTAATGCAACCATGCTGCAGAAATGAGAAAAGTAATTAGAGTAGTCTATGCCATCAGTTCCTCCTTTATTGTCTGACGCCTCTTCGGCTGTTTGGAGATGTTGTCTCTTCCCCTCAGAGGTGAGGCTCTCATGATGATCTTATCTGTCCTCAGAACTACCTGCGGGTGGCTCTGCACGAGTTGGCCAGCGGCTGCACGGCCAAGACCCTGCAGGTGCGACCGTACGCCACTGTGGAGGAGCTGTGCCAGCTCTGCGCCGTGAAGTTCAAGGTGTCGGACCCTGAGAACTATGGCCTGTTCCTGCAGACGGAGGGCAGCAGCCAGCAGCTGTCCGCAGACACCCACCCTCAAAAGATCAAAGCCGAGCTTCACAGCTGCCCGCAGCCCGTCCCCTTCCACTTCGTCTACCGCCGTCTGGCCACCAGCAGCTCGTCGTCAGCGGGACTCTCTAGCGCCGCTCCTGATCCAGCTGCAGCCTCGGCTCCGTATGATTCCAGAGGGACGGCCAACCCCACATAGACCATCACCCTGCAGCTTTCAGTGAGCGGACTGGAAGCTGTGTGCAGGAATAACCAATCAGATCCACTGTCAATCATCCCATTGAACTGTCATATATTGTCCTGGGAACACACGCACATCTGGCTGGGAGTTTGAACGACAAATAAATAGGATTCCAGCAAATCATGATCCAACCGTTAACTCTGCACATTCCAGCCGCTTCAGATGTTATCATCCCAATAAATGGCCGTTATTAGTGGTGGCTACGTAGGTTGTTATCACCAAATGAATCCTAAAGTAATTCTCTTTTTACCTGCAGAATTGATTGGTCCATTTATTCCTAATCTGAACATAATTTTAGAATATCTTAATCTAAAAAAAAAAAAAGTTAAGAAAAATCTCATATTGTGAGTTGTTTTTAAACCCCACATTAAACTGAAACGTGAAATTCACAAAAAAAAAGCTTTAAAATGCAGTTTTTTTGTAAAGAAGGTCGGCTATAAATAAAGTAGATAAAAATATAAAGAAAGTAGGTAAGTAGAAAGTTAAACTTAAGGATTTAGACGGGGTCAAAGCGGCTGTCATCAACGATGATAATCACTAATAACGGCCATTTAATGGTTGATCACATCCGTGAAAGGTTGCAACAAATTACCTTTAAAATAAAGGAACTTATTAACAGAAATCATTCGACTGTGAGTCAGAGATCTTTCTATAGGTTCCCTTTGCAACATTCAGCACCTTTTAGAGCCTCTTTAGAAGAACTCATACAATCCTGCTGACTCTGAAACTGCCTACTTTCTCTGATTCCTACCTCACTGTGTGTGTCAGCCTGGTGCTGAAACCGCCGCTTTTTATGTGTTGGGCCTCAGCGAGATCTTCATTCTTTTCTTTAGCTTTCTCTCTCCCTATCTTAATGTTTGACATGTTTTGCAGCAGTTACTCCATGCAGGCTCATCAGATGTGTAACCTGCCACTGATAAACTCTTTATGCTGATGCAACAGCTGACAAAGAACATCTGTAATCTGATCAATTTCAGTCATGTATGTGCTGAATAATTGTTACATCTCATGACCACCAGGGGTCGCCACGATGTTATGCAATGAAATGTTAGTAACTTTTTGTTATTTAATAAAATAACTTTCGGACTGTCATATTACTGAATGTTTCCCACCTGAAAACATGATGAAGAATCATTAGAGTGATTTTCAGTTTCTAATACAGCAGTTTAATGCAGGCCTGGATTGATGTGATGAGAGGAGAGCAGAAAGTCTTCACTAGTGATCCCTGATCTCTATTTATTCACTGGATTGCTGATAGCCCGAAAAAAGCGAAGCCACTGGCTGCCATATTGATACTCCCCACTCCCATTGAGATGCACAGTAAAAATACCTACCTGTGTAGCATTTGACTGCAAAAACAAGCATTTTCTGGCTGTGGGAAATCACAGGTAATTTCCCAGTCAGTGGATGTACTAAACAATTAGTCCATATATACGCCGATGGATCCTTTAGTATAGTATGGAGCATAACATTAGTCTGGCTATCTTAGACTGACTCAAAGACATTGTCTGAGTTAGCCATTGACATTGTGTCTAACATTAGAAATGTCAATGTAGTAATTCTTTATCAAGCTCATGAGGCTGTCGTTTGTAGTTTTTGTTGTATTTCTCATCTGAAAAAGTCATGAAATATTTTTCATGTTATGTTGACAATAAAAAAGCAACTCAAACATTTTAAAGTCTAATGCAAAGAGACACAGCATAAAAGTATATGGCTTTATCCATGCACAATTTGCAAATAGAAAAAACACTACAGCATTAACAGACATGTTCTTGTAATTCAGCCTTGATGTAAAATCTTGAAATTATATGTAATATGTGATTACCATAGCAATCTAATCAATACATGTATATTACATATCCATCAATTTAGCACTTTAGGCACATCTGTATTATAATGCTCCATTAACACATTCATTTTGTTGTGATGGATTTGTATATGTTACATTACATGATGTATAAACTTCATAATGACTATGCAATGTGATGCGCCTTTTTTTTTTTAATTATAAGTTAAATTTATCTACTGATGCTATGAAACAGCCATTGTGTGTCAAAGGGATGAATTTATCTTTGTTTTATAAGTCTTAAGCCCCCCTGAAAATGAGAACATCATCGTTGTTCAACGCTGTAGAGCACAGATTGTTTATATCGCAACCAGTTCCAACTAGGGAGTACCAATATGGCGGCTGGTGACTTCCCTTCAACCTGAATTACCAACAGGCCATCAGCAATCCAGTGAATGAACAGAGATCAGTGGTAGTGATGCTTTTATGAGGCGTCATGAAGCGCTTCCACACCCTGGCAAACTGCATTGATATTTTGTTCTGATAATGTGTCAGAGGTTGATTCTCTAAGACACACAGACCTCCTCATTAGCATTAGAATTCAGAAATGTAAAAACGACAGGCAGAAATAAATAAGTTAAAAGAAATACAAAGGAAGAATAAAACAGACAAAAATATTATAGCATGCGCATAAATAAAGTTGAAGATTATAACGGACAATAAATAAATAATGTCATTATTACAAAGGTGAATATAAAAGGAAGCTAATTAGAAGAGATATATACATTTATGTCTCACTGTATAATTTAATTTCTAGCTACATTTATTTGTTTATTGTGTTTTTGGGGGCTATTAATTGTATGCTTATTTCTGTATTTATTTTTTAATAATGGTAGAGCTGGTCCTCCATAGAATACTGCCACCTGCTGGGCATTTAGAGTCCCTACAGGCAGCATCTTAGAGTAAACTGAGCCTGATCGGATGATGACCTTTAATATGATTTAAGCCATTGTTTTTTTTAATAATATATAATTTCATATTTTCGTTTAAATAGAAAATATTTTTGATATTTTTAGTTGAAATCCATAAATGTGAACATATAAAATAGGACAATTTAAATGAACATGTGTATAAGGGATTAGATTATAGGTTATTTGTGGATTAGAATTTATTTATTTCAAATAACTACAGTAAAACCAGTAAATTAGGAGCCGATTTGAAATCAGTTTGAATTCCGATAAGTTGAGTGATATCTGAGGGAAATGGGATGAAACAACAAGAACATAAATATAAGATCAAAATGGCTCCACTGGGCTGAAACCTTTTGCCTTCAGGCTGCTCCATATGTCTTCATTCATTTGATGATAAACCATCAAAGATAACAGATTTTTATTTTGGCAGATCCTGTTATAAATACAGTTTAGAGGTCAGTTGGTCCAAAACAGCTCCTGTTTGGGTCACGTGACTTTCTTGAAACGATTCTGGACCCATCACCATCACTAGTGATCAGTGAGGCACGAACAATTAATCACAGGAAAGGCTCACTAGCAGTTTCCTTTAATACAAACAATTCAACCTGAAAATATATTTCCGACAATTTTCTCATTGCATCTACATTGTTTACTGTTTTTTTTAAACAATATTAATTCATATTTATTATAAGGCTTTTTATTGTCAACTTCTGTAATATTCAATCACAGAACTTCACCATAGTAGGCTAATAGTGGAAAAGTTAACTGATTTTTAAGTATTATTTCAGTTTAATATGGGAAAAAAGGTAGGATTCTGACTTTAATCTAATAATTCTGACATTTTTCTCAGAATCGCATATTAAACTGAAATAAAATTTAAAAATCAGTTAACTTTTTATTTTTTCAGCGGCTCTTCCATATATCACACACTCCCCCACTTAAAAAAAATGCAATGGGCGGCATCGGCCTGAAATCCCCCGCCGTCATCAAAACTATTTGTGCATTGTAAGTGTAAATTTGAAGTTGCAGAGATCAATCAATAAATCATAAGTTTTGTAATTGGAGAATTTAAAAAGAAATTCACAATCTGTGTTCTACAAGTTGCACATAAAAAATCTCTTACATTCTCATGGTTCAGAAGTGTTGCAAAAGTATTTGTGCATTGTAACTTTGCTTTTTTGTAATGTTAGTTTTTTTTTAAATATATTTATTTATTAATTTGACAGGGACAGTGTACATTACTAAGCATTCCTGCAAATGCACCAGAATTAACCAAAAAGCTATTTTCCATCTCTTGTCCCTGGACAGATCTTAAAATTGTCTACCTGAAAAACACAACAGTAAGAAAATTAAAATGGAAAATACAAATATGAAAACACTTTGTAATCATAGTATAGCATCAAGTTAATTAAACTTCTGGGATATTGATTTGGTCAGGTAAGTAGCAGAGGGTTGTTAATCAGTTTCAGCTGCTTTGGTGTTAATGAATTTAACAACAGGTGCACTAGAGGGGCAACAACGAGACAACCATCAAAACAGGAATGGTTTTACAGGTGGAGGCCACTAAATTTTTTTCCCCTCCTCATCTTTTCTGACTCTTTTTCACCAGTTTAGCATTTGGCTAGGATCACTATCACTACTGTTAGCATGAGGCGCTACCTGGACCCTACAGAGGTTGCACAGGCAGTCCAACTCCTCCAGGATGGCACATCAATACGTGCCATTGCCAGAAGGTTTGCTGTGTCTCCCAGCACAATCTCAGGAGCATGGAGGAGATTCCAGGAGACAGGCAGTTACTCCAGGAGAGCCGGACAGGGCCATAGAAGGTCTACAACCCATCAGCAGGACCGCTATCTGCTCCTTTGTTTAAGGAGGAGCAGGAGGAGCACTGCCAGAGCCCTACAAAATGATCTGCAGCAGGCCACTGGTGTGAATGTCTCTGACCAAACAATCAGAAACAGACTTCAGGAGGGTGGCCAGAGGGGCCGACGTCCTCTAATGGGCCCTGTGCTCATTGCCGACACCATGGAGCTCGATTGGCATTTGCCACAGAACAATGGAATTGGCAAGTCGGCCAATATATATATATATATATATATATATATGTATATGTATATATATATATATATATATATATATATATATATGTATATGTATATGTATATATATATATATATATATATATATATATATATATATATATATGTATATGTATATGTATATGTATATATATATATATATATATATATATATAGACACAAGTGGCAGCTTGGTTTGTTAATGAAAGACATTCAACTAATGCTGACATGACTCATGTGTTATGAGTCAATTTTTGAGATGCTTTTTGAAAAGAGTGAATGTTGTAAGTTCTCTGATGTTCTCAGGGAAAGAGTACCACTCCTGAGCTGCTGTGACTAAAAAAACTTTGACAACAAAGTCTCCTCTGGGCGACCCTCGCCTTACAGTCGGTGTGTTCCTGATCTTTACAAACTGACTGAGTGGAGGAGATGACAGACCATGGATTATGTGTCACATTTACAAAAAAAAAAGTTACACCTCTTTAATTTCTTGACTACAAGTTCACAAATAGTGTTCTGGGAAGACCAGTGTATGTAACTACATGAATCTGCAGCTGTGAGTCAGAAATTCAATTTTACAAATTACACCTTCCTTTTCACTTGTGCTCCAAATGTCACACCGGTATAATTGATGCTTGACTTGTGGGTAGTACCCTTGTTCATACAGCAGAGGGCACTGCCTGTCAGTCTGTACCAGAAATACATGTATGCCAATGTTGCTTTTCTAAGGACCCAGCCAATGTAGACCTTAATACAGAATGCTCCTGTGTTTGGCTCCATCCATCTTCCCTGTTCCTGCTGACTAAAAGCAGGCCAAAACCATGATGCTGCCACCACCATGTTTGACAGTGGGGATGGACTGTTCTGGTTGATGTGCTGTGTTGCTTTTATGCCAAACATAACGTTTTGCATTGAATCTTTTTGGATCCAAATCCAGCTTTAAACGTCTCCTCTACAGTCTCTCAGACCTGCCAGGTGAGTTCGTTGTTCTTCATGGTGCTCTCTGCTCTTTAAACAGACCTCTGAGTCGATCACAGAGCAGGAGCATTTATACGGATTATACAGAGGTGGATTCCATTGATCATCATCAGTCATTGAGCTCAACATTGGATCATTCTGAGATCCTCACTGAACTTCTGGAGGAGATTGTTGCACTGAAAATAAAGGAGCAGATTCATTTTGCCGCCCCACGCTTTAGCTTTTTATTTGTTAAAAAAAATTTAAATTTAACATAATTTTATTCCACTTCATGATTGTGTCCTCCTTGTTTATTCTTCACAAAACATTAGTTTATATCTTAATGTTTGAAGCATGAAATGTGGCAATATGTCAAAAAGTTCAAGGGGGCTGAAGGATTTCACAAGAGAATATTTTTTATTAATATTATCATTTCTGCTCTAACTTAATGATCCATGACATCTCATAATATCCAGGTGTGTAAATAACCTGGCAATGCCTGTTTAAAAAAAACTTTCATCTTTAGGAAGGGTAAAATTGGTCAAGCAGACGACGAGACTGAAATTTTAATTTTAATTAAACAAGCTTTTTTCTTTCAACGGATTTAACTTCAGCTATATTTTGGGATGATGTTGGATTATATAGGCTCTATAAACTTAGACTGCTGGAGGACATGGGGACCCCTTTTCATTATCTGTTTCATTCTATCTCAATTATTCCATTCTGCAGTATCTGTTCATTCAATCTCTGATGCTACGCACTGCAAGCAGCACTCGGAACATATTAGTTTTAGGTATAAATAAAGATCCATTGATTATTCATTGCTGACCAGACTTCTTCCTTTAAATTGAAGATTTTTTTAATTTTAACTCTCTTGTTACATCTGTTCTGTAATACAGATGTTAGTTATACATTTCCTTTTTTTTTTTGCATTTTCCCCAAACGTTGCATAATCCGAGTTTATGTTAAATCTGCCGGGAAGGACTAAAAAAAATTTTTGAAATCCTCTTTTGTATATTCACCACAGAGTGGCAGACTTTACTATTTTGCAAACATGCAGCAGCAATTGCTTCTGGAAGGACATTGCTGATGCCTTTCCATTTATTCATTAAGTTAAAATACACCTTTATGGTCCATTGCGTACATGGTTGAAGTAACTTTGACTTTGAAATTAAAACTTTATGACTTTCAAAAATAACTATATATACTATATATAACTTATATCTCAAATTAATGTCATTATATTTCCTAATTATGACATACAATATCCTATGACTTGCTTCCTCTGTTTCAAACCCTTTAGTACTGCAGTGAAGCTGACTGATCAGGCTGTGTAGGTGTGGGTAACAAATACAAATATGAACACAATTGTTTCTGCTCCATTACTGTTTTAAGCAATGAACATGTTTTTTAAATGGAAATTTAGCAAAACAAATAAATAAAATAAAATTGTCATCCAGTAATGAAACTTTGATAAACTTTTCTAATAAAAAAAATCTTTTCAGAATAAATTTGGTGATTCTATTTTTCAAGTATTTTTTTTTTCCTCATAATTTTGTGTTTACATTTCTTTTTTTTCAAATGATCTTTTCTAATTTTTTTGTATTTTTTATTTTCAATTTTTATTTTCTCAAAATTGCATTTTTTAAGAAGATATGTTTTACAGTGCCCTTCACTTCTAGAGGTGGGCTTTCCTCTCGAGTGAGGAGTGAAGGCGCTTCTCTATTGGTCTGGTGGACATTAGCTGCAACAAGTAAAGAAAAGTTAGAAATGTGATCTGTTAAACAAAGGAATGCAATTATAAGACTGGAAAAAAAAAAGAAAATAAAAACATATCAAACATAAAAATATATTCAATCTCAGTTTTGTTTTTCAATTTCCATTAACAAAACATGTTCTTTGCTTGTAACAATTATGGAAGAAAATTCACTCTGTGGTGCACCCAAATATGTGCAACCACATTTGGAATTATTACTTTATGGATCAAAAGGGGAAAAAAAGTAATTTTTATCCTATAGATGTTAAGTAAGGAAAAAACATACGGCAGTAGTCGATTCAAACATTATCTTACATTTAGGAGATGTTTTCCTGGGTGAATATTGGTGGGTAAAGGAGAGAAAAGGGTAGGCGGAACCTTTGACGCTACGGTCGTTCATTCCGGTTGCTAATTAGGGAGGCGCCCCTGTGTTCCCCTTATATCTAACCTGGATGAAGACTTGAGTGTTCCTGTGTTCATTGCTCTAAGACTCAACCTTTATTTTACAGGTCAGTACATGGTTAAAACTGCCATACATGAGAGCTTTAAGCTTCATATTCTTTCTGTAAGTGACAGGTAATAATTTTATGACGATGAGCGTAACTTTGAATTAGTTTGTGGGTGTTTGTTTGTCCACCGTCGTCCACCGGAAGTCTCGCGAGACTTCGCATTGTTCTCGCGTGAGTTCGCCCGTTCGTTTGAGATGTATTCTCTTTGATAGTAAAATCAGATAGTTTAGGGTTTTTTTTTACAATCTACAGATCGCTCCAAATTATTTGAGAAGGCTCTTGATGGAACTCAAATGTGTTTAAAGAATCCAGAATATTTGTTCAGGTTTGAAAGTGATTACCATGTTGTATAAATGTTGGTTTATTGCATGGAAATATGGTTAGAAGTTGTCATGTTAAAGTGATTAGTATATTTTATAAGTACATTGTACATTGAAAATGTACTGATTGTAGATTTTGTGTGTTGAATTGACCTAATATATCTAACCTGGATGAAGACTTGAGTGTTCCTGTGTTCATTGCTCTAAGACTCAACCTTTATTATACAGATTCTCTTTGTTACCGTGGTCATCGTGCTTGAGACCCGTAACAATTTGTGGGGGCTCGTCCGGGATCTCTTCTCGCCAGCAGTCGAGGAAAGATCCAAGTGATACAAGAACCACGACAGTGACCAGGTTGCTATCTGATCCTAACTGACTAGTGAGTGTCCAAACTGGAAGATTAAAGTGGAACTGCACTATTGAAGGAGGAAGCAAAGTGTGCACCAGTCACTACAGAGCTATTACACGACGCCTGCAAACAAAGAAGAAGAAGAAGAAAAAGAGGGGATCAAGTGACATGTCGACCACACGGAAAGAACTTGTATGGTGCATCAGGGGACGCCTGTTTGCCCTCTCCAGCAGAGACCTTTTTGAGCTAGCAAAGAGCCTTGCTACAGAAAACAGGGACACATTACAGGTTAGTGAGGGGGACAAAGAGGGCTGTATGGAGTATATCACCTCCTACCTGCAATCTCCAACTCTGCTGCAACTTGAGGATGAAGGCATGAGCCAATTACTAGCGCTGGAGGATCTAATTGACAGAGTTATTCAAACAAGTGACTCCATTTTGCAATCAGCTGGTGGAGCTGCAACACCAAACAACCTCAGCCCACGCCCGTCTGATAAGCTGCCAGACCCACCAACTGACAACCAACCAGGCATTCAGACTGAAGCAGACACGGAAAATGAGTCAGTAGAGGAGCTGAGGAAAGCGTATGAAAGACTGGGGGAGAGAATACGACTGGCAGAAAAGACAACCCGATTATCAGCTACCTCCAATCATCAGAGTCCCCTACTGTCATGCCCAGAGAGGCCTGTCACCCTCAAAGATCTTGCTTATCTGTCTCGCAAAGAATTCAAAGTACTCGGAGGGCAAATTGGAGACAATAATTCCGAGCTCAGCTACAACAGTCTCACAAAACAGATCAATGAAGGAATAAAGGAAGGATTTACACCAGCAGAAATTGTGAGGGGTGTCCTAAGAATTGTGAAACCTGGCACTTTCAGGGACATCCTTATGCTCAAAGATGAATTGTCGCTCCCTGAACTCCAAGGCTTCCTCAGGTCCCACCTCGGAGAAAAGGCAGCGACTGAGATGTTTCAAGAGCTAATGTGTGCCAGACAATATGAACAAGAGTCACCCCAGCATTTTTTTTATATAGGATGATTGGACTCAAACAGAAGCTTATTTTCCAGTCAAAGCATGCAGATACAGACATTTCCTACGACCCAAGAACCATCCAGGAGGTCTTCCTGCATACCATCTATCAGGGCCTGGGGTTTAAGTATGCAGATTTACGACGAAGATTAAGACCTCTCACCTCTGATAGTAACGTCACGGATGAAGAGATTCTTCAAGAAGTTACAAAGATTATTTGTGATGAGAACGAGCATCAGCGGCGATTAGGCCAAGTTTGCCGCCAAAAGACAGCGCAAGCTCAAAGTGCTGTGATTGAAACAAAAGAGAAATTAGCTAGAGAACAACAGACTTCACAGATGATCAAACAACTGGCTGCACAAGTCGAGACCCTAACCAACATGGTGGCCACCCTAATGGATCGTGGAACTACAGACTCCTACAACCCTTCCACCCAACCTTCTCAGCCATCAACAAACCAACTTACCACACCCCATAAGAAAACTTCCCTCTGCCAAAAATGCATTGGACAGAACTTGGAGGACTGTGGCCATTGCTTTATATGTGGTGAGTTAGGGCACAGGGCAGTTGGATGTCTAAAGCGGCCCAGGATTCAGGGAAACTGGAATCGGCCTCTGTCACGGGACAGCCAGAGGCCAGTGCAGAACGCCGGTCCCAGTCAGTAAAGTCTACCACTGAACAACTTACAACTCGGCGACCCAGGCACAGCAGTAAGCAGTTGAGGAACTATTCTAAACCTGAGAAAAGAGAACACTGCGCGTCACCTAACCAAGGTCAGGTAAGATGCAAAGTTCCTCTGGTTGGCAAGAAAAGCTTACTTAAATGCCTGGTTGGTGGGTATCCTGTAACAGTGTTATTTGACTCAGGCTCACAAGTGAGCATTGTTGATAGACAGTGGGCCAAAAGATACATTCCTAGCTACCAAGTGAGACCACTCCAAGAGCTGCTAAATAATGATCTGGAAGTCTATGCAGTTAATGGCCAATTAGTCCCTTATGATGGGTGGGTTGAGCTGACAGTAACCCTGGCTGGTCATGAAAACCCAAACCTCACTGTACAAGCGCCATTCCTAGTCAGCCAACTATCACTGCCACAATCGCTAGTAGGGGCTAATGTGCTAGGAGCAATTATCCAAAGACAGGAGTCAAATAAGGAAGCTACTGGGGTACTCTATGATCTACTGTGCAGAGCATTTGAAATGGATGAAAACCAGGTTGAGGCCATGGTTACCTTCATTCAAGTACTAGAAAGAACGGACAGTGGCTCAGCTACATTGAGAGTTGGAAAAGAAAATATAACTATCCCAGCAGGCAAAGCAGTTCAAGTATGGTGCAGGGTGCCCCAGAACTTTGACACCTCTGACCCCCTTGTACTATATGAATCTGCTGAAGGGAACATTGCTTTAAGACACCTAAGTGTAGGAGATGGTCTCTTAGAAATACACAACCCCCAAAGACCTTTTGTAAAAATCCCAATTTCCAACCATTCAAAACATGAGGTGATCCTACCAAAAAGAACAACCCTAGGTACCATCCAACATGTCGCCAAGGTTATTAAAACAGATATACCAGAGCCAATCACAACCCAACCCGCACAGACAGCAGTGACTGTGGTTGAAAATAGTGAAACAACTCTTACACGCAACCCCCCTGCTGAGTCCTGGCTGCCCCCAGTCGACCTGAGCCACCTTAGTCCAGTCCAGCGGCAGTCAGTAGAAAAAGTGTTAAGAGAGGAGTGTGGGGCGTTTTCCTGTGATAGTACTGATATAGGCTGTATCACTTCGCTGCAAATGGACATTAAACTCAAGGATGAAACGCCAGTCCAGAGGGCCTACGTTTCTATCCCAAAACCTCTTTACAGGGAGGTGAAAGAGCACATCCAAGAACTGATAGTCAAAGGATGGATTGTTAAATCTCGATCACCATATGCTATCCCAGTCATCTGCGTAAGAAAGAAGGATGGATCGTTACGCCTGTGTATTGACTATCGCCTTCTGAATAGCAAAACAGTCCCAGACAGGCACCCGCTTCCCCGGATCCAGGACCTCACAGACTCTCTAGGAGGTTATAGTTGGTTTTCGATCCTGGATCAGGGTAAAGCCTACCATCAAGGTTTTATCGCAGAAGGTTCAAGATACCTGACAGCATTCACCACTCCATGGGGCCTCTACGAATGGGTGAGAATACCCTTCGGATTGTCAAATGCCCCTGGAGCCTTCCAACGGAGCATGGAAGAAATGCTTGACTTACTCCGCGATGAGTGCAGCATTCCCTACCTTGATGATGTGCTCTGTTTCTCCAAGTCATTCGATGAACATGTCTAAGTACTACAGAAGGTTCTCAAAGCTTTGCAGCGTCATGGAGCTAAGCTGAAGCCTGAAAAGTGAAGGGTGAAGTTCGATATGTTGGATGTCTCGTGTCGGAAGAGGGTGTGAAAAGTGGACCCTAGAGACATTGAGGCTGTGCAGGCACTCAAACACAGGAAACCACAAACAGTTGGGGATGTCAGGCAACTCTTGGGATTCCTGAGTTATTATAGGACATATGTTCAGGACTTTTCACGCATTGTGAAACCACTGTATGACTTACTTCAAGTTAAGCTAGACCCATCATCACCAAAACCTACGAGGGCCAGAACGAAGGGTGCTCAGCAATCTTCTCGGACTCCAGTGCAATGGGAAGAAGAACACCAAGAGATCCTTGAACGCCTAATCAGCATGCTAACCCAGCCACCAGTGTTGGCGTACCCTGACTTTACCCGCCCTTTTATACTCCACACGGACGCATCCCAAAAGGGGCTTGGAGCAGTCGTTTATCAGAACCAGGACAATAGGATGCGAGTGATAGGGTATGGGTCTCGCACATTAACACCTGCAGAACAGAACTACCACCTACACAGCGGGAAACTGGAGTTTCTAGCTCTGAAGTGGGCAGTCTGCGACAAGTTTAGAGACTACCTATTCTATGCCCCACATTTCACAATTTTTACAGACAATAACCCCTTGACGTATGTCCTCAGCACTGCAAAGCTCAACGCAGTTGGACATCGCTGGGTGGGTCAACTGGCAGATTTCCATTTTGAGATAAGATACCGTCCAGGGAAAGTCAACATAGATGCTGATGTACTGTCCCGTTGCCCCCTCAACATCGAAACCTTCATGAAAGAGTGCTCGGAGGAGCTGTCAGAAGAGGCTGTTGATGCAGTATGGGAAGGAAGCAGGAGGGCCAAGCAAGGGGATGTTGCATGGATTGCAGCTCTCAACCTCACCTCACCAGGACCGCCCATTGAAGAACCTCTAACATCCATTAGTCATGACGAGTTGGTCCAAGAACAAAAAGCAGACCCAACTATTGGAAAAGTCATAGAGATAAAAGAGAAAAACTTAACACTAACTGAAGATGAAAAAGTCAAGGTTGGCACTAACATGAAGAGACTGCTGAGGGAGTGGAGTCAGCTACACCTGGAGGAAGGCCTTCTCTACAGAAACACCACAGAACGTAAGCAGCTGGTTCTCCCAGCTGTTTATAAACAGACCGTTCTCATACACCTCCATAATAATATGGGCCATGTGGGTGTAGAGAAGGTCCTGAACCTAGCCCGAGATCGGTTTTATTGGCCTTTCATGAAGAGAGAGATTGAGGAGTATGTCACGAGAAAGTGCCAGTGCCTAAAGCAAAAGAAACCAGCAACACATGAAAGAGCTCCAATGGGTAGCATAGTCTCCAACTCCCCACTCGAGCTTGTTTGTATTGACTTTCTGCATCTGGAATCCTGCAAAGGTGGATTTGAATACATCCTACTTGAAGTGGACCATTTCACTAGATTCGCGCAAGCGTACGCCACCAAGAATAAGGCTGCAAAAACAGCAGCTGATCGTCTCTTCAACGACTTCATCCCCAGATTCGGATATCCATCCAAACTCCACCACGATCAAGGTCGTGAGTTTGAGAACAAGCTGTTTAAATCCCTCTGAGAGCTTGCAGGAGTTGGTCACTCAAGAACTTCCCCCTATCATCCACAGTGCAACCCTGCTGAGAGGTTAAATCGCACTTTCTTACAGATGCTTCGTACCCTGGGAGAGAAAGAGAAACAAGATTGGAAAGGACACCTACCCCATGTGATCCATGCTTACAATTGTACAAAGCATGAGGCCACCGGTTTCTCTCCATACTACTTGTTGTATGGCAGACATCCTGGCCTCCCAGTAGACCTTCTCTTTGGCCTCCTGACAGGAGAAGATATAAAGACATCAGAAGGATATTCAAAGAAATGGAAAGAAAGAATGACAGAAGCATATCGGATTGCAAGTGCAAACAGTGAAAAGTCAAGCTCCAAGGGCAAAGAAAACTATGACAAAAGATGTAAAGGACCAACCCTACAGATCGGGGACAGAGTACTGGTGCGAAATCTAAGTGAAAAAGGTGGCCCTGGAAAACTACGACCCTATTGGGAACAAACTGTCTACCTCATAAGAGAGCAGCTTGGAGAAAATCCGGTGTACAAGGTGAGCCCAGAGACAGGGAACCGTCCTAGTCGCACTTTGCACAGAAACTTGCTGCTGCAAGTGAATGATCTGCCGATAGATGTTATCCAAAGTCCAGCTGCCAGGCCACGAAGGATGAATAACAAAACCACAGTAAGACCGAAGGCACCAGGAAAATCCCAAAGTTCTGAAACCAGTGACTCAGAGGAAGATGAAGCTTCCTACTGGCTTCGGTTACCCAGATACCTGCAGGAGAGTCAAGGATCAACCAAAGAGCACAGACTTAAACCAAGCCAGACAGGACAAGTGGAAAGAGTTCACATTCGACCTGATGAGGAAAGAGACAAGTCCCCCGAAGAGGAACAAAATAAGCAAGACACGGACACACAACAAGGTAGAGACTTGCAAGTGCCACAGCTTCACCAAGAGGAGCACACCCAAGGGCCTGGACCTGAACTGGACGCCGAGAGAGCACCAAGCCCTGAGTCAGACCAGGACCATCACTCAGAGCCTGAGGCAGTCCACCAGGCAGAGGCCACCCAACACAGTCTTCACCTACCCATCTCTGGGTCAGCCAGCCTACCAGCATCATCCGTCAGTAAACGCTATCAGTGTACCAGCACTATATCCTTTTTTGCATTACCCTCCCCCTTATTCTCAAACCCTTTATCCCCCCCTTCTCACCTCTAGTCCTGACCTACCGGGATCATGGGCTGTTGGTAACTACTGAATGGACCAGAGACTTAAAAAAAAAAAAAGAAGACACTTCACATCTCAGAGACAGTTGTAAAGAGACTTTATTAATGTTAAAGGGTTTCAGAAATACTTGAGTTAAGTGTCGGGAGCCACTTCTACTGTTGGGGAGCGTGTGGTGCACCCAAATATGTGCAACCACATTTGGCATTATTACTTTATGGATCAAAAGGGGGAAAAAAGTAATTTTTATCCTATGGATGTTATGTATGGAAAAAAACATACGGCAGTAGTCGATTCAAACATTATCTTACATTGAGGAGATGTTTTCCTGGGTGAATATTGGTGGGTAAAGGAGAGAAAAGGGTAGGCGGAACCTTTGACGCTACGGTCGTTCATTCCGGTTGCTAATTAGGGAGGCACCCCTGTGTTCCCCTTATATCTAACCTGGATGAAGACTTGAGTGTTCCTGTGTTCATTGCTCTAAGACTCAACCTTTATTTTACAGGTCAGAACATGGTTAAAACTGCCATACATGAGAGCTTTAAGCTTCGTATTCTTTCTGTAAGTGACAGGTAATAATTTTATGACGATGAGCGTAACTTTGAATTAGTTTTGTGGGTGTTTTCTTTGTCCACCGTCGTTGGGCGGCGGGAAAGCCGAGCCGCGTTGCGCCGGAAGTCTCGCGAGACTTCGCATTGTTCTCGCGAGAGTTCGCCCGTTCGTTTGAGATGTATTCTCTTTGATAGTAAAATCAGATAGTTTAGGTTTTTTTTTTACAATCTACAGATCGCTCCAAATTATTTGAGAAGGCTCTTGATGGAACTCAAATGTGTTTAAAGAATCCAGAATATTTGTTCAGGTTTACCATGTTGTATAAATGTTGGTTTATTGCATGGAAATATGGTTAGAAGTTGTCATGTTAAAGTGATTAGCATATTTTATAAAGTACATTGTCCACACCTGAATGAGCTTAGTGAGCTTAAAATTATAAATGCTTTATCACATATATGCTCGGGTGCCGTGATGTAAAGGTGATTTGCATATATTCTAAAGAGCAGTGTTTATACCTGAATAAGTTTATTGAATATAAGATTGTAAGTGGCAAATCCCAAATTTTGCACTATGTTCGCTGAAGACCGAAATGATGGTTACAGGCCTTGTTTAGTTAGTCAACTAAGACTGTAATAAGCAGTAATAACAAATGCTGTAATTGCAGGTGGAGATCCCTGTAAATTGACTTTATCTAGACTTTATTTGTTATTCAAAACAGGACAAAGAAAATGTACTGATTGTAGATTTTGTGTGTTGAATTGACCTAATATATCTAACCTGGATGAAGACTTGAGTGTTCCTGTGTTCATTGCTCTAAGACTCAACCTTTATTTTACAGATTCTCTTTGTTACCGTGGTCATCGTGCTTGAGACCCGTAACAACTCCATAAAAATACTGTTTAAATAATAACATTTAATGAAAGTAGCAGTTCAGTAGTAGCAGTTCAGATAGATAGATAGATAGATAGATAGATAGAGATAGATAGATGATATAGAGATAGATAGATAGATAGATAGATAGATGATATAGAGATAGATAGATGATATAGAGATAGATAGATAGATAGATAGAAAGATGATATAGAGATAGATAGATAGATAGAGATAGATAGAGATAGATAGATGATATAGAGATAAATAGAGATAGATAGATGATATAGATAGATATAGATAGATAGATAGATGATATAGATAGAGATAGATAGATGATATAGAGAGATAGATCGATCATGCAGTAAGTTGTGAGATTGTTGTTTGAACATAAAACTGAATGACATTTGATTAAATTTGGAAGTACAACACAATGCATGCTTTAAATAATTTAAAAATCTTTCAAAGTTGTTTTTGTTTCATTAAAAATACAATTAATAACAGTCTTTATAAATATTTACTTCATCAGCAAGGCTCCACCCTCTGTTGATTATTTCATTATCTGAATCATTCCTCCCTCTCCTCCTTTCTTTTCTTTTTCTTTTCAATCCTCCTCTGAAAGAGTTTCGTGAGGAGTTGATGGGCGGGACTTGCTGTGACCTCTGCCCTCCAGCTTCCTGTCCTGCAGGAAGTCTTGGATTTCACCGGGTAAACGCTGGAACTTCTCCTGGAACTCTGCCTCCACGGCTGCCTGCAACTGAAGAACCATTTACATTTGTATATTTTATTGCTACAGTTCATATTGCTGTTGTGTCTGCAACTTAGCAACAATGACATCACACACAATGTTGGCAACAGCAGAAAGTGGAATGTAAAATGTTACCAAAACAACACTGGCAAATTTTCTGGACAAATATTATGGACAAAAACACCTGCCACCAGAGCAATATCTGAGCTTTTCCAAGTTTAAACTAATAAAGATCAACCATATCTCCTATGCTAGTAGGGCAATGGATTGTGATGCTTTAACCATGTCAGCCTCTTTAACCCAGGGGGCTACCACCGTCACAGCATCGTCATCATCGTCCTCTTCCTCCCCTGAGGCAGGAGAAGCAAGTGCTTCAGGAGCTAGAGGCAGTAGTAGCACTCAACAACAACTGCTGCTTACCTTATAAAGGCTGCAATTTCAAAAATGAAATTGTCTAGAGAACTGTTCTAAACAAAATTTATTTTTGTCTACTCTTGTGTATACAAAAGGACAAAATAAATCTGTCTAAGTCACTAATTTGGCCTGGCAGTGATTGACTGGCAAATTTGGTTGTGGCCGGTTTGTCGGAAGCATCTTGCTAAACAGTTAGCAACTTAGTGCTAGTAGGTTCCCAATGGGAAATTCCATTGGGACCAAGTAGCACTAAATTGGTGACTTAGAAACGACACTGTCAAGGAACGCTATGGACAGAGGAAACATGCAAGAGGAGGAGAGTTTAGTGTCGGAGGTCGTGTATGAGTCTCCTCCGTCATCCATTTTTTATTTAGAGGAGGAAAGCGGGGATGAAGATGTTGTGGAAGAGGAAGCCAGGGCGGCAGAAGCTTGGTGTTATGGTTTTGGTTATATTGTGCTTTACTTTGCTCTATGTTTCCTAATTTTATTGGTTTAATTCCTTTTTGTTGTAATTTCTAGATTTATTGTTAGTTCTCATGTTTTTCTGTTGCCCGTCTGTGTGTGTGTGTTTCTTTCCCCCTGGCTCCCTCCTTGTCTCATCTCACACCTGCTCCTTGTCAGCTCGTTAGCCCTCTGTTTGTGAGCCATATATGCTCTCCCTCTGCTCTCACTCTTTGTTGGTTCCTTTGTTGTTGCTGGTCCTGTCATCGCTGTTGTCATCTCACCTCGTCTCTCCCTGGCTCCTTGTGCGTGTTTTCTCTTGATGTCTCCATAGTTCTAGTCTGTTACTTTTTAAGTTTGATTTTTGGATTCCTGTCTTTGTTAACCATTTTCATCATTAAAACTACAAGTATTCACCTCAGCCTCTCTGCCTCTGCATTTGGGTCCTCTAAACCACTACCAAACCTTGACACTTGGTTTGGTGTAGAAGGCTTACAACCGTACATGTTTGAGCCCTTGCCTCACGACGCTGCCAGTTCTGTTACCCCTTGCTCACACTGGCTCCGGTGTGGTTACCGAACCGATGGAGACCGCAACTCCCGCACACCCGCTCTCACACCGCCCTTTTGACTACGGTGCAGTGCGGCTCTGCGGCTCCGGCAACAGGTCCGGAGATTTAACTCGTGAGAACAGAAGTTCACTTGAGTTCACGTAACTACACGCGATAACACGGCCCAAATAAGGTGAGGTTGTTGCGGAGGGCTCCGGCACGCCGCAA
Organism: Cyprinodon diabolis; assembly: GCA_030533445.1. Classification (NCBI taxonomy): domain Eukaryota; kingdom Metazoa; phylum Chordata; class Actinopteri; order Cyprinodontiformes; family Cyprinodontidae; genus Cyprinodon; species Cyprinodon diabolis. The sequence continues at coordinate 5,203,276 of CM060083.1, read as the reverse complement.
GGATAGCTTTCTTGCTGAATTTTCTGCAGCGCCGGAGTGTCTCGGTAACCGCAGCCGGACAGCTCAGCAGCCGGTGAGAGAGGTTTACGTCTTTTTAATGACTTGGAATCACTGCGGCGCCGCACCCACCGCACCGCAACGGTAAGACCGGAGTCTGTGTGAGCCGGGGGTTAGCTCTACGCCTGCTGAAGACACAGACGTCCATCCCTGTGAACACTGGGACGGAACTCAATGGAGAAGGAAATTATTCTGATTTCAACCGTTGCGTATATTAGCTGCGACACATGAATCAAGATGCTATGACCGAAAAAATGTGATCGACAGATGACCGTTGATATGATTGGCCGAATTTAGGTGTTCAGGCTGAGGTATAACTAACTGGCCTGCATAAGACAATGAAAAAACCCCCACAGATTTTAAGACAGGATTTTTTTAAAGACATACATTTTCTAAATTTTGAGACAATATGGTCTGATAAAGAGTTCATTTATATATGTGTTTAAGCCAAAATTATTTGACATTTAAATATGATTTCCCTATGACTTTAAGGAGTGAGTGGAGTACTGAAGAGGAACAGTACAAAAAATGGTCTAATATGTAGATAAAGGTTGTAAAAATTTTCCAACATTTGTAATATATACACTTTAATGGTGTTCCAAAAAAGTTAAAAAAACAATCCACTGGACTTTGTTTCCCAGTTTGCACTGCAAAAACCATCTAAAAATAACTAAACATTTCTTAAATTAAGTGTATTTAGCCTTAACTTAAGTAACTTAGCCTTAACTTGGGTAACTTATCTTAGGTAGGTAAATAAAATTATTTGCCCACAGAATTAGTTTTTTATTCTTAAAAAAAGATAATTAGATGATATACACCTGAAATAAGAGACTGCAGTTGATTTTTCTTATTTTAAAAATAAATTGTCTAGTTCTGTTGGCAAAGTGTCTCACTAACCTCCTCAACTCAAGAAAAAGTTCACTTATTTTAATAAAAAATAACTTATAAGGATTTCAGTTTTTTGCAGTGTGCAGATGTTTCGCTTCCCATCCAGGAAGCTTTGTCGATTCAAAATCACAGGAATACCGTTAAGTTTAAGGCTTTATACAGTAGCCCAACAAAGCCTTTAGAAAATATGCAAATGAACCAGATGAACGGATCCACCCCCTTTGGAATGGGGGTCATTTGGCTTCTTTTGTTAGCCTGCAATGCTCCATACCTGTCTATGTCTCTGAAAGGGGGTCGTTAAAGGGAATTGTTGGCCTGGCTGAATAGGCAAGGTCTACTGTTCCCCTGTAAAGAGGTGGGGGTTGCAATGATAGTGGGAAGGGATTAACTCAATTGCTGCATTGTAGGTTTTTGAAAGCTGAAATCTGAGTCCACCTCCTCTGTTAAAGGTTGTTTTTTCTTTCTTAACGATGGCTTCCTTCACACCCCTCTCAAACCACCTGTTTTTTTTTTTTACTTTTTTGGAAGGACTATGACCTGGATGATTAAGAATCTTCACCAGCACTTTAATGGTGTGTTCACACCAAACCTTTTTTTTATGTCAAAAAGGATTCCAATGCTTCAACTTAAATTCTTGTACGTTCTGTGGTTAGACGATATGGGTCTTCAATTTTCATGGAGATTAAATCACGATCATGAGCTAATGAGCTTACTTCTGCAATAAAACCCTTGTACTGGATATATCTTAAAAAAAAAAAAATGGAGCTCTCATTCAAGGTGACTAAATGAAAAAAGGTCTGAGGTGTATGGAAAGTCACTTTCCATACAGGCTCGGACTGGTAATCTGTGATACCGGGCATTTGCCCGGTCCTAATTTCAGCGTGCGAGGGCCGGCCCTATTAAATCATAGCGGCCCCAACACTTACTCTCCGGCCGAAGCATCTATCTGTGACAGTAAATAACTCAAGTAGCTCAAGAAGTAATCCAATGTTAACTACCTCAATGATGCATGCAGTATATATAGCCCTTCCTTGTCATGCACATCCTTGTGACGGTGGCATATTGTGTCATTTTCTATTTCTTCAAACTATAAAATCCTTGCAAAACCTAAATTAAAATAAAAAAATGCTTTATTTAAACCAAACTACGATGTACTTCTTATATTTGGCAAATTTATATTCTAATATTTTGCAAAAATATGTTGCGGTGCATGATGGGGTTTTGCATCTATATGCTAACGTTTCCTGTCTTACGTCCACTGTTGCCAGGTTGGGATGTTTCCCAATCTGGCAGTTTAGGATGGCCGTCTATGGGTAAAAAATGTTTTTCTTTAATTTTATGACCTAAGAGATCAATAGACTTGGTTCAAATTGAGCAAGATTTCGTGTATCCAGGCGGTTTATGAACACTTTTTGCTCTGGAAAAAGGTTGTCAGTGACATCTGGCAACCCTGCTGATGTGGTGAGTACGTGTGAGTGGGTGTCTGGCTGGCTTGGTGCAAGTGTGGATGTTACAAAGCAGCAGAAGTCACTGTCACGTCTGTGTTAATAACCAAAGCCAGCAAAAACGGCATTATAGAAGTCTTGGTGATCGTGGTTGTTGTGTGATGCTTGAAGATAGATCAGTTACTTACCTTTGGTTTCTGGTCTTGGATCTCCTGCAGCAGGTCATTGTGTTGCTCCACCAGCTGATCTTGACGTTTGGTTTGAGTTTCCTCAAGCTGAGGACAAAGAACATTATTTTCACATCCTCTCAGTCATATTCAATGGCTAAAATAGTTCATAATAAGTTCCTGGAAGGCAGGCTCCTCACCCGCTTGATATTTTGCACAACTTCGTTGACGTAAGACTTGTTGATCTCATTCTTCTCCCTAAGACACAGAAAGCTGTTAATTCCACTGCTGCACAGTTAAACATAGAGATCTATGCTTTAGAAAGAGGAGAAGAATATTATTTTTCTTTGTGTTTCTGTATAGATCGTACTCCTCAGCCAGATGTTTCTCTTTGGTCTTGGCTTGGTTGATCTTCTCAGTTCTCCGTCGATCCATCTGCCTCTTTAGCTCCTTCTTCTCCCTGCAGCAGAAACATTTGAGCTGATAGTGAAGTCCTGCATAGTAAACTGCAGGACTTCACTATCACTATTCTTGATAAGGTGGACTTCTCTGGTTTTCTAAACCTAAGTGCAGCACCAACTACTCCACTTGGTGATGCACTTAATCTTGAGGTTAAGTTTATGGCATAAATTTTGTTCCATTGTTGTTGCAAGCAATCAACACCTTCTGTAAATGGAAATTTGTAAAATTAAAAAAACTATTTTTTTCCCATTAAAATCTTTCAAATTAATTTTTTTTATTCCTTTACATGTTCCTTCTTTTTCATTCAAATTCCTATTTTTCAGACTGAGGTTTACAAATGGATTTCTTTTGCAGATATGGAGTGAGGAACCATCATGCATTTGTGTCGGTCTGCAAGACATCAGCAACCTTTTGTGTGCATTAAGAGCAAGTGTTTGTATTGTGCTTGAAGTGAAGAGAATGTGACCTGTAAAATAACGTTTGAAAGAATCCAATTTATAAAAATGTATAATCTGTACAATATTATATTATTATTATTATATACAATAAAAAAAAATCTGAAAATATATAATCTGTTAAAATAAATACCTCAAGAAATAATACCTGGTAATAAAAAACAGCAACATCACTCTCAAAACCTTTTATTTCACTTTGAAAAAAACTTTTTTTCAAAGTTTCAAATATGTATTTTTTCATTTTCCATTTGAAAACATGCCAGTTTTCTAAGCCAAAACAGGGCTTTGTTTTTGGTCCACTCTATAAGGCGTGGAACTCAACGCTATTTCTGACATTTTGAATTGAAAAAGTTTCTTGGATGGAAAAGTGAAGCATCTTCAAACTTGGAAACTTTTTTAGAACTTCCATTAAGTTCACTTTTGGCTCAAACAACTACAGATGATGTGATCTCACACTGATGTTCCTGGAGCTTGAAGTTCACCTTCAATCTCTTTAGAAATGTTTCCAGGATCTCTTTAACTTGGCATTAATTTTCCTCCTGCGGCCATGTTGACACCGCTACAGTATACTGGATCTTAAATTGTTGAATAATATGAGCAACTTTAGTCACAGGAACATCAGGCTGCATGGAGATGGTCTCATTGTAATGATCTTCTCTGATAGCTGCTCTTAATTACTCATGCCGTTCACCTGCTTCACTCTTTCCACCTCCTAATTATCACTTATCTCATCCATCTGCCAGTTTCCCTTATATTAGGCTCAATCCCAGCTATCATGGCCAGATCATTAGATGTTGTTTTCTGTTTAGTTCTGTTTATTCCAAGGTTCATGTCCTGGATCCTGGCGGCCAGTAGAAAGAGGGTTTTGTGTCTGCCTCATCCACTGTTCCTCCCCTGCTGAGTCCTCTGGGTTTTTGGCTCTAAACGCGGGAAGGGTCAGTTTTTATTCCAGTAAGCCTGGCTCCAAGGAGGAGACCAGTTTAAAGGTCCTGCATCAAGTTCGGGTTCCACGTCCTGTCTCTGCTACCCTCTTCCACTGAACACCTGATCCTGTCTGCTCCTGTGCGTGTTCGCCTGGTCACGCTTCTGGACTTTGTTGGACTCTGAACCCGCCTGGGAGCTCTACGATGCCTGGGAGCCTGGATCCTGTTTCATCTGTCTGTTCCTGCCTGTTCTGTATCCCTGGCCCAGATCGGCTTCCAGCTAGTCCTCCAGAGCTGCAGCACCGGGGATACTCTGGGTGCCACGTCAGCTGTCAGCCCATCTGCTGGATAGCACCCCATTCATGGGTGATGGACTGAACTGTTAAACCAGGTAAGTGACTCACTGAGAACATCATCTTCTGTCAGATGATCGTGGTCACTTACCTGTGTTTCTCCCACAGAGTGTCAGAGATTGGGCGGTCCTCCTGCAGCATCCGCGAACTGCAGATCCTTGCAGCTCCACTTTAGTTTCCATTTGTTCATGTTTTTATTCTAATGTTTTGAACTTTCCTACTGGCTGTCTCACCCTGAATACTGGGTCCATCTGTCCTGTTTTATGAAACTCAAAGCCTCTACTTTTAACATGCTGGTCTATAAATTTCTTTCTCATTTCCTGAGTCAACTCTCCCTCTCTTCCTCTGGTCCATGTTGAGTGTGGTAGACACCATGTCACCGAACATCACTGTGACTAATTATAGACCCATTGACTGATTAAACGATTGTAGACACCTGTGATGCTAATTTGTGAACACATCTTGATGACCCTATGGTCGCATTATTTTCCATCTTTTCTAGGGGTACCATCATTTTTTCCAGGCCTGTTTTAGGAGTTTACCTTTTAAAAGTCTTCTGTTAAAGCATGGTTGAAAAGCAACAGCTATGTTCGATTTTAGAGGCTGCATCCTCCAAGGACCCAGTCTACCTGGACTGGATCCTTCCAGGTCAGGGAAAATAAGGAGAAGGGAAGAGCTTTGGCTATGGGTTCAAACAGGTCGAGCGTTTTCCGGCTTTCGCTGTCCATACGCTCTGTTGCCTAGCAACCGTGGCAGTTGACACACAAAGCAGGCAAACAATGGCCGTTTATCAATGAACAAGAATGCGAGCACGGACTCATGTCCTCGCCAGAGAACACAGGAAAGTGTGTACTTGGTGAGAACGCGAGCACGCAGCATAAATCTGGGTCAATTGGAACAGAAGAGTACTGATATCACCACACACTCGCCTTGTCTGGAGCTGCATTTCACCTCCTGGTATTAATAGTCTCTAGATAATAATAAATCATGACTTTTTTCATTTAGTGGGGGAATAAAAATGAACACAGTCAGATAAACACAAATCAAATGAACATTTTGCAAAATAAAACATAAAAACTCATCATCAGAGCCAGCGGTCCTTCACACACGGCTATGTAGAGAGAGAGGGCTGCTGCAGACGGGCTAGGATTAGACCCGGCTGCCATTACCCTCAGAGGTCTGCTGGTTGCTGCGGTCCTCTCAACTTCTGATTTTTTTTTTCAAATTACACATTAAATCAGTAAATGGGCCATATAGTGACACTTAAAGTATAATGCTTTCACTTTAAATGATCTTAAACAACAGAAACAGAAAAGAGAACTTTTAATTTAATACTCTGAGCTCTGTGAGCGCTCCATTTGAAGCTGCTGCTGCCCCAGTGCATTCTGGGACAGTTGTCAATCTCAAGACCTGACAAGTGTGCTCTGATGCATGCTGGGTAAAGAGGGAGGGGCCAGAACAACATCCGAGGACTCGGTCTGCTGTTGTTGTGAACTGGGACAGTAGAAGGGTTTGAGGCTGATGACATTTTTCCAGCACATGAGAAAGCACAAGTACATATATAGAGAAAAGATCAGTGAATACCAAACTTCTCATTAATTTTCTGTGTGCTAATTACATTTTTGAGCAGAGAACAAACCCATTTGCAGAGGGCTGATAAAACTTTCAATAAACCAAACATTACCCTCCACATACTGTATCTGACTCAATAACCTTTAAAACAACTATTTTCATTAATGTCAGACAGAACTTTTCAAATACTTGTATCATATTAAACTGCACTTCCAATATTCACCACTGTTTGGCAGCATTTCCTTTTTTCTTCTGAGCACGGAGTAGTCGGTGTTCTGTCAGAACAGCAAACGCTGTCAGATCGGCATACGATTCGTTTTTATCTAACCTGAATTCATTCCAGGTCACAATAAAAAACACAGCCAATGTTTTCTATGATTTTAAATATGAAAAAAACTGTAACCAGATTTAATTTCCAGCACATGTTTTACTACTAAAGTAAATTATTTTAAATGAATATAGACTAATATGGTTTTAGCTAAAGAGGCTTCTTCTCTCAACATCCTAGAAACTTCAATCTCGTCTGGACGTTTCTACATCCACCAAATAACAGTATAATCAAAGCTGATTTTCTTCTTAAAAAGTTAAAATAACCATGTTTTTGCTGGTTGGTAAACAGCTGCTAAAATTCAATGTGGGAATAATTCTCTGTTGTGCGTGTGCATGTATGATATTAGAACAATGTATGCCGATCTGACAGCCTACACAGTTCTGACAGAACATCGGCTTGCTTGGACTCGCAATGAATCATGGGATACAGAGGATACAGCCGACCTGTCCATCAGAACGGGTAAAAAGAAGGCTGCATTTGTCGGCTGCATAACGAGGAGTCGACTAATCCGAACAGGCTATGACTTTAATCGTACGAAGAATCTGGCCTTTGGAGGATGCAGATGCCAGGTCTGAACCACCAAACATCTATTATTTGCTGATTTTCATACAATTCTTATTTATCATAACTTTTTCGGATTCAAGTTAATTCTGTGACCATTGTAGGGTTTTCTTTCATTAAATGATGGTTACCAAAAGTTGTTTCCACCTGGGTACTTATCCTTACTTGTCACAGATATCTTTGAGCTTCTTTATCTGGGAATTGTGGCTCTCCTCAGCCAGACTGGTCAGTCGCTCTGTAAGCTGGAGGAAACAGAGATTCTCTGTCACAGAAACATGCTGAGCCATCAGTTTAACACTCCGCTCTGTTCGGATGTCTACAGTGTCAGACTTTACCATCTTAATGTGTTCTCTCTGCAGATACTTCTGGCTGTAGTACTGCTCCTGCCTCAGAGCCAAGAGCTGCTGCTGTTGCTCATCTTTCAGCTGCTGGAGACGCTCGTCTTTCTCGCCCTCTGAAGACGAACCCCTGACAAACACCAAGGCATCATCGTATTAACCTAAAACCTGTAGCTACAGCGGCTAGTCTATATATAACATATCAGACTTCAGGAAATTTTCTTTCTTTTTATATGACAAACCAAGGTTGTACATAGCATGGAAGGCGATATAAATTTGGCCTTGCAGATTGACAGATTCAGGCTCTTTAAGGCCGATACCAATTAGTTTGACATCAGTCTAACAGATCCCGGTATGTTCTGCTTGTTTTTTGGAGGCCATTTCAATGTTGCTTTCTCTCCCATCATTAAACATGATTCGAATAACTCAGTGATACTAAATGTTAAGCAAGTCTCAATTGCAACAAACTTAATCAACAAATAAAAAAATATATATACTAACAATAAATAGCAAATGGAGGAAGTGGCAATACATCGAGGCTTACATGGTCTATAGATATTGCTGCTAAAATCACTAATGGATTGGTTAGAAATCTAGTGTTGAAAAAAACACCAGAAGTCCTGTTTTGCCAGGATCAAGAGTTCATGTTAGGGAGGAACTAATTACAAGTACGATGCAAAAATCTATGTACAAGTAACTACATTTTCTACGAGGTGTGTTTTTTTCTTGATTTGAGCAGATAAGACAATTTGCTGTTAGAATAAAAAAAAATAAGAAAAAATAATCTTATTTTAAGGGCAAATGTATGCAAATTCCATTAGCAGATCATCTAATGCCCAAATTAAGAGCAAGCATACATATGGAGTGAATATTGTACCTTTATTCTTGCAAACAAAGAACATCTGTGTGAATAAAAAAACAAAATAATACAATCCAGAAATCAAATTTTGAAAAAACTTTTCCTTCTGAAAGGGTTTTGGGAGAAACTTTTTTTCATTTTTTTCCAAATTTATTTTTCATATTTTAAAATTTTAAAAGTAATTTTTTCAAAATACGTTTTTACAGATTTTATGTTCTCAAATACATTTATATCTAAAACAAAAGTCTTTTTGTAAATGTTATGTTTTCATTATTTTTCCAAATGTCTCCTTTTTAAACTGAATGAAATAAATTGCATTCTTTTCAAATAGCATTTTACGGATCACAGGGTGTGCATGGATATTAGCAAAATCATTACTGATCAACATTGAACATTAGTATTTGTCCTGCAGTAAAGAGAATGTGATCTCTAAAAGGTTCTTGAAAAAGAAGGGAATTTGTAAAATTCAAACTAAAACAGAAATTTGAAAAGAAAAAGAAATAATAAAATCTGTAAAACTATATTTTTTAAGTATTAACCCTTTATAACATAAAATATTAAAATAGATATGAAAAATATGATAAACGGTTAAAAGTTTCATTTCTGGATTGCATTTGTTTTTTCAGATTTCAATCTACAAAATGTTTTTCTTTTTATTTCCATAAGAAACATGTACTTTAGCAGCAGCAATAATGGACCAAAATTCACTCCATAGTGAGTTGTATGTTTTATGAATAAATCCTTATAACATCGGTTTCTATAGGTGCAGAGCATGTGTGCGTCAATTGTGGTTCTATAAGCTGAAGTTAATAGTTAATATAAATCGAGCTAGTCAAACACTTTCATTTTCTAATAAAAAATGTCCTCGTGAATCAATATTAGCCAACAGTTCAGCTAAAGTCTAATGCCTAACATCGATGATGACTCTGCCCCTTCATCCCCGCTGGTTAAGATGCTGTTAGTGAAGAGGAAGGTGCCTCTTCGCCCTTCGAAATGTCGGTAAAACTTTGGATGATGACATCAACTATGCTCGGTGGGCGTGGACATTTTTATTGTTGGACCTCGTAAATTATGTAAAAATGTCATGGGTAACCAGTTCTGCACCAACTTTTCCATCTAAAGCGGCATCTCTAGTCCATTATACCTTTTTAAAATTTTTTTTTCTATCTAAAATTATCATTTATTGCTCATTGCTCCTTTATAGTGAAACATTTCTGCAGTGCTCATTTTTTATGTAACCCTTGAAAGTGACTAGCTGTTATATAATTTTCCTTTTTGAGATGCTCTTTTCACCTGCTCTTGCTGCACTGTCTTGCCGTCTTCTTGTACTTGTTGCTAAACTCTCGGAGGAGCTCCGCAGTTTTCTTCTGGTGTCTCCTGACCAGCTCCTTCAGCTCCTTAAACTGACGTCTCTGCTCCTTTTGGTAAACTTTGGACTGCTGGAGGGCATCTAAGGTGCATGCTGGGATATCTGTCAATAGATCAGCAGAATAATGCATTTTTAAAGCAATCTATCATTGCACAAATTGACTCATTCAATTCGGGATGACACAATATATTTGCTTTTGTGATGATCAAACAAAATCAAACTAAAACTTAATTCACATCTTAGTGTGATTTGATAAAGCTAAGCAGAAATAGTTTTCTGAAATGTGTCAGTTTGGCCTTCAGGTGACCTGACTGGATCTGCTGTTTTAAATTCCATGAAGGTTCATCCTCCATTATGAGCTATCTCTATAGTTATGCTGCTATAGGCTTAGACTGCTGGAGGACAAAGGGACTCCAGCAGTCCGCGGTCCGGTGTTATGCCGAAAAATGCATCCGCGTCTGTACAAATATTCCTCTCATGGGAATACCGGTAAATTGTGGTTATTTGTCAGATTCATTTACAAAAGTAAGGTCGTTATGAACAACATGAAATCCAAAGATTTTGTCCGAGGTACGGCTGATTTATTTGTCGTAGTCTCTTGTTATTCACACACAACAATAAACACTAATAGCCAACATGAGTTTGGAAACTGCAAAGCTTTGTCTGAAACGGAGAATCAAACACAGCACAGCGTTCACAGACCAGTGTGATGCATTCACGAGTGTCAGATAGCTACGGTGCATTCAGGAGCGTGGGACATGTCATACTTACAAGGAAAGAGACATAAACAGAGCAGAACTTAACTCATACAATAATGGATTTATTCAGAAACATTACGGGCTTTCTTACAATACTGAATGCTCTATAATTGTATTTCTGTTTTTTTTTTCACATCTGCTAGCTTTTTATTCTAAAAAATCTATAATATTACAGCAGCAAATAAGCAAAGTTTTTCAAAAGCCTGTTTAAAAGCCCAAATGAGGCTTCAGATCATACAGCAACAATTGCGCTGTCATTGTTTTACAGGCAGAATTTGCATTTGCTGACCCTTGTCATTTAACTACTGATGTATAAAAAGGAATACAGTCTAACAAGTGTCAACTCCTCTGAGTTAGCACCGGATGCAATTTTTGGCTATTTCTATTTATTTATTTTTTTTATTAAATATATAACATGAATGCATAAAAACCTCATTTTATTTCAGTGTTAAATTCTGATTAAAGTAACAGGTCATTAAAAATGTCTCCAGACCTTTACTGGTTGATGATTTTCTTTATTCGGACCCCACTGATTTTTAATTGGTTACCCCTGATTTAATGTTTATAAATATTTATTTCACATCATGTGCTCCATCCAATGCAGATCATTGGCTCCATCCACATCTAGTGAAAACTAGTGTGATTGGATGAGTCATATAACGCAAACACTCATTGGTTAGCTAAAGGAAATCATCAGAAGCAAGCAGGTGTTCTTCAAACTGCAAACGTGAATTGTCTATGCCATGCTACAATGTAGGATTCAGAAAAAGATGTTGAAATGTCTGAAAGGTCGGACACAGGCGAGAGCGTATCGGGAGATGGAGACCAACAAGACCTCCCTCATCCTTGGCCCTATCTCAGAGAATTTTTAGAAATAGTCGAAGAAATTAGCTTTCAATTCATATAGTGGCATCTGGCTGTTTATTTTAAAGGTTACTTTATACTTTTATATTTCAAGTAGTTTTTGAAGCAAATACTTTTTCACTTTTACTTGAGTAAAGAGGTCAAGCTGATAGTTCAACTTTTACCAAGGAGTTTTTAAACTGTTGTATCTATACTTCTACTTAAGTAACAAATGTGTGTACTTTTGACACCACTGGTTGTGAATTGGTGCTATATAAATAAACTGAACTGAATTGAATAGCATCATATCCATCCCTCCTCTGGGTCTGTAGGGTCTATTATTTAGTGTGTATCCTGACAAGACTGCTTATATATATCATGGGTTGAAAAGCCAGGTCTTAGCTGCTGGAAAATGAAAACCACCTCGGCTTAGCGATGGTTTATTTTTTTTTTTTGTGCTGTCTTCCTTCACCTTTTTCAAACCATCTCTCTAAAATGGGAGCATCTTCTCCATGTAGGATAGATGTTCTCCTGTTTTTAATATTAGTTCAGGTTTTCATCTTCAGAGTTTTCAGATGTCTATGTTTCCGCTCACTGGATAACGTCAAACAGGTCAGGAGTGAACAGGCCTTGGTGGATTTCAGCTCAGCTCAGTCAGGTTTCTTTTTTATGCTTAATAAGCAAATTAATAATATGAAAACTAAATGTTGAATTTACTCAGTTTATCTTTTTTCTAAAACAGTTAAATGATAACATGATGAAATATTTAAGTGCAACAAAATAGCAAGCACAATCTATTAGGATCATTTTTTCCTGACTGCAAAGATGGATTTTGTGGATTAATTATACCTAATAGATGAAGAGTTTAAAATGTTAAAAACTCACCTATCAAAACACTTAAAACTAGATCTTCAGTCTTTGCTGTTGGTTTCGCTGCTTCTAAAGTTCAGAAATGAAGCATTAAAGAGAAGCAAGGAAATCGGGCATCAAAACCAGTTCTTTTTATCACTAATGAAACGATCCGACTATAATCATATAGCTTGTTGATAGGTTTTTTTCCCCACCTGTTGTAGTCGCTTGCTGATTGGCTGCAGAGGCTTTTGGCGTAGTAGCCACAGGAGTGTGACCCACCGGACCGGAGCTGGGACTGAGTCCGTTTTCCAGAGGAGCTGGTTTCAGGTCGTTCTTACGCTCTGTTCCAGTTTCTGTGTCATCCTGGAAGTCATTGAAAAAAGGTTGTCATCAATTTTAAGCTTAAAGGAATCAAGGATTAGTTTTAACATTAGATTTCCTTTGAGAAATACTTATTTTACATGTATATACAATAGAGAAAGTACTGTTAGCCGTTTATACGGAAGAGGATTAGGGCCACTGAAGAAATAAAAAAAGTTATATATGGAAAAAAAAGTCAGAATTCTGACTTTTTTCTCATATTATACTGAAATAAAATTTAAAAATCAGCAAATTTTTTTACTTTTTCAGTGGCCCTAATCCTCTTCGGTACATTTAGGTTTGATAAACTTAAATAAAATATTGTCACCATGTTGTTTACGCTGCAATGCATTCTGGGTGAATGACATATAGCAAACCAAATCATCAATCCAACATGCATTGTGCAGTAAAAAATGGAAATTAGTGAAATATATAAAAAATGATTTATACATTTTTAAGAATGTATGTTTCTTTTTTGTGCATCAAAAAAAGCAGTTTTAAAGTTAACACGAAACTTACAACATATTTGGGCCAACATGTTTATCTTGGATAAATTTAACCAAAAAAGGTCAATTAATCCAAAAAGGAAGGAAGAAGCCCACCTCAGTCTGCGCCTCCTCCTCGCCGTCCTCCAGGGTCAGAGCTGCCAGCTGTTTCGCTCTCTGCTCCAAGAGGTTAACGTATCTAATCGGGTTGGACAGAGCCTCGATCACATCTGAAGGGAAAACCAGGACACACACAGAAGCAGAGGAAAATGAAAGAGTCAAAGGGGATGAAGAATGTTTTCCATTATCTAAAGATGATAAATTAAAAAATAAGCGGATGAGGCAAATTCAAGGTCTTTGAATATTAAAACAAACTAGACTCATGATCACATCTTTCTTCTAAAAATGTAATGTCCTGCAGGTGGCTCTAAGGAGCCATGAAGTACACATCTGATTAATCACTATCAACAAATCTAATCATTATCGTTTAGATGTAAAGCTCCAGAAATGTTGTTATAACAGGTTTGTAGAAGAAATGGTCAAAAAGGCTTTGATGAGTAACGAGCAAAGTCAAAAAAAGTTCCCTGAAGCAAGTTCTTCCAACAATCTCTGTTTTCAGTGAAACTGGAACATTATTTGAGGAAACCTGAACAAGATTCGGTTTAAAGATAATAAAAATAATATGATGAATTTGAATTTGAGACCAAGAAATCTTCCAAAATCAAACCAAATTGCTCATTAACAGAAATCCCTAAAACTAAGATCCACAAGTTTTAATAAAGAAAGAATGGATCGTTTTGTGTCTCAGAATTTACCTGCAAATGTATCTGGGACGTAGTCTTTAACTTCAATGTAGACGAATACAGCAGGTAAAATCAGAGATTGATTCTTCTCATTCCTCAAGCTGATGTAACGATAACCTGCAGAGGAAATGTTAAACGAAATATTTACTACTTTGTTTTAGATTCGAATATCAAAGATAACCTGGTTAGGTTCAAAAGTCAAAGAGAAAAACTATCCAAAGAGGCTCTTTGAGAAACAATGTGATCTGAATTTTAACATAACATCAACCAGGCAGAAAGCGATAAAACTCACTCTAAATACACTTGAAACTAAATAAAAAAAACTCAGAACTCTATAAAATAACTTTCAGCTTTAAGTTATATTTTACCAGAAAAAAAACTACATAAATCAAACTTCTTATTTTGTCAAATTCAACTTTAAGACAGTGAGGAAAAGGACAAACAGTGAATGAGGCAGAGTAGGAAGGAAAGGATCTCTTTTAGTGCAACAGATAAAAATATTACGCTGTATATTCACACCCCCCTTTAGGGGAGGTCAGTGTATAAATGTGACCTAATTTCATTAGAGAAAGAGTTGCTCATCTCTCTTTGACTGCAGGCACAGTTTGCTGCCAAGCATGACAGCCTGCCAGTGCAATGGAAGAGGGAGGATCTTGCAGCAGCACTCGCCACTCATTGGTTATATCCGTGTTCGCTGAAGACTCACATTGATTGGTTCTTTCATGCTCCTGCAGATGTCTCCAGAAAAACAGAAAAAAAGTAGCTAGAGTTGTTGCTAGTGACTTAAAAAAAAAAGAAAACTCCCTATAGAGGTCGTTAAGGTTGTTTGACATAGCAACAAAGTCGCAAAGTGGGCAACAAAGTTGCCCTTTGACTGAGGAACAACTGCAAACAGGTCGGCCAATTAGGTTGCAATATTATGGTTTAAGGAAGGACACTTAAGCCCGGCATACACTGCGATTTTTTTTTCGTTGGCCGTAGCGACAGCTCAAAATGTACAACGAAACCGCAGGGTTTAAAAGTTCCCAGCTCACGATGTTTGTTCTCACACTGTGACTTGACACTGATGCGATCTACCTGCTCACACTGAACGTCTGAAAACCAGGTGGGACTCAGCTCAGTAGTGAGATGGCGCTACTCGGACTCGTTTTTCCAGAAGCCAAACGAGTAGAAGAGGAATATGAAGCTAAAGTGAAACGCGCTACCTTGGCAATTTGCGCAATTCTGTGCTGAAAGCCCTAAAAAGAAAAGGCAATGACGTATTTGGAGAAAGATATGGCTGAGCAAACGTAGCTACTACGGTTTGTCAATTTTACAGAAAGAACTCAATTTCACTCACGCTTGTTTGCGCACTTAGCGATTAGTCCAATGACTCCTGACCTTACGATTCCTGATCGGGAGGTGGTCGAGAGACACGACACGAAGCACCATCAGCCTAGCCTCTTGAGACCATCCTGATCTCGCGAGCTTTCAAGGTTTCAGTCGCAGATCAGTCTGGAGACTTTCCGTTGAAGAAAATTTGGAGCCGTTCACCAAACGAACGTCCAATCAGCGTTGGCTTTGAGGCGGGTTGAGGTGTGACGCAACGAGAAGCGCGACATTTCAGTCTAAAGAACATGGCGGCTTCAGCCGATGAAACTGGCGTTAGCGTGGCTATCGAGCAAGTTTTATCGGAATTACAGAGTATTTCTCCACTGAAAGAAGAGCAAAACACTGCTCTGGAGGCTTTTCTCAGAGGAAAAGATGTTTTTGCTCTTCTCCCGACTGGTTTCGGCAAGAGTTTGATCTATCAATTGGCTCCTCTTCGTCGTCGCTCTGTTAGTACGTCATATGCTTCGTTGATCTGATTGGTTTATTTGGCCCGTCTATCACCAACATAGGCCAATCACCTAACCAGTATTTTCACCCCTTCCCAAAATTACTTCAACGGAAGGTTTCCAGATAGATATGCGGAGCAAATCCATCTGGCGGAGTCAGGTTACCATCAGGTTGAAAGTCGGCAAAAATTCTCATACATCATGAGTTCCACAGTGTTTGCCCGGCTTTAGCTGTGATTTAAGAAAGAGCTGCTGAGCCAACAGCTGAATCGAAATAAATACAGCAGCAAAAGAGGATGTACATGTAGGCGCTGCCATATCATCTGTTTTTATCAGAATCCACAATCTCTTCTTTAAAAAAGGAGGAATAATAGCTTAAAGTATAAGTCTTTTTGATTTCTAATTTGGGTCTGCTGCTGCTTCATTTCTCACTGTGATTGGCTAAAACCGATTGTTGCCAAGCAGGCATTATTGCGATCTGTAAAATGCAATTATGAATCGAATTAAAGGCATAGAATTCAATGTAAAGAAGAGAAATATGAAAAAAATTTGAAAATATATAAAAAGAATGAAAAAATAAGTTAGAAAAAGAAAAACATATTAAAAAATAAGCTTGAAATAAAAAATATCAAGAATACACCAAATTTACAATTCTTTTCTGATTTGGAAATTTCTCAAAGTTTGATTTTTATATTGCATTTTTTTTTGTTTTGAATTTCAATGTTTCTTGCTTGTAACAATAATAGAGCAAAATTCTAAATCAAATTCACATAAATAGAAAAAAGATAGATGTTTCACTCAGCTCCTCAACAGCTTAAGATTAAAGAACTATTCTAAATAAATGTATGATTTCAGTTTCAGATATCCCTCAGAAAATAAAGTAAATCAGGTTTTTAAACATATAAACCCAGCAGGAAAGGTTCGCTGCAGAATCTGCTGTGATTGAGTCTAATAACAACAAGAAGAATAAACACCTCTACTTCTTTTAATTAAAAGCCGTCATTTATTAAAAATGAATGTGTGGGATTCTAAAACCAGTGGGAGCCAAGATGTTTTCAGGGAGGCAGTCAGTGTCTGAATAATATGCCAAGTCTGTCTGTGAGATTGTAGAGAAAAAAAGACTGAATGCATTGAACCATTTCTTTAGCTCTAGGAGAAAATCTCTCCTGCAGCTTTATAATCTGATCATTTGTTTGTGTTGCATATTTGAAGTCATAGCAAGCATCAGTAGACAATGATAGATCTAGATCCTTAACCCCTTAAGCCCGGTGCTGGGCCCAACTGACACCTGCTCATATTTATCTATTTACAGAAATGGCCAAAACTCAGTCACCTGGTGTTTCATCCACACGCCTTTCAAATGGGGCTTTAAAATTTCTAAAAAATGTTTCAATATTATTTTTTCAAAAATCCTTTTTTTTTTATAGCTGTGTAAACAAATAAAATGAGACTTAAAATTCCAACTGGCATGTGGGACTCTGCAGGTATTTGTTTTTAGCCCCAGCCCCTAATCATTGGAAACTAGAGGCTTTCCAACAAGAGGTCGGAGGTAATTGTGTGACCATTTCAGGTGATGTAACTGGCATGCGTTACATTGGTATATTTCAATGAAGAAATCTTAGGAGCAAAGGCTTCATGTTATGCAGAAGGTCTCCATAATGTAAATCAGCATATTTGTCAGACCAGATTCCCTTTTATGAGTGGAAAAATGCATTTTTCCACTTTGGGCACCACTGTGCCATCATCTTATTTTCACCTAGCACACTGCCCACTAAAACCTTTGCGGAATAAACATGCTTCAACTTATTCAGTCCAAATTTGCTCGTCCTATTGTCAAGATGTGGATCTATAAAATCTGAGGGTTTAACCAGAGTTTCAAATGGGGTTTCATGGTGTTTTGCGCTCGTTAATTTGGAAAAAGATTGTCGAGGATAAATATTTTTAACTTTTTCTTTGTTTAATCACCTATAAATCAGACATGGTGACATTTAAAATAGTGGTTCCACCGCAGTGCGTAGGTTTGATTTCAACTTTGGTAGGGACACTGTTGGTCTGATGTCATTGGTCCTATGCAAAAATATGCATGCTCGTATTTTTATGCTTGACATGAAAATAAGGGTGTATTTCGTTTAAAGAGAAAAGCAGCATTTCTTGCTACATTTATACAAATTTCATAAGCACTACACACACTAGATGTTAAATCCATAATAGAACTTGAAATCCTCCTTCTCACATATAAAGTCTTAAATGGCCAAGCTCCATCTTATATCACAGATCTGATTGTTCCTTATGTTCCTAACAGAGCACTTTGCTCTCAATCTGCAGGTTTACTAGTGGTTCCTAGAATTTCTAAAAGTAGAATGGGAGGCAGATCTTTTAGTTATCAGGCTCCTCTCCTGTGGAACCAACTACCAGTTTTAGTCCGTGAGGCAGACACCCTGTCTACTTTTAAGGCTAGGCTTAAAACTTTCCTTTTTGATAAAGCTTATAGTTAGAGTGGCTCAGGTTATCCTGAGCTATCTCTATAGTTATGCTGCTATAGGCTTAGACTGCTGGAGGACATAGGGACCCCCATTTTATCATTCTGCTTCATTCTCTCTCTATTCTCCCACTCTGCAGAATCTGTTCGTTCAATCTCTAACGTTCTGCTCTCTCTGCTTTTTCTCATAGTAGCTTCATCTGGTCTGTTCCTGTTTGGCTGTGACTCCATCCTGGAGAGAAATATCAGCTGTGCTGCTGCCATCAACAGCTTTGTTTATAGATGCTGGAGATCGGCCTGTTTTCCAGTGTAGTCCTGTTTCTCTGACTGTGACTAACTGGATGTGCTCTCTTCATCCTCTGGCATGGGAGCTGGCTCGGAGCTCGTCTGCCTGGCTGTGTGTTTCCTGGACGGGGCTGCCTTTTACAGCTGCTTTTGTGTCTCTGCTTCTGTCTCCTTGAACCCCAGTCGGCCTCAGCAGATGGCCGCTCACACTGAGCCTGGTTCTAATGGAGGTTTCTTCCTGTTAAAAGGGAGTTTTTCCTCTCCACTGTCGCTACAAGCATGCTTAGTGTGAGGGATTGAATTTGAGTCAATGAGTCGATGCAATCAGCTGGTTTTCCTTAGAAAGAAAACTTTGAATCAATTTGACTGTATGATCTGGTGAACTGTAAAGTGCCTTGAGATGATGTGGGTTGTGAGTTGACGCTATAGAAATAAACTGAATTGAATTGAATAGATGCTGTTTATCAATGTTTAAAGCTTAACTGGATATGATGAATGAGGAAATAGGACTTTTTTCCACTTTGAAAAGGTTTGCATTTGAAATTACCAGCGACTAAGACAGTATGTAAATCTGTGCCTATTTAACAGAATAAATATGTCTGCTATATGTGGATTTATACCTTATTTTTTAAAGATATAGAATTGTGCAGAGGTAAACAGAGGTAAAACCCACACTTATCTTTTAAATGTTCTCTTTGTATCATTAAAACAAAACAAAATAATAGATTCAAGGGACGCCGAATAAATGTATTGTATTTACCAAGCACTAGAAATAGAAGAGGAACTGACACTGAGCATTTAATATATGAACTTCACTCTACAAGCTCTACATCTAGGTGTAGTTACTCTGTTTAACCCATTTCATGTATTTTATTTATGGCTGAAACAATTCATTGGATTAATCAATTATTGAAATAATGTCAACAAATTTAATAATCGATTGATCACTATGGAGTATCGAGACTCTAAAAGATGTCTTTAGCTCACAGAGCGACCAACTTAGAGCAAGAATTATACAAAAATTGCAAAAAAGAAAATAAACATTTTCCATTTTAAATAAAACGTGTTTTCATCTGTCAATATTCCCCATTCCAGAACTCTTCTACTGCTGCAACAACGCCGTATTGTAAATTATAAACATGGTATTAACATCTAATTGTTGGTAGGGACAGGTAGGTCCGTCCAAAGTTTTGGTAGGGACTTGTCCCTATGGTCCCTATGCAAACCTACGCCCATGGTTCCACCTGAAAAATATTCCTCAATGCCTTTCTGGGATTAAGGGGTCAATGGCACTTAAACACAAATGAGCGACTACAGACCTGGTCTGATGGCAGAAACTGGAATAATTCGATGGCCGATGAACTTTCCTCCTTCCTCAAATGCTGCAATTCTCAGTGAGGCGAGAGTTGGAAGAATCACCTGCAGGACAGGAGAAGTCATCCGTCTGAAGGAAGAGTTTGATTCTACTCTGTTTTCCTTCGGCCATCCCTTACCTTCTTAAAGACGATGGGTTCCTCGTCCCACACCGGATTGATGGCGTTGTTGTTCTGGGAGGTTTTGGTCTTCAGAGCTTTCCTCCTGGTGTCTGCGGGAAGTCCAAACATTTCCACCTCCACATACACACCCACCCTCCGTTCGGTCAGAAACTGGCCTGAAATGACCTGTGATAAACACAAGCCATTCTCTTTATCAATGGCTTTAAGAGGAATTCCAGGATATTGAAAATATCCTAAACACATAACCAGCATGGAGAGGATTTGATGGTTGAGGTATACCTTCACAGAGAGCGTGTTAGCTACGATGCCATCCACTGTGTTTTCTGTGAACGGGTCAAAATGCTTGTCCGGCCGCCTCATGAACTCCGGTTTCAGTCTGTAGCCGCTGCGGCCGTTGTACTCGAACATGAAGAGGTTCAGCTGCATGGAAAGATCTGGGACACAAAGCTCCTTTTGTTTAAAGTATCACAAGCGACACTTTTTGTTTGATTCAGTCTGATTATAAGACTGAAATAGAATAATTTAATGCAGTCTGGGCTGTATAGTGTGGGTGGAATTAAAGGTGCTATATCAGGCTTTTTTTAAGCCTTTCAAAGTCTATTGTAAGCATATAAATGAGAAAATACTCAGATGGAAGAAAATTGCCTTTACTATACCACCCATTTCCAGAGGTGTCAATGTATTCATGTTTATTACTCAATTAGTAGTACAAATGCTACTGTTTAAAATTTTTTTTGTAGAATTTAGAGTATTAACAAGCATTCTACTCAGGTTAAAATACTATTTTTAAAACTACTTAAAGTATAAAAGTACTGCAGAAGAAAATGTTATGGAGAGAAGCCTTACTGCACTACCCTATTAAGGGAACATTTTTCTGCAATTCTGGATGATAACTTCAAATTTAACTTTGCATCATCTTGAAACTATTTATTCTGGTTAGTGGTGAACAACTACGGCAGAGTTTTAGGGCCAGGCTAGAGATTTTTTTCTTCTATTTCGAGAATAAAGTCGGAACTTTACGAGAATAAGGTCCTCAAATTACAAGAATAAAAACTGAACTAAAATTATGAGAATAAAGTCGTAAAATTACGAGAATAAAGTCGTAAAACTATTAGAATAAGGTCATAAGATTATGAGAATAAAGTCGTAAAATTAGGAGAATAAAGTTGCAATGAGAATAATCATAAAATTACGAGAATAAAGTCATAACATTGTGAGAATAAAGTAATAAAACCACTAGAATAAAGTTGAGAAAATTACGAGAATAAAGTCATAAAATGATGAGAATAGGATTGTAAAATTATGAGAATAAAGTCATAAAATTACGAGAATATAGTCATAACATTACGAGAATAAAGTCGTAAAATTATGAGAATAAAATCATAACATTACGAGAATAAAGTCATAAAATTATGAGTATAAAATTATAAGAATAAGGTTGTACTAAATAATATCAATTAACAATATTAGGAGCTCATACATTTAGACAAAAGAGGTAAAATGACGCTGTGAACTCAGACCTAACGGGATTACAAATGAAATTTTACTTTTCTCTAATCTTTAAGAACCTCTAGCTTTTTTGATTAGTTTGAAGGTTTTGTTTGTAATACATTTTCCAAATAAATAAAATAAATTGAGCTTTCTTGATCTCACAATGGAGAAATTCTGCATTTAATCCATCCCCTTTGGGGAGCAGTGGTTTTCAGCATTTTTATGCTAGTATTTAATCTTTACCAATAGTTTGGTAATTAAGGGCCACAAGTTGACATCCAGCATTCCAGAACAGCTGAGGCATGAAGTTTGATGAGTCCACTCTGGTTCCTTTGGGATATATACGACTCAGCTGGGATTTATTATATCTTCACTTTAAGTTAAGGAACCAAAGAATTATACTTTGGTACAAGCATAAATAATTGCATTCAGGCTATACATAAACTAAATGTCCTTTCAGTTATTTTTAATTTTTTCCTTAAAAAGATAAATGTAATTTTAAATGTATAAAGGGACTCATGAACTTTTGAAGTGGCTCCTACTCAAGCCAACATAAATAGCAAAGCTCACAAAAAATCAATGCAAAAGTTCCTTAGTGACTCATACAGAGTTTTGACATTTGAAGAAGAAAATAAATATGTATTCAAAGAGGAAGAGGGAAAACAAAGAAAAGAACTGGTTGCCATGGGGCTCTGCAACTATGGTAATCGGTTGCCAAGGATACTCCACAAACTCCACTGGTGACTTTGTGAGGTGCTCCAAAGCTTTGGTCTCTACAAAAGACGACATGTGGTAACAGCGGGCCGCCTCTAGACACAGAAAGAGGAAAAAAACAGGAAGCTCATTTCTGGGCAATTATTTCAGTTACATCACTTCCCTCCTTCAGATATCAACTTTGGGGAAACTGCCACAGACGATCATACATTCTGAAATAGTTCCAGACTTGCCAGTGTCAAAAATAATGAGGTTTCATGAAATTAAAGCAAAGATAAAAGTACAACGATCCAGCATTTCACACTGTGCTGCAAAGATCACAAGGCAGCAGATTCTTTATGTGTTGCTCACTTACTCTTTGATGCTTCGAAGGAGTTGAACTTGGTTGGCTGGACGTAGTTTACCAGAGTCGACATCTCCTCTGTGGCAATAGCCTCTCGCTCTGCAGAGCCCTGAGATGAAATCCAACAGACGCAAAACTTAACAGTGAAATATGACATTTTAAAGCGCTTCCTTTGGATTCTCATAAAAACATCTTTACAGACAAACAAACATGCATGACGTGTATGGAGTGAATTTTGGTCCATTATTTTTGCAAGCACAAAAACACATTTTGTAAATGGGAATTTGAAAACAAAAGCACATTTTGTGCATTTAAATGTAAAAAAAAAAAATAATCCAGAAAGAAAACTTTTTAATTTTCTCAAATTTTGTTTTATTAATTTATTTTTCATATCTCTCTCTCGCTCTCTTTTTTTTTTTTTTTAAAGATTGAGTTTAGAGAATTTAATTATTTTTAAATCGCGTTTTATGAATTACATTCTCTCATTTCTGGGGCGGGCTTTCCTCTGAAATGACGACCGAAGAGTCATTTTATTGGCCTGCATGGACGTTACCAACAGCATTTTATAGGTCAGTGTGCTTGTTTGTATCAGGCTTAAAGTGAAAACACGGCGTCCGTTCCAGTACCTCGCCTGGAATGTGGACCAGAGTGTCTGGCTGTGCTGATGGGCGTTTAAAAGTCTGCTTGAAGCTGGACAGAGCTGTCTGCAACTGAACCACGTGGCTGGCATCACTTTTGTAGTATGAAACATTTTGAAGGAATATATATAAATAAAACACAGACCATATATTTTCCTTTGGAGATAAATGTACCGTATGAAGTGTCACAGTTAGTTATGTTATGTCTATAAATAATATCGTGTTTAATTAATCTAATCTATTAACTGTTATAACCATACCCATAATCAGCAATTAGCCTGTTAATAGGGCTACATGTTTCAACACAAAAAGTATTAAATAATCAGTGAGCACAGCCTAATGTTGCAAATATATTTGAATTGTGGATTTGTTTACATCTTATTTAAATAATATTCATCAAGTGTCAACATAGCCTCCATCTAAAATAACTCTTAATTAAATTCAGTTCAGTTTATTTGTATAGCACCAATTTCCAACACACGTCATCTCAAGGCACTTTACAGTTCACCAGACCATACAGTCAAATTGATTCAAAGTTTTCTATCTAAGGAAAACCAATTGATTGCATCAACACATTAACTCGAAGGCAATCCCTCACACTAAGCATGCTTGTAGCGACAGTGGAGAGGAAAAACTCCTCTTTAACTGGGAGAAACCTTCAGCAGAACCAGGCTCAGAGTGAGCGGCCATCTGCTGAGGCTGACTGGGATTCAAGGAGACAGAAGCAGAGCTGTAAAAGGCAACTATAAACCAGCTCAACAGGCGGAACCATCCAGGAAAAAAAAACATCAATATTAAGCCCATATTAACAAATGCATGTAATAAATATGTCACTTATGAATTGTTCAAGTTTTCATTGATGCATATTTTGATAAAAATAAAGACAAATTGAAAGTTTGGAGAGTGTCAGAATTTTAGGAGTTGTGTAGAGCAGTGCAACCCAACATTTTGTGACTTGTATTCCCCTTAGGCATTCTGTCATGAGTCATCCTCTTAGTCAAAAGTATTGATGATATTGCAAAAGTGGAACGTACAATAACTGAAATAAAGACTCTTTTACTTAATCTATTAATCTGAACATTTAATTTTTATACTTTTTATGATTTGCATCTGAAAAAAACCCAACATAAATATTGTGCCTAGAAGTTCATAAGAAATCGAAATCAATTATAAATCACATTTAAAGTTGTTGAATTGGGAACAAAATACAGAACAAAAATTATAGTCAGACTGACTTAATTAGTTTTACTTTGTTTTCATCAAAGACCTGAGCTGCTTTGATAAGCTCCGATAGCTCGGTGTGAGAAACAGCTGATACCAAGCTGTTCTCTACATCCAGTCTGTTCCTCTGCTTGGTTTTGATGTGTGTCAAAGCTGAAGGTGAACTCAAATAAAAAACATAATTTTTGGTTGGAAAAATGAAAAAAAATATTTTTATGTACCCCTTGCAATGCACCCGTGGACCACTAGTGGTTGGTAATCACTGGTGCAGAGGCCCCAAATGCATAGATGGAGGCAGCTGTAGTGTTTGCAGTTTTATTTGATTCTGTAACAACAGAAGAATAAATCAACGACAGGCAGGGAACTCCGGAACCAAAACAGGGAGACACTTAGGTGCAACATACAGGAGGGATGAAAAGAATCCAGCAATGAGGAAATGCAGAGGAGGAGTATATTTGGGAGACAGAACAATGAATAGCTAATTGTGTGTGGACAGAAGCAGTCCTTATAGTATGTGTCAGGAGGCGTTCAGGAATGTGACAGCTGTGAGGAAGAGGCATTTCCGTTGCCTGGTTAGTCCATAGGCTTCTGTAAGGGCAGGAGTGAGAGGAGTGTGTGTAGGGTGAGTGGAGTCTTTGGTGATTTTCCCGGCCCTTTTGGCCCTTTTCCTTGATGGCTGGGTGCGGTGCCCCGGTAATGTGCTGGGCAGTTTTTTTTTCACTCTCTGCAACACCTTCTGGTCCAAGGGAGAGCAGTTCCCATACCAAACTGTATTACAGTTAGTAAGCATACTCTCGATGGTGCAGCAGTAGAAGTTCATGAGGATCTCTGAAGCCAGATGGTTCTTCCTTAGGGTCCTTATGAAGAAGGGGCACTGGTGCGCCTTCTTGATGAGTTTGGAGCAGCTGGTCGTCCAGGTCTGGTCCTCAGTGATGTGTACTCCCAGGAACTTATCGCTGTCCACACGCTCCACCGCTGCCCCCTTGATGTTAATAGGTAGATGTTGGTCAACGTTCCTCCTGAAGTCCATAATGAGCTCCTTGGTCTTTTCGGTGTTTAGCTGCAGGTTTTTTGTGCTGCACCATTCATTCCCGATGGTCCATCAGTCTGTAGGTGGCCTCGTCCTTGTCTCTGATGTGGCCTATCACCATGGTGTCTTCTGCAAACTTGATGATGGCATTGGAGCCATGAACAGGTCTGCAGTCGTGGGGGAGGAAGGATTAGAGGAACGGACTCATCCTGCAGTCTTGTGGCACTCCGGTGTTTATGGTGATGGTGGCTGAGAAGCGGTTGTCCAGCCGTACATGTTGGGGCTGACTTGTCATCAATTCAAGCAGCAAGTTACATATGAGTGAACTGATGCCGAGGTCTGTGAGTTTTGTAATGAGTTTTGATGGGCTGACAGTTATAGATGCTGAACCAAAGTCTATTAACAGCATTCTGGCGTAAGTGTTCTTTCTGTCCTGGTGTGGAAGAACAGAGTGCAGCGCTATGGGTACTGCATCCTCTGTGCTCCTGTTCTGCCTGTATTTAAATTGGTGGCGGTCCAGTGGGGGACAGAATCTTAGGTGAGCTAGAACCAGCCACACAAAGCACTTGGTGATGATGGGGGTGAGGGCTAGCGAACGGTAGTCACTAAGTCTGGATGAGTTGGAGTTCCTTGGGGATTGGGACGATGGAGGTGGACTTGAAGCAGGTCAGTACCACAACGTGGGCCTGGGACAGGTTGAAGATCTGTCAGCACTCCTGAAAGCTCCCCAGAGCTCACTCTGAGGACATGTCCAGGGATGCCTTCAGGACCTGCAGCCTTGTGGGCTTTAATCCTCCTCAGGAACGCTCCCACATCAGTGGAGGGGAGAGTCAGTAGCTGTGGTCTGGGGCAAAGGCTGTCTTGGTTGCATCTGTAGCGTTCCTTCTCTCAAAACAAGTATAAGAGTTTTTAAGCTCATTGAGGAATGTGACATCTGAGGAGGCAGGAGAGGTGTTGGTGGTCCGGTAGTCTGTGAGAATCTGAAGGCCTTGTCACATATGTCGGGGGTCGGAGTTGGAGAAGTGATCCTCCACCTTCCTTTTGTAGTGGAGTTTGAACTTCTTGATGCCCCTCTTCAGCTCAGCCCTGGCTGCTCTGTAGGCCTGTGCATCCCCTGACCTGAAGGCGATGTTGGGGGCCTTCAATAGGAGGCGAATGTCCCGATTCCTGCAGGATTTCTGGTTGGGGTACATAGTGTTTGTGGGTGGTGACACCGTCTATGGTGGTGGAGATGTGGTCCAGTACAGGTCCTCCAGCACCACAGTACTGAGCCCTCTGGCCACACCTTAACTCTCCTCACAGTAGGTTTCACACTTTGGATGAGGGGTGAGTACCAAGGTGTGAGGAACAGGAAGAGATGGACTGGTTGTCTGATGTGCGGGAGGGGTGTTGCCTTGAATTCTCCAGCTAGGTTGGAGTAGACATGTTCCAGGGTCTTGTCTCCTCTGGTGACGCAGGAAACATGTTGGTGGAATTTGGGGAGGATTGTCTTCAAGTTGGAGTGGTTTAAGTCACCCGCAACAATAACAGTAAGTTGTTTGGTATGGTATTTGCTAATGACCGCATAAAGTTCTTTCCAAGCTGGCTTGGCATTAACATTCGGGGGTGTATACACAGCAGTGAGGATGATAGAAGTGAATTCCCTTGGGAGATACTAAGGTCTACATTTTACAATTGATAACTCTGCACACTGTAGGCAGTGTCTCTCAGTAGCAGAGTCTGTGCACCAACCTTTGCTAATATAAATGCACAAGCCTCTGGTGTTTCCGGAGTCATCTGCTGCCCTGTCAGCTCGGTATATGTGGCGTCCTGTTAGCTGGATAGCCATAGTCCATTGTCCATAATCCATCTGTCGTTCATGATTTAGGTGATATAAAGCCAATTTTTTTTATGTCTTTATATGCCTATTTCAGGTCTGAGTCCATCTCTATACCCAGATTATAAACCTGATAGCTGGATTAACTGAAGCAGTTAACTTTTGCTCTAGCTTTAGTCCAAAAACTTCCAAACAAAGCATGGGAGAGTGTAGGAGGCGGGACTTTACGACTCGTGATTCTTAGCACCAGAATTACCCATATAAAGTAGCGCTGATGCCTTTCTGCAATACAACAAGCTGGTGGTTTCAATGTTTCAATGAAAATAAGCAATGTAATAGAGGGCACACTTTACATCTTCTGATCTTTTTTAGGCAAAAAAAATCATTTGTTATTCCTGAAATTAAGCTAATTAAAATGTTTTCAATAAAAAAGTATACAGTTTTATTGTAACAGTCTTAAACAAAATAATACTAGCAGGCAGTGGTGGGCGGTGCATATGGTAACTAGGCCTTCACTGGGCACCTCTGAACTTTATCTACTTTTTATCCCTTTATCTCCATATATACATAGCGCAGATGCCTTTCTGGGGGCGTGAACAAATCATTTTTGTGTGCAGGCCTATTGTTAACACTATAAACGTGACGTGATAACATGGATGCAGCTATAAAGCCGCCATGTTTGCTTAAGGGCAGATTTATTTTTAAGGAACCCCATCAGCGGGGTTGAAGAACGATGGGCTCGAGCTCGTTCTCCAGGTGGCCACAGGTGCTCATACATGCCCAGCATGCGGCAGAGAAAGCCACGAAACATAAGAAGTTGGTCGAGGCGTGTTAAGTACTGACAGTGGACCACTGGATATCTGACAAAAATAACTACCTCGGTGTTACTGCACACGTCATCGATGCAAGCTGGGAACTTCACTCCTTCGCTTTAGGTAGGCAATATTATGTTATTTAAAATTTTATTTTACCACAACACCACAAATGATTACTAAAAAATAATTTTTGCTTCTTGATGATTGGTTTGGTGAATGTGGGTAAAGTGGGACGCTTTATGAAAATGTTGGTTCAGTGGTATTATGTGATGCATTTTGGAAACAGGAAATGAGCCCCTGGTCTAATGCACCATCTGACTAGAGGAACCTGTTCAAAGACTTTCTTTCAATTATTATTTAGGTAGCACACACATATCATCCATATTTTATTCTTACCCTTATCTTATCTTATTCTTATTTAATTCATTTTATTATGTTATTTCCTGCAAGGGATTGTTAATAAGTAAATAAAGTAATTCTGATTCTGATTAATGAATCCCTTTGGCAGAATACAAATGACCCATTTTAATCTAGATTAATTCTAAGATTACAGTGAGATTAATCTAGATTTAAAAAAATGTATCATGCCCACCTCTTATATGTATTTGTATATATATATATATATATATATAAATATGTATATATATATATATATACAGTATATATATATATATATATATATATATATATATATATATATATATATATACACATATATATATATATATATTAGGGGTGGAACGGTTCACAAAATCCACGGTTCAGTTCGGTTCACGGTTTCATGGTCGCGGTTTTCGGTTCGGTATATGTTTATTGTTACATGGAAAAATAAAAAAAATTAATAAAAATTATAAAAAATAATGAAAAACTTTTTTTTATGAAATTAATGTAAAAAAAATAATGAATTGTAATTATTTTTAATGATCCGCGGAAACATGGATCATTTCCTCGTTTTGCTGCTTTGAATTTAATCATCTCGCGCATGCTCTCTACCATCTCCAAGGAACTCAGAGCGGAGCGGACGGGAGCCACAGTGGGGGCTGTAGGCATTGCTTTGTGCAGGCGGTCCTGAGCGCAGCGGGGCGGAGCACTGACGGAGTATGAGGGATTTTGGGGTTAGCCTGACATGTTGGTCATGTTGCTGTTAGCATAGACAAAACGTGTTGCACAATGCTTTCACACTGCTGCACTTTTATCCACAACTTTCTTTCCGCCGTCATCGTAGGTCACTCTAAATGCAAAGTGGTCCCATACAGCAGACCTATAAAGTGCTGCTGGCGCGTCTTCCAACTCCTGTTCTTTCCCACTCGCCATACCCACACAATTCTCCACAACAACTGATTTTTTTCTGCTACACCCGGCTACGCTGCTTCGCTTCTTCTTCTTGTTTACTACTGGTGGTTGGCTTTGGTCGCAGTACCGCCACCTTCTGCTCTGGAGTGTAAACGCTTCGCCTATGAGAAAAAGGAGCAGCGCATGAACCGAACGCAACACACGCGAACCGAACCGAGACAGTCGAACCGAACGGTTCGGACGGTTTTCATAAACCGTTCCATCCCTAATATATTAAGTATATATATATATATATATACTGTATATATATATATACATTTGGATGTCAATTTCCAATGATGGGTGTCAAGGGGTTATTATCACCACTTTCACATTTTAACAAAAGAAACGACCATAGTACTCAAATATGAAATGCAACAAGCACAGGTATAACCGAGACAATGATCAAGATCAATTAAGCCCAGTTAAGAGAACCGCAATCCTCTACCTCATAACCACAGCTCTGAAACATTTACACCATCAAGAGCCGTTAAAATTCAATATGCATCTAATTACCAGATAAAATGGAGCTTAAGCGTGAAAATAAAATATATATAACACTCACATGAGGTGCTGATTATTTACAAAAAAAATCCTTCTTCCTGTCTTTGTGCAGGAAGTCTTAGTATTTCCATTAAGGATCAGCCATTGAGGCCAGAAGAACTTTTAACTTTTAATCTAATTAAAGATTTGATTGACATAGCAACGCTCTAAGGCTGAAATCTGATTGGACAAAAAATATAGAGACCACATAAATGTAATGAAAGCAGCTCAGTAATCAAGAGAAACGCTACAAAATTAAGAGAATTAATTGTTTCGGATAAATTAATAGAACTGGAAAGAAGAAAATGAAGGTTTAGGTTGAGAATGTGTGTTAGTGTTTCTGATTGATTTTAGGCCAGCGGAGAAGGCTTTGAAGGCCCTCCTAGCCCACCACTGGTCGTTACTATGCAGTTGTTTATCTCTTCTGTAATGGCAGCGCGCTGTCATGAGGTGGGATATCCAGAATCTATGAGGTTACGCTATGCTATCTATTTTTATTTTCTTTTGAATAAATACTGGACTTTTCAGAATGTTTTTACTTGGTTACAGTAAAAAAAAGAAGCATTTTTTGAAAGTGTAGATCTCTGATTTGTAGAAAGACGGATAGCAGGCAAGCAGTCAACTTCACAGCATTAAAGGTAAGAAAACTCTCTCTTTTTAGACTGATGCTATAAAAGATTTAATTAGGGAACCACAAGGTAGAGGAAATTATACTTATTTAAAACATTTATTGTAAATAGCAAGTAACTGTTGGTTTTCATGATATGTTTATTTGTGTAATAACTTATTTGACTGCTTTTTGTGTAGTGGTGCAGTTATAATTTGAAGATAATATGTTGACTTATCTAAAGTGTTCTTCTTTAAGCAGGATAGTCAAAAAAAAAGAGAAAACACCGACATACACATCCAAGCAATGTCTCAAGCTCCAGTAAGTCATTCTGAGTTTAAATTTTTCATATGAAGAACCATAGTTTTGGTCCACATTAGGCATCAAAAAGGGTTTACATATATTCAGTGGTGCCAGCTAATTGATGGATTTTTCGTTTTTGTTCTCTTACAGATGGATTTCAGTAATGTGGATGAACGATTTTGTGAAGGTCAGCAGCATGTGGAAAACAGAGACCTGGATCAGCTGAATATCTCTGAGAAATCAGTACATCGCTGTGACCACTGTGGAAAGGGTTTTAAGAGATCTCAAAATCTGAAAAGACACCTGCTTATCCACACCGGCGAAAAGCCTTTCGTCTGCCATCTGTGTGGGAAGCAATTCAGGCAGAGTGGACATTTGAATCGCCATTTGTCCATTCACAGCGGCGTAAAGCCTTTCCTCTGCCGTCACTGTGGGAAGCAATTCCAGCTGAAAGGAGATTTGAATCGCCATATATACATTCACACCGGCGATAAGCCTTTCGTCTGCCATCAGTGTGGGAAAAGCTTTGGTCGTAGATCTTCTCTGAAAACCCATCTACATGTCCACACCAGAGTCCCTACATGTGCAGGAGATGTGGAAAAAGCTTCAGACCAATGAAATCTGTGCAACATCATCTGGATATTGACACAAGAGAAGAAAATCCTACCATAGCAGACGTCTCACTTTCTGTTTGGTTCTCATGCTTCTCTTATCTGAGACCAAAGCTTAACGTCTTTAATAAAATTCACTTGCATTCAAAGATTTTTATATTTCTTCCCTTTGCAGCTATTGTTCTGATAAAAACTTTAAAATGAGTTCATATTCCTCCATTTTTAGCTTCCTTTTAATGGCTTCCTGTTAAATCCAGAATTACAATGACCAGATAGTGGAAGACCCAGATTCAACCGGAGCAAGAGACGTTTAAATAGTTTATTGGAATGAAACTGGCGCTGGTTGGGAGAGATTCACCAGAATCAGCAACTGCAACACAGAACACAGGTCAGAGATCCAAAAGACAGTAAGACAGGTCCGATAGGGGTCAGGCTGGTTTACAAGAGTACTCGTAATAATCTGACACTAGTCACTGGTTATACAGTTAGGTAAGAGGGAAAATCTGATGGAGGCTGACCGGAAACAGGGCAGAGCTGACAGGGGTGCTGAATCCTGAATCAAACCAGCACTCATGCTAGAAATCATGACAAGAATAGAATTCAAAATCCTCCTTCTCACCTATAAAGCCCTAAACAACCAAGTTCCATCTTATATTAGAGATCTGATTGTTTCTGGTGTTCCAAACACTCACTTCACTCTCAATCTGCAGTGGTTCCTAGAATTTCTAAATGTAGAATGGGAGGCAACGAATGGCCAAAGAGCCATAAAGGTATGGGAGAACGGGAGAAGATGGCAGAGAGTGGATGTCAGAGACCACATAAATGTAATGGAAGCAGCTCAGTAATCAAGAAAAACGTTACAAAATTAAGAGAATTAACTGTTTCGGATAAATTAATAGAGCTGGAAAGAAGAAAATTAAAGTTTAGGTTGAGAATGTATGTTAATGTTTCTGATTGATTTTAGGCCAGCGGAGAAGGCTTTGAAGGCCCTCCTAGCCCACCACTGCTAGCAGGTGGAGAAATGATTGAAAAAATTGAGGATGATGCTGTTTGTTATATTTTTTCACTCTTGAAAAAAAAGGTTTTCTGAGGTTTATTTTGCAGTTTCATGTTTGTTAGTTGTTTTAATTAATTAAATGAATACATTTAACATTTCTTATAAACTGTGTTAGAGACCTATTCAAAAAGATGAGTTCATACTGGAGGTCTTTGTCCATGACCATATAGGGACCATTTTAGTTATTGAAAATGGCTTATTGTGCGTTATTGAAGATGTTTCATTTCATTTATTGCTGTTTTGGGTTTTGCAAACAGCTGTTAGTTTGTATATTTTCCATTTTTCTTAGGTTTACTCTGTGAATATCATTAGACGTATCTGTTTTGTGGATTAGACACCAACACAGCAGGGGGGGTGGCACAAAAATGCACAAAAAACTTCACAAAATGAAAGCGGCCAAAGTCTTTCATTTCATAACTGAACTGGTAAAAAGTATCATCCAGACACTGAGCACGAAAACCAAAACGAAAGGAAATGAGATATCAAGAACAGCACTGATAACAAATAAAGAGCAGCTGGAGGGACAACAGCCAAGGAAAAGAAGCATTCATGACAGGATCAACAGCGGCACCAGCATGTAGAACAGACCCACAAAGCTGTGAAAAGCACAGGTCGCGTGTGAACAGTAACAAAGGGCGACAGCAGTGAGGGTGGCCCTCTGTCAGCTTTTTAAAATGTCCCTACTGACCTTTTTACCATCATCATCTTCCTCATCATCATCTTCTTCACTCTCAGCTTCCACGTCTGTTAAGATTAAATAAGTCGGCATCATCTCTGTGTCGCATCTCATTTATACAAAAGAAGAAGAATGAAACATGACTGTGGGAGTAAGGAGGCTGCAGGCAGAGTTGTGCTATCTCACTGCAGAGGCTGAACCTCTATGGTTTCATTAATCGGCACAGAGCCCCCACTGAACATTATTTCTACTAGAAAATAGTCAGAATGCCTTGAAAAAGTCTTCATACCCTTCATACTTTGTAACAATTGTCATTTGAACCCTCACCATATCACACCAGGATAAATCAGACTTGACCCACTGTTGTAAATATAGTAAAAATGGGAAAAAATCTGATGAGAATAGGAACCTCTTTATTGTGATTCTTCTAAATGAAATCCAGTTAATGAGCACAGCAAGTAGGTATGTATGCAACAAATGCAAACATACCAAGACACTGGCCATCCACCTGCACTGACAGGCTGTCTGACACGAGCGTTAGTCAGAGAGGCAACCAGTAGGTCAGAAATCCACTGGTCCGAAGAGACAATCCGTCAACGTATCAGTTATGTGCATCACTCATATGGGGTGAATTTTGTTCCATTATTGTTAAAAGTGTTTGTGAGTGGGGAAAAAAACAAACTATCCAGCTATAAAACATATTAATACAAAAAAGGTTTTGAGGGTTACTTAGCTTTTTTCCCTAAACACATTTTTGTTCACATTTCATATTTTGAAATTGTAATTTTCAAATTTCAGTTTTTTTATATTGAGTTCTGCAAATTGCATTTTACAGATCACATTCTCTTCACTTTAAGGCCAAAGTAAACATTTGGTCTTGACCATAAAAATGTTGTTGGTAACGTCCAGCAGATCAATAGAAAAGTGTTTTGCTCCTCCCTCCAGGGGAAAGCCTGCCCCCAGCAGTAACGATAATGTGATGCGTAAAATGCAATTTGAAAACAATTCAATCTGTAAATCTGAAAAAAGAAAATAAAAACAGAAACTGAATTTGAAAATATAAAATCTGTAAAAACTAAATTATGTCAAAAATACATATGAAAAACTAAATCTGAGGAAACAGCTCAAGTAACTTAAAGGAAAAGTCATATTCAGAATTCAAACTTCTGAAAGTACTTTACATATGAAATTATTACATACTGTTCAATAAATTATACGTTTTTAATTCAGAGTAATTTTCATTTTAATGTGCTTTACTGGTTTGTGACGTCACGGTGCGGTATCGTCTGTTGATCAAGTCCCAGTGCTGTATCTGGTGTTTGTCACAACGCGCTATTATCCAAGTCATCTTGAAATCATTCTTCTTCCAAATGTTGGCTACATATTACGTGTTTTTTCTCTGGCCAGAAGTTCGATGGTAAATCCTCCCTCTTCAAGTTGGCGATCCAACGACCAACCCGTCCGTGGAGGATCAGGAATCGGAAAGGGGAAATAACTCTTCTTTTACTTTTACCCGATGTATTCCAGCATCCAGCTGCCATGCACGTGGGCATTGTCAGTTTCACTATAGCTCTGGTGAATTTCAATGGTGAAGTCCTCTGGAAATCTTCAATAATTGTTGTTGATTGCAGATTTGTCTAGTAGTTCCCATTGATTTAGCTTGTAAAGCGGAGAGAATGGCGCTAGGCTTACCGCACCGTGACGTCACTGCTGGAAGATGGCAGGAGGGAGGGGTTACTATATTTTGGCAAATATGGCCGCTCCCAGACTCACTGATCGCCATTAAAATTATTATCACTTTTTTTTATGATTAACGCAAAATTCATTAAATCACTGCAAACCTATTAGTTAGGTATTAGTTATTAGGTATAGATAATGATACACTGATCATTCCTTGCTTACTTGACTTTTCCCTTTAAACCTTTTTTGATAAGGAACTTCAAGTTTAATTTCAGAATGACAATTTTTTTTCCAATTTCCATTTAAAAATCACGACCTTTTCTTCCAACACTAATGGAACACAATTAAGTGCATAGAGTGACAGAAAAAACCCCAAAGAAAACGTTTCCAAAATGCCAACTTTTAAGGAACAATTAAACATATGTGGCTGGATAAGACATTGGTTTGAACAGCGGTAGTTGCAGCTTCATCATACAAGTGAAAAATGGAAGATTGTAAAAGGTAACCTATTCAAGGCCATCAAAGTATCAGATAGAAAATCACGAGTCACCATAGCTCGGGAAAATTCCAGATATTTGACCTTTTTTTTTTCTTCCAAATGTTGTCAATTTTTCCATATCTGTCATGACAAATATTGTCATTAGTGTCACAAGTACAGAGCAACAAAATGTACACTCTGCTTTTAACCCATCCCCTTAGGGAGCAGTGGACTAGCCATTGTACAGCACAGGGTGGAATTAAGGGCCTTGCTCAGGACCTAGAGTGGCAGTCAGTGGGACTTGAACTCAGAACCTCCGAGACACAAGCGCAGTGCTCTAAGCCAGGCATCCCCAAACTCGGTCCTCGAGGGCCCCTGTCCTGCAGGTTTTAGAGGTTTCCTTGCTCCAGCACAGCTGATTTTAATTGAAAGCTGATTAACAGGCTTTTGGTCTACTGCAATCATTATAACCAGCTGTGCTGAAGCAGAGAAACCTCTAAAACCTGCAGGACAGCGGGCCTTAAGGAACGAGTTTGGGGATGCCTACACTTAGCAATAGGCCACCACTCCCCTTCGTCATCCAGGCTGACTCAGTGACCATTCATTGAAGTTACTAGTAAGAAAAAAATATTTCCAAAAAGGCAAGTCAATACCTTTTTAAAGGCCTTAGCCCTGCAAAACCTGTGAGAAAGCTCAACTGTTTTACTACAGCTGTCCACTTTTAACCAAAAACCAACCAAATGTCTGCAGGCTTTATGAAGACTCAAGGAAAACCAGAAAGATCTGCAAAAAGCCATTTATTTTAGATTCTAAGAAAGAAAACTTGATCTGCCTTTCAAACCAAGCTGGGATCTTCAGTCCCAGACCTGTTTTCAGGATCTAGATACATGTCAATATGCCTTTTAATTTCCTTCTGCACTACCCCTTAATTGGCGTTCTGCTCTTCTGATCTAATCTGGGATGTCTGGCTCATTACTGAGGCCTCCCTGATGAGATGCAGGGTTATAAATGTAAAGTCATCTGAGAGCCACTCAGGCTAAAGGTCAAGATAAACACACACGAGCCCCCTGTGCAAGCAGCTCTTCTTTAGCAGAAAAGAAAAATGAAATCGTCTCTCACTTCTAACGGCAGCTCCATCTCTGAACCTTTTCAAGTGACACCACTGACTCATATTTGCATCTGCTGAACGTTGAAAACAACTCCACAGATTGGTACAAAAAGCATTTTAATTTGAATCCTGAAGGCTCTGATATTTTGTTTCCTCCTGCAATCCAAAAGTAAGTGATTTTCATTACCCCCACCCCCCACTGACTGTGGCAGCTGAGCCCGTTTCATGTGGATTTCTGCGGCTATTGTCTTTGTGTCATACCTCCTGTGTTGTTGCTAGGAGACACTGGTTCGTTGCTCTGATTGGCAGGCTGGTCAATTAGCCTCTTGGTGTCTGTGGTATTGGCGGGTTTGTGAGATTTCTTGTTTTTGATGAGAATTTTGCCCAACAGCTCCTGAGGACTGGGCAGGGGGGTGCCAGCCTCCAGCTGCAGATACCAGAGAGTTGGACGGGTGGGGTGGGGGGTGGGGGGGACAGCATTTAATGCAGCTTACTTTCAAGACCACAGCATGTAATGATGCAGCAATTAGTATTTCCCTACAGGGTATTTGTCCAGAGGATCAATCAGCAGCGCTTCTCCAAAAATAGAGCGACAATATTCGGCCATTTTCGCCTGCTGCTTCAAGCTGAAAAGCACAAGAGATATTTACATATTTTGTGTCAACAAAGAGACATTTCATACATACAGGTAAACAACACTCACCGGCCACTTTGTTCACCTGAAAAAAAACGATCTATTAGCCAATCACATGGTAGTAACTGAATTCCATTTGGCATTTGTTTATTGGGAAGACGACTTATTAAATTCAAATTTTTAATCACGCTTTAAAGATTAAGTGACTTAGAAGTTTGCTGGTCAGAATGCTTCAGAAATGGTTGAATTGCCTGGATTTTCCTACACAACCATCACCCATTTACACATAATGTTCTCATAATGTTCTCAAACACCTAAAGGCTATGAGAGGTCTAAGGGAAATGGTCAGAAGGGTTCAAGACACCAAAAAATACAAACCAGTGTCCCAACATCAATGAACGCCAAGACCCACTTCTGTCAGCTGAAAACAAGAAGTTACAAATTCCTGCAGGCTGAATACAACCAGACAACACATAGACTGGACAACCGTTGCCTGGTCCTTTTAGATTTTAGCTTAATCTGGATATTGGGGTCAGAAAAATCTCGGGAAGCTTTGAGTCTTTCAGTACCAAGTTAGTAACACAGTAAATTTTTCAGCGTTAAAGTAACAATTTAAGAGTTAATTTAACACCAATCCAAGTGCATTTGGTTAAAATAAATTCCACAGGGTTAAATATGCTGTGTCAAAGTACATTGACTCTTTTAGAGTGATTACAAAAAACAACTGGAATAGAAATACACTATGTAGAGAGTTAATTTAACACTAATTCAGAGTTGGACAAAATGCACTGTGATTGGTGTTAGATTTAACACTGCAAAATGTACTGTGTTTATCAATGCTAATTCAACCATTTTCTACATTTGGATCTACATGAACATTTGTATTTCTTTTATATTAAAAAAATCTGCATCGCTTCATGTCCTCTTGACATTAAAATATTGAACTTTTCTAAAGTCATTGCGAAATCCATGAGAAAGGTGTAGTTTTTCACCAGTTAGTATCAATGCTGATAGTTCACCATCACATGTTCCTTCATTTAGTGCTGGTGTTAAACACATAATTGTTGCACATTGTTGGAGGGTTGATCCACCATCAATCATAACCATAACCAAAAATCAACCATTTTTTTCAATTAACATCTTTCGCTATCTGTGTAAAGTTAGTTTACTCCCTCCCAAACTTCCTGAGTACTGTGGTGGACCTTATCCTTGGTTTCATGACACATTACCTTTCTCTTCTGAATGGTGGACCGGGTTATAAACATATTTGTAACCTTAAGCATTAAGGCACAAAATACACTGTATTGGCAAACTCGCTTTAAAACTTAATAGACATTTAATTCCTAATCCACTGCGTTTAATGGTTTGGTTCACCTTAGCATCTGCAACAGGTTCAGTTCTTTTAGGAACACGGTCTATAATGGTAAGGAGTGTGTTTATGGGTATATTCTGATGCTCTCCCAAAACCTCGTCTGTAAAGGCATGAAGCAGGGGTAGGCATCCTTAAACTTTTAGATATATCCTTGGTCCAACACTTGAATCAAATGATTAGATGACTAAAATGACTTTGGAGATATTAACTGCATACTGAGAGTTAATTATGTCATTTTATTCAGAATCTGAATTTTGGAGGATACCGAGGATCTGAGTTGTTTGGTCTCAGTTGAGGCCACCTTAGTCCATCCTCACCAAACTCCTTCACCCATGTCTTTGTATGGCTTCGATCAATCCATGAAACTCCATGGAAATCTGGGACTAGCAAGGTGTGCCAGAGCAATTGGCAGGTGAGTGTTTGTATAAATGAGTGAAGTTCTTACGAGTCCACGTGGTTTTCAAATGACAGGATGACAGGAAAAGGTGAAGTCTTGAAGGCACATTCTGCAATGGCTTCAATCACCTCCTACAAAAAATAAAAAGTAGTTAAATGGTTGGTTTGAAAAATCTGAAACATGATGGTTTGCTTTTCAACCGTTCAAACTCCAGGGGGAATTAGTTGGAAAAACAGATTTAAGACTTAAAGAAATGAATGGACTAAGAATGACTATGAGTTACTTTTAAAAGTAATCAGAGTGCTTTCTAAGTAACAACAGTTATATTGTAATATGTGAGCCTCATAAGTCTGTATTTACAAATAGAAATGCATTTTTTTCACCATGTTTTTTCTCCCACACTGTTTACATTTGATCACTGCAGCACTTTATTGATTGGAAATGTTCATTTACTGTCTGGAAAGCTGTACTAAACAAAATTTTGTATTATATACACTATTTTATATTGTATACAAAATAACTGTAAAAGTTGTCAAGTCTAAGGCTAAACGAAAGGGTTGTAATCAGACGCATTTACAGGATAGTTTGGAAATTCATTGCTTGAAGGGTGGATGTTCCCTTGTGTTGATAGATGCCAGATATGATCGAAACCAGAGATTAGACCGAGGCTCAGTGACATCCATACTGTAGCCAACAAGCTGTAAGGGACAACGCGATATTTTACCATATGGCAAAATTAGTGCAGCTTATTTAAAGTCATAGGGAGGCAGCTGTTCCAACCGTTGCATTTCCAAATTCTCCTAAGTGGTGCCCAACTTTACACAAGTGAATGTGATTGGTCGTTTATTAAGGGGGCAGGATTATTGTGGCGGAAGATTCGTAAGCAAGTTTGATTATGGCCGGTTTGCCGGAAGCATCTTGCTAACCAGTTAGCAACTTAGTGCTAGTAGGTTCCCAATGAGAAATTCTATTGGGACCAAGTAGCACTAAATTGGTGACTTAGAAACGACACTGTCAAGGAACGCTATGGACAGAGGAAACATGCAAGAGGAGGAGAGTTTAGTGTTGGAGGTCGTAGATGAGTCTCCTCCGTCATCCATTTTTTATTTAGAGGAGGAAAGTAGGGATGAAGATGTTGTGGAAGAGTTTGGTGTAAAAGGCTTACAGCCGTACATGTTGGAGTCCTTGCCTCGCAACGCTGCCAGTTCTGTTAGCTCTACGCCTGCTGAAGACACAGACGTCCATCCCCGTGAACACTGGGACGGAACTCAATGGGAATGATTCTGATTTCTTATTTCAACCATTGCGTATATTAGCTGCAACATATGAATGAATATGGTATGACCGAAAAAATTTGATTGACAGAAGACTGTTGATATATCATTATATGATTAATTTAGGTGTTCAGGCTGACGTTTATCTAACTGGCCTGCATAAGGTAACGAAAAAAAACAACATGGATTTTAAGACGGGATATTTTTTAATATAGAAATTTTCTAACTTTTGGGACAATATTGTCTGATAAAGAGTACATTTATATACATGTTTAAGCCAGAATGATTTGACAAATAAATATGATTTCCCTATGACTTTCAAATTGCTTGATTTCTTGGCAAAATAATCTAAATTCTGCTTTAGAAAAGCCTTTATACATCTCAAACTTCTTTAAATATTGTCATGTTAAATCCAATACCCAAAATTTCTCTATTTGATCTTATTTAGAAGACAGACCAGCACTAAGTAACATATAATAGAGAAAGTAAAGGAGATTAAGAGATGGTTTTCCAAAGCTTTTACTAATAGAATTGTAAAGAATCTTGCATCTATTTATGGTCAGCGTTAAAGTTTTCAAGGTGCACAAAACGAGGGTGTGCAATGTTGACTGTTGAATCAAGTGTTTAGATTTACAGTCAGGACCACATTAAGTCGATTCTGCATCCTTTACCACAAAGATATATCGGCAGGAATTATACAGACATTTATCACTCATGTGTGGAACAATAGAAAAGGTTTGATCAGGGAATTTATTGAAACAGAGCAGTCAACACTGCATATGAAAACAACTGAACCATGTACTATTAACATGTGGGTTACATAAACTTTAAACAGAAAGAGATTAAAGTGGAATGTTGCTATCAGCATCCTATTATTAGAAATTTCAAACGCAGGCCAATATATTCTGTAATAGTTCTGTAATATCAGACCAATTTCCGATATCTGATTGGGATATCCCCGTAATTTAGCTACATTTCTAAAGGCCTGATCTTCAAAAGGTCTGCCTGTCCTAAAATAGATGCAAACATGGTTTTACAATCGGAGCAGATCTTTAAGGAAGTACCCACCTATTTGCCTTTGCAATTCTGCAGACAGCATGTGCTAATCTTTTTTTGTTACTTCATCAATATGCAGATTTATTCTAATGAACCAACAGTGTAAATTCATGAGTGGAGGACATACAAATGTAAAGAACAAGTGCAAAGAAATTTGCACTTGCTCTTTATTTTCCAAAGAAATAAAAAATCAACTGCAGCAGCAGTTTGTGTATCTTTTTTTTTTGTACATTTCAATTATTTTTATATAAAATTTTAGTTTTTTATCATTTTAAGTTTTTACTTTTGTTCTTAGCCATTAGGGATAGACGACCTATGTACATAATTATAATAAGGTCATTTTTTATCTTTTTATGTTCAACTTCATGGCTTAGAACATCACCTTTTAATACCGCTTTTAAACAGCCTGTAGAGTACACAGTCTTTCCATTGTAATATGCACAACCAAACTGGTTTGCACATCTTAGCATTTGTGCAGGAATATTTGAAGATCCCCCAAGAGGTGCACCTATTGCCCCCTATTCTGAATCTTTGAAGATCAGGCGTTACGTATAGATTTTAAAGCATTTGTTGGAATACCCTTCCCCCTATGATGAAGCAGAACCTGCTGCTGTGTGAACCCATGACATCTGCTTTCCAGCAATTTCTATCTAATGGTAGACATGGACCTTTTTTGTCTATTGATTGATTCTTACGGCACAGTTTTTCAGTTTGAGAGGAAATCAGGTCAAAGTTGGATATAGTTGGGTGTTCCAAGAGACCAAAAATACCCAAAACTGTTCCTAATCTCTTACTTCATAATTGGTGATATTTATTTTAATATGACCTAAAAGTCATGTAATGAGTTTGTAAGTCAAGCTGCATTTAACTGGTGCACAGAAATATGAAAACATAGTAAAGATTGCATTTCAAATGTAGAATTCAGAGAGTTTAAAGGAACGGCTGACACACCTTAAAGGAGATTTCAGACGTCATGGTGAACCCGTGAGTAATGACCGGCTCCTCCTCTGCAGTTCGTCCTTTCCACACGTCTAACTCCACACAGCGGCAGCCTGCCAGTAAAACCTGCCGGTACATCTCGACTGAGGAGCTTCCGGCCAGCTGGCCCGCTATGATACATGACAGGATTTAAAATGTAAACAAAACCGACGGCTTGTAACCTGGCTTGTCATGGACCTAAGGGTCCAACCAGGCCTGCAGTCTGCCTTGTGTCTTCTCCTTCCCCCATCTTTTTTCTTTTCTGACATTCATGATATTTTTGGGACTATTTCCATGCTTCATGGGGGTGCAAACGGATGATGACATGCACACATAAAGTTTCTTCCTGTTCTACTTATAGTTGTTCTGTTCTGATTGTAGATTTCTGGTTTCCTTAGTTACCCCAAACTCTTTTTTTTTGTCCATTTTCTTTCCAATATATATTTTTTTAAATCTGCCATGGATAAGGCAGCGAATCCCACCATATTATCTGCTCAGACATCATTAAAGAGCGAGACCCAAACATCTTGCAGGGAAATTGTTTTATTTTATTATTATGTGTTTGGTTAAATTATTGGAAATCAACATTAATGTTTGTAAATTCACAAACTATGATGTCAGAGAAGCTCATAAAAATGGGGGAGTTTGGTTTGAATAGAAACATGGTGGGAGTTTAATTTCTAAAAGCCTAAAAGCAATCATAAACGTTGGGCTGGAGTTTGTGAGCTCTTCCATTGGTTAATTGACCACTTTGCTGTTTCTATAACTTGTGTAGCATTTTCTAAAATTTGGCAAGAAAACTGTTTTTCAGAACTATTTTTCATATTTTGGTTTTTCAATTTATATTTTATTTCAATTGTTTTTATCGATTTCTTTATTTTCAAATATTTTTCGAAATTTTCCCTTTTTCAGATTCAATTTACAAAATTGCATTATTTTTAAGTTGAGTTTTATTACATTTTCTTAACTTTTACCCAAATACAAATGCTGTAGTCTGATCAGCCAGACTGAATTACGTTGTGATCTGGCTGGACAGATCACAACGACGGGGCGGGGCTTTTTGATTTGTGACCCTTTGCACATAAATTACCCAAAAGCAGCGCTTTTCTGACAGCATATCAAGACGGTCACCGCAACAGACCTCTGTTTCAATGATAATTAAAAACATAAAAGCCCCCCAAACACCAGACGTCATTTAGACTTTTTTTTTTATGCAAAACTGATCGTTCACTCATAGTCTTGACTTAGTCTCGAAATTGTTGTTGAAAATTGGGCTGTTTGTCCAGTCTGATTTTGTCCCACTTTTGTCCAATAATAGACACTGAAAACTGGGTTTTCTACATCTTTTCAACAATCTGAAAACTACGGCTTTTCACTTTTCACTCTTCAACCAAATGTAGACGTCGTCTTTTAAACCAATTTTTGCTCGGTAGGAGAGAACAAACCTTATATCCTCAGATTTCTTTGAGGCAAAACCAACAAAAATTGTTCCCTTGAGAGTTTCTTCAATGGCTTGTTATGTGACAAGGACAACAAAATAAAAAAAATACAGCGTGTTGCTTGGAGTTTTTGTGTCACATCTGTAGTAACCTGATTTGTTCTAACCTGAAGACACTGACCCTGCTAGTCCCACCTTTGAAATCCAGCTCTACCAGCTTTTACCCAAACTGATATGGCGTGTATACGTCGTATTGGTCCCTGAGTGCTCAGCATGACCTGCAACTTACTTATTAATACCCAGTTAAAAAGTAAGTTGTATTACAATATTAACACCCAAGATCAGCAGCAAAATTAACATCTAACAATATTAATACCTAAGATAAGCAGCTTCCTCAAACAATGTAATAAATATTTCTCATCCTTTATGTCGGGTTTGAAATGTAGGATGTTAAACTCCTACCTGTGAGGTATGTATTATGTGACGAGTTGATGAAAT
The DNA here is from genome assembly GCA_030533445.1 of Cyprinodon diabolis. Lineage (NCBI taxonomy): Eukaryota > Metazoa > Chordata > Actinopteri > Cyprinodontiformes > Cyprinodontidae > Cyprinodon > Cyprinodon diabolis. The sequence goes on along the minus strand of CM060083.1, from coordinate 5,159,208 downwards.
AGTGAGACAATGGGAAGTTCATGTCCTCGGACTGATCCAGTTTCTCCGGAGGAATGACTCCGTTCTCGTCGCTCGACAGATAACTGGAAAAAGCCTGGAGAGAGATAACGCCTGAAGACAACATGCATACAAAAACACAATGTCACACAACAAAAGTGAGAAACATCCTCCAATAAATTGATCTACATTTAGAATGACCTTATGTTAATTCAACAAATGAATAAAAATGAGCTGATTTCTATAATTATGGTGTATAAGACATAAAGAAAAAGACCTGACCAAAACATTATTTAATAACAATATTGAAATGCATAACCCAGCTTTTTATATTGTTATGATGCTACCATTCTCCTTGGGCTTTAGCACCTATATTGCTTAAAACTATATCAGGCGTGGGTGTCATGATTTTGGCACTGATGACTGGCTCGATTGCTCATTTCATTCACCTGTTACTCCCGTTCCAGTTTTCTATTTAAGCTGCATGTTTCTCAGCCATCAGTGCCAAATTATTTTTAGGTGGCTAAGCGGACCATCCTTTTGAGTTTTCCCCCAATTTAGTGGTTGTTTCCTTTTTGGCCTTGTTCCCTCCTTCCTTACCCCTTCTCCCGCCCTGTTTGGGTTGTTTTTTGGTTTTTGGACTCAAGCCTTCTGTTCTGCCCCCTCCATCCCCCTGTTAGGCTTATTTTTTAGCTTGGTGTGTTTTTCTTTTTTTGTTTTTTGAGCCCAGAAGGGCATCTGAAATCTGCTCTTAAGGGGGAGGTTCTGTCATAATTTTGGCGCTGATAACTGGATTCATTGCTCATTTACACTCACCAGCCACTTTATTAGGTACACCTGTCCAACTGCTCGTTAACAATTAATTTCTAAGCAGCCAATCACATGGCAGCAACTCAGTGCATTTAGGCATGTAGACATGGTCAAGACAATCTCCTGCAGTTCAAACCGAGCATCAGTATGGGGAAGAAAGGTGATTTGAGTGACTTTGAATGTGGCATGATTGTTGGTGCCAGAAGGGCTGGTCTGAGTATTTCAGAAACTGCTGATCTACTGGGATTTTCACGCACAACCATCTCTAGGGTTTACAGAGAATGGTCCGAAAAAGAAAAAACATCCAGTGAGCGGCAGTTCTGTGGGCGGAAATGCCTTGTTGATGCCAGAGGTCAGAAGAGAATGGCCAGACTGGTTCGAGCTGATAGAAGGGCAACAGAGACTCAAATAACCACCGGTTACAACCAAGGTGGGCAGAAGAGCATCTCTGAACGCACAGTACGTCGATCTTTGAGGCAGATGGGCTACAGCAGCAGAAGACCACACCGGGTGCCACTCCTTTCAGCTAAGAACAGGAAACTGAGGCTACAATTTGCACAAGCTCATCGAAATTGGACAATAGAAGATTGGAAAAACGTTGCCTGGTCTGATGAGTCTCGATTTCTGCTGCGACATTCGGATGGTAGGGTCAGAATTTGGCGTCTACAACATGAAAGCATGGATCCATCCTGCCTTGTATCAACGGTCAGGCTGGTGGTGGTGGTGTCATGGTGTGGGGAATATTTTCTTGGCACTCTTTGGGCCCCTTGCTACCAATTGAGCATCGTTGCAACGCCACAGCCTACCTGAGTATTGTTGCTGACCATGTCAATCCCTATATGACCACAATGTACCCAACTTCTGATGGCTACTTTCAGCAGGATAATGCGCCATGTCATAAAGCTGGAATCATCTCAGACTGGTTTCTTGAACATGACAATGAGTTCACTGTACTCAAATGGCCTCCACAGTCACCAGATCTCAATCCAATAGAGCATCTTTGGGATGTGGTGGAACGGGAGATTCGCATCACGGATGTGCAGCCGACAAATCTGCGGCAACTGTGTGATGTCATCATGTCAATATGGACCAAACTCCCTGAGGAATGCTTCCGGCACCTTGTTGAATCTATGCCACGAAGAATTGAGGCATTTCTGAAGGCAAAAGGGGTCCAACCCGTTACTAGCATGGGGTACCTAATAAAGTGGCCAGTGAGTGTAATTCACCTGTCTAGCTCTGCTTTGTTCCTCATCACTCATCAGATTCACCTGTTCCAGTTTCCTATTTAATCTGCCTGTTTCCCAACCATCTGTGCCAGATTATTCTTGAGCCTTTGGTCTTGAGAGTTCTTTAGCATAACTATAGTGGTCTGATTGCCTGATCCTGATCTTTTTCTATATTTGGAACTTTGAGCCTGCTTGCCCCTGTCTGCTCTGTTGCCCGCCTTTCTTCGGACTCCTGTCAGATTCTTCTGGGGACTGAACCTTGACCTGCCTCTTGACTTCGCTCTGTGGATTATCTTTTTTTCCTTCCTCAGCTAGGGTCTGATCTCCTGTTAACTCTGCGTCCTTCTAGGCTTCTGGGTCTGGAACTGTCTGGGACCGTCCACTGCGTCTGTTCAGTTGACCCACTGGAATCCTCCTCTTTCTCTGGGTACGGACTGTACTGTCAAACCAGGTTAGTGACTTGTTCATTCATAATCATCCTCTGTCAGATTATCACAGTCACTAATCTGTGTTTCTCTTCCTGCCTTAGACATCCTTGCCGCTGCAGCAGCTGCCACTGCAGAATTGATCCGTCGTTGTTTGAATAAACGCTTTTTAACTATTCCACTGTATGTCTTGTCGGAATTCTGGGTCCTACTTTCTGAGCCATTACAGTGGATCTGTCGGGATACTGCAGAACCGGAAGTTTTCTATTTTCTTTTCCTTTAAAGCTCTTTTAAACTAACTAAATTGATATTTTCTTTTTTTGTGTGCATAGTTTGATCACTTGGATTGCAAAGTGGTCATCCACTGTACTTACCTTGCTTTAGATTATCCTGGTCATGTTGGTACCGCTCCATCAGAGTGTTAGTCTGTGCAGGACGTAGAGGGGGATAAAGGATTTCATTGAGCCTCGGGTCTCTCTGCTTGTTGTTGATGAACTCCGTCATCTGATCCACAGACATTCTCCCACTTTCGCCTCCTCTGCAGAAACGAGCAGCGTAGGATTAGCACACGGACCAGAATGAGTGAGACAACCCAAAACTAGAATGCTAAATGGAAATTCATCAAGTGTGCTCATGTCACACTTTATACTAAAATGTGGTTTCCTTTCAAATCTTATATACATAAAATGCTTCTGTTCCGGAAACATCGCTGATGCTTCTTGCAAAACCTTTAAAGTCAAATATTACTTCAAGAAGAAGATTTCAGCCTTTTTGTTTTGCTCATATGCATTTATTTTCTACTGATTATCCTTAACCCTTGTTAAGGTAAATGAAAAGCATCCTTATTAAAACTAAACCATAAGAAATGAAAGAGTATCTAGACTAAAAAGGTGAAAAAATCCTGATAATCACCAATATGAGAATGTTTTAATGACAGTTTTCAGATACTATTGTAAAAAAAACAATTAATCTAAATCAAACATCAATAACTGTTAACATCCTTTTTCTTTATGGAGTGAATTTGGTTCAATTAATGTTGAAAGAAAATTATGTGTCTTGTAAATTGAAATTTGAAAAAACTTATTTTATAAATTAAAAATTTGAAAGAAAAAGCAATCCAGTAACTTTGCTACATTATCATTTTTTATATTAATCTTTTTAAATTTTAGTTAAAAAATATAGTTTATGAATTTTATATTTTCAAATAAAAATTTTCTAGATTTTAATAAAAAAAAAAAAATGTATGTGCTTTTTTTAAGTTTGGGTTTTCCAGATAGAGATCTTTCATTCTTTTTAAATATTTTTTTTTAACAGATCTCTTCCTTCACTTCTGGGGTGGGCTTTCCTCTTGCCACAGCCACAGTAATGTGCTCATCAAGAGCCATCAATTGGTTTAGTGGAAAGAATGCAGTGTGTCAAAATCAATCTAATAAACAGAAATTTGCAACAAGGAAAATTTACATTTTGTCGCAAATAGAGAAAAATAAAATGTAGAAAATGTTCTGAGAAAATAACAATTAAAAATGTGTTTTTTTATTTTTATTTATAAAACCGTATTCTTTGCTTGCAACAAAGAAGGAACAACATTCAATCAGGATTCTTTAAAATCATCTTTTAAAGTATGTCGAGTATTTTGGTCAGATGTCAAAGGCTACAGCTTTGAACATGACAGATATGAGGCGGTAAAAATGTTCCTACTGCAGTTTGAAGATAGCGCTGAGCTCAGGACGAGGACACAGGCTGTCCAAGAAGTTCTTGTAAACATCAAGAGTGAAGTCCTCCAGTTTGATGCTTTCACCCTGATAAAGAAACAGGAGAGGAGGTGAAATTGCATTTTCACAGGTGACACAACGAGAGTCTGTTCTTTATATCTGTGGGTGTTTTCTCTTTTGTCTATTCTGTATTTGTATTCATTTACTTTCTTTATTATCGTCATTAATGTATCTGTTCTTAGTTTGTGTTGAGTTTTTTATTCTTTATTACTCTAAACTATTTTACAGTTTGTGGTATTTTTTTGGTGTAGTAAGTCCTTTTTATGTTTTGATTTGGCTCCCTCTGTTTTTCTCCCTCTCTGTTATCAATCTTACCTCAGTTTTCCCTTATCTGTTTCTCTGTAAACTCTGTTTAAATGTATGGTTAATACAACTACTCCTTATTTGTGCACATTAATTGTGTTTTTGATCAAAATCTTCCGAAAATGCCATCAGAACATTTATAATATTAAGTGTGTCTCAGCCCCCAACAGACAGCAGCTAAACATTTGAAAACAGACAATGCAAAGAGCAGTGTTGTCAACTTAGCGCTTTTGTCACTATATTTAGCGACTTTTTAGACCCTTCTAGTACTTTTATTTCAAAAAAGCTCCCAGCGCCAAATCTAGTCACTTTTTTCTGCTACTGGAGTCTCTGGAGACACATCTAAAAGCAGCGAACTCTGCTCTCCAGAGCCAGTAGATTGGTAACCCCGCCTCCTGCTCTCCTCTATCTTGTCTGCTGTCATGATTCATGCAGCTATTATTTCATCAAAATGAAAAATGGAGAACAGATAAGCAGATCATGGCTTGTCTACAGTGAAAAGAAGGACTGGATTATTTACTTTTGCCTTTTTGGAAACACAGGAAGGAGCAATCAGCTAAGTGAGCTTAGTGCTTGGAAAAAATCTTTCATTCCTTTAGAGACAGCATGAAAAGTCAGCTGAGTACAAAACATAGAGAGGAAAACAAGAAGAAAAGGGACAAGAAGAGAGGGACAAAATGTAGAACAAATAATGTATGTCTATTCTATTGAAATTTCTGTATCTGTATAATGGGTCTGTTTTATGTGTTGTCTTCTCAATTCAGAGGGCCCCCTGCCTGTCTTTGCCCAGGGCCCCAAGTTTCCTAAATCTGTCCCCATTCATTATTGCCAGTTTTCCATCTGTTTTGTCCATGTCCATGATAAATTATTTAATAATAAAAGTGCTTCACACTCTTCTCTGCTTGCTTGCTTGCTTACTTGTCCCTCTGCATTCGGATCATTTTTCACAGGAAACATGACAGACGAGACAAGCTCCTATGCTTCAGCCTGGTGGAACTGCTGGCCCTCCTCTGTGTCCTTCAGCTACACTCTGTGTCCACCAGAGCCTCAGAAGCCTGTCGCTGCTCTCATCACCTAAACCTCCCCATATTTCCTGACCTTACTGCTATACTACACCCACTCCTGCAGCTGAGGCAGCATCCACAGTCTCACCTCAGAGTAACTGCACAGTACTCCAGGACCCAGGTCTCTCATTATTGCTCTCTAGCCTGGGTCATACCTTAGTTCCCGGAGGCCCAAGCTTCACTTCAGATCTTCAAAGCCTGTGTGCCACCTGCTGCACCCCCCGGGCCACTTGCTGCACCCTCCAGTGAGCTGCAGTTTTGCATTACAAAGCTTGCTCTGCTCCTCAGAACCAGCCCACGCAGCCCCAGAGACTTCCCCATGTGCAGCCTCTCTCTGCTGCCTCCTTCAGAGACGCTGCTCTGCCTGCCTACGACTTCTTTACGTGTGTCCTACTTCAACACAAATCATGACAGTTGAAGTGCTTCTGCAGTACTTACACACATAAACAGATATTCAACATGTACACAAAGAATTGATCACAGGAGTGGAAAGTAAAAACAGATTCGTACTTTGCTTTAGAGCAAACTAAGCCTTCCCTTTGCATGCTGTTATTTGGGTTTCACAAATCAAAGCTGTGTATAAAAAATATATATTTACAATCATTCTGTCAAGGTGTGTGGATCCTTTTTCAGTTTTAACAAACAAAATAAAGGTCTCAGAAATCACTGTCTGTGTTTTAAAGAATCATACAACGGTGTGGTCAGCAGGTTTATCAATGGATGTCTTCACGCCCAAAACTGCAATGAAATCCCTCAATGCTAGTTTCCTAAATCTCAATTTGTGCTAAAAAAAAAACAGAGTTTTTACAAATTCTAAGTATTCTGTTTGGCACTGTCACTCACCACCAATCCTGTTATTTTTCTGACAAAATGTACAACAGGGTTTTGCAGTGGGTAGCACTGCTGTCTTGCAGCAAGAAGGTTTTTGCATGGAGTTTGCATGTTCTCCCTGAGCATGTGTGGGTTCTCTCTGGGTACTCCGGCTTCCTCTCACAGTCTAAAAACATGACTGTTAGGTTAATTGGCTTCTATAGATTCTCCTTAGGTGTTTGTGAATGGTTGTTTGTCCTGTTTGTCTCGGTGTTTCCCTGCGATGAACTGGCGACCTGTCCAGGGTGCACACTGACTCTCGCCAGTAGACAGCTGGAGATAGGCTCCCCTTGCGACCGCAGCTGAGGATAAGCGTGATGTAAAATGGATGGATGGATGGATGGATGGATGGACATACAACAAATCTATGTTTTTATTTTCATTCTGATTCTGATGCTTGAATGTGTAAATCTGCAGATGTTGATGATTTCTGATTCTCAAGCTCTGCTTGCTTAAATCTTAACATAATTATGTTTGATTCTTTTCCTAAACTCCTCTCTAAAAGTACAATATGATATACATATTCACACGGTGAGAAAAGGAAGTCATTAAAATGGTTCCCTATGCAATTATTGGCTCGTAACATGCGGTTTAATGTCTAAAATTATGTCAAATAGACCGTTTTCTGCAAATTCTGGTATTTTGAATTATAACAATAAAGAGAAAACATGTTTATGAAATAACTTTTAAACTTAAATCAAGCTTAACATTAGTAATGCATAAAGTTTAGGAAAGGATAAAGAGGTTACTGAGCAGAGTAACCAGGATTCTTAGCTCAATAAAGACTAGGAGTGCACTCCTAAGAAAATCCCTCAAGTAAAAGTAAAAAGTACAATAAAGTACAATTACTTCCAAAAGTACATTTTTCCAAAAAGTTACTGAAGTAAAGGTAACAAGGTAAATTCAGTTTCAGTTCAGTTCAGTTTATTTATATAGCCAATTCACAAGGCCCTTAACAATTCAAATATATCATCCAGTCAGATTGATTCAAAATTTTTCTATCTAGGGGAAACCAGTTGATTCCATCGACTCATTGACTCTAAGGCAATCCCTCACACTAAGCATGCTGTAGCGACAGTGGAGAGGAAAAACTCCCTTTTAACAGGAAGAAACCTCCAGCAGAACCAGGCTCAGTGTGAAGTCGACTGGGGTTCAAGTTCAAGGAGACGGGAGCAGACATAGAAAAAGAGGCAGAGATACAAAAAGCAGCTGTAAAAGGCGGCCCCGTCCAGGAAACACACAGCCAGGCAGACGAACTCTGAGCAGCTCCCATGCCAGAGGATGAAGAGAGCACATCCAGTTAGTCACAGTCAGAGAAACAAGACTACACTTAAGTAAATGTAAGCAGTTAATACCCACCTCTGCTTAATAGAAAAATTGGATTTGTAATGTAATTTTAATTTTTCCAATGGAGATTGAAGCTATTCAGAATCTAACAAATATTCCAAATTGGTCTAAAACTGTGTTTTTTTTATTTTTTATTTTGTCTCCTTAATGTCAGACACAGACTTGGTTTAGAAAAACAGATTTTTTAAGGGCATTAATAATTTCAGGCTCAACTCTGGTTCAACTCTAGCTTGGGTATACCAGCTCTGCTCTTAATGTTCAGCGTCACCTTTATCAGCTGTTAACCAGAGCTCTCTGGGATCTAATCTTTAGCTCACCCGTCCATTCGGCAGCTTGCAGCTCTCAAGAGCATTCTCGATTCTCTTTCTGTCCGATGAAAACAGGCGACCGATACTGCAAGAGGAAAAGACACGCCATCATTAAGAAACGCTAACTACACGACCCTAATATGCTGGTGAAGATTCTTGGTCATCCAGGTCACAGTCATTCCAAAAAGGTTAAAAAACTATCCACTGGAATTTGTTTCCAAGTTAGAAGGCATATTGTTTCCCATCCAGGAAGGTTTTTCAATTCAAAATGTCAGAAATAGCGTGGATTCGAGGTTTTCTACATGAGCCCGACAAAGACTTGTTTTGGTTTAGAAAACATGCAAATTGAAACAGGCCAACAGGTCCACCCCTTAGGAATAGGGGTCGTTTAGCTTCATTGTTAGCCTGCAATGCTAAGCCAAATGACCCTCATTCCAAAGGGGTGGACCTTTATGTAAGCCTATGTGATTTTAATCTTCACAGATAAATTATTTCTATCCTTTGATTTCCCAGATCTCTTTGCTTACATAGAAATTCTTCCTCATTCCTTTACTTTTCCAAGACACTAAGTGACCTTAATTTGCTTCTAAAGAGCAGCCTTCCTTCATAAATGTCTAATCCACCTCTTACTCTGGTACTGTTTGATTACCAGGTCAGTGCTGAATTAGGCACCTCCATGAATAATGTCCCTGTTTTTACTTCCCCAAGTGCACATGGAATTAGGTTTATTCTTGGAGGCAAGGGACGGATAAGAGCAAAGTTTAGGTTTGTGAGTGTCTCTGCAGATTTTCTCGGGCTATTTCTTCAAATCGACAAGCCTCCGTGTCTGAAAGCTGACGTTCAAACAGAGCCACTGTCTGGAATGAGGAAAGAAATCATAACACTCTTACTTTTTTACAGGAATCTTTCCTTCTGCATTTGGCTGAAGAGTTAGCTTGACGTATCTGAAACAGAGAGAAAATGACCTGTATTAAAATTACACAGCTTTCTTCGAATTCTTACTTTTACACTCTTTCACATAAGCTGTTGGGATTTATTTGTAGGACACTCATCAAACCAATCTCCCTGTATGAGTGAACTGTGCTAATAAAGTGACCTGATATGACATATGTTGTGAATTGGCATTATATCAATAAAACTGAAAAAGTGGGAGGAAACTTAATTTTTTATTTTTTACATATAGAAACGTAAAACTGGCTGGATGTACTCTCTTCATCCTCTGACATGGGAGCAGGCTCGGCTCTCGTCTGCCTGGCTCTGTGTTTCCTGGACGGGGCCTAGCCTCGTGAGACCATCCTGATCTCGCTAGCTTTCAAGATTTCACTCGCTAATCAGTCTGGAGACTCTCCTTTAAGAAAATTTGGAGCCGTTCACCAAACGAACGTCCAATCAGCTTTGGCTTTGAGGCGGGTTGAGGTGTGACGCAACGAGAAGCGCGACAGTTCAGTCTAAAGAACATGGCGGCTTCAGCCGATGAAACTAGCGTTAGCGTGGCTATCGAGCAAGTTTTATCGGAATTACAGAGTATTTCTTCACTGAAAGAAGAGCAAAACACTGCTCTGGAGGCTTTTCTCAGAGGAAAAGATGTTTTTGCTCTTCTCCCTAGTTTGTCATATGCTTCGTTGATCTGATTGGTTTATTTGGCCCGTCTATCACCAACATAGGCCAATCAGCTAACCAGTATTTTCGCCCCTTCCCATAATTACTTCAACCGAAGGTTTCCAGATGTATATGCGGAGCAAATCCATCTGGCGGAGTCAGGTTAGACGGGGCCGCCTTGTACAGCTGTTTTTTTAGCTCTGCTTCTGTCTCCTTGAACCCCAGTCGGCCTCAGCAGATGGCCGCTCACACTGAGCCTGGTTCTGCTGGAGGTTTCTTAATGTTCAAAGGAAGTTTTTCCTCTCCACTGTCGCTACCAGCATGCTTAGTGTGAGGGATTGCCTTCGAGTCAATGAGTCGATGAAATCACCTGGTTTTCCTTAGATAGAAAACTTTGAATCAATCTGACTGGGTGATCTGGTGAACTGGAAGATGAGATGAGATGATGTGTGTGAATTGGCACTATAGAAATAAACTGAATTAAATTGAATTAAAACTTTTACCTTGCTCTAGTATTCAGCTTCCCCAACTCGATACCTGCTAGGATCACCGTTCGCTACAATCACAGCTAAAACGACGAAGTCACAATTCTGCCAAAGTGCACATGTTTGCATAGTATAAAATACTCATGGAAGGAGCTTTATTAAAAAAAATATATTCTCCACATGCTTTTCATTCACTAATGACTTGTAAAGAGCGCACAGGTTCTGGAGTATGCGAAATGCAAAACTACTAGCTGCCATAATTCTGAATTTTTTTTTTGCTTTCATTTTTGTTTGTCTCAGTTATGAAAAAGTAGAAAATTTCTCTGTGTTTATTATTGTTAGGAAACTATTGCTATATAGGTTTTGTTATTCCTTAACATTTAATTTCTCACTTGATACTTTTCTATTGCTCTGTATATTTTGGCTCACTCTCTAACATCAGGGTAATTATATTTTTTTCCTCATGGTGCCTATTTGATTTTTTTCTACTTCAGTTCCACCTGATTTTATTCATGCACCTTTCTTTAAACTTGCAGCTTTGCTCTCCTCCACAGCTGCCAAACCCCCTGTTTAACTAACCCACAGTGTCATTCTCCACTCTCCCCTCAGTATTCTAACTGACTGGCTTAATGGATGTTTGCTGGTTAGAACCGTTTAGCTGCTTGATGTCCGAGTTACATGATTAAACCCATGCTTTTTACAACCAGTCTCTCTCTTTGGGTCCTTTCCTTAACGAAAATTATGACAGCTCTCCTATTAACAAACAGTGCGTGCAACTGCAGGCTTTGGTGATTAATGATCGCCTTATTCTGCCTGCAGGCCTGCAGGATGCTGGATTTATTCCGGGATGAAGCCACACAGAGATGGACTGTATTTGGTTTTAAGATCATTTTTGAAATAAATTGATTGCCCTGAATTTATTTACCTTGATAAAATAAATACTCATTCATCAGCAACAATGGTAACTAAAATAGCTTTTGTAAAAGAAAGACACTGTTGGTACTTTTCAAAACTTGTTTAGGAGTTAAAAAATGCATATTGTGTCAGATTTATTCCGAACTTAAACAGTATAAAACCTTGTTTCTTTTCATTTCACAAGAAGACTCTCCTTGGTGTTGATCTAAAATCCTAGGATTGTGCTTGCAGTGTAACAACGTGTGGGGAGGCGCAGTCAAGACATGTGTAAGATAAATGCTGGTTTTCAAAAATGCAAAATGTTTCTGTTAATTTAGGTTAAGTTATGGGCAGCAGCCTGTGGGGAATTGAAACACTTACAAAGTCAGCTTCCAACACAACTTGCTGGATGGTGAAAGTACCTAACTTTTAAATTATTAAAGCTGAGAAAAAACAGGGCAAGCTCAAATAAAAAGTAAGTAGATAAAAGATTAAACTTTGAAAAAAAAGTGGCTGAAATATCTACAGTATAGAGAGTTCTAGTTTATGATTGCAGATTATTTTACCAAGAGGTTCTCTTATGTACTGAGATCAGAGGACGATTGTTT